>CM072518.1:16999088-17464088 GCA_036898135.1 Oncomelania hupensis
TGCCACTGTAGATTGTTCAAACCTATAAAGGGAACAGTGAAAGTCACAGTTGAAAACCTGTCTTTCCTTTATAGGCAAGACAGATTCACTGCGGCAACAGTACCCCCGTTGGAGTGCCGGGGTTTTTCAGTATAAATAGTATCCCCACTTTATGGAAATTTAGTGCTTTAAATTCCCACTGTCGCTGTCTTCCTCATTTACTCTTTCCTATTCCTGCTCTGTCCTTCACTCTGCTATACTATCTTCTTCTTCGCTAGATCAATGACCTACCTTTTTTCTTGAAAACTCTTCCTGGACAAGACTCCTTGTTTGTGTATGAGGTCTGTTGGATCAGCTTGGGAGTGTTGGACGCTTTCTGCCGGGTGGTCACTAGGGCTTCCTATGATTGTACTATTTAGCACTATAGGCATTTTATATGTATGTGTTTCATTGATGATTTATAATGTTTGTATTCTATTTTGTTTTTGTAACCGGGGTGTTCGCGTAGTTGAGGTCAACCCTCAGCCGTCCCCCGCGTGGGATGTCTTTATTGTAAAGTGACTGGCCGGTGGAGGGCATTCAATTTTCCCACTAGGGTTGTTTCGGCAGATCTTTTATGCGGATTGGGGGTTGTCCGGTCCTGATTTGGCTCGGAGGAGTCCGCTGGACCTAAAGCAAGAATCAATCAATCAATCAATCTATCTATCTATCTATCTATCTATCTATCTGAGTGCATCAGAACAATTACAACACATAAATTAAAGAGTAACGTGAAGGATAAGGTCTTCCTTAGTGGGGGGTTATAATGGGCAGGAGAGGGTTAAACGAGCCTAGGCCAGATAATACCCAGGGGTATAGTCTGGGCTAGGCCAGTTTATACGGGGGCATAGTCTGGGCTAGGCCAGTTTATACCCTGGGTATACTTGAGGCGGGGTATAATCTGGCCTGCTACACCGGCTAATTGCTGCCACACTACTTTGTATACAAAGATCGCGCTTTCCAGGCGGAAGAGGCGCATACTCCTGTGATGTATCGATTATTAAAACGGAATTCTCGCAAATATAATGTGCACCCAATTCACCGCAATCGTAGAGTGCATGGAGAATACCGTCATTTGATTCCGCAAGTGATGAACGATACCCAGAAATGTGTAAAAATATATAAGGATGCGAACAGAGATTTTTCAAGATCTGCTTAGCCAATGCCGTGAAGATTTGACAAAACAGTCTACAATTTTTCAAATGCCTATTTCGCCAGCGGAGTGCTTGATTGTAACACTGAGGTAAAGTATTTAGCTGTATATAACAGTTACATGAATGCGAGAAAGACATATTTGACTAAATCATCTAAAACTGTTTAGACTGAGTAGATCTAAAACTGTTTAGACTCAGACAAGATCTAAAACTGGTTAGATCTGGGAACATTGCAACGAGAGAGAGAGAGAGAGAGAGAGAGAGAGAGAGAGAGAGAGAGAGAGAGAGAGAGAGAGAGAGAGAGAGAGAGAGAGAGAGAGGGGTGTGAAAGAAAGAGAGAGAGAGAGAAGGGTTATATGTCAATCCAACACATGCATGAACATACACACACACACGCACACATTTTGCCGCGAATCAAGTGCATTCACTCTGTCGGTATGGTGAAAAATTCCTTCCCTTCGACCAGCCAGCCGTTTTTTTTGTGACAAGCGACAAAGCATTCTGCTGGCTGACGGCAGCCGACGGCAACTGGCTGGCAGCGTGAACGTGCATCGCCGGCTTTCATGGTGGGAAAGAAGAAAAGGGCATTACCACAGATTCCAACCAGTTGCCGGGGGCAGCCGACGTCAAATTGCCGGGTTTAGCATGAACGTACCCTAAGGGAAATAATTTCATCCGCGCTTTTGTTTGACGTCGCTGTCGTTACTGTGTTTGTTGAGTTATTGGCGAGACAAGACTAGTAGAGAAATATGTTTTTGGTTTACGAGCCACAGAAATAGTTTACCTATTTATTTAATTAAAGGGCCAGGGTATGAAGGGTGTTTTTGTGACAATGAGTTTACTGGGGACATTGCATTGTTGACACAAGAACAGATAAAATTTTGAGTAATCATTGGTTAGATCCACTCCTACACTTTGAATTTTAGACGTCTCTTCCTTGCTGTGTCAACAAACAACTGTCAGTGGTGTGCGTGCACGCACTTGTGTGTGTGTGTGTGTGTGTGTGTGTGAACTTTTCTATGATTATACTCTATTATAACAGAGTGAGAAGAATTGCACGTTAAGCAAAAGATGACATTTTCTCTCATGCCAACGTGTTAAGCAATGAGAAAGCAGTGAAGAAATTCTGCAGTACCAAAATTAGCTTGCGGTGACTAAAAGGTTAAGAACATCATCCTTCACATGAGAGTATAAATCGAGGTCTAATAGTGCATGCTTGCATTCCATCGCACGGACTTTAAAAATCCTGACGCTCAGTTCCTAGACAGGTGAGTGCCGGTTGCACAAATAACCCAACAGGCACTAGGTTCTTTCTCTCCTATCCCCGGTCGCCCAGGATTGTTCCATGGTCTGAGCTTCAGGCAGTGCGCCGAAAGGCTGCAAGTGGGCGCCTCAGCCAGCTTGAGTGCGATCTTGTATCGGTCAGCGCCTTGAGCAGCAGCGCTATATAAGAATGATAAATAATAAATAATCATGAAAACAACGGCTTTTAAAATGAGTCTGAGGTCATTATTTTCACACTTTTACACTGGATAGCATGATCATAGAAGCATTTATTAATCCACATTGTTGAGGTGAAAGCTGTCCAATAAACGTGTACGCAGCTTAAAAAAACCATCGGGGTCCTCAATAACATAACAGCGAGAATCTAGTAGAGGGCTACCAGTCATTAGGCATTCACTCATTACCGCATGCTTAAGGGTTACACCAAAACTGTATTAATATATAAGGTGACAGTAACTTCCGTGTTCTAAAGCATTGGGTCTTAAGGTGCCACCCACACATATTGGTTTTGAGGCTGATTCTAGAGCATTTTCATAATCGGAGTGTGGTCGGGCCGGACTGCATAAACGTGAACACTGACACACGCTCCCAAACAAGCCGACCCTTTGGAAGCAGACGGTTACGGTCGCTAGCATCTTCCTGTTGTTGAAAATGCTGCCAGATTTGACAGTGTTGAGAATTTGCTTGAATGAGCTGCAGTTTTGAATCGTATTTGGAAGAGAAAGGTAAAACATCAATAACGAAGGTAGTGTGTACGACAATGGCTGAGACGGAGAGTCATTTATGTTCAGGCGAATGACGTCATCTGATTGCAATCGGATTAGAATCGGCAACATGATCGGTGCAAATTCGACGCCTTTGGGGGTAGTGTAAGCTGTACAGCAGTATTTCGTTTGTACAACTGTTCGTACAAGGAAAGCAAAACATCAGCGTTGTCAATAGTCAAACACAAAGCATTGTTGGGACTTGGCTCTGCCAGAAGGCATTCAGAGAAGTTAATTTACCATATACTGCGTAGATTTCATGCTCGGAACTGCACTTGTTCGTTTAATTATGTATTAGTATTTGGATGCATGTATTTTATTTATTTATTTATTTATTTATTTATTTATTTATTTACATTTTTATGTGTTTTTGTATTTTCAGACTTATCTGGAAATACTTTCATATAATCGGGGCAGAGAGGGTTAAGGGAGCATCAAAACGAGCCAAATATAATTCTGTCGGTCGGTCAGTTTGTCTGTCCGTCGGTCCGTTGGACGCCATATCTCAAGAACCACTGAACGTATTTTGACCAGACCTCATAGGAACATTATCTAGGTTAGTGGCCTGCCATCATATTTGCTCTATCGCAAAGATCAAGGTCATTGGAGTCATTTTGTTGCTAAACACATTTGGTGGAATATCTACAACAACGGCAGAAGCGATTTGGTGAGTTTTGGATCCTTCAGAAGCAGTCTGGTTGTTGGTCGGTCTTTCGCCCTGAATTTCTACTTTGTTCGAAACATACTCTTTGCCTTATCTCAGGAATGATTGAACCGATATTCATCCTTTTCGTTTTGTGGAAACTTAACACAACTGCTAAGCATGTTAGATCACTTGTATTTGTACTTTTTTTTTTTTCAAAAGTCAGGTCATTGTGCTTCTCCATTTTATTATTTTAAAATAATTGCACTGTATTAAAAAAAATTGGCTTAGCAAATTTTGATAATTTTTGGTTGTAGATATTTCAGATTGTGACCTATGATTTCCACGTTTGTCTTTTGTTTCATTAGGATAAACTTCAGTCACAACCCCGCCAAGAACATTAACACTTTTGAAAATGCTTAGTTTGTTTGTATGTAGATTATAGTCACACGACACTTTCGCATATAGGTGACTACTGGACCGATTTATACTGACACCAGCGGGCCAGTTGTTGGTAAAGGGGAAAATAATATGATCACACGTTGACCAATCCGGGATTCGAACCAGCGACCTTTCGGTTACTAGCAAGACGCTCTTACAAACTGAGCTACCCGGCCCCTCTAAATGCTTAGTTTTGGGGAGGGAGGGTTATGTGTTAGTGTTTGGAAATATATTTGAATGGTATGCCATCGTTTTGTTTGTTCTATTTTAGATAGCTATAGATAGTTGTGTTAAGTTTCATGTTCGAAATTGTACATTTATAATTATTTGCTCGTTTGTTCACGTTATTTATTTATTTTATTAGTTCCGACCTGTAAAGCTCTGAAGCTACTGTTTTCGGCTTTGGGCGTCCGGCGTCCGTCCAGCGTCCGTCTGACGTCGGTCTCTGAAATTAATGGACGGATTTCTTTGAAACTTGGCGTTTACTTAAGAAATAACACCTTACCAGATTGAAAAAAAAAAATGGAAAAATTACCCATGTTGGATAATGTCGTAATGTTGTTGCGTTGTTTTCTTTTCAAATCCTATTTTTCTCCTAACTACTGGAATTCAAATTTGGTATATAGGCTACTTAGACTTTACCTGTGCCTCCAAAATAAAACCAACCTTATGCAAATGGAGTGACGTAATCATCGTGACGTAATGTTTTCTTTTTAAAGAAAAATTTTTAAATGTACATTTGATTTTTTTGTTGTATGTAATTGGAATTTATTGTGTGACGTCATGGTGTGACGTTATAATTTTTTTTTTCTAACCCCTTTTTCTCCCAAATTATCGAGGTATGCGCTGGGCTCTCGCCTTTTCATGTGGAAGTGACGTTGCATAAGCTAAATTTAGATAGCAACAGCGCGTGTAGGGAATTCCCGCTAGGGCTGTCTTAGATACTAGCCATCGCATTACGGAAGTGACGTTGCGTATCTAAAAATAAGTTTTCGCGGACGCTAGGCCTATAATTTATCGACTTCCCGCGATTACGGAGCCCTATAATACGGCATACTTGATGTCAACAATCTCCAAGGTAACAGTTACGATGGAAGCTGGTACGTTTGCCTTCGTGCTTATCGATAGTTTTTCAAGACGACCAAAGAATAATTGGAACAGTCGAGACTGACAATGATGTCGCTGATGTTTTATCAGCATTTTAAAGATGCTACATGGCAATATATATATAGGGAGAACAAATAGGTTGTAATAGAATTGTTTTGAATTTTCATTGTGATTGTTACTGTGTTGTTGTTTTTTTTTTATCTCATCATCACTGACTATTTGCCCTGTTTTGGTATCATGTAGCAGTCCTGTGTGGTTGTGACAAGGCGGGCAATCACCCTCTGAGCCAAGCTGCTAAACGGTCATCACTCACACACACAGCCAGCGACACCCTTCACTTAACCAGCCACCACTAGCTGGCCCGCTCGCCCAGGCGCTTAAGCCCCGCCCCCCGGGACATCTCCTTAAAGCCTGGCACAAACCTTGACATAGTGTCAGACACCAGCATTCCTGCCTCGAAGTCACAGCCTGTCCGAAAACACGTCTCCATCACCGAGTGACCTCTGAGTTTCGACAGTACCCTTGTGCTTCCACCCGTCTTAAGTCAAGGTAAGAGAGGGAACTTACTCTTTGTCATATAGCAGACCCATCACCCGTCGTTCGCCCATCATGTTCATGCGTCCTGTCAATATGTATGTTCATGTTTATAATTTTGCCTTGATGTGTTGCTATGACTTGTATTTATCCCTTGCACATATTTTCTACCGTGTATATGACCCATGACATGTTTGGATTTATGCTTGTATGCTCCGTTAGCACCCTGTGTAAATACCCCATGCCATGCTGTCCCCTCCATATAGATTAAAGTCCCCAGTATAGCCCAGACCTACAACCCCTTTGCCCTGTATCCTCCATTTGCTTTCCCCCATGCTCCCTATGTATAAATATTTGCCCTGTTGACTACCCCATCCAAATGCGCCGAATGTATCTTATACTAGTGGCTGCCAATAAACTCCACTTTGGCCCAGTAAATCTAGTAGCATTGTTTGACTGTTGGTATGTGCACTGGCTCAACTCATGACCGGTCACACCAATTTGAATTCTGAGGAGGGCTATCATAACCACAGGCCCTGAATCCACACTATCCCTATCCCCCGCTGATACAGCGTCTGTACACATTGCAGACGGGTTCCTGTACCGGGCGTATCACCCCGGCATTGTATCAACTCCCAGTCACTGACCCGCCGCAGGCCCCTGACAACCCAGGAGGTCAATGAGACGCGAGACTTGGGACATCGCCCTTTTCCAGACGGCTAGCCACGAAAGCCGATTTCCATGCCTGTGCCATATCACAAGACAAGCACGCGTGGTCCATGAGTCATCATCGCGTGACCACTGACCTGCATCTTTCCACCCAGGCTACAGACCCACGCTAACAAGCCAACCAGAGTATCCTGGACAAATCGCCGCACTTCAGTACAGAGCTAAGTGCCTAAGCCTACGAGAATCCCCCCTCGCCAGATTATCAGAGAGACTCTGAAACCATACAGATACACTCTCGCCCTGTGATGAGATCAGTCTACAATCGCTCTAGTATCCCAAATATTGACTATCCAGAAAATCACCAGACTACTCCTTACTAAGAGACGCTTAGCCTATGACTCACGTCATAGTAACTTGACCCAGACTCTCCATTTCAAATTATTAAAAGGAAATAGTTATAGAAATTGCAATTACCCTGACTGGCCTTTGAATGTGAATTTCTTAACTATTGTAGCCTTATTCTCCATCTCGTCTTTTCCCTGTCTGTTTATTAAGTTGGCCCAGCATTAATCTCTTGAATGTCATCGCACCATTAACCTATTCAAAGGAGGTAATAACGCGCTAGAGATTAAGAGCTTACCCCCATCCCCCAACCCCTCTCTTCGTGACAGTGGTCCTCGACATCTCATACAGCAGTACTCTATGGTCTTTGCCATCTCATGTAGCATCTTGTATGTCCTCATTATCGATCGCCTGTAGACGTCCTGTTAGGTCCTCACCATCTCATGTTGCAGTCCTGTATAGTCCTCGCCTTTTTATGTAGTGGACTAGTATGGTCCTTGCCATATCATTAAATAGACTAGTATGGTCATCGCCATTTTATGTAGTAGACTAGTATATGGTCCTTGCCATACATTCTGCGATACAAGACGAAGGCTTGAATATTTCAGGTTTTCAGTTGTTTAGAGGGGACAGACAGAAAGAATCTGGTAAGAAAAAAGGGGGAGGGGTGTGTGTTTATGTAAACTCTCAATGGTGTAATACCAACAACTGCTTTGCAAAGTTTTCACTGTGTACCCCTGACGTAGAATTGTTGACTGTCAGTGCACGCCCATACTACCTTCCAAGGGAATTCTCCAATGTGTTTGTGACGTCGGTCTACGTGCCCCCATCAGCCGATAGCAAGCGTGCATGCGAACAGATAGCGCACCACGTGCATGACCTAGAGAACAAGGCCCCAGATGCGCTAAAAATAGTGACTGGTGACTTTAATCACTGCGATGTCAGGAAGATGCTGACGGGGTTCCACCAGCAGGTCACGTGTACGACGCGATGCAATAGTATACTCGACCTATTTTATTGCAATGTCAAAGACTCGTATGTCTGCAGAGCGCTCTCTCCATTAGGTAAATCCGATCACAACCGTCGAATTCATGGCCCGTTAAATTATAGGCGATGGTTAACGTTACCAACATTGGTTTTGTAACCAACAATGGTATCGTTAACCATCGTTTAGCAGATCGCTATTCATGAGCGAGTGTCCACCCATTGGTACGTAACCAAGGCTATTTTTGGGCTGTGCGGGAATATCCGTATGGGGGCATAATTCAAGCAGCTGTTTTCCTTCTTTCGTCAACAAAATAGGCCTATAAAAATGGCTGTGGCCATGGCAAAGAGAAAAGCAATTTTTTCGTACACTGAAACTAATTTTCTCCTTGAGAACGTTATAGAATTTAAACATATACTGATGGCAAGTTTATCAACTGATGTCACGAACCGCCTAAAAAACGACTGCTGGAAAAAAATCACCGAAAGAGTGACTGCAGTTGGTGGTGCGAACCGAACAGCCGAAGACGTGAGGGAGAAGTTTTATAACCTTAAAAAAGACCATCGGAATCGTGCAGCCGCACGATTAAAGTCTGGCAATGGTGGCGTGATTAGCAAGCCTACCGACAGCATGCTGGATATCATAGTGAGCAAGGAGAGCGAGCTTTTTGTTGGGGTGAAAGGAGAGAAATCACTTTTGATCACTTTGTAGTTTGTAATGTTAGGCCTACATTTTGTTTTTAGACTGAGGTTCAATTTCTGCCATTTCTGGGTAGTTTGGAACTTGAAATGTTGTCTTTATTTCGTAGGGTTGCATTACCCTACGAGTATAAACTATACAGATACACAATAAGCCTACACATCACCAGTCAAAATCCAACAACAATATTTTAATAATAATAATAATATTAACCCGTTTTATTAATATGACAGATTATTAAAGGTGCCAGAGGCATAAAAACAAAGAGTGAGACACACATGTCAGAGGCATAAAAACAAAGAGTGAGACACACATGTAAAAGTGGTGACAAAACGCCTTGCCCGATCACACAGTTTCAGTCTGTCTACCGCGTTCGTTAACGTGATGATATCATGCCGACGAAAACGAAATTTTGATACCAGTTCCACATCATCAAATTTGTCAAGTGGATTACTTCTGTCGCGAAATACTCTCTCTCTCCTCGGAGCTCGTCTCTGTCGAAGTTGCCACCAAACGATGGCCGCCATTTTTAACCAGTGTTCCATTGGTTATCGGGTGGTCCCCCCTCCGTTAAAATAACCATGGTTAGCAACCGTGGTTAACTCTGCTAAGGCCTCATGAATTTAAAATTTCCAGCTTAACCAACGTCGTTAATTTTACCAACATTGGTTAAGCCTTAACCAACGGTCATGAATACCACCTGTCTCCTTGATGCCCAAGTATAGGCCGCGTGTGCAGAGGGAACCCCCAGTCACGAAAACCGTGATGTCATGGACAACTGAGACTTGGGAAACCCTGCGTGCGTCATTGGACTGTACTGATTGGTCGGTTTTTATAGATGCTGCCAATGACGTGGGTGACTTGGCGGAGACTGTATGTGGCTACATAAATTTTTGTGTTGAAAGTATTGTGCCTACAAAAATTATTAAAATTTATTCTAATAATAAACCATGGGTGACGAAAGATATTAAGGAGGTTTTAAATAAAAAGAAACTTGCTTTTAAAAATAAAAATAAAGAAGAATTGCGTGGGGTGCAAAAGGAATTGAAGATTGTTATTAGAAAGGGAAAGGAAATGTATAAGAGGAGGATTGAGAAACTTTTTGAAACGAACAATATGAAGCGTGTGCGGGAAGGTATGAATCTGATGAGTGGGTGTACAAAAAAGAAGGGTAATCATATATTTACAGACACTGTTGATTACGCTAATGATTTAAATAAGTTTTATGCTAGGTTTGACTGTCATGATTTTCAGAGTAAGAGGAATGAGAAGAAAAGAGTGTTAGAGGAAACAAGAGATATGAATGAAAGGATTGTAGTGGAGGAGGGGGAAGTACTTAGGACTTTGAGACAAACAAACCCAAACAAGGCGCCTGGACCAGATGGTATTAGACCAAGTGTTTTAAAGTATTGTGCTGAACAACTGTATCAGATTCTGTGTATTATATTTAATCTGTCTCTTGTTGAGTGTCAAGTTCCTCAGTCGTGGAAAACATCTTGCATTGTTCCTGTGCCAAAAAAACAGTCCGTCCAGACCATGAATGAACTCCGTCCTGTCGCATTGACATCCTGTATTATGAAGGTGTTTGAAAAATGTGTTTTGCTTCATTTTAATGATCTTGTTTCTGATTTTATGGATCCGTTGCAGTTTGCCTATAGAAAAAAACAGAGGGGTTGATGATGCTATTTTGCATGTTTTAAATAGTGTTTATTCTCACCTGGATAAGACTGGTACCAGTATACGTATTATGTTTTATGATTTTTCCAGTGCTTTTAATACTATACAACCTCATATACTTGTTGATAAACTGACGTCCATGAAGGTTTTCCCGTCCACCATCCTCTGGATTCTGGACTATCTCACATATCGTCCACAGTTTGTAAGATTAACCTCGGGTCTTACCTCCAACTCGATTTTAACAAATACTGGAGCTCCTCAGGGTACTGTTTTGTCACCGTGTCTCTTTTCTGTGTACACCTCTGACTGTAGATCTACGCATGACAACTGTATCGTGGACAAGTATGCTGACGACATTGCACAGACTGGGCAGATTACAGGTGACGATGACGCAAACTACAGACAGGAAATCAACGACATGGTCGACTGGTGTGACATCAACTTTTTGGAATTAAATGGGGACAAAACTAGAGAGTTGATAATTGATTTTAGGAAAAGTATTTGTGAACCTGATTCTGTTATTATTAAGGGAAAAGTAGTAGAACGTGTGGAATATTTTAAGTATTTAGGCGTAGTTTTAGATAATTCTCTCTCTTGGAGACAAAACACTGAAAGTATTGTTAAGAAAATCAACACACGCCTGTATTGTATGAGAAAATTGAAATCTTTCAATGTCAGCCAGCAACTCTTACAGATGTTTTATTCCTCTATGATCTGCAGTGTCTTGACCTTCGGCATCAGCTGTTGGGGAGGAAGTATTATGAAACAAGACAGGGACAGTTTGGATAAAACGATTAGGAAGGCTGGTGGGGTGTTGGGTGCAGAACAGGATGATGTGGACACACTCTGCAACCGATGCACGGCAAATAAACTGAAGGCCATCCTTGATGACGCGACACATCCGCTTAGGCAGGATTATGACAGTAGGCAAATAGAGCGCAGTGGTAGATACAGGGTGCCGAGGGCTAGGACATGCAGATACGCAAATTCTTTTTTACCTAGATCTGTTTTAATGGCTAACCAGAATAAGAGAAGATGAGAATGATAGTGAGAATGTATGGAAATGGATTTGGTAATGCGTATTATTTATGTTTTTATGTGTAGTGTTTTTAAGCTGTTTTTGCTAATGTGTATTAATAATTATAGGTGGACATGTCGAATCAATTTCCTTTTTTGGATTAATAAAGATTTATTGTATTGTATTGTATTGTATTGTATTGTATGGTTCTTGCCATTTTTTGTAGTAGACTTTATGGTCCTTGCCATTTCATGTAGCAGTCCTGTATGTTCCTCGCCATTTCATGTAGTAGACTAGAATGGTCCTCGCAAATTTATATAGTACACTAGTATGGTCCTCACCATTTTTTGTAGTAGACTTTATGGTCCTCGCCATTTCATGCAGCAGTCCTGTATGGCCCTCGCCATATCATGTAGGAGTCCTGTATAGTCCTCACCATTTCATGTAGTACACTAGTATGGTCCTCACCATTTCTTGTAGGAGACTAGTATGGTCCTCGCCATTTCATGTAGGAGACTAGTATGGTCCTCGCCATTTCATGTAGCCATCCTGTATGGTCCTCGCCATTTCATGTAGGAGACTAGTATGGTCGTCGCCATTTCATGTAGGAGACTAGTATGGTCCTCGCCATTTCATGTAGGAGACTAGTATGGTCCTCGCCATTTCATGTAGGAGACTAGTATGGTCCTCGCCATTTCATGTAGGAGACTAGTATGGTCCTCGCCATTTCATGTAACCATCCTGTATGGTCCTCGCCATTTCATGTAGCCATCCTGTATGGTCCTCGCCATTTCATGTAGGAGACTAGTATGGTCCTCGCCATTTCATGTAGGAGACTAGTATGGTCCTCGCCATTCCATGTAGCCATCCTGTATGGTCCTCGCCATTTCATGTAGCCATCCTGTATGGTCCTCACCATTTCATGTAGCAGTCCTGTATAGTCCTCACCATTTCATGTAGTAGACTAGTATGGTCCTCACCATTTCATGTAGTAGTCCTGTATGGTCCTCACCATTTCATGTAGTAGACTAGTATGGTCCTCACCATTTTATGTAGTAGACTAGTATGGTCCTCGCCATTTCATGTAGTAGACTAGTATGGTCCTCACCATTTCATGTAGCAGTCCTGTATGGTCCTCACCATTTCATGTAGGAGACTAGTATGGTCCTTGCCATTTTATGCATCAGAGTTGTGCTGTCACTGATTGATTAACATGTTTATTTCAATTTTGAAACTGTATGATCAGGTGTATTGATAGTAATAATACAACCATTTTTAATTAATTATTTTATAGAACTTAATTAATTTAATAAATAAAATTTGAAATAAGAAACAAAGAAAACTGAAAAAAGAAACCTTTCTTAGCCTTGTTGTGTCTTTAATTTTTTTTTTTTGTAGACTTAATCACTGTTTATGTCTGTTTTGTGTGTGTTGACTTGTTGCGTGTGCTTGGTAGTAATAAAAAGAAACAAGTACCCTATTCTCCAAAGAACAAAAACAAAACAAAACACTACAAGAAAACACACACACACACACACACACACACACACACACACACACAAATACCATTCGAGTGTATCGGCGATGAAAATAATAAAATATCGACTTCTAAAATGTCTCGCTTTGTCATTGGTTTGAACCATGGCAATCCGTGTGACGGCATGGTTTGAGAACTATGCACCCAACGGTTGCAAGTGGGCGCCTCGGGCGGCTTGAGTTAAGACTGCATTGGCAAGCGCCTTGAGCAAGTTGAGATGGAAAAGCGCTATATAAAAGGGATCAAAAACATAAAACACGAAGTCCCATATACGCTCAGGTGTCTGGGGACTTCAATCTATCGAACGAACGAATGAAACACGATGTCACACACCCTAACTGCATTAGGTATTTCCTACGCCCATTTACCAAACGCTGAACAACGATCTATATTAATTTACGTGTGGGCTGGCACGTGCAGTACTCTGAACCGAATCGACAAAATGCATCTTTGCTGAACGCTATTAGTCCATACTCTACCGATAACACGGAAAACGAATTGACAGATCTTCATGCTCACATAAGATATGTTTAACTTATAGATTAATACTGGATGCTATATACAGGTCTAATTCATAAATCACTCAAAACCTCGGCGATCTGTAACCAAGATACACGCTCACACTTTACAAACACTCAAACATACACAACAAACACACCTCTAACACTCCAACATACACACCAAATACACATCTATCTCTCAAACATACACAGCAAACGTACATCTATCACTCAAACATGTGGTGTACAAGCGAGGAGATCGCTATTAGACGGAAGAATAATCGATTTTTTTTAGTTCACGAGCTTCAAGCTCAGCTCGGGAGCTATTGTTGTTTTTCCGTCTGTTCGGCGTCCGATGTCAAAGCGTCAGGCGTCCGGAAGTGACATGTGCGAACTTTTCTCTAAAACTAATGGACGGATTTCTTTGAAACTTGGATTATTTAGTTACGAAATAGTGAACCCTACCAAATGACACAAATCGTATGCATATTGGATGATGCCATCGTGGTGACGTCATAATTTGTTGTGGTGGGTTTTTTTTCCTAATCTTATTTCCTCCCAAACTACCACAGGGATTTGGTTCAAGTTTGGTATGTACTTAGACTATATGTGTGCCTCCATGTAAAACCAAAATTATGCAAATCGAGTGATGTAACCATCGTGAGTACATTTTTTGTTAAAAGTTGTAAAAAAAATTATTTAAACTTTGAATGTATTTAGAGTGTAATTAGATGACGTCACAATTTCTTGATTTTTTTTTCTAATCCTATTTTTTTAACAAAAAAAAGCTGGATGGATATGGTTCAAGGTTGGTATATACTTATACTTTACCTATGCTTCCTACGTAAAACCAAACTTATGTAAATCGAGTGACGTAATCATGATGACGTCACCTTTAAACTATTATTATTATTATTATTATTATTATTATTATTATTATTATTATTATTATTATTATTATTATCATCATCATCATCAGCAGCAGCATTATTATCATTATTATTATCATTATTATTATTATTATTATTATTATTATCATCATCATCATCAGCATTATTATTATTATTATTATTATTATTATTATTATTATTATTATTATTATTATTATTATTAATGTTCTTATATTGAGCTTTTCCAGTTCAAGAGGCCCTGGTGGATCCAGAATCTAACTCAAGTCATCCGAAGCACCAGCTTACATTTTTAGGCACAGCGTCTTACACCTCAATAGTGGTTTTTATGTAACTGTCGCTCATCCCCCTAGGACAAGAGCGTCAGTATCTTTCAAATCCGGGAATAGTAATCCTTCTTGTCCTCCATCTCCTCAAACTTCTTCTCCCTTTTGTTCTTCTTTCTTGTCTGAATTACAGTGCCTGTGTGTGTGTGTGTGTGTTGATGCGTACGAACGATGTGTGTAAGCGCATTGAATTGTTATACTAATGAGAAATGCTTTGTATAAATGCAATTTATTATTATTATTATTATTATTATTATTATTATTATTATTATTATTATTATTATTATTATTATTAATATTGTTATTATTATTATTATTATTATAATTATTATTTTTATTATTTTTATTATTATTATCATTATTGTTATTATTATTATTATTATTATTATTATTATTATTATTATGCGTGAGAGAGAGAGAGAGACAGCATGCGGTGGAACTCTGCACCCGTAAGGTTCCAGCACTTGTTTTATTTATATATATATATATATATATATATATATATATATATATATATAGATAGATAGATAGATATATATAGATATATATATATAGATATATATATAGATATATATATATATAATATAGAAGGGCACAGTACATATATATATATATATATATATATATATATATATATATATATATATATATATATATATATATATATATATATATATATATAGAATATATAATAATATAGAAGGGCACAGCAAAGTTTGACTTTGGCTTTAGAATTGTCGTAGTGAGTTCTTTTATTTTTCTAGAAAGTTCGGGGTGGGAGTATATATAATTCTAAAGCCAAAGTCAAACTTTGCTGTGCCCTTCTATATTATTACTAAATTTCATAAAGCTGTACACGCTACTCAGCCCGTAGCTAAACAATAACAGCACGAGGTGCAACGCTAAGATCGTTTCGCACGTGCGCTTCACTTTCTTGCTACTGCGACTTCTAGAATTACACTTAAAGGGACACATTCACATTTTTAACTTTAGTATATTTTATACATAAACACTGTCAACCTGACAATAGACAATAAATGAGTAACACACACACTTCCAGGAAAGTCCACAACATCAATGTCTTTGACCCTGGGCCAATGACAACTGTAACAGACGAGGGCGTCGCTTCCTTACAGATGAAAAACATTGACTCTGTGTAGATAAACTGTGAACATTGACAGTATCCAGACAGACTTGCAGATGAAAAAACATTGACTGTGTGTGAATCAACTGAGAACATTGACAGTATTCAGACAGTCTGAAAGAAGTTTTAATTCTGGACTTAGTTGCATTACGTTTCAACGTTGTTGAAAGAAATTGGGTAAATTTCTTCTTGAGTGGGAAGTTATGTTACGTTGAAACGCGAACGATAGTATGTCTGAAACGCACACGATAGATCCGATTGTTTTGTTTTGCAAAGTATGCAATAATAGAGTGTATTTACCTTTGATTCGAGTTTGCGTTGTTGTTAGAAGAAGCTTTGTATAAAGTTGGTAATTTTAGTTGGTCGATATTATTGGAGAATTCTCTAGATTTGCTTGTTTACTGTCGATCGAAGCTTCGTGATAGGTGTAGATATTTGAGAACATTCTTGGACCGAAAAGAATGTTGTATGACGTAAGTCAGTGATGACGAACTTTAGTTTGGTTGTAAACGTCATCGGGAACATTCTGACGTTATCTCGAGTTGAGAGAAAAACAATATAATGGATGCTCTGTGTAAAGTGAGAGAGGAAAAGAAAAAAGTGAAAAGGCGATTGCATGCAGTTGTTGATGTATGCTGAATAAAAGTGGAAAACTTCATACGACGACTCCAGCCTTGTTGATGATTGAACGGGTTGCGTGGATAAACGAATCCGAGTTACACTTATCAGGACTTCAGCATTGGGGTTGAATCAACTACTGATAGAAAAACAACAACACCAAACGAGTGTAACACCCCCTGGGAGGCCAATATCCCCAAGCTGACCCAACAGACCACATTCACAAATGAGGAGTTTTCGGAGAGTTTTCAAGAAAAAGGTATGTGATTGCATAGTCTAGTGAAGAAAATAGTAGATTGATAGAACAGATTAGGAACGATCAATAACAAATGAGAATGTCTGTCAGAACAGTGGTAATTTAAAACAATAAATTTCCACAAAGTGGGGATATACTGAAGTGAGGCGATTGTTACGGATGCAAATCACGAGGAAGGCATCCGGACCTCAGAGCCGAATCAGGACCACAACTTGGATAAAAGAGGATTCTCCCCTGGTCCTTATAAAAGATCTGCTGAAACAACCCTAATGGTAAAACTGAAGGCGCTCCAAGTATTATATAAGGGGGTGCTTTGTGTGTAAGTTTTTTTTTTGGGTGGTCAAGTGATGTGCTGACGTGATATGCTGACGTCATGTTGCTGACGGGGTTTGGGTCACGTGATGTTCTGACGTCATATTGCTGACGTGTTCCTGCCGAGCCCAGAGTCTTGGAGGGTGGTGTTATGATGATGAGGCTTTTATGATGAGGCTATTGGATGTGGAATGTTAATTGATTTTACATATCTGGACAGTCCGAAAAAGTCTTTTAAACTAAATGTTAGTACTCGACATATATGGGAAAAAGAGTATTATTTATTACCTAACAAATATTAATAGCAGGAAACATGGTTATGAGCTGGCGTGGGGGGGGGGGGGGGGGCCCATGAGAAAATTCGGCTGATGCAAGCATAGGACATATATATAGTGTGTGTGCTGAGTTGTGAAAATAGTGTTTAAAAAGAAAAAGAAAACACTTTTAAATAATAAAAATGGGTGAATTTATTTTTAAATTTCTAATTTTTAATGTTTAATTTTTCTTTTTATATTATTTTTTAACATAAGAATTGTGGGGTAATGAATAAGTTGATGAATATGTGTTAAGTAAATGAATGCAGAGTGTATGATTATGATGATCGTGAAACAGTGTGTTGAAATGTATGAGTGGATTTTTTTGTGTATTAATATCTGAATGAAGGGACTGAGGCATGTGTCGTAGATATCTGGATGGTGCGTAATTGTTTTTTATGATGCTGAGAGTGAATGCAGTTGTGACCATTCCCCAAAAAGTTTTTTAAATACAGTGCTTAAAAAAAAACAACTTTTAAATAATAAAAAAAAAAAGAATAAATAAATAAACACACACACACACAAACGCGCGCGCACTCACACACATACACGCGCGCACACACCTACACACACACACCTATACACACAAAACACATACATACACGCACACACACAATGACTATGACTATGTTTTGTGTTTTTTAGGGGGGTGTAATGAATAAATTGATTGGTATGTATTGTTTTTTAGTATAGACAAATGTGCAGGTGCGTGTAAACATTGAAGTTTAACGTCTACACCCACCATTGGTGATGTGGCAGACGGGGATAACCACCCATGGAACAAAGGGGGAGGGACCTAAATCAACGCTGAACCACCAGAGCAATAGGGGAGGGAGGGAGGAGCGGAGCAAATAAGTGAGCTATGAGAACGGGTAACACACAAAAAAGAGGAGTGTGGGGGAGGGGAAAAATGCACGTTTGGGGTAGAGCTTTGGGCAGCAATAGCACGCCTATAAATCCAGTTAATCTGTGACAGACACAAGCCCATACATTTAAGCTATCCGAGTTGGCTTCTTTGGTGTTTGACAGTGTGCTTAAAGATTACATTACATTACATGATTATTGCTTTAGGTCCAGCGGACTCTTCCGAGCCAAATCAGGACCGGACAACCCCCGATCCGCATAAAAGATCTGATGAAACAACCCTAGTGGTCAAACTGAATGCTCTCTACCAGCCAGTCACTTTACAATAAAGAATCCCACGCAGGGGACGCTGAGGCTATACTCTAATTTATCTAACCCCCGTTTACAAAAACAAAATAGAATACAAACATCATTATAAATTATCAACAAAACACATACATATAAAATGCCTACATTGCTAAATAATAATATCATAGGAAGCCCTAGTGACCACCTGGCAGAAAGCATCCAATATTCCCAAGCTGATCCAACAGACCTCACACACAAATAAGAAGTCTTGTCCCGGAAGAGTTTTCAAGAAGAAAGGTAGGTGACTGGTCTAGCGAAGAAGAAGATAGTATAGCAGATTGATAGAACAGAGCAGGAATGAGAAAGAACAAATGACAAAGACAGTGGGAATTTAAAGCACTACATTTCCAGAAAGTGGGGATACTATTTATACTGAAACCCCCGGCACCTCAACGGGGGAGTGCTTAAAGATGCAAATGTTATACCTTAAAACCGCAAAAAGTAATCGATAGTGATATGACTATGTTTTATGTATTTCATAAAGAAAAATTTAGTTTTAATGAGGCGGTGCTGTGTTTTTAGGCGATGTAATGAATAAATTGATTGTAATGTGTTGTGCTTAGTATAAATGAATGTAGAGTGTACGATCATGATGATAATGGAATCGCCTGTTGAAGTGTATAAATGAATGAGTGGATTGATTGAAATTTTGTGTTTATTATCTGAATGAAGTATAACAGCGACAGTGGTAATTTAAAGCACTAAATTTCCAGAAAGTGGGGATACTATTTGTACTGAAACCCCCGGCACTCCCACGGGGGAGTTGGAATGGAGTGGGAGTGAGTACATACTCAGGTTGCTATGCATGTAAGTAAAAAATGTAGCAATTAAGAAACACAATAAATTTATCCACACAATGCACAAACATTTTATTATTTTTTTTATATCGTAGTCCTTATGTAAAACAAATAAAACACGCCCATAAAAACTGCATGAATTGCTCTCACAAATATTGCATACATAAAATAAAATACACAGCTTAATGATTATAATAATTATCTAATATGTACAAGTCACTTTTAAATTAGCCATTTATCACAAACCAGGTACATCATTCCCATACCACCCCCCACCCCACCAAAAAAAAATAAATAAAATAAAATAAAAAAATAACATTCTGAAAAAGTTCAAAAGCAACACAAAACCCAGTTATAACAACGATTGGAATAGTCTAATGCATTGTCACTGACTGCTAAGCATCTGCCCACTACATACTAGTCTATAAGTTGGCTTGTAACAACTGTAATACAATGTACACTGGACAGTCATCTTTTAATATAGTGAGTGTTATGTCCTTTTCATTTCTTGTTCAATATAGACCGTCCTCTTCCTCCTACTCATCTTTCTTTTTCTTCTGCAAATTCTAAATGAAATAAAAATAAATAATCTAAATTCACATCTATTGTTCACCCAAGGTTCTTGAGCTTGTCATGCAAACTTTTAAGCGTGGAATATTGACAGATATTGACAGAACAATGGGTATAATACAAAATCTGACTATCAAAGGCTGTAGGGGACTACTTAGTCCCTGCCTTCAGCTGGCAATTAGGCATAATTATGCTTGAGCAGTCACCACTGTTAAGATTGTATCATACATTATTTATTGAATGCAAAACCACAATTTGAAAACATTGAATCAAACCCTGATTACTGGAAACATGATTTTAAATGCCACACATATAAATGCATTTAAAAAAAAGTATATATATATATATAATCGGCAAGTTATAGATGAAAAACTGCCAAGAATAAAAATGTACACAATCTATGAGGTTGGAATAGTACTGTCTACCCAGATTAACATGTAACATTGTAAGGCCTGCATGATTTCAAATGCGACCATATGAAAAGTAAAATAAAAATATCAAATGAATTAAGTTCACTTATACAATAACATTTAAAAAGTGCCTTCACAATTTAAATTGAAATGAACATTCACAATTCATGAGCAAATTATTTTAAACACAGTTTTGAATGAATGAATTAGTTAGTTACTCATTGCTTACAGGACTGCAAAGAGCCAAATCAGGATAACAAAATCAGGGTGAAAACTTGGTTTTAAAAGGACTCACCCCTGATCAACATAAAAGATCTGCTGAAACAACCCTAGTGGTAACACTGAAGGCTCTCCGCCAGCCGGTCACTTTGCAATAAAGGCATCCCACGCAAGAGACGCTGAAGTTATACTCTAATTTATCTAACCCCTTTTAACAAAAACAAAATAGAATATAAACATCATTATAAAATATTAACTAAATACATACATATAAAATGCCTACATTGCTAAATAATAATATCAATGGAAGCTCTAGTGACCATTTGGCAGAAAGCGTCCAATACTCCCAAGTTGACCCAACAGACCCCATACACAAATGAAGAGTTTTGGAAGTTTTCAAGAAAAAAGGTAGGTGACTAGTCTAGCAGAGAAGATATATTGTAGATTGATAGAACAGAATGAGAAAGAACAAATAAGAAAGATAGCGACAGTGGGAATTTAAAGCACTAAATTTCCAGAAAGTGTTGATACTATTTATTCAGAAACTCCCGGCCCTCCTGATGTGGAGAATGAATAAATGAATGTCTTTCCATGCTACAAAATAATAGCATGCTCAGTGTGATTTTCTGTTAACCCTTATGAGTATCTGTACCTGAGAACTGAATTAGAATATAAAGGCATACTGGCTTCTCTTTTGTACACAAAAGTTTATAGTCGTTTTTTTTTGTTTTTTTTTTGTCAATACTAAATTATTATACAGTATTTGAACTGAAATATAGGTATTATAAAACAAAATATATTCTGGGGAATAATGAACTTAAAAAAAAAATTATTCTAGGAAGTAGCAACTCTTTAAAATAAAATGTCTTCATAGGCTGTGGAAAGTTGTCAGTAAGTTTCGAGAATTACACAATTTGGTTTCTACTGTAGCACAGAGGTTAAATTTTCCCTGTAGTGCTGAGGTAAACCTCTGTACCAGGTCTTTTATATACATAACTGAATCCACATCAAGTGTAATGCTCCCTGTAAGCAAACACATTCACCATTTATCATCCCTGTAGCACAAAAAAGTAAAGATTCAACACAACTTTTCACTAACTAACAAAGGATGAATGGAAAATGTTTCGCTTTCTGAAGTAGTCATAATACCAATACACAAGGACTGAATTAGGTGAACTAGGAAATAATATACATAATATAAAATATGAACTAGAAAATAATATCCATAATATAAAATAATATTTCCAATTGCAAAATCATCTTTCGACTGTTGAAAGATCAAGTGCTGGCCATCAATTCAGGATAATAAGTAAGAAAAGGCCTCAAACACAAATATTAACAAATAAATAACACTAAAGAGGGCACCAAACGTTTTGGCAACTGAAAACCATTTTTTAGTTGCTTTGTTAAAGAAACCTTTTATTTCCAATTTTTCATCAATTTCTCACTCAAAATAGTCTTAAAATATATATCAAAATCACACAATATTTGAAACAGTTGTACAATTTCCTACTTAATGTGTCTAGCATAAATATCAGACAAAGCAAAATCACCCCTAAACATATAATGGTGCATTCTCAAACAAAGAAGGTGCACCGACACAAAAACATACCGGTACATACATTATACAAATTTCATGCAATGAACTGAAAACCACTCCAAAGAAATCAATAAATAATATAATTACCAACGTATAAAGAAACCAATTGTGTTTCCATTCCTAAGGTGAATAAGAAAATTTACAAAACAGCTGATCAAAGGTAATCTTAAGATTACTACAACATTCAATAATCATTGTTATGTTACAATGAGCCATTATTACTATATAAATAAGCTCCAATTGCAACCAGATTGATCAGAACTGATAATAACAGAAGACTTTTACAGTTGAGCAAATGGGATATACCATTTTAATTAACGGAAAAGGGTAGTTTGTCTATAACCTTTGAATCATACTGAAGGGAAGAGAGAGAGAGAGCTCCTTGTATATTTATAATGTACAGGGTTTTTAATAGTTCATACAACGGAAACAGCATAAAATAATTTTACTTCTTTTATTACCCACATGTAAGTATAAATTGGCCTCCTCTCATTACAAGAAGATGAATTAGTAGAAAAAGAAGAGTAAAATTGAGCAAATTATTTATTAAAACTTCATATCATGCAATTCAAAACATTTCCAAATAATTTTAGTTGTACACAATATTTTTCTACCAATGCAAAACTGTTAAAAGGTCATTTAACTTACAAAAATTGTCTACAACAAGTATACATTGGTGTCATCTTAATGTGACAAGATGAATCAGGAAGCAGAAAGCTATAGAGTATTTGAGAAAAAAGGGATATCAAAATTTTAAGTAACTGAAAAGAGACCCAAAAGAATTGTAGTTTCTCTACTCATGCACTAATGCCGCTTCCAACAATTATGCTTATATACATTATTAGCTCTGTACATATATAAAGTTTGGAAGTCTAATAATAATGAAATATAACAAAGTCTAATAATAATGAAATATAACAAACCAGCCAACCCAAGTTTCTCAAAACGTCATTACAGCATGGACAGGGTCCATTTTCTCACTTTATTCAACACTAGCGGTGATGTGAAACATTATCATAATATTATGATTCAAAGAAGTATGACTTATTTTGTAGATTTTTGTTTCAATTCTCCCCCTATGTTATTAGTGATGTTAAAGACAGAATCAAAGGGATGGGTTAGGGTGAGGGTGGAGAGGATGGAGGGGGGGGGGAAGGAAATAAAGCTAACAGGAGAAAAGTCAAAAGGGGACAAAAGGGAAAAGAGAAGAAAAATGGGGAAGCAATGGAAGTGCAAATTGTAATTCTTCACATAATATGGCATGGAGATAACATCTTAAAAATAATCAAAATCGAAAAAGGATGACAAAGTAGATAGCTGGGTGAATTGTCAAAACTACCAGGAGAAATTTCACTATATCACTGAGTTATTATCAATTTCTTTGAACAAGAAGGTAATTCCTTTCTGCAATGAGATAGTGCAGGGCATCACAATGACTAGCACACTTGGAAAGTCTTATTAACCATAACAAATAATGTTATCATTCCTGGCTCGTCATGAAATTTCACACGAAGACTTCTCCTGCTGTCTCGCGTTCTGAAAGAAAAAAGAGAAGAAAATAATGAAAGTTATTACTGCAGTTTATTGAACAGGAAGAACGGAGAGAGAGAGAGAGGAGAGAGAGAGAGAGAGAGAGAGAGAGAGAGAGAGAGAGAGAGGGGGGGGGGGAGAGAGAGAGAGATGGAAAGAAACAAGTGTAAAAGAAAGGCCTCGGAGTAGAGAGAGAGAGAGAGAGAGAGAGAGAGAGAGAGAGAGAGAGAGAGAGAGAGAGAGAGATAGAGAGAGACAGAGAGAGCGAAAGAGGGTGAGAGAGAGAAAGAAAGAGAGAGAATTAGTATGAGCGAAGGGAGAGGGACAGATTGGGATTCAGTATGTTATTATAAGGAGGAAAGAAAATAGACACACTGAGAGACAAAGACAAAGAAATAACATTGAAAGTGAGAGAACTTGGGCAAAGGTGAAAAACTCTAAGCCACAGGCAGAGATAAAACGATCAAGCAACTTTCAAGACAATAAAACCTGTTGTCCAACAAAACCACAGTCCACAAGTTAAACTGATGAATGCTGAACATCAATCAACTGGATAATCTCATGGCAATCACAAAACTTTTTTTTTAAATTCTGCCATGCCAGACAAGAAATAAAATAGATTGTTCACTAACATTATTTTGTGTAAAAAGTCTCAATGCTAATACTATAGGCATGAACTGAAATTTTGGAGGAAAAGCCTCAATCATGCAAATAATGCAGCAAACTGAAACACGTTTTTTTTTAGAATGGTATTTACCATGGAGGATAAGTACATAACACTAATGGCTATGATGCCGTCGAAAGCAGTGATGGCAAAACATATGGCAACGGTGACATTGAAGACGATGTATCTAACACAAAACAGACCAAAATCTGTTATGTTACACCAATTGCTGTTTTGGAATAAGGTCTACAATGGGATCTGAATATAGCAATACATTATTAAAGGAAGCAGTAATATCCAAAATGGACCACTTGTTTATTCTCACTTAGGTATAAACAGTGCGCTGCATTCGCGATTATACATTAGTGTGTACAGAAGTCTGAAAAGGCCACGGACATTTGAGTGCCATGAATCATACCCTTACACAATTTATTAGGTTTTCTATCAGTCTGGTTGCCATTGCGCCATGCATCATCCCAGCCGCTTGGGAGATGAAGGTTGAGTGGGGGAAGGGGGTAGTGTTATGAACATAAAATTCACACTATTTTCACTAAGTACAGAAACTTACACATTACAAAGCAATGAGGCTAGACACACAGTAAGATGTTTACGACAGTGCCACCCTCACCGTAGGCCGGCGTGCGTTTTGTCGCCGAGCTTCCTCTTCGCTGGCAGCCAAAGCCTGGGCCAGCATCAAATCTTCCTGCTCCTGTTGGCTCATCCTGAAAAGACGAATCCAGCACAGGCTAAGTTTGGGTCACCTTCATAGCGAAAAGTACAGCAGCCCACCAACCCTTTCTCCTAATCCCGTCCCTTGAAATAATCCCCAAACTGATTGAAGCAGAAAGATGGCCTATGCTCATAGATGGCTGAATGTTCAGGGTAACTTCGATCAAACCCAGGACCTTGTAATAGCACTCTATTAGCTGCTTCAGAACTTTTGATGCATACCGGGCCCCTGTTTGTAATACAGCTTGATTTTGGGAACATACTATGGAAATATACACTACTACTAGTCCTACTGCTACTAGTGCTGCTGCTACTAGTGCTGCTGCTGCGCCGCGTACTTTTACGTATGTAACCCCTTCTGTGCAGATAATGGTTGCAAAGACAAACATTGATGACTGAATTGAGAAACTCAGAGAGAGAGAGATACAGAGGCAGAGAGAGAGACACACACAGAGCGAGAGACAGAAACAGACATACAGAAACAGAGAGAAAAAAAAGAGAGACAGACAGACAGAGAGGGCCAGAGAAGAAAGAAAGCAGAAAGTGTGCAAGGACTTACTGAGAATTGCTCTGAGAAGGGTTGTGCTGCTGAGCAGGGTTTCCCAAAGACATAGCCAAAGCTGCCTGTATAGCTTCTTCTTCTGTCTGAAAATATCAAAACATTCATTGATAATCATAGAATTCATAGGTAGGTTGTTCATATTGACAACAATTGACAGAACATAATGTATAAGCTTGTAGTGTTTGAAACCTAACCCAACAGAACTCCCAAGAAAGAATTAAATGATATTTTAGTGGTGTTGTTTTTTTTTTGTTGCTGTCTAGAAGAGCTTAACTGGAAAATTTGCACTGAGTTGCCTTGTCTTGTTTTTGTCTAAATTATTATTCTTTTGGTTTCTGTACACATTCATTCCTCATTACTGTAGAGTTTGAAGCAATGTAAATCATGCAGACAAGTGACATTCAAGTTAATTTGAAACTATCATCTAGATCAAAATGCCTACAACAAAAATAAAATAATAATAATACATTTTTTTAAAAAAGTATAAACTGTCAGATTCATGGTAAGGGAGGACTATTTGCTTACATGTTCATGATTTAAAAAAAAATGTTTTTGGGGCGTCCGATTTCTATGATATTTAAATCTAAACATTGTGAATTTCTCTTTGATTGAGATAATAAAGTGATCGTATTCGTATTCGTGTCCAAGCATTCTAAAGATCAACCAAGGTTTCATGGATATATACACCGTTTTACCAAATTTGGTTGCAATACATAAAATAGGGTCCGAGTACTTAGTCACTCTAAAGTTTTGCACAGACAGAAGGCAGACAGTGGATGCTGGACAGACGGACACAATTTTTATTTTTTAAATGTCCTTTTTGGACTAATTAGGAATCATGTAGCACAAGTTTGCAAAAATCTGGACTTTTTATTATTTTTTAAATTTTTTAAATTTTTTGGTGTGTTTTGAGTTTATACACTTTACATTGCTATGCATGCGAGTCAAAAAAGCTTAATTGAGTAATGGGGGTGGTGTCTGTCTAAAAATAACAGTTAATTTGACAACTGCTTTGATACATGGCACGCTGAATAATTCAGGGGACAAATTCTTGCTTTTTTAATTCTATGTCAACAAATAATATCTCCAATGCACTGCTCCAAAATCTCATGCTAACAAAAATATAATATAGTCTCACTGCAAACGAAAGTAACATTGTTCTCTAATACAGCACACTTAACAGCTCAAAGAACTACTCAGCCGTCAATAAGTTTGGGATGTGGGCTATCAGACTTTGGGCGTTTGGGACATGGGCTATCAGACTTTGTCAGGCATATATGAAGTACGAGAGGAGAGTAGGTTAATAATAATAATAATAATAATAATAATAATAATAATAATAATAATAATAATAATAATATAAACATTTGTATCCCGCCAAATCTAGACAAAAACAGTCTACTCTAGGCATACCAACACTTTCACAACATGCACACACATACATATCCTTGACATGTAAGAACATAAAATATCAAGAAAGAGAAGAAGCAAATCAAAATAAACATTCAGTCAGAGTGGGTGGTCAAACTGGATGGAGCACATTGGTGGAAAGAAATGAGTTTTGATAGCAGATTTGAAGGCAGAGAGTGTAGGCATGCTGAGAAGAGAGATGGGCAATTTGTTCCAGGTTGTTGGACCAAAAACAGAGAAAGGAGAATAGCCTGCAGACACAAGTTTTGAGCAAGGGGATGCGGAGGGCGAGAGTTTCAGAAGTAGACCGCAGATTACAAAATGGTATGTAGATCTCAAGGCAGTCAGATAGACTTACCATATGTCCTGGCATGATGTTTGCATGCATGGCACCCGACCCTCCTTGCTGTCTATTTCTCCTGTCCCTGAAAATAAAGTGAAAATCATTCATTAAAAACTTAAAACAAAGTAAACAGTTCACAGGTATTTGCAATTTGTGTGAAGGAATTGCATAGAAGAAAGGATGTATAGCGCACAGCAAATAAGATTGGGCCCACAATTCTGGGTTTATATAGGAAACCTGGCATAACTTTACAGAAGTAAAAAGCCATCCTTTACAAGGCTGAATTCATTTATCAACCAAGGGCCATAATCAGAAAGGGCAATACGTACTGGTAATTTACCTTGAGGAGGGGTAAAATCCTTAGCTTCTGCTGGTTTGGACTTATCTCGTATTCATAGAAGTTGTAACTGCCCTGCCACTCGGCCGATAAGTTTACCGACGATATACCCCTCCGGTAATTCATACCCTTGCCGAGGTAAAAATGGCTTATGCAATTGTTTTAGCAATGATTTTGCATTGGAGACAATGGAACAGCGTCTTTCGGGACAGATGAAATCCTCTAAATATACCTGATGATGTAGAACATTACAGGAAATGTACATTTCAAAGAATCGACATCGTGCGAATTGTGGATGAAGTAGGAGAGGAGTTGCAACATGCGAACCAGCATCATCACTTCTTCCTTCATTGCAACTGTGTTTAGCACTAGGTTTCCAGTTCTATTTATCCTTGTGTCAGTAAAATTGCCGTAAAATACTTTCTTTTTGATGGTAAATTAATGACCAAAGCGAAGTATGAAAGTAAGATGTTTGGGGTTTCCTCTTACTGTTCTAATTAAACAAAATATTTTTTATGGGAAAAGTTGCTTTTTCCTTCGTGTGATCCGTCGTCTGCTAAGAAAGCTGTTGTGACGTTGCAGGGCTAGAAATTAACTTTTTTCTTTGAGGGCCACCGGGCCGGCCCCTTGATTCAAAAATTTAAGGCCCACAAGCAACTTGAAAAATAATGCAAACAAAAAACAAAAGATTTATTGACAATATAATAAGTAGAAAGTACAATTTGTCTGATGATCTAAAATAAAAACAATTGAATTTCCAATTTTGCTGAGCGATGTCATTTTTATTTGCCTTTTCTTTCACTTTCAAACATTACCAACAAAAAAGGGGGAAAAAAAACCCACACACACACACATTCAGTGACACACATATTCCAGTGACTAGTGAGCCTGAAATGGCCATTAAACAAAATAGAACAAAATCAAGTGAGTCTCTTGTATAATACTTTTCAGTTTTGTGACCGAGTATTGCACAATACACATCATTAAATTTTTAATATGAGTAACCTAACAAAAAATCTGACCTCAATGCACAAAAGTTCAAAACAAAACCATGAAAGGGAACTAAACTTAACAGTACTCTTCCTGATAAACTAAAACAAACAGATTTTGCCTTTTCTTTTTTTTTCAGTCATCTATTCATATTACACTTATGTGCACTTAAGTTAACAGAAGTAAAGGAAATCTTTTTTTCCACCCTAATCTTTTTCCTCTTCATACTTCTTTTTTCTCTCTTTTTCTTGTTCTTTCCTTTCGTCGACGTTTTCTTCTGGCGTCTTTCGCTTCCCAAATTTTGGAAAATACGCCATCGCCGATTGTTTTAGCAACTATATGGCGACGATATGTAGCCATACTTTCGTACTTGCAAAGATGGAAATTTTGCGCTTATGTTGTGCCATAGCCTTTTGTTTATTATATTAAAAAGATATTGAAGTGTATATTAAACTTTTGAGTGCAAAATTAAAGGGTTTTCGCTTCTTTTCTCTGTTGTGTTTTTTTCTGTCCAAATTTAGGGCACTGGTGTGGGTTGCTTCCCTTGGCCCAAATACGAAACTGCCGAGTAGAGCTAGCTGTAGCAGACGAATTATTTTGCGGGCCAAGGGGGCCCTTCGTTTTTCAACTTTCCGAGCCAGAAATCAACTTTGCGGGTTTTGGGCCCCGGGGCCCCGCTAATTTCGAGCCCTGCGTTGTCATCGAAGAGCACATGCGTAATAGAGGAGGATTCAAATTTAGCTCAATGTAGGGACCATGCGTCAGGTAGGCCTTTTTGAATACCGAAATAAGTTTACCAGCAAGTTTTCTCCAACCCTGAGGTAAGATACAACTTCTGCAAGATTTATACCTTAACCCAAATAACCTATTGAAGGGTTGCAAGTGGGTCTTTCTAAATACCGACCAAGTTGGCAGTTCAACAGCACATTAGGATGACTTATCAACAATCATATATCAATTTCTAAGGTCTATTTTTCCACGAGAGATAATATTATCATAGAAGAATTTGTTAATCCTCATTACTGAGGTGAAAGCTCTCTTTGAAAGTACAGGCACAGCACAGTTTTCCTTTGGCTAATCACAGCAACGCACTGGGGTTTGTTGGTCACACTCCACGCGCCTTTGTTTGTGGTTCGCCTGGCCTGTATTCTAAGGGAGATAAGTCATTCACTGCTAAAGCAGATGACCTTTGGAACACTCACATATTATGCTTAGATTACATTTTCGCAAATATTATACACAAAAAATGTTCAAGCATATAAGCAAATGGTAATCTCTTAGGATGCATTAGACATTTAATAAGCTTTTTAACTATGTTAATCTAGACCTCAGCTCCACTTTAGCCCTGCTGGAGATGGACAAAGCAGGATCAATGTATAATATCACTATAATCATATCCATAATTGGAGGGAAATTTGCACCACTGCTAACTCAACACAGTGCATAGCTTCAAATATTTAGGAGCCCGACAGGAAGTCCTCTCTAGGATCGCACAAACAACTGCTGCTCTGAGAAGGTTTAAGCCCATTTGGAAAGACAGGACCATCTACTGTGCTCCCTTGTCATCTCCATCTTCCTATACACTTGCGACACATGGATCCTCACAACAGACCTACAACGAAGAATACAAAGCAAGGAGATGTAGTGCTACAGAAGACTTCTGAGCATTTCCTATACCCAGCACATCACCAACGACGAAGTCCGACAGACCATCACACAAGCCATTGGACAACATGATGACATGCTCACAGTGGTGAAAAAATGGAAACTCCGATGGTATAGTCACGTCACCAGAGCATTAGGCATTGCAAAAACCATCCTGCAAGGAGGCAGAAGAAGAGGGAGACAGAAAAAGAAGTGAGAGGACCACATTGGAGAATGGACTGGCTTGACACTGAGCGAAGCCATGAGGGTTGCTGAGGACAGAGAAAGATGGTGTACGCTGGTTAAATGATCATCTGTAGTGCCCCAACGGCTTTTGAGTTACGGGATAGGATAGGATAGGATAGGATAATCACATGAATCACAAAGTACAAAGTAATATATTTTCCCTGTAAACATTTTGGTGAGGGTGACACCCATCTCCTTTCCTTCCCTGCTCTAACGGTGCTCTATTTATAACTCACAAAAATGCACTTACTGGTCAAGCTGTCTGCCTAGTCCAGCCAGCGGCTGTTGTTGAGGTGGTCGGCGAGTCCCTGGAGAAGATGCTGATGTGGATGGTGCTGACTGGTGATTTCTGTTGATGGCTGCAGCACTGCACACACAAAGAAAATTAAATTTATTAACAATAACATTTTCCAAAGATCAAATGACATTTTCCAAAGATACAATAACATTACAATGACATTTTATAAAAACGCTATGTTTTGCTACACAACCACATATGAAGGTGTTTTCAGAACACATCAGACATATTTTTCTCCACACTTTACTTATTCTCAAAATACTCATGCCACAAACTAGTGAACCTTCCAATACACAATTAGTACCATTAAATTATGATGTCAAACATTGCTCTTTTCTATTAGTTTTTTGTTTTTAAGATTGTTCGTGAACAGGCCAATCCAAGATGGTCTCCTGATCTGATCTGAAAACATCCTTGTAATAACAAAAAGATGAAGAAGAAATAGATGAAGAAGTAGAAGAAGAAGAAGAAGAAGAAGAAGAAGAAGAAGAAGAAGAAGAAGAAGAAGAAGAAGAAGAAGAAGAAGAAAAGAAGAAGAAGAAAGAAAGAAATGATGATGAAGATGAAGAAGTTAAAAAAATAAAATCCTTTAAAAATGCAAATAAACAGTTAAGATCTCATACATTTGTCTGCGCATATTCATATATCTCTTATTTTCAAGTCCTGCCATCACCCGGGTATAATTTGACTTTGTTGAAAAAGATTGGATAATTGCAAAATTGGATATTCAAGTTGTTCTGCTTGAAGTCATTCAAACTTCCCTGTACTACATTATATATAACTGTTCAACAACATACTAAAAGTGTGGAAAGTCTTATGCTTGTGATAACTAGTATTTTATAAAATCTCACCAATATGAAGATGACCTTATATACTCATATATTGTCATTCACTCCAGGTTTTTAGTAGCATGAAACTGTTATCATTTTGGCCGCTTATTATATACACCCTATTTGCAGTATCTCAGCCACAAAGTATTTAGAAACATGCACGTTGCACACCATCTTATCTTTGGAGCGGCGAACAAACCTCTCACGCCCTCAAACATTGAAAAAATTCAATTTTATGTTATGTTACACTAACAATGAAGATGTATAATTATGGTGAGGTTTTAGCACCATGTGAGCTTCAGAGACTGCGAGTTTGAGACTGACCGACAGACCAACAGACTTTGGCTCGTTCTGAGTCCAGACTATTTAAAAGTATATCGGTATTATGGTCTTTCTGCAACAACGAAAATATTTTTTGCGGTTGATTCCCTGGTTTATTTTTATAATGATTGCATCTGCGCCGATGCAACGTCAGTTCCTGTTTATTTTTCAGTCTAAATCACAATTTGTTTTTCGCCACAGAAAGTTAGGGACTTTTTGCAACTCATATTGTCATTGTGATTCCATGGATTCTTTTTAGAAAAAATTACATCGGCAGCTGCGCAACCTTAGATCCTGTTTACTTTTTTGGTCTAAATTAAAAAAAATTGCAAGCTTTCTGTGAGTGTTTTTCGTATAAATATGATGCTGTGAATATGTCTGGTACATGACAATTCAGTAATGCATCCTCAGGTAAATTTCTTTGTCATATTTATGAGTTGAAGTGAAATCGAAAGAGAAATCTCCTACAGCATGTGGTGAAACGTTTGTTTCCTACACAATTCATGTCTGAACTATGATCATTATAATCGGCTGCCTGTCGAAACGCTGGATAGGTCATGTGATAGGATATCCTGGGGTTTTCCCGTGCAGTGAGCGAAAAAGAAAAATATTTTTGTTAATCACAAAAACTGCCTATTAATATCTGGAAATATATTATAAAGACTGAAATTACCCTGAATTAGAGATAATTGGAATATTTAATTTCATTAATGAGATTTTAAAATATTTTAGCTAATAAAAACTGAAACTTACCCAGCATTAGACACAGATCTGCCAGAACCTTGGAATCCTTTGCAGTCATGGTCTAGCTCATTCCGGTGCCGAATGCAGTAGTTTAGCTGGCACTTTTCACATTTCATAGGCACCAGCTAAAATGAATATATCACACGTTAATAGTTAAGTAACTGAAGAAGGAACATGATCACACACACAAAAATCAATATAAAATATAAAGTGGACAAAATCGTCAATAATTTGGAAGGTCGACAGTAAAAGAATTGACTTGTCTGGTATTAACTATCTAAAGGTCGACAGTCTTTTGCAAGAAATTGCAATATCAAAGTAGATATGTAAGATAGTGAAAACAAATAAAAGAAAAGCATAACAATTAACACACAGTATAATTTGTTAAATTACCTGCGTTAATGGTCTGAGCGAATGTTTGTAAAATGTGCTTAGAGCAATATGTCTGATTTTGTGCTTTATAAAACAGATTATTGATAATTATTAAAAACAAAACAACAACAACAACAACAAAAGGCTTTGTAAACCTTACCTCTTTTTGTTTGCAGGATTTCAAAGAACATTTGTTGGTGTAAATCTAGAAGAGAAAAACAAAAACAAAACAAGAATTAAAAAACACGACAATTGAAAAAAACTTGACACTTTGCCAATGACAAACTCATGCTGATCTCAATTTTATGAAAGAACAAAAACATGAATGAATTATTGCAAAGTGCCCATATTTCCACAGCGAAGGTCATGACCACATGCAATAAAAGAACTAGGGTTCGTTTAATTACAAAATGTTGCCTGCAAGACCTTTCGAAACAATGGACACGATGTTCACTTATGCCTCTCAACAAGATGATTAATTGTCTCCATGTTTACACAAGGAAATCTGACATGTAGGCAACGTAACATAAGCACGAAACATGGCATGGACAATGTCATAGTCAATGAATAAAACATCAGATATAACATCATCATTCTTCACATAAACATTCTCACCTGCCCCAACAATCAAATTATGAAGAAATAAAATTATTACAACAATAAAAGATTACAGTCAGATATTTTTATAAATAGCATGCAACCAAATTAACTGGCATGACTAAAAAGAAATTATAACTGTTAAATTTTTTTTTATATATATAAAATAAGTGAAGACCAGGAGAAAAAAATTAGATAAGACAATTTCATTTATGACACTTATTAAAAATAAGCAGATATTAAAAATTTTACAGCATGACCCTTGAGAAATTCTAAATAATAATAATTATTATTATTATTATTGCCATCAAATCCACTTACTTTTCTCCGTTGTGCAGCTGAGTCAGACATGCAGTCATTGTCTATATGCCGCCCAATGACAACATCTGGTCGTTCACCCTTAGTGTTAGGACACGGTGAGTTACACAATGGACACACAGGCACTTGATTGTTCTGTAATAAACAAAGAAATTCATTCCTACAAAAATGATTAAGTCTGAAATGTGGACCAAAGCCTTGAGCAGCTCTTGAGCTGGAAAAGTGCTATATACAAGTGATAAAATGAACAAAAAAAACAATAAACAATTAATGAATTAATTTTTTAAAAAATATTAATTTAAGAAATAAAACAAGAACGAGGGTACTGGATACATTTTTCAACAGTGGACATACATATTCAGGTCAGTGGATACAACACGATGACATGCTCACAGTGGTGAAGAAAGAGAAACTCCGATGGTATGGCCAAGTCACCAGAGCATCAGGCCTTGCAAAGACCATCCTGCAAAGCACGGTCAAGGAGGCAGAAGAAGAGGGAGACAGAAAAAGAGGTGGGAGGACAACATTGGAGAATGGACTGGCTTGATACTGAGCAAAGCCATGAGGGTTGCTAAAGATAGAGAAAGATGGAGTATGCTGGTTAAACGATCATCTGTGGTGCCCCTACGACCTTCCGAGTTATGGGATAGAATAGCAATAGAGGATAGCATGCAAATTTTATGCATGCCTGCTAAGATGGATTCAAAACTGACAGTAACAGTGCCTGAACCCAAAAATGTAATTTTTATCATTTTAGATTTTTACTTTGCAACGATAAAACAATACAACTTTTAAAAATATAAAATATACCCATCCGAACCCCAAAAGAAAAGGAAAAGCATCGTACCTTTTTGTAAGATTCTGAGCAAGTGTGGTTTTCGTAGTGAAGATGATCCTTGCTGGAAAAAAATACAAAGGACTATGTAGTACACTGCATAATACATGACACACAAAAATCTAAATAATTATAATTAAAAGTACACAAGTAACTCTGTATGAACTTTTAATATTATTCTCAAGCTATTTATTACTGTAATTTCTTATGCTTTAAACTTTCACAGTTCTTCAACTTCATGCGTTTCAGTACTTTAGTTTTAATTACAATGAAACTACCTACTTAAGAAGTTACTTTTTTCCTTGAGAGACACTTTGAAAATAAATTTTAATAATCTTAAAAGTTAAACCATGTAACTTATTTTAATTAAATAACATTTAATAATCAATTGAATAATCAGTGGGCTATTATTAAATTTAATTTTAAGTTTAACTAAAACTAAAAGCTTACCAAAATGTGTTTTGACAAGCATCACACTTCATGGGAAGAAAATCTGAAACAAAATAGGAAAGATATTTATTATTTATTGTCAAGATATATATATATAGTGATATACTATAGGTTTGTATGAACACAACAGTTACAGTGCAAATCAATGAACATGTATACTGATTTTGGCTGCTCAAACCAACGAGGGGAATTAGGACACCAACAAAGCAGTAGGACTAGTTTTTTAAAGTATTTATTCAGCCACATCAGAACATGATGCTAGCAACATGTAGGTCAGCATGACGATTATAAATTATGTGACAAACTATGTGTATCAAAATGCACACAGTAGCATTATGTGCTCTGTCTCTAATTTATAACTAATTCTACCTATATGGACCAAGGAAGCAGCTTATATTTAAAATAGTCAACAAATGTAACTAAAAGAAATTTTACAACATAATAAATATGTTATACTTGAACATTTACTCCTTCACTTCAGACGAGAGTATAAGCCAAAGTCTAGTTTAGTGTACGCATGCATTCCATCGCACAGACTTTAAAGAACCTGATGCTCATGTCCTAGACGGGTGAGTTCCGGCTATAGGCAAATATACCCAGCACGTACTACGTCCCTTCTCCCCCATACCTGTTCTCCAAGGGTTGTGCACTTTCAGACTAGATCAGTAGATGCGACCAAAGTTTGCAAGTGGGCACCTCGCGCGAGTTAGATCATGTATTGGTCATCGCCTTGAGCAGCTCTTGAGCTGGTAAAGCACTATATGAGGTCCCACACCTCCCCCCCCCCCCCCACCCCCCCCCCCCCCCCCCCAAAAAAAAAAAAAAAAAAAAAAAAAGTCCTGTATAGTAACATACATAGGGGAAAAAAATAGAGTCGGTAGGTCGTCCTTTAAAAAAAAAAATGATTTTTTGGGCTTTTTCAATTTTTTTTCAGACAATCACCCAAAAAAGTTTAGGGTTGGGCCAGAAAAATTAGGGTCGGTCAAGATACCGTAAACAGACTTTTTTGGGGGGTGGGAGGGGCCTCAAAACGATTAAATAAATTAAATATTTACATCGAGACCTTACTTAACTATTTTAGATGTAAAACTGGGGATCTACATTTGTTTTGAGACTTAAAAGTTATAATGTCATTTTAACTAGGTACTGCATGTAGGCCAAGCGCGTCTGCTATGGCCAATCCAGTAGAGTAAGAATGACCTATGTCATGAGCTGTACAAAAGGAAAATCCCAATGAACTAACATACACAATTTACAAAAGCTGCGTAACGGGTAATGTTGTACAACTATTCAGGGTGGAGAACAACTGAATCAAGAAATCTCTGAAATCCGGCCGGGGCCCAGGGGCCAAGCCCCGGTATTCGCCCCCTGGAAGAAAATGAATTTATGCAATTTTGAAAGTAATTTAGGGCCTCTCCTGAAAGCAAAAAGCAAAAAGTAAACATGAATAGAAACAAAAAACAACAAAAAAAAGAATGTTTTATGCACATGTCTTTCAAAAACGTTAAGAATCTTGATTTGTAGGCCTAACAAAGTTTGAGGTCCACCACTGTTACACACAAACTCCACATTTCCAATTTTACTGGGCACACGTTTGTCTATTTTGTAGCTGTAAACAGGCAAGAATTTTTATAATTTTAGAGATATTTAGGGGTACGTTAGTAAAAACACCACATCTTAGGTATTAGTGACTAGTGTATAGATTTAAATGAAATAAAACGCAAAATGAACAGAAATAAATTCTCTTTTGATTATTTACCTTTTTATACTTCTCTTGTCATGTCTTGTTTTTTATTACTCCATGTGTATACAAAAAAAAGTTTTAAAAAGTCCAAAAAAGCCCCCTCTTCTTCACTTTCATGCCAGTCTGAAAGATCGTATGCATGCACATTACTGACACTAATTGTCTGATGTCAGTACCGATCTCTTCCTCCTACTCCAAGTCCATTTCTCTCACTTTAATGTCTGATAAATGGAAGCCTGTAAACTCCCCTTCATCAGTCGAAGAATCCAAACCATCCCTTTTAGGCACACACACAAGAAAATTTGAAAAAAAAATCGAAAAAAACGAACGCATCACAGAGAAAACTTGTGGAAATGCAGTCGAATGTTTTCACAACATAATAAACCGGAAGTCAATTGCCGGAAGTCTCGCAATCTTTCAAACAACGCGAGAATATAACCACATGGTTGATACGGACGCTTTTGGACGTTTTGCCTGTTTAGACCTTCGGCCGCTTTTGGCCGTTATGCCCAGTAAAGGGTAGCCCCTCAGCTTCTCACACTCGGAACTCAATATTTTTTTCTCGGAAATGCAAATGCTTTCCGCGGAAATCCGCGGATTCGCGGAGAGTTCTCCACCCTGAACTATTACTACAGTGAGTGAGTACTTAAGTTATTATGTCATTAACTACTGGAATAACCTTTCTTAACCATGAATCATCAACCAATTCCTTTAAATCTGCTTCACTCACTCACACAGAACTAAAATTTGAGCATTATTAATTTATTTAGAAACTATTGATGAATAGCTGGCAAGAAATTTGCATGTTTTGACCCGACCAAGTTAATTTAAATAATCGTCACATCACCAAGGCCCATTTGACGAGCTTTACAGCCTACTGCCACCTCTACTACTACTACTACTACTAGTACTACCACAATGATTTTCTGTATTTCGATAGAGAGATCCCTGCAAGAGTTAAAAAAAAAGGAAGATAAACAACGTCAAGCCATTCAATGATAAAGAGTAAATCAACGGTGAGGAAGTCAATGAGATAACAGATCTACTGACCACAACCACCGACAACTAGGTGTAGAAGGATCACTGTATATTTCCTTTATGACCTGCCACAAAATGGAGTGATAGTGAAGTTGAGGTTACTGATTTTGGTAAAATCACGGTAGGACATCACAGAGATTCCAAGTTTGCCTCTAATCTATCATAGGCCTTCTCTTTCTGTCAAGAAATGTGTAACATGCTCTCTTAATATCATTGGCTTTTAATTTTATTATTAATTTTTAGACAGTGTTCAAGACCTAAATGTAGTATAACTAGTAGTCTAGTATTAGTAACATTACTAATAACAGCAATAACATAGATAGTCAAGTAAAACTGACAGCAAGCATAACTTACCAAGTTGTTTACATTCTGGGTTGGAACAATGTTCTCCTAAATGTGGAAACTCCATAGCGTTTTTTACAGACTTTCAAATCTTTTTGGCGGAATGTAATTAAGACACGCGTCTGCTGTTTGCGAACTGACCAAATGACTCAAATGTTTTGATCAGTAGGCCTTTTATATCATTATGACTTATATGACTTGCAAAACCTCAAAAACTCTGTGTAATTTCACAAGAACGTCACTTCCGGTCCAGATAACATTTTCGCAAGCATGGCGTCTCCTGAAAATCCCCGGGTCTTCTTCGAAGTTTCTATCGGCGATGAAAACGGTAAAACAATAAGTTTAATTATTCTGAAAACTTACATAATTACCTTTTCTATTAAGCAATATTTTTCTTAAATTTCTTTGGTGCATTCTTGTTTGTTTTATGCCAAATGCTGATAAATTGTTTACGCCCGTGCATAGTTACTTAAAATAGAATCATTATTATCTGTAAGCGTAATCTACTAGAATCCTCTAGAAGCGGTGCAGTGATGAAAGAATACTTGCATGATTATGGTTATTTGTAAATAATAATTAGTGTATGAAAAAAAAAAGTTACTCTGTGTATAACTGTATCAGTGTATGTCTTTTTTGAAGTCGAACATTATTCAAATTCACAGAATAATTGATTATTCCCTAGTACAGTAGTATCCATGTCCATGACCATATCATTAAGACATTATCAATATCAAATATTGAAATAATCAATCATTCAGTTGTAGGTTTTATACAACTTTTTGTTACTCTCAGTTTTGTTTAAGTTTATTCTAGGTCAAGGCATCCACTTCTCTTCATTCGTGCATGATTGTTTTGTAACTATAATAAAACAGTAAATGTTCTACTTCTATGTCAATAAACGCGCGTCTGCATCCATTGTTGAAACTTGAATGCACAGTGCGAGATAAGGAGAAATCGAGAATTACAAAAATGACAGGAAAGATAAAATCCAATGTGGGATTGGGGGGATGGAGGTGGACAGTAAAACTAAAAGTGAGAGAGATGCTTGGTTCATTAAGTTACTACAATATGAATAAGTGAGTCTTTACCTGAACGACTCGACGCAGTCTGCCATTTTGACACGTAGTGTATTCCATAACTTGGGGACTGCATCCTGTAGAGATCGGGTACCAGATCTCTTTTTGTTTGTCTCCTCAGAGGATGGCAGGTGAAAATTGGGAATGGGAAGAAGAGCAACACTGACGAGATGGCTCATAGCATACATATATATGTGACAGGTTGCAGAAAAGGAGGAGAAGAATGTGTAAAATAAAGTTGGATACAGCAACACTTGTTTTCTTTTATAAAAATTTTATTACTCCAGTTAAAACAGCAGTACGCTTGGCGGTTGCAACATCCACTCTATTCAGTGCATCTTCTAGTATTAATACCTTATTATATAAGTAAAACTGTAAAATTAAAAAACCTTAGCTAAAATACATGTCAAATTAAAACATCTTCTCTTCTACAGTATTAGATAAGGAGTGACTAATAACATTTTTTTTTTGTCTTCATAGAATTTGCACGAGTACTAAAATCCAAAAACTAACATTTGAACTTTGATTTCCTAATTTATTTATAATATTTAAATCCTATACTTACATTTTAATCCGAACAATTTATTCATTATCAGTTTTTTTTTTTAAAATTATCCCTTCATTTATTTATTTTTTATTATCCCTTCATTATCATTTCCTTATTATTTATTTTATTTTAACTAGCAAAATCCATCAATTTCAACATGAATTTGGCACTCTCTCAAACATAGAAATCAATTCAAACACGTTTCCTTTAGCAGTCTCATGCACACTTTGACAGTATCTTATGGTCACTATGTTTTTGTTAAAGGTAGCCAGTGCAGAGTCCAGTACGGGTATAATGTGGGATGTGGTCTTTGTGCATGTGATTATCCATGCGGCCATGCTTTGTATCTTTTGTATAATGTTTGAATACAATACAATACAAGATTAGTGCTTTAGGTCAAGCGGACTCCTCCGAGCCAAATCAGGACCAAATGTTTGAATTCTAGATTGATCGGAATCTGGGTAGTACTTTTTCCTATCCTATCCTGTCCCATAACCCGAAGGTCGTAGGGGCACCACAGATGATCGTTTAACCAGCATACTCCATCTTTCTCTGTCCTCAGCAGCCCTCATGGCTTCGCTCAGTGTCAAACCAGTCCATTCTCGAATGTTGTCCTCCCACCTCTTTTTCGGTCTCCCCCTTCTTCTACCTCCTTGCACTGTGCCTTGCAGAATGGTCTTTGCAAGGCCTGATGATCTGGTGACGTGGCCATACCATCTGAGTTTCCGTTTCTTCACCACTGTGAGCCGGTCATCGTGTTGTCCAATGGCTTGTGTGATGGTCTGTCGGACTTCGTCGTTGGTGATGTGTTGGGTATAGGAAATGCACAGAAGTCTTCTGTAGCACCTCATCTCCATGCTTTGTATTCTTCGTTGGAGATCTGCTGTGAGGGTCCATGCTTCGCAAGCATATAGGAACTTTTTACAAGGATGTAAAACTCTTTTATTGCCAAATGAATACACAAGGAATACACTTTGGTCAATGTTGCAGCACACTAAAAAGGTGGAGCTGATACATGTACAAATAGGAGTACTTCCTAAATAGCTGTCAACATGTATTTTGACCGCTTTTCAGGGGAAGCAACTCTCATTTACCTATTTTACCTACTTTCGGTTTATGCTGTCAACATGTATTGTGTAACCGCATTTCAGGGGAAGCAACCTACTTTCGGTTTATTTAGGGATAATGCCTATTGACAATCGCAATTAAAGATAAGAAGATGGAAAAAGGCAAATATTTGCAAGTAAATCTTGCTATTGGGCTAAAAACAATGCAGTTTATGCACACATGTTCCTTCCATGTTCTTCTTGCAGTTAGCATCCACATTCTATGGTTGAGGTCAATGACATTGTGTACTGGGTCAGTGTGTCATATAATTATTTAAATGGGTAATTGGGGCTGGTGGAGAAGGAGGGTGAAAGGCAAAGGTCAAATCAACACCACATATTCACACAGTGCAAATTGTAATGAACCCGGGGTTCGTTAAATAATTGGATTGATAGAATTGGAAAAGTTATAAAATAATGACACAATAAAAATGTCTGTTTCTTTTGGTTATAATATTTGTTTACTTTAAAATTGTCACCTGCATCTCAATTATACAATTATACATTTAACATATATTCTCATGGGCCCAACATAGAATCAAAAATTATAAAAACAATAAACTTGATGTCTATGAGTGAAGGCCCATGACAATGATGAATGAAGAGGTGATGGTGCAGTCAGTGATCCATGAAGTCGTTGATGTAGATCTAGGATGATGAGGTGATCAATTCGCATATAAACTCTTGACTTTAGGCATTCCTCGTCACATCAATCCATGTTTCCAAAAATTAAGACAAAATAAAAATTCTGTAAGTGTAACAGACAATGTGAAAGAACACTAAATTCCAGTAATATATTATTGACAAAGCTAATTAATTTTTAATATCATACCACAAGTTTTGTCAAGGGCATTGAAACCGTCCTCTCCTTGAATTTCTAACCTTCATACTTTAACATTCTTTAAGTCAACAAATCTTACATTTGAATCAAGAATTCATACAGCAGATAGCGTCTTAGTGAATAAGAAAAGAATAGAAGAAAAGGGAAAAATAAAACCAACAACTGTTTAAACAAATATAATAATACATAAGTAATCTAGTTCTTTTTTTTTTACTACTAACACACTTAAACCCACATATCAAATTTACAATTAATTTCACTTGGCTTACAGAATCATTCATGTCATGCACAGAAAAAGAAGATAATGTTCCATTCATTATAATAGTTTGATGGTATGAACATAATATAATAGTATTCAATTACTCAGAGGAGAAGCTACATAAGGAAGGACAGATTATGTTTTTATACAGAGGTAAGTCAAAAAAGGTTTTAAAAAACATCATATGCCAGCTGTTTTCATGATGGAAAGAAGTTATCATAGTCAAGGGAAGCAATTGTAGTCATAACACAATACTCGTACTGGTAAAATAATAATGACAGTAATATCAATAATAAAGTCGTAGGTAAGACTGATTGCAGTATTATACAACACACACACACCCACACCCACCCACACACCCACACCCACACCCACATATACACGTAGCTTGGTCAGATGGGATGTATGAAATGAAATTTGCAGCAAGATAGTTGAATACACAAGAACTAAAACAGTACCAGGAAGAAATTCTGGTATAGTTTTCATTCAGCAAGGAGATGGTGGTAGGAATGAAAGTGTTTTTGGGAGGACATATTTTTTTCATGGGTGTTGATGTTAAGGTTTGTCTAGGAGTGGTTGAAGAAGCTGAAGAACTTAGAGCTCCTCCATGCTGAGGACGTTCACGGGTGGAATCTGGACTGCCCCGGCAAGAAAAGAGTTCTCTATTCAAGGTGGTGAAGGTGGCGACCATGGTCAGAAGAAGAAGTAAAGTTTTAGAATCAGATGTACCTGCTGTTCTTGTTGATTGTTCAGACAGAATAATTTTGTTTATGCCTATTGCTGTGCTTATGACCTTTTTCTATGTTAAATTTCAGTCGGTAAAATCGTTTTTGAGCTATATGCGGATAAGGTGCCCAAAACAGCAGAAAATTTCCGTGCTCTGTGCACTGGGGAGAAGGGAACAACATCTTCAGGTATTCCCCTTCACTACAAGGGATCTATTTTCCACAGAAGTAAGTAATGTTTGATTACCCCTTCCCAAACCTCATTGCTATGAACATCACAACCTTCTCTGGAACATGGTTGTGTTGATTTTGTTTATAAAGTGATTACAGTACTGAAGAAATTCTGTGGGTCATGACAGATATATTACGAGTAATAATTAACAATGATTTTAAGATCTACTACGTACTAGTTAGTACTAACTAAATATCTAATTGCATCAGAAGCTAGTTCAGTGTGCATTGTAGAGCGTTGAAACTATGCAGTACATAGCTAATTCCTTACTAAACACTCTTCAATTTTAGATATTGCTTATACAATCGCTGTTCAATATGAATAAACACCATCCAAGCGGCAAGTATTTAGCTATTCACTCCATATGTGCTACAACGTAGGCCTGTGGTGTACATCTGTGTTCCCGCGTGTTTAGCCAGTGCAGAAAATATGGCTGGTTACGCTAAGAAAAGCACACAACATAGCTGAGACTGGCCCAGGCTTTGTTGGCCTCTACCCAGTCACTGCCGCTGTTGACAGATTGCTGGTTTTCTTCTTGAAGTAGGCTTATTACAAAATCGCCTTCCTCAGTACTAAAAAAGGGATATTGTAGCACTCGGGGTAGCAGAGGCACCTCGGCCATCTCTGATACGCAGTGTGAGACAGCAACGTTATGTAGGCTAGGTAGGCTATACGAGCAGCAAAGAGAAGTGACGTAGGCCTCGGCCAGTCTACGCAATGAGGAGGAAAAGCAGAGCTAACGTCATTTATTGAAGGGTTGAAGAAATATCACGAAATAGCTGTGGTCAACCAAAACGCTGAAGACGATGAATCCAGTGATTTTGATGGTCCACTATATTGATATTTTCAATAAAATATGACTTTATTTGTCTCACACGGAGCAATGGGGCCAGCACATTTCTCACATTTTCTAGCGCTCTTTGGGACATCGCATGATCTCGTGTCCTAAAATACTCCATAATTAGTCCTACCCCTGACTACGTATAACTTATATACAGTTTATGCAGTATACGACTCTTAATAACTGTTGATTAAATGGTCAAAAATTGTCTTTAACTTACATCGTTTGTAAACTTCTTATGTACTCCTCATTTACAGCACATTGAACTCGGCCCTGATCCATGTTTTTGTGGGAATTGTGTACTACAACCACAGAATTGTATTTTTACGGTAATAAATTATTTCATTACAGCTACCACTACTGTTAATACTTCAATACTTGATTTTGTAATTTGTATTACTATCTTGATCTTAAACTTTTTTTCCTCCCACAGTTATCAGCGATTTCATGATCCAGGGTGGTGACTTTACCAATCATGACGGCACTGGCGGAGAGAGCATCTACGGTGAAAAGTTTGAAGATGAAAACTTTGAATACAAGGTAACCTCCATATTTTCTAGCTGAGGATTATTACTGTACAAGTAGAAGCTTTAGCCCCCACTGTATATCTCCTCCAACATAGAAAAAGCTCTAGAGTGTTTGCTATTGAGTGTTAGTGTTTGTTTTTTAGTAGAAAGGTTAAGTTTTAGTTTTAGAAAGCTGGCCACTTTCTTTGAAAATCAATGGACCATCTGGCAGGAGTGAGATTTAGCGGCCGCCTGAGGCGACTTAAAACCGGCTCGGGCGACCTCACTTTATAATTGAGCCCAGCCCGCCTGGCGACCTAAAAAAAAAATTATAATACTTGCAGACTTTTAGAAGCTCTGTTCGAAGCGAGGGCGTTTTTAGGTCACTGTCTGCTACGAGTATGAAGCATACGCGAGCGTTATTTCCCTTTGCCTACTTCCCTTTCGCGCCAAGCGCGGTATCTGCTTTGTTTGTGGAAAAGACACCTGCTACAAATTACGTGTATTGTCAAAATTTGTGTTTTATATGTGAACGATTGTAATTGTCGGGCTGCCTAAAAAGCGGGCTACCTCACTTTACTTACTAGCTAGCCCGGCGGGCTAGTTAGTCTCCTGGGTTAAATCTCACCCCCGATCTGGGGATTTTGTATTGAGACAACCAACATATTTCAAGCTGAGAACCTGTTAGGCATTAACACCTTTTTAAAATGTCTAGATGATGAGAGTGATATATGAATCCGCTTGTCTTCTCAAGCTTCATGTTTATGATCGTAACATTCCTACTAAAAACTGTATAGTTTTGCGTGAAGCAGCATAATAAGAATAATAATAATAATACTGGATGCTCTATGTGCCCTATTCATAAATCAGACTCAAAGTGTAGCGATCTGTAACCAGCATACATGCCTAAGTTTTAATTTTCAGCATGATCGGCCCTATCTTCTATCTATGGCGAATGCAGGCCCCAACACCAATGGGTCTCAGTTCTTCATCACTACTGTCCCTACCCCTCATCTGGATGGCAAGCATGTGGTGTTCGGGCAAGTTCTGACTGGAAAAAGTGTCGTGCGAGAGCTAGAAGATGTGGAGAAAGATGGAGAAAATCCTACCAAGGTAATGATGATACTATTTCAAAAAAATAATGATGATGCGAATCCTCTACTTTCATTTCTTTGTTTTTCTCTTTCTTTCTTGACTTCTGTACTGCTCTTACATAGTATGCATTTAAGTGCCAAGAGTTTCTATTATTTATTTATTTATTAATATATTACTTTCGTTTACTTTTACTGCTTTGCGTTATTTTATAGATATGCAAGATAGTGGACTGTGGAGAGTTGGCTGCTGATGTGGACATTAACCAGTTTGTTGCCGATGAGACAGGTGACACTTATGCGGATCATCCTGCTGACTCGAAAATTGACTTCCAGTCTGTAAGTGTTTTAGCAGTTGCAACTTGAATACGTTTGAGTGCATATGCATGCACACTTTTGACTTTGGACTGTTTGTGATAGTGGAGGTAACATTCCTGGGTGGCTGCATACCCATGTGTTTCATATCATGATCTTTATATCTAGATCAAAATACTTTTCTTTTTTTTTTAAGAAAGAATTGTTACATGTGTACATGTAACTTTTGTTATTCTTTTGTAAAGAACAGATAAATAAAGAATTGCGAAGAATGTGTGCCTACATGTACATTTTGTAAATCAGCTGTGTATTTGCTTTGAAGGAGTCCAGCCGGGAGGAGGTCAGGAAACTGGTGATGGATGTGAAACAGTTTGGAAATGATCTCTTCAAAGCTGGAAAGTTTGCCCCTGCGTGCAAGAAGTACAAGAAGGCCCTGAAGTATGTTAATTTCTTAATTTCTATTTAATTTTAAGCAGGGAAATAGGTATTTTGTTTCATTTTTGTCTGTCTGTGACATAGAGTTGTGCTCTGTCCAAAAGGAGATTGGATTGGATAGATTGTTGGTTAAATTCATTCATTTGTGAATGGTATGACATAATAGTGGGTAGGGCGTACTCTTCCTTTCTGGAAATGGAATGGTGACTGCTTGAATAGGTGACAATCAGTTCATGCAGAGAAAGCATGGTACATAGCTTTAACAAGCACCGCAGCCCATCTAGACGTGACCAAGCATCTGGGGCTGGGGTTATAAAAAACGCTACTAATAGTCGAACAACGTTCATTTCTGAGGCCTATGAAGTCATCCGAGCTGTGAAGACTACTGGGTGTATGAGTGTGTGACTTGAAAGTCGCTCAACCTGTTCCATTTTTAGCACTATTTGTGCTATCAATCCATCGTCCCATGGCTTCCTCCTTCTTTTCACTTTTGATTTTGCTGCATAACGTGTTTGGTACATTCCACGAAAAGGCAGACTGTCGGTTGAAAATCTTGCAAAATGTGTAAATTGACTCTAGAGCATATTCATGATGACCATAAAGAGTTTTGGGACTTAGAGAACCACTGCTGGTTTTCTTAGATTAGAGGAGGCAAAGCAGTGAAAGAGAGCAGATGTGCATTTTGACTTTTCGGAAAAGGGAGATCCTTCCCATGAGAGCAAGCAGTGTAAATGCGGCATGGAAAAAAAGTCATAAAGTAAATGACAAGTTTGTTAACAATGACTGTTGTTGGTTGCAGATATCTGGAGAAGTTGGAGAGTGAACAAGACATCAGTAGCGAGGACCAGGCTGCTTTGGAGAGAGAGCTTCACATTCCGGTCACACTAAATCTGTAAGTCTGCCTCCATGTTCGTAAACGTTTTCCCCTAGTATTTTTGTTCTTCATCAGTTTGAGCATTATGCCATGGGTATGCTTCTAATGGGTTTGTGTTAACAACTAAATACAGGTAATAGTTTGATAATGTAATGTTGATCTGGGAGTGCAGGGGAATGGCGTCAGGAAGGGGGAGGGAGGAGGGGAGATTTTATTGACAGAAATATAGTAAATTATTTTGATCTTTTAAAAATATTATCAATTTTGGTTGGACAATTTTCAGTATGGTTTTGTGTATCAGTTCCTTTAAAATATTGTTTCCACTGTCAATACAAGTAATTGCTTGAACGCAGTAAAGCTCCCATTATCTGTGCTAAGAGCAAATTTGACAATCACATCTGACACACTCAGTATGTCTCTGGTTACTTCATGTATCATAGTGAAGATGTTTATGTTGCAGAGCGGCATGCAATCTGAAATTAGAGAATTATTCTGAGGCCTTGGAAAACTGTGATCAGGTAATATGCTTAATATTATGTAATAATTTCAAAACTGTATGGGCATTTGTATATATTATTCTAAAATGCCTATAAATACCGACTGTTGTTTTTTTTGTGAGGTTTATGCCAGTTCACAATAGTTATGATTATTCTGCAATGTGGTTGCATGGATGTATGACCCATATGGCTTCATGGATGTATGACCTTCATCACTCCATCAAGCGTTTATTGTGCATCTGGAGTTATGCTTTACAAACAAAAGTTGGTTTGGATTGTGAAAACTATATTTTAAAAGATTTTTTTTTAAAAATTGATTAACCTTCAAGTATAAAAAAAACCCAGGCCAAAACAAGACAAATAACTGCAAACAAGGCACATTGATATTAATGAAAAACCCAAGAACTGGATTGGTTTGCTAAAGCTGAAGCAGCAAGTTTTGGTGTGTGTGTGTTAACCTTAGAGTGTAAAACATTGGCAAGAACTAACAGCAAACAAACCCACCCACAACATTGGGCAAGTACTAACAGCAAACAAACCCACCCACAACCACCCCCCTCAGACCAAGAAATTATGGAAGCTTGCTTTCTGTGACACCATTCTTCAATCATTGGGATTGTATTGTGCTAGGTGCTACAAGCAGACAAAGACAATAGCAAGGCTCACTTCCGGCAGGGCCAAGCTTACAGTGGACTTAGGGACTGGGAACAGGCTTTGGTAAGTAACAGGCATTTAACAAAGTGACTGACTGGGTGTAATATCTAACCTATCTGATCAGCTGTTGTATTAACAGTGAAGCAAAGCTGCAAAGTGTGTCTGCAGCAAATCATAATGGGCACACATGCGCATGCACTGTAGAGAAAAGTAACTTTCTCTGTTAAGTCTCGGTTTATGTAAGACCATGGATATTATTAGACCTGATCTCTGGTTACACCACTTTTGGTTGTAAGATGTGCTTGTTAGTAATGGTGTACTAGGGCAAGTAGATACCTTGTGCTCTTTCATATTTATCAAATTCCTTATATCGATTTCATTTTTAATGTTAAGTTCAGAACAAAGTTATTTGAAGTTTTGATTCACATTCTTCTCTTATGTTTTTGTTCAGGTATCTTTTCAGAAGGCCCTGCAAACCAGCCCAGAGGATAAAGGTACGACTTTTCTTAATAAAGTTTTTAGGATTATCTTTTTGGTTTGGTTTGTTCTTGGTGTGATGTCTAGAATTTTCTTTTATATTTGAATCACGTATTGACAACGACTCGACCAAAGTTTTTCAGATTTTGAGGTTAGGTCAGCCAGGCTAGCTATAAATAGCTTCGCCGATGCTTCCTTTGACTGGAAGGGGGGGGGGATGGGGTGCAGGCAAGCTATAAATAGCTCGCAGCATGAAAAATGCAGAGGCACTGAACAGTGCTGCTCACATAGAAATTGAGCTGGTGTGTACTAGCAGCAATGTGTCCGTGTCCTTGACCAGAAATTCCAGTTCTCCAGATTTATGCTACTTTGTGTCCATCCTTATATCTGTTTGTTCACAGGGGCATTCACATGATTGGGTATCTGTATCTATACGATTTGGCTGCCTGATTTATTGGACAAACAATGCATGGAAACGCTGGTGAAACGAATGAGCCATAACTGCCGGACTAATATTAATATAATAATAATCTTGAATTCAATCCCTGTCATAGCAACAAGCTGCACTCAAAGCAGTGCTGATACACGTTAACATTATTATGTAACAATAAGGACATCAAACCAGTTGAGGGGTACTTCAGCTAATGGTCATATTGTCATTTTAGGTTTGCTTTTCCTCTTTTGCAGGCATTGTGCGTGAGATTCAGAAGGTGAAAAAGTGCTTGGAAGATGACAAGAAGAAAGAAAAACAAATGTACTCCCGAATGTTTGCGTCATGACAGCACTGACTTTCATATCTAATGATAACTTGCTATCCACATTAAACAATTTTGTGTGAATGTTACTTTTAACTCTTGTTACTGAATGAGGTGTTCTGGAGATTAGCCCAATGAATGTTATTTCCATATCTTTGATAGGTTTTTTGGCTAAAAGTAAATATGATTGATTTTAATTTCCATTTGTTTGAAGGAATATAGCTAGCTGATTTAAAATAAAATTTTATATTATTTTGAACTTGCGATATTTCTCTTGTGTTTATCATTTATCTGAAACATGAACCACAAATTTGAAGAACTATTTCAGGATTAACTTTCAGTTGAACATTTTAAATATAATTTCTTGGAGGCAACGGTTTGATTAGATTACAGAGAAAAAAGCTGTAGGCAAGGGGCACAATTCCTAAAGGTGACTAGAGCAGCTCATTACAGACAAGTTGTTACAATATGTATTTTTTGTGGTTTCTATTTGAGACTACATTGTTATGTTGAATTGTGTAATGACACTGCCTTTTTTGATACTATTTCAATGCATTTATTTTATTTTATTTTTAAAATGATCATAAGGTTAAATTTGTGTGAGTTTCTTAAACTCAAATGTTCTTAGTTTTATTATTTTGTTATTGATTGCACTACATTTTGTTCTTGAAGTGAAAACAAATTTAGTTTTTTAAACAAATTTTCAGATCTTGTTTTTCATTGTGGCTGAATAGTAGTTTTTTTTTTGTTTCTCTTTCAGATTTTTTCTGTGTCAGTCTCTTTTTTCCTTCATTCTGTCTCTGTTCGTCTCTTGGTTTTTCTGTCTCCCTTAGTTTCTGCCTGTTTGTCTACCTCTCTCTCTCTCTCTTCATTATTATTATTGCATTGTTTATTAAGGACTAGCTGTAAGACAGGTCCATAGAACCTAAAGCCAGACATGCCCACTAACAATTTTTTAAATCGGTAGCAAAAGGTCCAGTTTTAAGTAGCAAAGCCAGGGTTTCAGTAGCATGCACAACCGTCGATGTAGGACACCACGACAAGGTAATTGTGTACTTAAAATATATTTTTTGACATTGAAAATGTTTTGAGAAAGCACAAAATCAGTCTACCTGCCTCAGCACACATGATAAGTAAATACAATACTTGGTGTCAGGGTTTACTTCCGCAGAGTCAGCATAACAGCTCTTGAGTTTAACAAGGTCTTTTTTGGTCAGATGCCTGTTCAAACTGCCACCTGGCTGACTCTTCACCACCATAGAGCCTCCATAGTGTCCTCTCCCAAGCTTGCTCTTTGGTCAGTTCTGTTCTTCCTCACACATGAGAAAACTCTTACGCAGTGAGCACTTGAGTGTGAAATTGTGAGGATGGACACCATAAACTTGGGTAGATAGGAAAAGAGCAGAGAACCCTCTGGATCTTTCATTTCAGTGACTCTCTTCCAAAATGCATCAACTGATTCATTTTCCACTTCAGCAATGACAGTGCACTGGTAAAGAGAAGAGTTTCTGCTGGGTACAATTTATTGGCAGAATTGCTGAAAACCGCTTGATGAAGTACTGGACTGAAGTCTGGGTGCTTGTCAGCTGTTCCTTAGGATCAGCAACCTGAGCATGACCCAACAGATCATCATCACCATTCCGTCAAATCGGAAAAGGTACAACAGAGCATGCGCAGCGTTAATAGCAATTGCATACGATGCAGCCACGCAACGATGTGTCCATGCAACTAGCGATATGATTGGGCAAGTCGCACGTTTTGACAAAGGAAATAGAAACTGAGCCTTCTGATTGGTCACGCCCTGGCTGCATCGTGTACGATGGACTTTAGAAATAGCGGAAGTTCTACTTTCTACGCACACAATTGGCTTGAAACAAACCCCAAACTTTACACACAAAAAAAACCAGTCGGAATTTTTTCTTGCCGTAGCAATTTTATGTTTGCTGTAGCATCGTAGCAGAGCTTTATTTTTCGTAGCTGCTACGGCAAAATCATATCAGTAGGCAGGTCTGCTAAAGCTATTATCCTATTAAATTTAAAGGCTTCGACTTCTCTCTTTCTCACAAAGATCAACTAATTAAAAACAATTTGAGTAACAAAACGTAACTTACAAATCAAGAACAAGATCATGTCCAATCAGCCCCAACATACAAACACAAACTGACTAATCAACCAATCCAAAAATGACTTCAGTTATTAATTAAGTCGGTCAAATGCACAAACTGGGAAACCAACCAGTTTATTCAAAACGAGGCATGTCATGAAATCTTGCGTCGCACAAACTCAAACCAACAAGTTGAAGAGCAGAAGGAAATGTTTTATTCATTCCTTTCCTCGTCCCATCCTAGAAGTATATACAGATCAAATTGCTTCTTTCCTTAATTCCATCAAAAGGATGCTTTAATGTTACAACCCAAACAAGCGCACATACAATAAACAAAACCTTACATTTATTTAACACAAACAACTAGGCATGGCTATGTGTCATAGAAGACCTCGGTCAATATAAGAAATAAAGTAAAAGAAGAGTGCATGTATACTAAACAAAAATCAATTCCTGTGCAATAATTAATAAAATAAATACTACAAGTTCTAAATTACCTGTGTTTTCCATAAACTGCTGGTGACGACAAAATAATTCTTGCGACATAACTAAAAGCACAGATCTTTATGCAACCACATCCACATAATAATTTAATTTCAATTATAAAAGTATTAAGTATTCTGTGTAGCAAATCCTTATTTTTTATCATTCAATATTTTTTTTTTAATTCATGCAGTAACTGAGTAAGCAAACTAATTTCAAAAGTAATAACTGCATATGTGCCAGTTGACAGAATTTTCTTGCCCTGGAATTCTGACTGAAGAAAAGACATTAGTCATTTCCCTTGTCTAGCCAGCTAGGTGAGGAGTACTGCCCCATCTACTCTCCTTCTCCCTCAATGCTTTTAATTTACTTTTAAAAACTTACTCATTAACAGCTGTTTCATTCTTTCTGATGTTCTGTGTAGTCCCATCCAAGAAAGCAAGAGGAATTAAAAATGCTTAACATTGAAATAGTGCCCTCAAGCACTGTGCTCTCGCCAAAAAGCCAGCCAACAAACTCATCAAGACTACATTAAAATTACTTTAAAAATCGTTCAAAGTTGTTTGGTTTTTTTTACTTACCATACCTTACTGTTGAATTGCAGATGAAATTAAACAAATCAACACCTTTACTTTCAAAACAAATGCACAAATAAATAAATTTTAAAAATAATAAAAAATGTACTTAGTTATTCATTGCTTACAGGGTCCAACGGACTGCAAAGAGCCGAATCAAAACCACAAAATCAAGCCCACAACTTGGTTGAAAGCGGACTCACACCTGATCCATATAAAAGATCTGCTGAAACAACCCTAGTGGTAACACTGAAGGCACTCCACTAGCTGGTCACTTTACAATAAAGGCATCCAACGCAGGGGACGCTGAGGCTATACTCTAATTTATTGAACCCCAGTTTACAAAAACAAAATAGGATACAAACTTCATTATAAAATATCAACAAAACACATATACATATAAAATGCCTATATTGCTAAATAATAATATAGGAAGCCCTAGTGACCATTTGGCAGAAAGCGTCCAATATTCCCAAGCTGACCACACAGACCTCATACACAAATGAGGAGTTTTGGAAGAGTTTTAAAGAAAAAAGGTAGGTGACTTGTCTAGCAAAGAAGATGGTATAGTAGATTGATAGAACAGAGTAGAAATGAGAAAGAACAAAGGAGAAAGACAGCAAACAGTGGGAATTTAAAGCACTAAATTTCCAGAAAATGGGGATACTATTTATACTGAAACTCCCGGCACAACCACGGGAGAAAAAAATTAATGTAAAAAAAAAACAAACAGTAAATGCAATGTAAAATAAAATATTTAGAGACAATATTTTAGAAAAGTTGGAATTAATCAAATTAAAAATACACTAAGGTAAAAGAAACTTTTAAAAATACCATTTAATAAAAGTAAAACAATCGCATTATTACTGGTAACCAAAATAAAATTATCATATTTAGATAAAAACTATTGAGAATAAGCAGAACCATTACCAATCTAAATCATACAACACAAACACCAGCAGTATGGTTAGCATACATGAACCACTTGAAATGCAACGATTATTAACTTGGATATGAACGTATGCAATCTTTCGAGTCGCCAGCATGCATACAATACATACGAGTTGAAACATATTTTATCATGACAGGTCCAACAAAGAATAAAATCTGAACTTTCAACACAAACTCAACAAATTGTGTTATTTAAAATGTCTAAAGGATTTACTGACCAACTTTTTTTTCTTGCCACAATGACAGAAATAGTTGTAACATTAAAACGAAGACAGGATATCCCAAGTTTGCTTCATTAAATTCAAAGTCCTACCTTGGTGCTTGTTATCTGCCCTTGTTAATAAACAAAACTTGGATAAATTTAAATATGGGAAATGTTATTAAAGTCCCAAGTTTTTGTTGTGTAGTATCCGATTTCAAAGTAATGTAGACAACTGATTGTTCTATATCCAGAAATACTGTGAAAACAGACAATCAATTATGACATCAATTGGTAGGACAATTTGAGCTCTGCCTACCAAACTACCACTACTGCCTATGTCCAGAAGAAATATTGGGCCGTTTGTTTATTTCATTTAACATCTACTCACCGGTTACTGTGATCTGAGCATATTATACGTGTTCTACACATCCAAGAGTCTAACTATTCAATATCTTTTGTTCAAATCATCTGCAACCAAATTAACCTAAGATAACTAAATACAATAATAAGAAAAGAAATATATGAAGAAGCAAGACACAGGAAGCTGATAACAACAGGCACATGACTGGAACAAGTAAAAGGGTTTTGTAAGTGTCAGTTGTCCGGGCGTTAGACCATGCGCCCAAAGGCTGCGGGTGCACATCTCGGGCGGTTTGAGTTAGATCCTGTATTGGCCAGCGCCTTGATCCTTAGGCTAAGGCGCCTTACAAATGATGAACATTATTATTATTATATTATCATCATAGAAAAGGACAGGCAGCTGTAACCAGGTACACTCAATATTTATTAATGTTACATAATTATGTTAGAGATCTACCAGGTCTACATTTCCAATAATAGAGCATAGACCAACAGGTTCTGATACCATGATGGTATAATCAAATTAACGAACTAAATAATAAAAATATAGAGTACATGTACCAAAGCACAGTCAAACCTGAACATGACCTGAATCTTATGTTCCTCTAGGCTTAAACATTCCTAAACTCAGAACAGTTTCTTTCCAGTGTGCAGTCAGACTTATAAGTTTGTTAGCCTGGAGCACCCAAGTCTGGCAATGGTATACCACAAAAGCAACAACGAACTGCTCTGATTCAAATGTGGGCCATGTCATCCAAACTATAGTCCATTATAAGCAACATTCACTTGCATTAATTTACGAAAGCCATCCTATAATAATTTTAATGTTCACATAGAGCAGTATAATCTTTATATCTGAGAAGCTAGAGAGTTTACGTCTCAGTTGCAGTCAGGAAATCTGGCCGCACTCTGTACATCTACATAGGAAATAACAACAGGGCCTGCACTGAAGACAGGAACTGACCATGGCCTCAGACTGTGAGTTTAAGCCAGGAGTATACGTTTTCAAAGAAAAACTGTGCCTCACAACGCAGGAAACTTCGCTTTAGGTACATGTATACTGATGAAAAATAAACAAAGGCAAAACCCAGAGTACTTGTTCAGTTACTATGCACCAAGTATCCTAGTAAAATGTAATGTTTAAAAGGATTAAACAATTTTAAGACTCAAAAATCAAATGTTACAACCTGTCTCTAACATATGAATGAGCCACACACAAATCAGTAACAATATAAACAGCAACATTATCATCATCACAGTGAAGCTCTCTGATCAGGTAAAATAGGGTGGAGCAAACGGTATGGAGTGGTAAAATGGAAGAAAGGTGAAGGAAAGTGAAATAATAAGGGAGAGGGTGGGGGAGGTGGACAGGTAACACAGTGACAGAGAAGTGATTAAAGGGCAAAGCCCACATGTCTCACATGCTCATTGTGGAAATTATTGTCCATAAAAAAAACACACAAACACCACCAAAATGAAACAGTGGCTTTAAAATGCAAAGTGATACAGACTTTGGTCTTTCTATGTATGCTCTTTGCCTTAACCTCCGGCTTCAAATACACTCATGTAATATCAAATAAACTGCAGCAAAAGTTGTAATATGCTAAAAACAGTGACCTTGGGATGACCTTGACCTTCATTGACCTTAACCTTGGGATTACTTTGACCTTCACATGACCTCTCATGCTCATGTACTGTTGCATACTACGGGTTAGAACCATTCCACTTTACAACTATTTTTGTTATGTTTTTGCAAGGCTTAAAATGACCTTGACCTTCATGATCAACCCCAAAACTGAACATATATGAAAGATCAATCTACCATCTCTCAATACAACAAGTTTGAACTTTATATCTCATAGTTTAGGGTCAAGGGCACTTCAAAGTACATATACTGACTTTGGACAGCTCGTGACCTTGACCTTGGAGTGAGGTTGACCAAATGTGCATAGGATGCGGGTCTCACTGATATATATCATGCACCAAAAACATAAGTTCAATATTAATTAGAAAAAAAGTGAAATGTTTGAAAAATTGTCACTTTTTGACTAACAATAATTTGTTGACCCTGTGATCGTGACCTTGAAGTGAAGTCATTCATTCACTGATCATTAATTAAATCTCATGGATATACACCATCTTACCAAGTTTGGTTGTGATAGTAGAAATAGTTCTGAGATATTAATTCACTTGCAAGAAGTTTTGCACGTCCAGACAATGGACAGACGGAAAATTAAAATGTAAAAATAAAATTATTTCACTTTTGGACTATTTAGGACTCATCTCACATAGATTTGCAAAAATCTGGAATTCTTTTTCTTTTGGGGTGGGGGAGGGGGGAAGGAAGAGGGGGGATAAATACATAAACTCATTGCTATGCATGTGAGTAAAAAAATCACCGTCAGTTGCTTATTAAACACACATGCGCAGAAGCACACACACAGTATTCTATCCTATTGCAATAATTTCAGAAATATTTATACAGTTAAATCAAATCAAAACGTAGCTTCACCATAAACACTGTAAGCAAAAAACCCCACCAAAAACATTCAAAACACAAATAAACAGTATTGTTAAGCTAAACAACAACAGTAATATATCATCAACAATCGTGAGAGATCCAATTTGAAAGTCAGAAAGAGGGAAAGGACTCCACATAATAATTATTAGCATGTCCACCATAATATATAATCAATGATTTAGTCACTCAGTATACTGTTGAATCAAATGTTAAATATTTGTATGATTACACACATACATACTCAAACTTATTTCTCGTTAACAAAATGACTCAAATGTTTTTCTTATTTTATTTTTCCTTTTCATTTAGCACTAAATAAAATTCAATAACAATGTCAACTTACAAGACAGAATCAATAACATAAAAATAAAATTTAAATAAATATATTTGAAGATACAGCCTTTGTATGGAAAAATATATGCTGTCATATTTTTATCTTGTAAAAAAAATGTAATCTGTAAAATTTGTTCACTTTTTGGTTTTTCAAATATAAAAATAAATGAATAATTACATTTTAAACAATAATTAATCAATGAAGCCAATATTTTACTGTTTAGTAAATAACCTAATAAGTAAATAAACACAATCCTACCACATGTATTCAACTCTCACATATATTTTGATTCTCGGGCATTCCAATATAAAGAAATGAAAATGCATACAATTTACATGTGTGTGGAAGGTCTGCAAATAATATCGTAAAAGTCTTTGTTTATGTACAAACATCACACTTGCTCACACAAAGAGACAGGAACAATTGTATTTATTGCATGAAAACAAAAACAAAGAAATTATAACATTTCTTCTTTTTTTTTTTCCTAATTTATGTATAGTTAATAAATAAATAAATCTCTTCTACTTTGCTGCAACTGATCAATTTTCAAAATAAATAAGTAATAAAATGAAGACACCCATTGTGTTCAAAACATAAACAGACCAAGCTCTATTATTTAGACAAAGCTGCTAACTAATAAAATTTGTCATTTAAAATTTTTTCAAAAAAGACAAATTAATAAAATTAAAATAGAACACTGGTTGTAAATTATGTAGCAATGTAGGGTCAGTATGAACCCAATGTCTGGATGTTTGAAATAAGTAAAAATCAATAAATAAATAAACAAATAAATAAATAATAAATAAATAATAATACTACTGGCAGCATCAATGAAGCTCGCAAAAGATTTCACCATTTAAGAATTTACCACCACATGAACTGAAAAGCACAATTTTCTTTCCCCAATCTCAAAGGTTACTCTTCTTTTAGTTTTCTTCTTTTAAAATGACCCCTTACTTCTTCTTGATGTTGGAGGGACCATGGGTCAATGTGTTGATCAAACTATTCCAACATTTCACAACTTAACACCAACGGAATGGAAAAGCTAGTTCGTTTGCTTCCATTTTTAATAGTTACCCTTAATTTCTCTAGACACTTCTTGCTTTAAAGTCTTTTTCTTCTTCAGGATACCATGGATACTCCTCCTGCATGAAGAATGAACCCCACAACTTTCAGGTGTAACACAGCATGTTCAGATTTGAAAACAGTTGGTTAACTGTTCTTGTTTATTATCCATCTTTCAATATTTTTTTTCTGCTGGCTACACACATGAATTGTTCATGAACAGTTTCAAGCCAATGTACAACATTCACAAGCCTCTTAAGTGTAATATGCATTCACAGCATCTTTGAACACTGAACGCTACTCGTTCTACTTTTATATTTTAGTTTATTAATGTATTCCTTCACTTATAATAATTGGCTTTTAAATTTTAGAAACACTCCACGTTAGTTTGTGTTATGAATCTCATCAAGAGCACACACATAATTATATTTCAGTGTAAAGACTTTTTGTTTAATAGGAATATGCACAAGCATATTAAATTGCTGACATCTGATTGACATCTGACTAACACTACTTTCAATACTACACCACATTCTTGCAGTTGCAAAACATATATATTCATTACCACCGACTTTAAAGCAATTCCATTCACTAATGCGGCTGAACAGCATTTGAGCAATGTTTGGACAAGAAGTCCAAGAAATGCACTGGAATATGCATAAAGCTGTCTGAATCTTTGCCCTGTGCCTCTGAAGCGTGAAATTGTGTGTACTAAAAGTGGATATATGGTTCAAATGGAATATGCCTGAATATAAAATTTGTATAGGAATATGCAGAGAAACATCTGAATAATTTACTATAATATGCCTAACACCATCTGAAATATATACTACAAGATGCCAATAACCATCTGAAATATACTCTGCTTTACTAATTTCTGCTAATTTCTTCAAGCAGAAGCACACACATTTGACCAAACTGTCTACCCTATACCTCAACATCAACATTCACCACAAAAGTTCAAAACCACAAGATAACTGAAACTGATTGCAATACCCCTAAACAATACCGAAGGCCATCTTTTAACAGAGCGCTTGTCACAATATCATCCACTCTTTGACATTATTTACCCACATTCTTGTCTACAATATAAACCATTCAAGCTGTCTTTAGATACACTTCTGCCATCGTATAAAATGTTCCAATCATCTGTGCAACAGAATCATCAGGCTTTTTCCAAGCTAAAACAAAACAAGTTGTATCCAAAGGAATCATTAAATGCCCCTACACTGTCTCAAGCAATCTGACGCCGTGTTGCTGAACCAAAAAGAAAGCCACATCCCTGATGTACATGAAGCGAGAGCAGCAGCGATGTGCAGAATAAATAACATGGTTTCCATAGCAACAAAGTCCATCAAAAACAGCCATCTCGCCAGCTCTCATCACCTGCCTGTCTCCCCACAGTGCGAGGTGATGGAATGCCTGACCTGAAGACAAATAAAGATTGTTAACTCAATGGAGTCCCATTTGTTTTATAAAACAGCACAATGTTACAACCGTTTTTTTGGTTTTATTTTAAAATGTGAACTATGTATGTGCAATGCCAGTTTTAAGTATTCTTATTTGTTGAGTAGGTTAGCTAATCTACTAATTATAATTATCCGTAATGCAAAAGAACTATTTTACTTAAAATACATTATATAGTATTCAGCCTAGTTAGCAAACATCTCAACAGAAGTATTCTTATAAAAACAAAGAATGGTTATAAGGAAGAAACTATTAAGAATATTTATTAGGTGAACAGGGACACAAACTAAGTGCTTTTGGATAGTTTTAGTCCACACATTTCCAAACAAAAATAAACTCTACAAAAGCTGTTGGAAATCTATGTCCAACACTGTTAAAGGTTGTCAGATATCTGTATTTATCATTCTCCTGCAGAGAGAGTATTGGCAGTGGTGCATCTAAACTGACTCCATTGATCAAATGTAATGATTTCCTTTTTCACTCTGTGCCCCAGTTGTTTCTATTATGTATCATTGTATGTGCATGCACATGAGAGTGTACTGATTTAAAAAATAATAAAACTCACCTTCTAGGCATGGGAAGAGAAGATCTTGCAGTGGCAGAAGCTGGTCGTGGGATGCCTCTCCGTGGCGTGGGCAACCCACTTCTTTGAGGCGAAACCCCTCTAGCTCCAGACAAACCTGGACGCAGGCCACCCCCTCCCGCAGCCATTCCCGGGGATGCAGAACGGTACCCCGGAGCAGGGATGCGCTGAGAGTTTCTAGCCTCTGGAGCTAGGTGGATATCATCGAGGCTTCCGACTGACTGGTGCTCCAAACTGGAGTCACTGGAGTGGGATGAGGGTTGTGGATAGGGTAGTCGAGACAAGTTAGGTATGCTACGCCTTGGCTGAGACTCTGTGTAGAAAGAACAAAGAGCAATGGTGATGTGTGTCTGTATTTCTCCATGGGCAATGCTTTGAGCATGTGTGTACGAAGACCACTAAAAACTAAAATAAAATAAAAACAGAAATAAAAATGAAACAAATTAAATCACACTAATACCTGAAATAAATTTGGATAGATAGATGATAGATAGATTTGATGTAAACATGCACACTTTTCCAACTCCCATAAATACCTGCAAAAGTCATCATTACCATTGCTATCAAAAATTGGTCGAGTCATTTTTAAGATACGAAAAAAAAAATGTGTTGAACATCCCAAAAAAGTGAAATTCAGAACAACGGACCAACTAACCTAGCAACTGTGTTACGTTGAAACGCTAAGGATAGTATGTCTGAAACGCCCACGATAGATCTAATCGTTTCGCAACCCGTTCAATCAGCCACAAGGCACAGAGTCGAATATGAAGTTTTCAAACTTTATTCAGCGTTCATCAACAACTGCATACAATCACCTTTTCACTCTCAACTTTTTACTTTCAACACACTATCAACACAGTGTGTCAATTATATAGTATTTCTCTCAACTCGGGATAACCTCAAGACGTTCCAGAATGATGCGTTACAACCAATCAGAATTAACTTCGTCATCACTGTTTTACGTCATACAATTTTCCTTTCTGTCCAAGAATGTTCTCAAAAATATCGCGAAGCTTCTATCGACAGTAAACAAGCATATCTAGAGAATTCTCCAATAATATCGACCAACTAAAATTACCAACATTATACAAAGCTTCTTCTAACAACAACGCAAACTCAAATCAAAGGTAAATACACTCTATTATTTGAATACTTTGCAAAGCGAAACGATTAGATCTATCGTGCGCGTTTCAGACATACTATCCTTCGCGTTTCAACGTAACAAACTGACTGACTGCCACCGAAAGATTGGCCATAAGTTGAAGTACCTGTGGTAGAGCATATCTGGTGGTGTGTGTGATAGGCTGGCCACTAACATAGGTAATGTTCCTATGAAGCGTAACCAAAATCTGTTCAGTGGTTCTTGAGATATGGCATTCAACGCACCGACCAACAAACTGACATTTGGAACTTTCTGATTCCTTACTATTTCAAAGTAGTTGCACATATTATATAGAAATACCAAAACTCCAACAAAAGCACATACCTGGTGCAGAATGAAGATTGTTATACTGTTGAATAGTGCGGGGACTATCAGGCGGTGTGCCATTTTCAGAACCAAAGCTGTTTCGATGGCGCCCTATATAGTTGTTTTCCACTGAAAATAAGTTCATGGTACTAACAACTCCATAGAATACATTGTGCACAGATCTAACCAATAACTCAAGCTTCAGCAAGAATGATTATGATAATGACTCACTTTACACAAATTATAACATATAATGGATATTGGGTTGTTCTGCTGTTAGAAACAAAGCAATTTCTGTGACAACCTTGGCAACTGCTTTTTATTTATGAGGTGTAACGTTCTTATCAGTGACACATGACATCAAGAGACAAGCAAACTGATGATGACAATGACGATGATGAAGATGATGATGATGATGATGATGATGATGATGATGATGATGATGATGATGATGATGATGATGCAAAGCATCTGTCAATAATGAGAGTTCTCAATTCAATTCCAAATAAATTAGAATTCTTCATCTGAATATAAAGGTAGTTTCAATGACAGAGAGTCATCATCAACAACGACCACTGACAGTCAAAATGTCTTCAAATTCTTTTATACGGTATACAAACAACATTTAATTTTTGAGTCAACAGAAGAGTACAAAATAACTTGTGTAAACAAATTCTAAGCCAGAAAAGATAGTATGTGTGTTCAACTGCAGTAACAACACCTTTCTTGTAGCATGCTAAAAGTAAAAATGAAATAAACATAAACTCACTATCATATCTAGCAGGGCTGGATCTGTTGGAGCCCATTGGAGATCCACTGTTGTCAGTATCACTTGCAATAGACATGGATTTGTTGGGTAACACTGTAAGAAACGAGTTCATACTTTTTTTTAAAAATGTTTATAGATTTTAAATGTAAAAATACATGTTTTGCATCTACACTGGTTTGTGTCAAACTGAGAACTAGTCAATAATTATTTAAGTAAATTGCAGCAGCCAATGTGTATTGGCCAAGAAATAATATTTAACTCACTCTCTACTAATCGCTGCAATTGCTTCCCCACGAACCACTGCGATAGCAGTTTAAACTGTGACATTCTTTTTGCTAGTTCAATGATGTCAATTTTTGTACGAAACCAAAATTCTAGCTTTCAAATTGGTTCTATTTCTCGCTGTTTCATGGTGTTCTTTAGCTGTCGAATGACGCAGCAGAGTTTCATTCCATAATCACTGGCTTTGTGTGATTTTTGCCAACCAAAATGGCGTCATCTACACCGACAAAAAATAGGGTCATCGATACCCTCTCCCTCCCTCCCCCATCTAAGTCAGGTATTTTTCACTTGAAACATTTCAAACTTTGCACTATAGTGTACCAATAATTATGTCAACAATAACTCATAAAATATCCATGTTCTTTTGTGGAATAATTTATTTTTTAAAGAATTTTTTTAACTAAATAGTACACATGGCCAGTACACAGAGAAAAATCGCCCAGTAGGGAGTGTTACACACCAAATTCTTAAAATGTATAGCTCAAGTCTTCTGTCTTTTGATGCAAAAGTGAACCTTATTGTAACACCAGTAACAGTCTATGCAATAGTGATTATTTCCTTATTCCATCACGCGTTGTCAATGGGACACCTTTTTTGTGCTCCCTATACTTCAATTTCTTTCATTTAAAACAGTACTCTTGCCTTCTTTCCACTTAAGGTGGGGGTGAGGACAGCAGTGCGGGCAGTGAATGTGATAAGTGGGAGGAGCAAGAGGAGTTGGAGAAATTGTAAAAGAAACAGAAAAACAAATCTTTTTAAAAGCAACTGTATACATTTATTGTGCCCTTCACTGCAAAATAAACTCTAGGTTTTGTTTGATAAAATGCATACTGTTACCATCACTGCTATAACGCTACGTTCAGTTCTGCACCAAAAGTCATATAAATAGTTTTTAACTTTTGTGTCAAATGATAAATGAGCTGACTTACCCCTTTTTGGTGAAGTGTAAGTTGCCATGCTTTGTCTTAGACCTGAAAGAAAACATTGATATGCAGATTTGACAAATATATTTCTCTTGAATTAAGTTTTGGGACTCTCACATGAAACTAAAACTGCACACACACATACACATATTACCTCTGAATCAGTTACAAACACACACACACACACACACACACACACACCCACACACACACCCACATCCTTCTCTTGCTCACACAAACAGCTAGAGCGACAATGGATAATAGCTAACAAGATTATTCTCTCATATCTACTCCCATAAGATTATTCTCTCATATCTACTCCAATAAGATGATAAACTAATTTAACAAAAGGTAAAAGATAAGAAAAGAGAGCTGGTGTTTTTTTGTCATCTAATGACTCCCATATATATATATCTATAATAAGGTACTTTGGCAGAGAAATGCAAGTAAAGGAAAAAAAAAAATTTTTGTACACCCTCCTTCTAAGCACCCACCTTCTAAGATCAAAATGTTCCTCCAACAAATGTTCTTTGTAGAAAACTGCGAATAAAATGAAAACTTACTTTCTTCCTGTTGTTTAGCAAGAGTCTCTACATCAGTGCACTCGGGTTGGTTGAAAACTTCGTCCGCACCATCCCTGTCTGCAACCATAGGGCCAAGGCGCTGTTCAAATGACTTCTTCGGCCGAGTAAATGTTCCATTGTCCACACGATTACCTGAAAAGCCATTGCAAGTTGACCTCCTCCTTTATTGTTGATAAGGTAAGTTAACGATACTCATTTCATTTAAATTATATCAAAATGACCTTTTTCTCACAATCTAGTGTTACTCTGCTTTCCTTTCCATAAAATTGACTTTTACTTTCAATGTTGTTCATTGCTCAGCATCCAGGTTTAATACAAACATTTTACCTGTATGAAATATCACCCTTTCATTTTATTTAGCACTGTAGTAAATTTTATAATTTTCATTTCATTTTATTTAGCAATGTAGTAAACTTTGTCATTTTCAATCTCATACCATAAAATTTATTTTAAATCAATGACGCATGTGCAAAAAGCAACATTTGTTTGGTGCAACAAGAAGACAAAGAAAAGGAAAATTTCAAAAAGAAGTGGTGCGAATTCATTAGGAAATTACTGCTTCAAATAAATTAAAGAGAAAGTGATGTGCCTTTCATCAGATTTAACAGATTTGTACCTGTCATGGCTAACAAGGACTGTTTTTGATGCGGCCTGCCATACGGCCGCAGCTGACTCTGGGACTCTTCTGTGGAACGACTGAGTGGAGATACAGATTTTGGTGTAGTGTTGTTACCCAGAGCAGGTGTGCTTGAGCTTCGATTCACTGTACAGCAAAATAACAATCAAATAATGAGCCACTTTAAAATTTTTATTTGTAAATAAGAAATACCATAATCATGGGCCTTTTGGGGGCTCCTTTGAGTGCACTGAACTTTAAGAGTTAGATCCACTGCACATACAATAAACAACAACCCACATTTTAAATCAGAATCAGAAACCTGCTTGGGCACATTTGAACACAAAGAACTTTAATTTACTGTACACGTGCTTCAAATTATAATATAATTAACAATCCAAATTGTCACTGTTACATTAGAATCGGAATTTGTTTTGTCTGAGGCATACTTTGGACTGATACATCGAAAAAATTTTGTTCTACAAATTTAGTTTGTGACCCTTCAACAAGCAATAAAGGATTAAAGCACACAGGAAATTTGTATCCAATGATCCAGTCATGAAAATCAAGTAAAGCAAATGCAATGAATAAAGCAAGCCCTGTTGAAAAACAAACAAACACTAAATGTTTAAATTCTTCAGGGATTAAAAACATATTTTTATTTGTCACCCATAGGGATGAAATTTTGGCAGCCTTCTCAGCGAAAGCTGAAGTGTTCCTCATTAAGTCATTTAAACACCTCCCCCCACAGGGAAAGCTCTATTCAGAAATTGTCTTGAATCAAAGCAAAGAATCCCCTCCCTCCTCCCTGGGTAGCATCCAAAACACAAACGTACCCGCACATACACAAACACACACATACCCTTGGTGACTCACTAAAAATGAAAATGTATGAAAAATAAAGAGCATTATTTTCACTCAATTTACAGTTCATGTGCCTATGGGGCCGAAGTCTTCACATTTACTTAGTGACACATCCAAGTAAATTTCCTTGACTCCTTTTGGTCAACAGCACCCAGGATCTATGTGCTAAACCTGAACTGTGTTAATTTACCTTGTCCATTCCTTCACTAAAAATACAGGGTCATTAAAATGGCTTACAGAGTTTTTAATGTAAGCTAAAATAGGCTTTTCACTATTGTATGAATTCAAACATGTTGATCAATTTTTTAAAAATGACACTTTTGTTTACATTTCCATGACCTTCCTTATGGCTAACAGTGTAATCATTAGATAATAATAATAATAATAATAATAATAATAATAATAACAATAACAATAATAATAATAATTTAAATTTATTATTAAATAAATAGTACATATTTACAGCAAAATGAGGAACAAAATGCAGGGCTGCAAATAAATGAATAAGTCTTCTTTGAGAAAAATATTATCTCAACAGGTATGTCTTTAGCTGAGGTGTAAAATCTGTCAGATGGTAAGGAATTCCAGGCAGTTGGGGCAGAAAACTCAGTAACTGCTCAGTCTCCTGCAGATTTCAGACGGCATTCACTTTACTTGCCAAACACAGCGAATCTATGCGTATGCGTGAATTTAATAAATAAGAACACTCATACATGGAATGGACATTAAAAGTTTGTAAAATAGTACAATTTTCAGAAAACATACATAAAGTCAATACATGTGTATATATTTTCAGTAGATTTACAAAACTAGGAAATTTACAAATTTCCTAAAATTTGTAGTAATTTTGCAAAATTACTGTTCCACTCTGGAATTACTCCTTCTGATGAGAGTATAAACCGAGGTCTAGTCTGTGTCGCGTACATTCCATCATAAACTTAAAGATCCTGATGCTCATGTCCTAGATGGGTGAGTGCCAGTGACAAGAACACACCCAGCATGCACCTAGGTCCTTCTCCCCCATCCCTGGCTGCCCAGGATTGTGCTCAGTTGTCTGGAGCGTTATTACGATGCGCCCAAAGGCTGCAAGTTGGCGTCTCGGCCGGCTTGAGTTAGATCCTGTATCGGCCAGCGCCTTGAGCAGCTCTTGAGCTGGAAAAGCGCTATATAAGAACGATTAAATAAATAAATTTACAAAATTCCTAAATATCTCTCAGGAAAGTTGTAAATTTAATGAAGTACTTGACTAGGAAATTTTAAGTTTACAGAAGGCATACATTTGCAAAGTCAAACAAATGGACAGTACAACGAATTTTAGATTAGAAATCTGTATTACCTTACTATTTTTCTTTATTAACTTTATAACATGAAATAAAAATTAAACATAATTAAAATATGATGAAAATAAAACATAATTAAAATAAAAATAAAATACAATAAAAATAAAAATAAGCAGATTAGTCTGAGGTTGAAAATCTGTTCAGTGGTACTTCACCCTGCCCTGGATCCTGCTTGTTCTTCAGCTATGATTTATTCAGCTTGTGGTTTCAACCTGCGAAGTATTTTTTTTTATTTTTGGCTTTAAAGCATCTGCACCTGTTTGTTTGACAATTTTTGTCTTCCCCCTTCCCTCCTCCCCCCCCCCCCCCCCCCCCAACCGCCCACTCTCCTCACTCCCGCAATGGCATTTTACAAATCCTTGCCCTCCTGATGCTGACTCTTGACCAACTGCTGACCGCAAAGATAGTCTTGTCAAGGCAAACTTCTTGTTCTGTGAGGAGCTTTTGCAGGCACAAGTTTAACGGATTTCTTGAGTAACCACCTTTCAAAATCCATGTTGTAGCAGCTGCAATAATATCTAAATCTCTGTGCAGTAAAACTCCAAGAATATTTCTTGGCTCTCCCTTGCCACGGTCTTTTAAAGGCACTGGTACACCAACATTATCGCCAATTTCCCAAACTTAACACAAAATTCTACTTCTTTTCACCATTAACAAAACACAGTGCAAACTTTAGGAAATGTACAAATATGCAGATATTTGACAGCTTTACTAAAAGCTCATCAATGGTTTAATAAAAATGTCTAAAAACAAGGAACAAAGCTTAGTGAATTTATAAATTTCCTGAGATTGTTAGGTAATTTGTAAATTCCCCAAGTGGCACAGCAATTTTGCAAATTTCCTACACATTTTTGGAAATTTTTAAATTTAAAAGTTGTGTAAATTCACTGTAACATATATAATTTAAAAAATTAAAAAAATTACAATAGAATTTACGAACCATACTAAAGCTTTAGATAAGCCTACAACTTCTTCTTCTACTAAAGCATGTTTGCTGAAAATCTTTACAATTTACATTTGACTAGAGATCAAAAGGTGACAGTCACAGACCTCAAAAATAAAAATGATATTAAATGTGCAAGATGATCATTTTTATACTGGAAAAGCATTACAGTATACAGTGTGGTAAAGGACTTTGCGCTCGATTGCTTAGTTCTTGAGTAATTGAGTTATGAATGAGACTGCTTGCAGAATGTCATTTGTGACATGTGACACCAAACTGTGTATAATTGTGATAATCCAGCTGGGACCAGACAGCATATGATAGTATGAACAAACAAATGTTAGTGATTCTACTGACAGGGATGGAGAAAAAAATCACAATTTCCAACTAGTTTAATAAGAAAAATGGTTTTGTTTGTCGTCACAGTCACAAATGACATTCACTATGTAGGAGACAATTCCATTCCGACAAAACAAGACACGCATTTGAAGTGATACTATTATTTATTCATAACTTATAAAAAGTAAGTTTGACAACATATGTGAAGAAAACCAGCACAATGATACTGAAGCCAGAAATGGTAGTTCTACTGTCATTTGTGACAACTGTGGGAGTGACGCGACAGATTTTGCAGTCACACGTCACAAATAACACAAGAAATACCTTATTGTATGAAAATATACCACATGCACTCCTTGTGAAATTCGATAAACAAATCCTTAAAATCAAACATATTAAAACACCAGCAAACTTGTTAATAAAAATATTAACTGTGTCATTTGCGACATATGCCAAAGTAAGATGCAGTCACAGGTCACAAATGACTAATCATGAAAATGCATCAGTTTAAAAATGTCATGCAATTCAAAAATAAAAATGGAAACGTGAATCCATAGTGGGATCAAGGAAAACAAGTTCATCTACTTTTATTTTTATTTATTTTTTTCTTTTTTCCTTGTATTTATATCAATGTGTTGTTGTTTCCTGTTGTCCGCCAGTGATATTTTTGATAAATTATTTATTATTTGGGTAGCACTCATTTAAGCCTTGTGCTTTTGTGCACCATAGTTGGTTTAACCTTTTATTATCCGGTTTGTTGAATACATTTATGTTTAAACCATCTATCCCCACACCACGGTCAAGGTAATCTTTTTCGAGAAAAGTGAAATATTGTCCCCATGACCGGAAAAACTTCAGTGGCCAGTCTTGTTGTCTGACCAAAAGCAATGACCTGCAACAGTCCCATACAGCACATTTTAACATTATGTAATCAAGACTAAAATACTTCTAGTAGTAAGTTGGGATCCGATTGTTACAATTTCCTATTAAAAAAATTCTGGAAAGAAAACTGTGGAAAGAGTAATTTTATGGATGTAATTTAAGTATTTTCGTAACAAAAATATTAAAAGTACAGAATCAGATATTAAACTATTTTCCAAATGCAGTAAAAACGAATTATGTATATTCCCATACTTGGCCATAATAAAATTTCTGGCCTTTCTTTCTCTTATAAGTTATACTGTTTTTGTACCGAACTGCCATATTGTATCCTGAAACAAAGGCAAAGTGTAATGTTCCTGGCCAGTTGGTTTGTATCCATACATACTTTAAAGTTGTTTTTTTTAAAGTGCCATTTCACAAGGTACATTAATGTAAAAGAAAACTAACTCTGGAAGGAAGTAATGATAATATAGAATAGAATACTATATTTTACCTGGGTTTGGGAGACCCTGCTAAAGGCACAGACTACTCCAAGCAATGAGTTACAGGTGCTGGTTCATTATCATCATGTCTGCTGAGACTTCCTTGTTCATAGAACATTGTAACAGTGGCCATGTGGTCAATTCTTTATTCAGATGCCTACTGATCATCTGCGGCTGACTGTAAGAGGTAGCCTTTTGTAGCTCTTCCAGTGCTTTCTAGAAAAAAGCCTTACAACATTCTTGTGGTAGATATTTTTGGTTTTGCAGGTTGACCCATTCTGTGTCTTTTGCTCGGATCGATTGCAATACCATCATTTAAACACTCCTTTCTGTTTCTCCTAAAAGGCCTCCCATCTGTCAGGATCAACTTTGAGTCGCTCTTGATTTTCATAAACACCTCAGATTGTTTGTGTTTGGGAGAGGTATTTGCAAAGCTGGCCACAGAGGCCTAAGACCTAAAAAAGAAAAAAAAATTAAACAAAAAGAAAAATGGAAAATGTTATTTCAATGGTAAGAATACAATTTGTCGTCACATGTATTTCTGTAACATATGACACACACAACTAAGTACTTAGAATGAAAAAAGTTATTCAATGCAAATGTTTTAACTTAAAACAATGTTGCAATAAAATTCATGAAACTGAGCAAGCATATTAATAATCTGGACAACATAACTTATACAAACTAAAACATTTTGTGTCATTTGTGATATGTTACACGAAACAAAATTGTGTCACAAAATAGCAGTACATCAGAAAATATTCCTAGGCTGCTAATGTAGCTTCCTGTTGAGACATGCTTGTTGTGTCTACACTCAAACACCCTAAAATCTAACTTATTTCACATAATCTGTGATTTATTTATAATAATACATATTTTATAATGTCATTTGTGACGTCAGTGTTTCATTTGTGACTAAAATATAAGTGTGACACCACAAAAAAGACTTACCTTCTCTCCTTCCTGCCATTGAACCAAAGGAAATTGGCTGTTTGACCATGTGCAATTCAACTTTCAGTTACTAGAAATTCAGGATTTAAAAATAAACTGCCTTTAATTATTATAATAACAATACATATGTCATTTGTGACAAATGTGACACCGAAGCTAAAAAGTACTGTATTTTATAGTGTACTTATGCCTACAAACAGCTTTTTTGTTTAGAATAGTATTCTATGCCAAACAAAATGAAAACATTGATTTCTGTTTGATCCAACTTGTATTTAAACCCTTTTTTGATTACTTCAAGTATGAAAGACTGTGTGACACGAAAGTGTCACAAATAACACGACTTTTTAAAGGGTAGTTTCTTAATTTGTATATTTAAAAAATCCTATTTAAAGCAAATATCCTGTTAAAATGATCCCTTTACTATCCAAACAAACAGAAGTAAACAAATGGATAGCCCCTGTTTTAAGACAGAAGCGATCATTATGAACCATGTTGTCTCTCCATCGTTTTGCACATGCTCAGTAAAGCTCTGACTGGATTAAAATCCCAAATCTTCAACTTGGATGTTGCTTTTACCAAATCCAACACTGTCTTATCTGCTAAAGCTATGTTTCTTATGTCTATTCAAGCAAATTCCTTCACATAATATTTTAAAATAAAATAGTTGGAAGTGTTTGAAGATGTGCGCATGTGATTATGCACCTTTTGACTTCCAGTCATTTATATATTGGTAGTGTCGCTGTGTGGCATGTGGGAGGATGAAATAATACACGTAAACATGCTAAATACAGCATAGAAAAAGAAACACACACAAATTCTACTTTAAAACTAAAAAATAAATTGATAAAAACATTTTAACTCACTGCGTGCAACTTCATCCAGTTTTGAAAGCAAAGTGCGTCTTGCACTCTCCACCTCGGGACTGGGATGATCGAAGTCTTGACGAACCCATTCATACAGACTGACTGTGGACTGTTGAGGAGTCGGGGATTTAGGTGAAGAATACAGCCTGAAATTATGGGGAAATAAGATTTTTTAATTACTAGTCTATTAGTATTATGACTAATTACACACTACTCTCAGCAATATTCACGGAATCACTACCAGCTGCATGGCAGATTTCTCTTAGTCTTACTTATACCCATACAAAGTTTTCATTTGGAAAACGTTTGGGCTCATATTTTAGTTTACCCCAACAATTGTACCAAATCAGCAAATGATTAGTAATGCTCATACAGATACACAGACGTGCTGAAAACACTCAACTCGCCTTATCGCCAAGTGAAAAGTAAAAATTTCACTCAGGTGACTTGTAGGAAAGGCAAAGGGTTCATAATCAAACAATGGATGGTCATGTAGAAAAAAAGCAAAGGAAATAAAAGACAGTGGTATACTGTCACACAGTGGTATATTGTCAACTTTGATTAAAAATCTTCAGTGAGAACACTGAGCTATAGTCTTTTTTCTACATCATGACCAAAAAATTGCAACTCGCTCGCACGACTCGCAAAAACATGTTTGTACTCATCCCTTTTCCTTTCTTGTTTCGTTAATCATTCATAGCAGACGATATGCTGAAATTTCAGTACATTATCTTCTATCACACACCGACTCTCATCATGTGCAGCCAAATTTCTGTTTAAATATTTTTGAGCATTGCTAACAGGCTAAAGAATATTTTGGTGGACCACTGACTTTGGCTGGGTCACAAGCCTGACACAGTGACAGAGAATTGAAAATCTGGCATTCAGCATCCTTCCATACAGTGATACACATGGTAAGCCTACCAACAACAACAAAACAAAAACTTCACTTCTGCCATTTCAAATGTTATGTCATGTGTTATGAGTGTCATGTCTTGTTAGTCGTGGTTGACTTCTTATTGATGATGGTGCAGTGTGTGTATCCTCCTCCCACCGCTGATCCCCCTGCCGTGTGCATGCCCTGCTTCACCCTACATACTCGTACAACGGTACAAGTATAGATCTATATTTAGATACTACAGAGACTATTATAATTTAGAATGTTTTTGTGATTATTTTAGACTAGTCATTTGTGTTTTACTATCTATCTGCTTATCTGTTGGGTATGCTTGTGCGAGTGTGTGTGGTTGTACATGTGTGTGTGCATGTGTGTATCTGTGTGTGTACGTGCATGTGTGTAAGAGAGAGAGAAAGAGTGAGAGAGAGATAGAGAGAGAGATATTGTTAAATCTAAAACATTCTGCCATTGTCCAACACCAAATAATATTCTGATTGTTGTATCTATTACATGTCAATTGGCGAAATAAGTTCCTGTTATCCTGATCTTGCCTTCTTTTTTTGTAACGATTGAACCTGTGCTTCTGATTTATTCAACTAGCTTTGAGTTTGTGCCAATTAGCAAAGAATACATTATGTGTCAGGTTTGCAGCATCAATCAAAGAGTGTTAACTATCCTTGCCTCACTACTCATATGAATGTGGGATGATATAATTCGTCAACCAAAAAAAACGGATTATAAATAAATGCATGTATAATAAATTTTAAACGGTCTATACCTATAAATAAATATGAGACACCACAAAACAAAACAAAATAATTAAATGAATTTCCTGTTTAAAGTGCCATAATTTTGGAGATCATTCCAATTAAAACTTTCCTTCAAGAAAGTCAACTTCATCACAGGAAATTAGAAATGCCGCAAACATGAAGAAATCGGTCTGCTCCTTACCAGCTGTCTTCCTCATCTTTCAAAGATAAATTATCCACATCAAGAACATCTACGTCATCGAGACATGTACATAAAGACGATTTGTCCTTCATTGAATCTACAGGAGATTGCGCCGACTGATTGTTGTTGTAAGTGTGAGAAGGCTTATCAACATCTCCATTTGGGAAAGAATCCAAACTTAGTTTTTGCTTCGTCCGTAGAAGTTCGTTTTGCTTTTCAAGCTTTTTGACCAGTTCTTGAAGCTTCTTGACCTCATTGTCTGGATCAATGAAGTTTTCAGACGATTCCATTTTGCTTTCGAGAAGGGTCCGAGCACAACAAAGAGTCGATCTAACCTCGCAAAGATGCAGACACTCCTCGTTCTAAAGCCGACGCCATATTTACACTTTCAGCGCATGCGTAACGTTGACTTCCTCCGTATCCTCAACCCCTCGGTCATGCAGCGGCACCTGAAATAAATCTTACAGAATATAACTCCTGACGAAGCTTAATTATTATTATTGAAATACATGTATTAGGAAATTTTTAATCTGGTGTGTTTTGCATCCTTCAAACCTTCTACTGTACTTGTCTTTCTACTGATATTCAGCAGGCTCACATACTATATTAGCCCCACACTGCAATGCATGGCTGGGACTAGCCGATACCGCCTCGATCTTCACTAACCAATATGGCAGATGGGGATAACCATCCCAAGGAAGAATCAATACAATACAATACAATACAACAAATCTTTATTATCCCATAAGGAACTTCACAGCAATGTATGTCAGGCATATAAAACATAAAACATATAATAGAAAACAATCATGTTATAACATTTAACAGAGCTAACAAATCAATACTATTTATTTACATTCTTAGAATCTAATCACTTAATTGCGTTTTACACTTCGTCTTTTCCTTCAAACACCTATCCACGCCCTCTAGTTCTATCACACGTATGTCAATGCCCTTTTTAAAAAGTTAAAATATAATAAAAATACATACAAACATAATGTATATTCTACATTACCACTCGGGACTTATAAAAAAATATTTTGTTGCAACAGTGCTAGATAAATAATCTCAGTTTAATATGAATCTCAGTAGGTCAATGTATAACGGTATCAAACTATAATCAACATAAGCAATAATACTGTTGACTGATTGTCACAGTTGTCAGGAAATACAGGTAAATCAGGTAAATCAGGTAAATGGTATATTAAAAGGTGGATTACAGACATTCATAATAAACACACATACACACATATTATCTAATTCCGTGGAAGAATGGTACAGGGGCTTAAATCAACACTGAAACACCAGAGCAATCATACTGCCGAAATGGACAGTGAAATTGCCAATTTTAACTTGCCCATCACGGGATTTGAACCTGGGTCATCGGTGTTCCAGGCGAACGCTCTACCACCTCAACCATGCGCAGTGCCCTTAAAATTACACGAATATTTTTTTTTACCTTATATAAAACACAAAATGAGTCCGTGGGTAAGAATGGTGGATTAGGAGAGGGGGATATACCATGGAGTTACATGAGAGAAAGGGAGAGAGATGGGTCTGGCCGGATAGCTGGATGTATAGAGGGTGTAGAAGAGGAGATGTAGTTGGGATAGTGGAGGATCATTAAACCTGTCCAAAGGGTCCAATGCACATATACAATACTCATTGAGAAGCAGCAAACATCGAAGGTACGTGAACATCAAGTGACTCGACCAGTCTGTCAATCCAATGCATCTTATATATTTCTTAATTTAAAAAAAAAAAAAAAGGATTTATTTTTTTAAAGGTGAGCTACAAGATGAGCTTTTTTAACGCTGTTCAAACGGGCGTTGTGGATTTTTACACGCATTTAGGCCTATCGTCAATTTGCGAACGACGGGGCATGCACGCGTCAACCTTGAAGACTAAAGACTATTTTCCTCTTCTCTGTTTGTCCTTTTCACTCACACCTTACCCTAGGTCTAGATTTAGAATCTGCGACTCTATGTCACCATTAAAACTATATCGTACATAATTATATGCAGGACAGTTTAGCCACGGCAAAGTGGAAGCTGTATGCATTCGCCAACTCAGTATCCCGGGTATATAAGCATGCAATGGTGCAAGTCAGCTAGATTTGGCAAACTGATCAGCTGTCCGAGTGATTTATAAATGATTGATTGATTGATTTATTGTTGCTTTAGGTCCAGCGGACTCTTCCGAGCCAAATCAGGACCGGACAACCCCCGATCCGCATAAAAGATCTGCTGAATCAACCCCAGTGGGAAAATTGAATGCCCTCCACCGGCCAGTCACTTTACAATAAAGACATCCCACGCGGGGGACGGCTGAGGGTTGACCTCAACTACGCGAACACCCCGGTTACAAAAACAAAATAGAATACAAACATCATTATAAATCATCAACCAAACACATACATATAAAATGCCTATAGTGCTAAATAGTACATTCATAGGAAGCCCTAGTGACCACCCGGCAGAAAGCGTCCAACACTCCCAAGCTGATCCAACAGACCTCATACACATTTATAAATGACAGATTGATAAGTTATATTCCTCAGCGGTTTCTGATCCTCAGTCAGAGAGCCAGACACGATGGCCCAAATTATGTCCAGCCTGTCCGAGTTCAGGTAGTTCTTTGAAGCTCCTATAGACCGCTCATTTGCGAGTCAGACAAATTTAAATTTTAAAATTTAATTAACCTGATCGAAGGTCTTCCAACCCTTATAGGACTGATGAATTATATGGGATGCGTGAATACAGACCATATGCGCCCGTGTCGGAATGTGATCAGAGTTTACGTGCTTGTATGCTTCAACTGTCTCATCTACGCTGTATTCTTACTGTACAGATCTTGCGAGGTCTGGGTTTAGGGTCTGTACAGAACTTTTATTATAGATTATTCAGTCATCCCCCAACAAAGTAAGAATTAACGAGATTCAAGATTCAAGATTCAAGATTTATTGACTTCATGTGAAGAATTTGTTTTGCGCATATGGGATACATCAGAATATAGGTTAAAAGTTCATACACAATACATTACAGCACAGCACAGTGCAAACAGTCACATCGCTTTCTCACATTTACGCAAAATAGGCTATTGAAAGTAAAACAATCAGACATCACACATCAGCCAATCAGATAATATAATAATAATAATAATTAACATTTATATAGCGCCCTTTCTAATGAAAGCTCAGAGCGCTTTACATTCACATAAGACACTTCTTCTAAGAACTAGAATGACTAAACAAAAACATGGTAAACAAAACATACAGAATTTAATTACATAATATAACCACGCACGCACACACACACGCACACACACACACACACACACACACACACACACCAAGTTCAACACGAATTTAAATTGTGCTGTCACAAAATAGAACCGCAAACACTGTCAATATATATCATGTTACCTAATCGCGTCAAGCACCCACATCTCAGTCTGTACCTCAATTGATTAAACCAACATACAACACCTCACAGTTCACATTACATTAATAGTCAATGTATACATCATGCACAAACAATCAATACATTTTTGCACACATTCATACAGCATGGTAGTAATAAAAATACTTGAGGGACAAAGATTCCATTTAAATTATCATGACTGGTACACGATATGACTAGTAAGTACATATGCCTAATGCGCAATTGATGTCATAATACATTACATGACTAGTAAGTATACATTATTCGCACACAATCGATAATTGTCACACACATTCATACGGCATACAGTAAGAGGGTAAGAACATAACACATAATAGATTAAAGAATGACGTGCTAGTAGAAAGAAAATAAAAGCCAAACAAGTCGTATACAAATTTCCAAAATTTCACTTTTATTACATTAAAAAAAAAAGGGGGGGGGGGGGCTTCATCAAGGTAAAACGTTAGAGCATAAAATGAATAACACACAGTTCACATTCAACTGCATAAAGAATGATGTGATATGATGGAAAGCAATAAAAGTAATAATATAAACTCCATTAAGGGAGAATTTGTGTGCACGCCATTCACAGAACACTGGCGGAGACAAAAATAAAGATTTTTTTAATTATTTTACCTTATTGTCCCTTTTTCCATAGGGAAATTCTGGGCCGCCTCCTCTTGGGAAAGCGTAGTCGCAGCCTGTGGCGCGCCCAAACCCAACCCCTTGGGGTCATGAACAATCTTGCCACTGTAGATTGTTCTAACCTATAAAGGGAAAAGTGAAAGCCCCAGTTGTTGTTGTTGTTGTTGTTTGTAGATTATAGTCACACGACACTTTCGCATATAGGTGACTACTGGACCGATTTATACTGACACCAGCGGGCCAGTTGTTGGTAAAGGGGAAAATAATATGATCACACGTTGATCAATCCGGGATTCGAACCAGCGACCTTTCGGTTACTAGCAAGACGCTCTTACCAACTGAGCTACCCGGCCCCTCAGCCCCAGTTGTTGTAGTTGTTGTATGTAGATTATAGTCACACGACACTTTCGCATATAGGTGACTACTGGACCGATTTATACTGACACCAGCGGGCCAGTTGTTGGTAAAGGGGAAAATAATATGATCACACGTTGACCAATCCGGGATTCGAACCAGCGACCTTTCGGTTACTAGCAAGACGCTCTTACCAACTGAGCTACCCGGCCCCAGTTGAAAACCTGTCTTTCCTTTATAGGCAAGACTGATTCACTGCGGCAACAGTTTCCCCCGTTGGAGTGCCGGGGGTTTCAGTATAAATAGTATCCCCACTTTCTGGAAATTTAGTGCTTTAAATTTCCACTGTCGCTGTCTTCCTCATTTGCTCTTCTTTGCTAGATCAATGACCTACCTTTTTTCTTGAAAACTCTTCCTGGACAAGACTCCTTGTTTGTGTATGAGGTCTGTTGGATCAGCTTGGGAGTGTTGGACGCTTTCTGCCGGGTGGTCACTAGGGCTTCCTATGATGATATTATTTCGCAATGTAGGCATTTTATATGTATGGGTTTTGTTGATAATCTATAATGATGTTTGTATTCTATTTTGTTTTTGTAACCGGGGGTTCGAGTAGTTGGGGTAAAGCCTCAGCCGTCCCCTGCGTGGGATGTCTTTATTGTAAAGTGACTGGCCGGTGGAGGGCATTCAATTTTCCCATTAGGGTTGTTTCAGCAGATCTTTTATGCGGATCAGGGGTTGTCCGGTCCTGATTTGGCTCGGAAGAGTCCGCTGGACCTAAAGCAACAATCAATCAATCAATTAAAAAAAAACTAACATTAGTTGTGATTTTGAAAATTTGCTGGGGGAGCAAACCGGAGTACCCGGAGAAAACCCCCGAGACGTTGCCCGAGTTGAAAGTAAATAATATTCGGAGAAACATAACGCCCAGATGCTGGATCGAATCCACACCTGTCAGGCGCCATTGGTTTCTGGCCTGTGGACAAGGCAAGTTAGTCCCGCCTTAGCCCACTTGGCCACAACGATCGCAATAGACAAAAAAGAAATACATTTAAAAAAAAAAAGAAAAAAAAAGAAAGAAAATAAAAGAAATAAAGAAAGAAAGATAGAACAATAGAAATGAAGCCAATTTTATGAAGCAGCTGGCTGTAGCATGATGATGTGTACACGCCCGTCGATATTTGCAGTTTGTCCGAATGACAGCGTTGACCACTGGAGGGTGGACATAATTAAGTGATGAGCATGCCTCAGCGCGCCTTCTATCTAGCACATATCATCTGGTTAACAACAGGAAGGTGAAGGCCATCCAGAGCAATAAGAACGTAAATTTAAGAGAACCGGCCGGTGCCTGCATTTGGGGTTAAGGGTAAAGGAAGGGGTTTGGGGTTGGGAGAGTAATTTGTCGGGTCGAAGAAGGTCAGGGTGAAGGAAAGGGAGGTTGTGATGATTATACTGGTGATGGGGCTAACAGTGATTGGTGGGGAACAGAGGTAGCCCGTGAAAAGAACTGCAGCAGTCGCCATGGAAACGAGCGGAAGATGGGCTATCTGTGAATCCGTCGGAATTATTGCGAGATGTTTTTAAAAAATCGGCTACTATCAATAGAACAACAGGTCGGTGATATTCTTGACGCAACAAAAGAGAAGTTGGACGTAATGGAACCTGGTTTTTGGTCCACTGAAGGACGCTGAGGCAGGTGATTGATAGGGTCTGGAACTGGCCTCTGGAACATCATGGTGGACCTCACAGACACCCAAGACCACCAAAGTTGAAAAGTATTTTGTGGAAATATATGAATTTTAATTATGCAAATGATATGCAAATTAGGTAATTTGCATAATTTATGTTAATGAGCCCCAGATCGAGGCTGGTCACGTGACAAGAATTTTCCTTGGTCTTGCCGCCATCTTCAGTGAATTGGGAATACCATCACTGGATAATTTGGCAGTGAGGAACTCTTGTAATACATTCAAGGTGGGTCCTTCTAATGTACGAATTTGTAGTACACTAATCTCACAGAGAGCAAAAGCAAAAAGCATGTGAGCGAAAGAATCACGGCCGATCGCGATTGCCGTTTTATCTCGCCGCATTGTTTTCGCGGAGGATTTGTTGCAGTCACGCAGACGAACTCGCACCGTGTGCTGTGGTGCGGCGATCTAATTTTAGAACTGAGCACAGATGCCGCGTAACTTGCGCGAATTTTGCCGATCATATTTCTTGTCTTGTCACACGTACGAATTTTATGTTTCGTTAGTATCGCCTGCAATTCATCTACCGATTGGTCGGAACCATTGTATGCATCTGCCTCTGAATTTTCTCAAATTCTACTAAAAATGTACTGTTTATTCTGTGTTCGCGCATGCGCGTTTCGCATCTGGGCGGTAAAGCATGCCAGTCTTTTTGTGTACCGCAGGATACACACATGAGTAGAACATGCCCGAAAGAACTCGACAGTAACTAACAGGTTCTATTAAATTGAGCTGATCACTGACTTGATATTTGGCAGTGAGTCCCAAATAATGTTGTATCCGTAATTTTCGAATTCAATTTTCTTTCTGGCAAGTGCATGTGGAAAATCAAAATGTTGTTATGCCTGGTTATGCTCGTCATTGCACAAAGATATAGTAGAGACTAGTGTCGGTCAGTTTTTTTTAATGAGTTTACCGTAACCCTGTGGATATGATTATGAGTTATGACGACAACGTCAAATTTCTAGCGTGACAAACTACACAAATTTAGGCAGTCTCAGACCAGCAATATGTATGATTAGAACTAGAAATGGGCTACGGACATTTGAAGATTTTCGAATATTTTTATTTGATCATATTATTATGTACATATTTTTCTACTTTTTTCCTTTAATTAATAATTATTAATACGTACAGATGTGTAATTTTTACTTGTAACATTTTGATTTTTGTCTATCACAGATTCTTTTTTCACAATGACTGGAAATACTCATTAGAGAATGGAGGTAAGACTCCTTGTTAATGTTATTCACTTCTTCAGATCTGTTGTGAATCGCTAGTGACATGGAAATCTTTAGCGAAAGGCTGTCTCCTCTGCTAGGAAAAATGAGATCCTAGCCTTGCTCTACCTCTAGGGACTAGGTAAGATGGTCAGCATTACATTCCGAATTCAGTTTGCAGATAAAATTGTTCAGTGCAGCTGTTTCTTCCACAATTTGGGAAGATTTAAGTCTTGGAGCTACCAAGGGTCGTACTTACACAGTATTTTAGAGTTGTAATCACTGCAGTTTTATTGGATATGTTTGTTCAAAACTTTTACCATTTTGGAAGTATGATCACATGTGCTCAGATTATATCCCTTGTGGTGGCTGTTTTCTGGAAAATTTGTGTCGCTCATCTCACTTTGCCTGTGCGCGTCACTAACTCTAGTTCGTCCGCAAAACAGCCCTGATATGTTGAAAGAATTCTGTAATAAATTATAAATGGAGCATTCTTATGTAGCGAGCTCTCCAGCTAGAGTTGCTCAAAGTGCTAACTTTTGAGATCCAGCAATGCACAAAATATTTGATGTGCACAGTATAAAGTACGATGTTTTAGTGTAACATGTTGATGATGTCTGATGTAAAGCAAATAGTTGAAATACATTGTAAATGACTATGTACTGTAGTTTCTAAGGATTTTATTATGTTGCAGGAATCTTCTAAAAGTAAAAGCAGTTCATCACGTAGGTAAGGTGTATAGTTTAACTAATTTATTGTTATGTTCTTTGTTGTAATTTCATGTTTTATTTTATATTTTGTTTAATATTTTTTGGGGTGACAGACGTCTGAGTTCAACATCAAAATTAAAGCAAACAATTCAATTCAATATAATATTCAATTCAATTCAATAATTTATTTTAACGTCTTTTCACTTATGTGATTTTAGACCATACACTGATACAGCCATTCTCACGCATGTACACAAACATATAATATAACAATTTAAAGTTGAACGATAATCATACAAAATAGCTAACATTACTACAGAAGTTTGCCAACTGCAGACTTGTAAATTATTCCGGCAATATCTATCTCTGCTGGACTATGCAACAAAATGTCAATTGATTCTTGACTATTTACATCGATATTCTTTTCCTTATATAACATAACCAAAATAGGACATTCATATAACAGATGTTTAACAGATATTGGTTGTAAACAAGTACAAACTACATCTTTTGAAAACTTGGTGTTCCATGAATTTACTCTTAGTCTTCCTATCCTATCCTATCCTATCCTATCCCATAACCCGAAGGTCGTAGGGGCACCACAGATGATCGTTTAACCAGCATACTCATCTTTCTCTGTCCTCAGCAGCCCTCGTGGCTTCGCTCAGTGTCAAACCAGTCCATTCTCGAATGTTGTCCTCCCACCTCTTTTTCGGTCTCCCCCTTCTTCTACCTCCTTGCACTGTGCCTTGCAGAATGGTCTTTGCAAGGCCTGATGATCTGGTGACGTGGCCATACCATCGGAGTTTCCGTTTCTTCACCACTGTGAGCAGGTCATCGTGTTGTCCAATGGCTTGTGTGATGGTCTGTCGGACTTCGTCTTTGGTGATGTGTTGGGTATAGGAAATGCCCAGAAGTCTTCTGTAGCACCTCATCTCCATGCTTTGTATTCTTCGTTGGAGATCTGCTGTGAGGGTTAAATGCTTCGCAAGCATATAGGAAGATGGAGATGACCAGAGAGCGCAGCAGTCTTACTTTGGAATGTAGACTGATGGTTCTGTCTTTCCAAATGGGCTTCAACCTTGTCAGGGCAGCAGTTGTTTGTGCGATCCTGGAGAGGACTTCCTGTCGAGACCCATTGTCTGACACAATGGCTCCTAAATATTTGAAGCTGTGCACTGTGTTGAGGGATTGGCCTTGTACTTTGATGTCCGTGTTGATGCCATTGGTGTTGTTGGTCATCATTTTGGTCTTCTCTGCACTTATTTCCATTCCATAAGCTCTGGAGGTGGTGTCAAGCCTCTGTACAAGCTGTTCAAGTTCTTGTTCCTCTCCAGCCAATCCATCAATATCATCTGCAAAACGAAGATTGGAGATTGCTCTGCCCCCTATGCTGACTGTGCCTTCGTGATCTGCAAGAGCATCTGACATGATGCGCTCTAGGAAGATGTTGAAGAGTGTTGGAGAGAGTAGGCATCCTTGACGCACACCGATTGTTGTTCTGAACCAGTTCCCGATGACGCTGTTATGGAGGACTGCACTGGTAGCCTTGTCATACAGGCTCTTAGTCTTACTCTTAGTTTATTAATTATTCTACACAAATGTCTTGGACAAGAAAATTTTTCATTCTTTCCATTGCTAGGTAAATTAGAAATATTCTTTTCTAATAAAGATATTAATTCAAATACTGAAGGCTTTACTGTTTAAAGGCTTTAAAGTTTACATTATTATATGTTATAGTATCACCTAATTTCATTGCTCCTCGTTTAGCCAATTTATCATCTATATTAATTATTCCAATAAATGCAGGTATGAGAAGAAATCCAACAAAAGGATACTCCAATAATATAATGTATTAAAGATTTAATTTCAAATAAAATATCTGTCCTCCTTTTACATGACCAATATTTCAAAGAATTATAAAACTGATTTTGAATAGATACACATAAAAGAATATTATATAAAGCCAATGAAGAATTACAAATAATATTTAAAGCCATAAGGATTGCATACAATTGTGCTGTAAATATTGAGATATTCTTACCAATATAATATGACTTTGAATTTTTAAGTCAGGAATTGCAATTCCAGCGCCAGCATGTGTTGTTTCTAAAACTGAGCCGTCAGTATACATTTTTAAATGATTAAGGCAAACTTGACTGTGGAAATAATGTATGTTTTCAGAACGGGACGTTTGCGTTATAACTTGTCACTGTCAGTCACCAAACATTTAACCTAAAAAGTAAAATGCAAGAAACTACTTCTACAGTTCCTGAGGGAAATTTCTAACATCAAAACATCACAATAGCAGTGTTCCCGATTACGCACAGTAGTGCGTCAATTACGCACAAAATATGAAAAATGACGCAGAAAAATTACGCACACATTTTCTTCGAATCGCTGAAGTCAAAAATACTACCAACGAGTGGCGAACTAATTCACGGCATAATCAGAATCAGAACCCAACTGAGACTGCCATTGCAGACGATTAAAGATTGTGTCATGAGTTGTCGTCCTTAAAAATCGCATGCGAGCGCATTGTAAACTTCCTCCAAGCAATCCATTCACTGAACAGTCAGAAGAAATCTTCGTGAATCCATTCTTTGATTCCATCTAGGCTTAAATAAACATTTAATACATGTTTTAAATTTGTGGTTTTATATGTTTTATTTAGGATAACTAATGTAACGCTTTAACAGAGTAAAAAAAAAAAGAAGAAAAAAGTGAGGCTTGGACTTGTTTTTACATTTCTTTTTCCGATTTGGGGACTCTCAAAATTTGCACAAGGACTCTTACAATTTTATACCTGGGAGTCCCAAGGACTCTCATTTTTTTGTTGTTGAGGGAACACTGCAATAGTCTTACAAGTTACAGGTACATGAATATTTTGCAGTTAACTTCCAGATTAGTCAAACATCTATTTTACAAAATGAGAACAGCCATAACAAACGTAATTTATACAGAAATGAAGCAATACATTTAGATGCCATTATTTAAACTTGTTCATTTGACTTCGGGTAAATACAAAAAGATCAAACAACAACATTAGAAAGCATACACTGCTGAAATTCGCATAAAGTAAAAACTTTTCGCAGAAGAAAATGTGCGCTTTCTGCGAAAATCAAAATCCTTGAGAAAGAAAAAAAAAATCTCAAACTGTTGCGATTCCCAAACAGTGTAGGTCTACAAGCAGTCAGATTCTCTATCTACACTTCCTTTTCCAACATGGCGTCTCATTTTGCACCACGTGTTGTAGCTCGCTTCGAAGCTCTGACGATTCAGGAGTAAAAAATAAGTGGCAAAGGGAGTGGTGAGAAAACTCAGAGTTAAGTCAAACCCTGACGTGTTTGAACGGATTGGCGAGCACATTAGAAAGTTAAGCTCAAATGAAACAGCTCGATGAAACACAATGTCAACTGCTGCAGAGGACAATGACTGTAGGGACTCAAACAGCATGGTTTTTGCAAGGCCTGATGCTCTGAGGACGTGGCCATACCATCGGAGTTTCGGTTTCTTCACCACTGTGAGCATGTCATCGTATTGTCCAATAACTTGTGCGATGGTCTGTCGAATTTCATTGTTGGTGATGTGGTGGGTGTAGTCTTCTGTAGCACCTCATCTCATGCTTCGTATTCTTCGTCGTAGATCTGCTGTGATGGTCCATGTTTCGCAAGCATATAGGAAGATGGAGATGACAAGGAAGTGCATCAGGGAGTGGAATGTAGACTGATGGTCCTGTCTTTCCAAATGGGCTTCAACCTTGTCAGGGCAGCAGTTGTTTGTGTGATCCTGGAGGGGACTTCCTGTTGGGACCCATTGTCGGATACAATGACTCCTAAATATTTGAAGCTATGCACTGTGTTGAGGGATTGGCCTTAGACTTTGATGTCCATGTTTTTTTTTTTTTTTTTTTTTTTTTTTTTGCAGTGTATTAATTGGGAAACTTTAGGCCGCCTCCCTTGGGGAAGGCGCGGTCACAGCCTGTGGCGCGCCTAAGCCCAACCTACCTAACATTATTTGTGGTTTTAAAAAAAAATTTTGCTGGGGGAGCAAACCGGAGTACCCGGAGAAAACCCGTGAGACGTTGCCCGAGTCGAAAGTAAATATTATTCGGAAAAACATAACGCCCCAATGCTGGATCGAACCCACACCTATCAGGGGCCATTGGTTTCTGACTTGTGGATAAGGCAAGTTAGTCCCTCCTTAGCCCACTTGACCACAACTCTCGCTGCAATGTTGAAGCCATTGTTGTTGTTGATCATCATTTTGGTCTTCTCTGCACTTATTTCCATTCCATAGGCTCTGGAGGTGGTGTCAGGTCTCTGTACCAGCTGTTCAAGTTCTTGTTCCTCTCCAGCCAATCCATCAATGTCATCTACAAAACGGAGGTTGGAGATTGCTCTACCTCCTATGCTGATTGTGCCTTCGTGATCTGCAAGGGCATCTGACATGATGCGCTCTAGGAAGATGTTAAACTAGTTAAAGAGAGTCCTTTACGCACACCGATTGTTGTTCTGAACTGAACCAGTTTCCGATGGCGCTGTTGGGGAGGACTGCACTAGTAGCCTTGTCATACAGGCTTTAGATGACTTAAATAATTTTAAGGCTAATGACTAGTAATGTAGTAATGTTGCACACTCATGGTTGCCCACAGAGCTGCATGCCAGACTTCGCCCTGCCCTGATTCCTGCTTGTTCTTCAGCTATGATTTGTTCAGCTTGGGGTTTCAATCTCAAGAGAAGACACACAGGAAAAGAAAGCTGATCTAAAGTAGAAATTGCATTGATTTATACAAAATCCTGCATATTCATTTGTTCAGCTTGGGGTTTCAATCTTAAGAGAAGACACACAAGAAAAAGAAAGCTGATCTAAAGTAGAAATTTCATTGATTTATACAAGTACATGATACATATATAATATGAAAGTAGTGCAGAGTAAAAATGTGTCTTAACTCTTTCCCTGCCAATCGACGATATATCGTCGATCTGAGCCCCCATGTTTGTGCCAATCGACGATATATCATCGATTTCAGTATTCCGTTTCGTTCCGTTTTTTTGCGCAGTCCAATCCAAGTTTTATTTTAACCAAAGAGAGGTAACTCTTTCTACTTTCGTTCTCGATCGACACGCGCGTGGTTTCTTCAAATTGATTCATTTTTATAGTGTTTTTTGTGCATTTTACTAAGCATTGTGATGGGCACAATCGACAGTGTGTCAAACCTCTGCTAATAATCAATATAATTTCAAACTGTAAAGTGTATTTTGATCCTAAATAAATTTTCTTTCTGGTGAGTGAAGCTGATTCAGTGATTGGAATTATTCCTCCAGATTTTTTTTTATCACTGTGGTATGTAGAAATATTTTTATTTTATTTTATCATTTCAAAAAGATCAACATGCTTTCAAAACACATATTTCAATAACATAATCAAATTAACATTTTTGTGTTTTTTTTTCTTATTCTTCACTCTTTTACCTTTAATTTGATATGAAATATGTCTATTTAACAACTATTATTGAAAGAACAGTAGCTGAAATGCCTAAGGTACTGAACTTTCTTTCCGGTGCCAGAGAAATGTCTGGCACAAACGTGGAAACATGCCTGGCAGGGAAAGAGTTAAACTAGTTAAAGGAACATAAATATTTTGCAGTTAACTTCGAGACTAGTCAAACTCAAAAATCTTTTTTTTTTTTTTATGTGAACACGGCCATAACAAACAATTTATACAAAAATTAAGCAATACAGTTAGATGCAATAATATATAAAATTCATTTGTCTTGGGATAAAAACAAAAAGATCTACACAAAATAATAATTAGAAAGCATTCAATGCTTGTCAAGGATTCAAGAGGTCATAACTTCATGCCGTGACATAACATTTTTGTGTGGATAAAAACTGCATCGTTGATGAAAAACAGATGCTGACTTGTCGGATTAACAAAGCTAACAAGGCTAGACACTGACAAATTCGAATCAACCATAGTGTTAACTGGTTTTAAATATAGTGGTGGAAGTATATAAATTACATTACATGAATGGAGTGGTGAATGTTAATCACAGTTTCAGAGTTTGCGTTGAATAAAATTACTTAGGCTGCCCAAAACTATCCACGATGTCAACAGTTGACATAATGTGAACTTCAATTGTCAATGAGCAACCTGTCTATAGAACAGTTTATAGGCCAAATAATAATTGTGGACACAACCTCACACAGTGATTCCTTAAGAGAAGAGAAAGCAGTTAAAAAAATCCTATCTAAAGTAGAAATTGCAGTGATTTAATATACAAGTACAGGATAAATGAAAGTAGTACTGAGTAAAATTAAATGGGCAGTTGTCAGACTTCACAACCGAGACCTAAATTCAAAATGCAAGCGGGATGGAGAGGGAATGGATTTTTTTTCAAAATACAAGGAACCACTAACCAAAACGTAAAGAAAAAAAAAGGAAACTGGTCATAACTGATTAACATTAACATTGGTAGTCTCCTCTCTGAAAATCCTTATCGGGAAGAGAGGGGACTATAAACTGATTTAAAAAAAAAAAAAAAATTAAAAAAAATTAACATTGACCTATTCAACACTGTTGCAGGGATCAGTTTACTAGCGCGCCCTGCGCCATTGACGCATAAAAATTAAAAATGACCCATCTACAATTCTTGCCAGGGGCCGAATGGCGCTTCAATTTTTGGCACCAGTGCGCCACCACAATAACAGTGCACTGTATTGGAGGCGACAAACGTGCTTTTGCTAAGGCAAGTTCAGCGATTGGCTATGAGGGCCCGGATGTTGATCTTTCAGCCAATAAGAAGTGTTGTACGATTCTTCCAAATCAGAATTTGCTATCGTCTGCGCGTATGTTGTGTCCGTGCAAGGAGGATTTTGTGTTTTTCTTTGTGCCGCTTTGAAAATGTCCCCCCCCCACCCCCCACCCCAAAAAAAGAAGAAAAAAAAACACACACACACCTAAACTTGAGGTAGGACAGTCTAGACTGTCGTTTGCTGCTGTTAAACTACAGTCTACCGCCGCTAATCCTACGCAAGATGATTGTGTGAGCCCCGAGTCAAGTCAAAATACTGATCCCTGTTCTGGTTAGTGTTTTGTTGCTAAACATGCTTCACAACACATGCACACTCACAATAATCTATTTTGTTTTAATTTCTGTAATAATATCTCCAGGTTATTTTTTACATGTACGTAAATTACTGCTGAAATCATGGCCCATTGAAATTTGATCTGAGGGGCCCAATGGCCCATAGCTTTTTTGTGTCAGGCTGAACCCTGCTGTTGGAAAAGTACAGCGCTGGTAAAAACAACAAGCAGAAAGTGCTGCTAAATGCAAAGAGTACATAACTTCATGCCATGAAATGGCTTTTTTTCCTTTATAGAAACAAATGGATAATGAAACCAAGAATAGTGATACAGGAATCAGAAGTAAAAACAAGGAATACTCCTGAAATTATAAATTGGATCAACTGAGAAGTGATTTTAAATATGAGTCATTCTTTGCTATTGGAGACTATGGGGGGGTTGGTCACATTAAATCGTTTCACAGCCTAACCTATGTCTTAAATTATTATACTTGCATTCACTCAATAAAGAATTTGTATAAAAATCATAAACTATCGGAATCATTTGTTAATTTTAACAAATATTGACATTATTCTAGAATAATTGCGGAAAATAAGTCTCAAAATGGCGGAAAAAATGGAAACGCTATCATGTAAATGCATTCAGATTTATTTGTTGCTTAAAGCTCTTATCTTAATAAAACTAATGGTTTAATTTATTCTAATAAAGTCAAATTACACAGGAAACACGGTTTGAAAGCATGTTGTGTTGTCTGAACTTAATTAATCATGCACAAAATGTGAGTATCTTTCGTTTCGTCTGTTGTCACACTTCTACTACCGTAACTTGCTTTTCGTAATTTTCTCGATTTCAGTATCTTGTTATTGTTTGTATGTTTTGATCAATTACAATCGATTAAATGGTGATATTAGCAGCTTAAAAGCTGTCAGTGTTGTGTTGTTTATGTTATTTCGACTTATTTGTTTAGCGTTGTCACACATGACATGCAGGTTACGTCCGATGTTTGAATTCCGCTAAATATTTTCTAACACAATTATTTGAAACTAGACCCTATTTTTCAAGTACTTTTCCATTTAATACAATAACCTATGGCGTAGAACACAAGATTTTGTGTCTGTAGACCATGGCATGTGATAAAGCTTTTTCAATGACGTGTCACACACACTTTAACCAGAAACGCAAAGTTCGGTAGCAATTTTTTCGTGCTTGTTCTTATATGCCTTGTCACAGCAACACAAATTAAATTATTAACACTACAGGTGTTTTTTGCTGAAAACTTTAAATTATTTTACACTATTTGCTGGAAACTACTTATAAAAAAAAGAAATTGAATAAATTGTATTTTCTTTACTAATTACCTTAAAGAGAGAGGAAGAGAACTTGGTTTGTACGTTAATTAAATCTCGCATTGCAGTGTTGGAATGTATTTGATATACATTTATTCTTATATTCTTATGTATTATCATGCTGACATAAATATCTTAATTTAAATCAGTGTTCTTAAGTTCTTTTTCATTTGATTTTGTGGTTTGTTTTTTTCCTTGTTAGAATTATCATTTGTGTTCATGACTCATGTTCTTATATTATAATAAGATAAATTCCTTGTCACTGTAACGCAAGTTACTTTAAGATTATTAACACTATTTATTTGCTGAAAATAAATGATAAAGCAAATAATTGGAATAAATTGTTGCCTTTTCTTCACTAATTACCAGATGCCTTATTGTAAACTTATTTATCTCATTTTTAAACTTAAAAAAAATAAAATTGATGGTGTACCGTAACTTGAGTTATTTTGTCACATAATTCAAACCTTTCAGAATAATTATTTTACTTATTCAAGAAAACAAAAACTTATACAAAACATAGTTACTTATTAAAAAAAAAGTAATTATATAAAAAAGTATTATTATAAATTAATACTTTTTTACAAAATATGTCACGCTGTAATGCAAGTTATACCTTCAGACGTCTGCACTACTTGCTCCTGTATTTTAGAAACCGAAAGCAGTAGTGATTTACTTTTTATATATTTGAAAAATATACACTTTAATGTTCATTTAAGGATATTTTCAACATAATTATTTTACAAAGTATTAAAATTTGGGTCAATTTCCCACTTATTGTCTCCAATAGCAAAGAATGACTCGTATATTAGGTACTCCAAGCCCTTCATTGGCTCTTGTCCGCTCGGCAGTTTTGACTCAGTTTTGACTTCACTTTCAACACTTATTATTAATGTAAAACTGCATCAAAACGAACAGTGGCTGTATTCAAATAAAAATTGAAAGCTTTATCTTTACATCTGTGTTGTTTTTAATGCATGTTTATGCGAAAGATTCCGAGAAAACAGCTTTTGAATACGCTTCTATCCGAGCGCTGAATGCAGCTCCGAAACAAAATGTCAGCGCGTCTGCGGCGAGGTTGCTCGTTTCAAACTCAAAGTGCTTTAAGATATTTCATTGGATGGCCTAAAAATAAGAACCAATGAGAAGTTCGGATACTTAGCTTCATTTACATATCAAATATGGTGAGCTCTGATGTGTAAAACTAGTGTTGTTACGAGCAGAACAAAGTGGATAAAGCGGTTTTAATGTAAGTTTGATTTTAACTAGAAGTTTAAAAATTAGCAAGAAATAAAGAGCAGACTTTCCTTTATAAAACTAGGGTATTTATTAATTTGTGCATTACTCTATCGCGGAGCGCTTTGCCATAGAAAAGTGTACCCAAACGGTGTTTGGGTTTTCTTGCGGCCATGGCGAACTCGTAGGCCTATTCAGCGACACGAGTGCTGAGCGTAGTAGCACACTAGTAGGCCTATAATTTGCTGGCACGCACTGCGAATTTGATGATTTCCCAACTTTGAAGCACCTAAACAGCTTAACATTACATGGGATAGGCCTGAAAAAAATTGGGCTTGGAGTATAACATATGAAGGGGTTACCTGTCAAAAATCAGCTTTCTGGTATCAATATTGGCTTCACTTTGAGACTCCAAAGTTGTCAATTTCTTCAATTCCAAAATGTTGCCAAAAAAACACCAACATTCGGCATTTTCAAACATTCATAACTTTTTACCTATTTGTCCTATGGGGGAAAAAAATATACCACTGTGTTCAGAATAAAAAGATCTATGTAAATACTTTAGTGTCCAAACTGAGTTAAACTAAAGAAAATCACAAAAAAGGTTGGAGTACCTAATTATATATATCACAAGGGCAGTAAATAACTTCACAACATCATTATTTACACAGATTAAGAAATCTTTTAAAAAGGGGATACATTGTTAAGTCAAAACAAGAGCAAAGCATACAACTAACTGAAAGCAGTCTTTCAGTATCGACTAGTCAAAATACAAAAGTTCATTTCCAAGCAATAATATACAAAGTTCATAATTACGAGCAATTTACACCCCAAAATATGAAGTGCAACATTCTTCAATCCTGGCGCGTAGTATACTTGGCCAGCACTTTGACGAAATCTGATTCAGGAAGTATTACTGACCACTCTCTGGCCGCTTTCAGCCTTCTCCGTACTTCAGGAATTGGCCCCAACTACCCTTGTCGGTTATCCTTGTTAACTGTAAACAGCAAATCATAAATAAATTAAAATCTCCCATGTTACCTTTTCAAATAAAGCTAATGCAGAATGGTGCTTTTTCTTCTTAATTTACATGGTGGTTATCGAAACTGCATGCAGCTGTGGGGAAAATAACTGGCCATCTCAGATTCAACTTCACCACCCATTCCCCACAACTTGAAAATGCCTCACAAATAAATACTTACCTGTGCTACAAATTGAGAGGTTCCTCCTTTTTTCGATTCTACATTGACCAAACAACTGCTGCCCTGACAAGGTGGAAGCCCATTTGGAAAGACAGGACCATCAGTCTACATTCCAAAGTAAGACTGCTGCGCTCCTTTGTCATCTCCATCTTCCTATATGCTTGCGAAGCATGGACCCTCACAGCAGATCTCCAACGAAGAATACAAAGCATGGAGATGAGGTGCTACAGAAGACTTCTGGGCATTTCCTATACCCAACACATCACCAACGACGAAGTCCGACAGACCATCACACAAGCCATTGGACAACACGATGACCTGCTAACAGTAACAGTGGTGAAGAAATGGAAACTCCGATAGTATGGCCACGTCACCAGATCATCAGGCCTTGCAAAGACTATTCTGCAAGGCACAGTGCAAGGAGGTAGAAGAAGAGGGAGACCAAAAAAGAGGTGGGAGGACAACATTCGAGAATGGACTGGTTTGACACTGAGCGAAGCCATCAGGGCTGCTGAGGACAGAGAAAGATGGAGTATGTTGGTTAAACAATCATCTGTGGTGCCCCTACGACCTCAGGGTTACGGGACAGGATAGGATAGGATAGGACATTGACCAATATGAACTGCCCTGTAAGTAAGGAAGAATTCTAATCTGCACTAAGTACATGCTTTGCCAAATATCCCCTTAATGTCAAAAAATGTGTGTACATAAGCATAACTTTATGGAATGCTTCCATGAATTGATGGATATGGTCATGAAGTTATGTACAGCCACATGACAGTTCACTCTTGAGATTGATCACTGCTGGGAATTAATCTGCTGGCACTTTTCCCTGTCAGATTAAAAAACCTTATTATTTAGTTATTAAAATTTCAAGTACAATGATTGAAGTGTTGTGGTTGAAAAGTAAAGGTGTAGTATGTAACTTCACCATTTTGAGGCAAGCTAGCTTTGACAGAGACAATGTAAAGTTATGCACCAAGAGTGGGACAAAAGGGAATTTTACCTTAAAAAACAATTGACTAAAATTAGCTATTTTTAAAAGTAAAGAATCAATTTAAATTGCATTAAAATTTAAATAGATGCCTTGTCACAATAGCGAAGCTTAAGTTAAGGGCTCGAAATGTGTGTTCAGAATTTTACGCAATTATATGCAATAGTTATAAAGCCCAATAGTTAACAATCACATGTGTGGAACAAAACTTGCTTAATTAAATTATTATAATATAAAATACATTAATTGACGAGCTCTGGTTGAAAAAATAATGGTGTATGTGACTTCACCATTTTGATGCAGGTTTGCTTTGACAAGGAATATGAAGATAGGCACAAGGAGTTGAACAAGGTAGTGTTTGTTGGTATGAGGTGTTGATATTTTTAATTCATCTTTTGAGTGTAAATAATGTGTATCTTTTAAAAGACAAAGTATCACTTCAAATTTTAAAATAAAATTTAAAATAAACAAATTGTGTTCATCATTTCACAAAATTCACTTAGCTTGGTGTCTGGTTTTGGAAGTTAGTAATGAAGTTATGTACTAAGAGAAATAGTTTTATAATGAATAAAAGAAACGAATAAGTGGGATATGTTTTTAAATATTGAACTTCAGAATAATCCTACACTGGGAAAAACTAGATTACTCTAGTTCATTTCAAGGATGGTTGAGTTCATCACTTTACACAACTTTCAGCAAGCAGAATTGTTCACTAGCGGTGTGACGTTATCCACTTGGTAGGTTTCACAAAAAAATAAAACCTATTGTGACCACAACAAGAAAGAAATCATATATAATGAACATTATAAAAACATTTCTGATGCATAATTATTAGTCTATGAAAATAAAAAATTTAAACAAAATAACAAAACACCTATAAGATCGAGATGCTTCGGATTGTAAAGTTACGCACACAAATGAATTAGACTAGCAAAACTTGCCACATGAATTTATATGGTTAAGTGGTGTATTTGTTCGCAAGAAAATATAATCCGTTTAATTTGACAATAATACTCTTTAAAAATGTGTGTACACTGCCTTCATGACAAATTACCAAACACAGGTGCAAAAATAATGCATATTATCTACAAACAAGAACGTTTACTCAAACATCTTTGTAGTGATGTTGTTGACCTGAAATAAACAAACATTTTTATCATAAAAGCATGAGATTTACTCCATCAATGTTGACAGAAAAGTGGAAAAACACTGATCAAGCCACCAAAATTTCGAGTACATAACTTAGATGAAAAATTCATGACTCTCGACTTACCTTAATTTTTGGACGAATCCGCCTCACTTCTTTGTTGACTTCAGCCATCACACGTTGAATGTTAACAAAGATCGATTGTTTCGCAGGTTAAAATTGACGCTAACTGCATTATTCAGAAAATGTGGAGCCTCAAAAAAAGAGTATGTTACGTTTGAAGTTTTAGACTTGTGTTTGATAATTCATTAGCAAAAGAAATACAGTGAATTACAACACCAGCGCGGATTAATATGCCATGAAGCTGAATCACGAAAATACGTGACGTACTCGTGAGTCTCCAATTTTGACTCGGATCTCCAAAAAATACGAACCGATTTTAAAATGTAACATTTTTTTTGTACTCTTTATACATTTTTACTTTAGGAAATTAAATTTTTATTGATATTCTATGAAGCAGTTTTATGCCGGACGTCAAATACCGAGCACACTGTTTTATGATGTCACAAAAAGTGTAACAGAAACCGCTGATTCGTTGCGTTATTCATCATCAATTTTCTATTCTTTGACGTGGTTTATCCATCCTTGACGTCAAAATGAAGAATTACCTCTTCTCTGCCAGATTCACATTTTATTTTAAATGATGATGTGCAACGAGATAGTTTCCTCATATTTAAAGTACTAACAGTACCGGCAAAAATCTAGTCCGACGCCATTTCAGAGCCTTGCTCATATGTATTCTTGCTGAGTGCATTGCTTTGTTGGTAACCGTCCTACAATAGTTGTCTCCTATAACTTAACCTACTACAGTTGTTATGAGTTAATGAAAGTTTTTTCTTGTGCAGAAAAACTATGCCTCTAAAAATCAAGTTAGGCTTTGCACCAAAGAGCCAAGAAAATGGAGACAAAAAGAATGATGCACGAGCAATAGAATCCGACTCTCAAGACAGCGATGTGCTGGATCTTCCAGAAGGTACGTTATTCATGTTTGGGCGGGGAATGAGGAGGAAAAGGTTTTGTGTATGTGTGAATGATAATAACTAATAATTTTACATTCACGCAGAGAAAGCTGATACACACATACACGCACACACACCCACACACAAAATAATCTGATGACAGCACAAGTTGTTGTCTTAAACTATACATTTCATGGTCTATACATGATTATAATGGCAGTGCTTAAAAGGTAGAAGCATGACTAGAACATTCTACATTCACCTATACATAGATGACAGTCTTCAACCAATTACATAATACAGTGCAGTAGCAACATTCTTAATAATGGTACAGGACGCAGTCAATATAAAAATTTCAAAAATAAAAATTCGATTTTCTTTCCGTCTTCTAATAGCGATCTCCCTGCCTTTACACCACCTGTTTGAGTGATGGATGTGTGTTTGGTATGTGTGAGGGTGGATGAGACAGGTGAGCGTGTATGTTGGTATAGGTCGCCGCGCTTTGAGCCTGAATGATTTGGGGTAAGGCGCGTATAGCATCCTGTATTATTATTATTATTATTAAAACACACTAGTATTAGTAATAAAATAAACAGCAAAAACACAACTGAGCAGGTTGCCTCTCATAACTAGATTACATTTAATAAATAGTATCCCTACTTTCTGGAAATTTAATGCTTTAAATTCCCACTGTCGCTATCTTTCTCCTTTGTTCTTTCTCATTCCTACCCTGTTTTATCAATCTAATACAGGGTTTATTCTTGGCGTCGGTCATCGGTCATTGACGCATAAAAATCTGAAATGACCGATTGTTTTGCCAGCCAGCTGGTCAAGTGACCTATTGATTTTACGATCAGGCGGTCAAACTTTGCGAAGATTTGTCATTTAAAAAGTTCTATACAAACTGCGAACTCAATAAAACTTAGCACAACCATTACCGAAACGAAATTATTTCCCCTTTCAGTATAATACAAACTTTTCCGATCCATAGTTTTCATTGCTGACATGCGACGCGCCAACGCATTGACAGTCACAGGGTAGATCTAGTTAGCGATTCCATTTTGTCAACAAACAAAAAAATGCCTCCGAAAAAAAATCCAAGGTCAGAAACTGTGTTTCGGTTTTGCAAAACCATCGGCATCAACTATGCGAGTGACAGAGTGTGACACTGACAGAGAGTGTGCAGAAAATCAAACTGTAAATCAACCTGTTTTGGAATTCTTGCCATGCGGCCCATCAGTCAGATTAGCGAAGAGGAGTTGTCTAAATGGGGAGATGCCAAGATGCAGAAGTTATTGGATCACTATGGGCAGATCCAGACTCATGATTGGATTGATGAAGAAAATCAAAAACAAAGTGCCTCCTCACAGCCACTACTGAATTCTGAGGCATGTTTGGAAGAATGGGGGAGGGCCAAGGCAACAGTGCTTTCACAAGACTACCTACGAGAAAACATCAGGGATGTGTGGGCCATGCTGGCAGCTCACCACTCGGATGAATTTCCAAACCTGCTGAAGCTAGCTGCTTTCGCAGTTACCTGCTCCCTGCAAACTGCTGATTGTGAGAGAGGCTTCTCTGCACAAAACCGCATTCTGACAGCATTGCGAAACAGACTGAGAGCAGAAACACAGAACTTGCTGCTTTCTGTAAAGCTTGGAACTGTAAATATAGAAAGAGCACTGCAGATATGGGCAGCAGCAAAACCAAGAAAACTGTTGTCTCTTTCAAAGCAGTGAAAACAGTAATAATTAGCAGACAAATTAAAAAGGATTGAATTTCTCCTTATAACTGTGTGCATCAGCATGTCATTTAAACAATTTAAAAAGGCTGAATATAAAATCGGTTAATGCCTTAGCGGTGTTATTTTGTACCATTTGTAGTGATAAGCGATCGAATGAGACTGTGTGACTTATTGCTTTCCAAAATGACCTATTGTTTTTCCTGTGAACTGGTCAAATGACCTATCATGGTCACTTTCAAGATTAATCCCTGTAATATTCACACTTTTCTGCTATCCTATGCACCAACGGGAATCCCCTCTATGAAAAATACTTCCGGTTTTTTTTCTCCGCGTGTTTTAGTGAGTTATTTCCAAATATTCAAGAATAATAACATGTGTCACTGGCCACCTGTATCGTACCCTCACATATTTTTAATTTTTTTATGCAGTTTATTATCCCTTTCTATCGCCAGTGGCGCGCCTAAACCCTACCTACCTAACATTAATTGTGAATATTTGAAAAATATTCGGAAAAAACATAACGCCCAGATGCTGGCTCGAACCCACACCTGTCAGGCGCCATTGGTTTCTGGCTTGTGGACAAGGCAAGTTAGTCCCGCCTTAGCCCACTTGGCCACAACGCTAGCCTAACATATTCAGTAACTTCGTGTTTTGTGAAGGTTGCGACGGCGAAGCTATGGAAAATTACAAGAGTTTTCAGGTCCCGTTTCACTTTCTGTCGATGATCGATGCACCTCCGAAGTCGCCACAAATACAGGCCTCTACGATTGTTTTTTGCATTCTTTCACTGAGCATGTACTTCCTCCACCGTTTTTATACTTATTCCACTCGTTTTCTGGCTCTAACAATCGTCGTTTTCGGCAATTTGCCATATTTAAAAGTCACGCATCAAGCTTTGATAAAAGCAAAACAAGCAAAACCGGAACTTGGTTTCATATAACCTCGTTTTAATTTATAATGGCGATACCCACGAGTTTTTATGAGAGGTGCCGGAAAGTTGTGAATACTATCTTCTTTTTCGCTAGACCTGTCACCAACCTTTTTTCTTGAAAACTTTTTCGGGACAAAACTCTTTATTTGTGTGTGAGATCAGTTGGAGGATCAGCTTGGGAATATTGGACGCTTTCTGCGAAATAGTCACAGGGGCTTCCTATGATGTTATTATTTGGCATTTTATATGTATGTGTTTTGTGATATTTTATAATGATGTTTGTATTCTATTTGTTTTTGTAATCGGGGGTTCGATAAATTAGAGTATAGCCTCAGTGTCCCCTGCATGGGATGTCTTTATTGTAAAGTGACCGGCTGGTGGAATGCCTTAAGTGTTACCACTAGGGTTGTTTTGGCAGATCTTTTATGCGGATCAGGGGCGAGTCCTCTTTCAGCGAAGTTGTGGTCTTGATTTTGTGGTTTTGATTCGGCTCTTTGCAGTCTGCTGGACCCTGTAAGCAATGAATAACTAACTAACTAGAAATAAGATCTTGAGGTTTTAAGTCTGATGAACAACAAGAAGACTACATATACAATCATTGAGTGTGAGTATTGCTGTGTGAGTATAGGCCTATGTGAAGACTGTAAACAAGCAATAAAACTATGATTGTGTGTGATGAATATATTACATTTTTGAAAGACTGGAATCATTATGATTATATTAAAATTTATGTAAAAATTGCTTACTTCAAGTCTGATAGGTCATATGTCCAGTGATGTTCCTAGGATTAGAGGGCAATAGGACAAAATGTCCTAAATCATAAAACTAATCTGACATCATGTCCTGACTACATAAAAGCAATAGGACATTCAGATTGTGAAGCGAACCGAATAATGGTGCTTCTTTAAGATCGTTGCAGAGGAAGTATGGTGTCGGTTATTTCCCTTTCAAAAGTGTCGAGAGTTGCGGCCCTTTTGTTGTTCGACGGAATGTATTAAAGAGTGATAATAGTCTAGCATTGTCCACTGTTCAAACTCGTTTTAACGGCTTTGACACTCCAGTTTGTACAGATGTTTCTTGCAGTGACCGCTCTAGTCATAATACTATCGGACAATGACCGCTAATTTCGCAATAGAATCGGACCTTTGACGGGACACAGGTGTTTGCATTCGGTCATTTTCCAAACGAATCGGACCATGACCGATGTCCGAGGCCTCGGGACATCACTGTATGTCTACATGTATTTACCGGCAGGTCAAAATTACCATTGTGATCAGGGATCCGCAAGAAAAGTTCTTCAAACTTGGCCAAAAATGCAAAAACAAGAGTGGCAATTAAAAATTTAAAAAAGACATAAAAGTTATGATAACTTGTGCAGTTTTAATCGGATTTAGATAATTCAAAATGCATTAGTCTAGTTTTTCTGAACTGTTTTTATTTATTTATTTTTTTTACACCCAAGTTAACAAATTCCACTTGTACATGTACAAAAAGCGAAAGCATTTCTGGTTTTCTCCAGGCTTGCATATGATCATATACCAGTACATTCCTTAATGATGTATTTTTACTATCCATATACTAAATCTTGTATGTGTTCTATCCCAAAAAGTCGTGTGTGCCTATGATCTGTAATCTGTTCAATTCGCTTGAAAAGTTCGGCTGTTTTTGCAGCACAAGAGCCAGCTAAATCAAGCGTATTCGCCATGATTTTCACCTAAACAGATCTGAAGCACGTGAGATGGGTTGAACTTGATGGCTTTGATTGGGTGCAAAGCGCATATATATCCTACATGGGAGTTTCGTATACTGTTAGATTCTACTGAAAATAAGCTTTCCAACAAGTTAAGTATTGATAGGGTTCTGAAGTTTTGGTGTCGAGCTATTGAGGAAAGATTGTAGACAACACCCCTCCACCCATGTCAAAGTTGAAACATGGCGTTTGGATAATGGCGTCGCCTGCTTCGGCTTAGTAGACCGTTTTGTTATCTCTCTCACACTCATATTCACTCGGTTTCTTGCAAACAGAATAGAAAACTATTGAGCTGGAAGTTCAGTAACTTTATTCATTGTATTTTTAATGACGCAGGATGATAAATTGACACTGAAAATAGGGGGAGAAAAGGTGACTGTTTTGGGGGTTTCACGATAAGCTGAATAGAGGCTGTCATAATCTAATGTTAAGCAACCTCAGGGAGGGGTTAGTACTTGGATGGGTGACCATGCTTGGTAGGCAACTATCAAACAACACAAAAAGATTGAAACAAGTACAAGACACCCCAGTCCACCCAGTTGTGAATAGTAAAGCAGAGAGGGAGAGGAGAGAAGCACTGGCCTCGTTAAGCTGGGCTAGATAAAAGGGAGGTCTCGGATGCTTCCCTCTGTCTTAGCGGTCTTCTGGACCCCTATAAACATCGATTATCACCATCAAAGTTTAAGGCCAATCCCTCAACACAGTGCATAGCTTCAAATACTTAGGAGCCATTGTATCAGACAGTGGGTCCCGACAGGAAGTCCTCTCCAGGATCGAACAAATAACTGCTGCCCTGGCAAGGTTGAAGCCCATTTGGAAAGACAGGACCATCAGTCTACATTCCAAGGTAAAACTGCTGTGCTCCCTTGTCATCTCCATCTTCCTATATGCTTGCGAGACATGGACCCTTACAGCAGATCTACAACGAAGAATACAAAGCATGGAGATGAGGTGCTACAGAAGACTTCTGGGCATTTCCTATACCCAACACATCACCAACGACGAAGTCCGAAAGACCATCAGTCACACAAACTATTGGACAACATAATGACCTGCACACAGTGGTGAAAAAACGGAAACTCCAATGCAGACCTGTTTACCCGTCTGTATTTCGCCGTATTTTCCCGATATTTTGACTTCGAGTACGCTGTTACGATCTCTTTATTAAAAAAATACGGAAATCGGCCCCCCCCCCCCCCCCCCCCCCCCCCCAAAAAAAAAAAAAAAAAAAAAATAAAAAAATTCAGTATAAAGTACACTTAACCGGAAGCGGAAGCTAAATAATTTGCGCCAGAAAACTATAACTCATTGAATAGCCTTGTGTTTTTCAAGTATATACTCTGCAAATATTTAATTGTCATGGAGAAAATTCATGAAACAACAGATGACGATTCAGATGTTGAGGTGGCGAGTTCATCCAAGCGTGTATGTGTGAAACGAAAGCAGACATTTCTGGTTTTTTATTGTTTTTAAATGACCTTGTTTGGTAGCTGATGAAAACCTGCTGGTTGGTGATCAGGCAAGGAAAATGCTTGACAGTCCCAAAGACTACAACCTAAAATCTGAACGTATTGCAGAGTTCTATGCTTCAGTGCGTGCATACTTTGAGGAAACTTGCAGCTATCTTCTCCTGAAACTGCCCCGCACTGACCCTTTGCTCCAGCACTGCAGAATCATCTGTCCTTCAGCTCAGTTGACTGCATCTTCCCAAGATCTACGCTTTTTTATGAAGCGATTCCCTGCACTCTTTCCACCAAATACAACATCTGAACAAATCGAGGAGCAATTCTCGGAGTATCAGTCAACTGATGTCAAGGGATTGGTGGGCATGCAGGTGGATGAATTTTGGGTGCAGGTCAGCAAAAAACACCCTCAGTTTTTGCAACTGTGCCAGTTCATGCTGGGACTCTGCACCGTCCCACACAGCAGTGCTGCTTGTGAGAGGGTGTTTAGATGCGTATGTAAAACGTGCACTGACAGTAGGTCCAGTATGGGCAAAGACGCTGTTGAAGCACTGATGGTGAAGTTAGACCTGAAAGCTCTTTCACAAAAGAAGAACTGCAGCAGCTGAAAAGTGCATACATGCATGATTTTAAAAAAAAAATACAAGTAGATCATTATCACATATTATGTTGATGTGGTGGCCTAACACTTTTGCATTGTTTTTGAATTAAGCACCCTAATTTTTTAACAATAAATTTATTGAACAGTGTATTTTTTCTTGATTTATTTTATGTGTGTAGTAATATATAAAAATTTAGCTAAGAGCAAATTAAGGTGAATAATGACAATAAATTTACACAGTTCTATATTTTTATTTATTTATTTATTATCATTATTTTGGTTCACGTAAAATAACGACAGTTTATATAAATACCGAAAGTCAAAATCTGGTCATGATTTCCAAAATCTGGTTTTGAAGTGCCTGGAGTACTGACAAAAAATTTTTGAGGTAGGCAGGTCTGCCAATGGTATGGCCACGTCACCAGATCATCAGGTCTTGCAAAGACCATCCTGCAAGGCACAGTGCAAGGAGGTAGAAGAAGAGGGAGACCGAAAAAGAGGTGGGAGGACAATATTCGAGAATGGACTGGTTTGACACTGAGCGAAACAATCAGGGTTGCTGAGGACAAGGAAAGATGGAGTATGCTGGTTAAGTGATCATCTGTGGTTCCCCTACGACTTCCGAGCTACGGGATAGGATAGGATAGGATAGGATAGGATATCACCAATGACCGAAAGATTATGGGAACACCACCATCTTTCAGCATGATGAATGAACATTAAAACATCACTCTAGAAATCTGTCCTTTTCTTTAGTTGTTAGTATTTTATTATTCATGATTTGTATTTATTCAGACAATTTTTGTCCCGTTTTCTCCTTCAGGAACAGTAATTGTTCAGCCAGAACCTGTAGAAGAGAAAGCTGTCCGGTTCAGAGGACCAGAGTTCAAATCTACTAACAAGAAAACTGGTAAGAGTGGGTCAGGTACAAACACACTGAATTGAGTGCTTGAATCAATGATTATTTCAGTTATTGGTTGAGACTGATTAATCATAACTTAAAATACCATGTTTCAAATTGATTCACACATACATTAGTTGTTTTATTTGACTTAATAAAACTTTTAAAATGCGTGCCAAGTGTACATATCATAGTTGGTTTGAATTGTACCAGGTACAGGGTCCAAAGAACTGGACAACGTTTTCTGCACAGCCTGCGGAAAACAAGTCAACCCTTGGAAGACGGGCACAGTCAAGAAACACAAAAGTCTCAAAGTTCTCATTTGCAGGGTAAGCTATTTACAGTAAGGATTAGGGTGCTGGCATTTTCAGTTTTGAATGTCTGTCATGGAAGTTGCATCCACTGCCAAAAGAACACATTTACAAGCATAATTATGTTATATAGGGATCATAGACAGCTTTTTGATAGTTTTTCATTTCGCTTCATAAAAGGACTTGTCGTTTTGCTTCATTAAAAGTGTTTTCTTTGATGATGATGATGATGTCCATTTGTAACGAGCGTATCTCCATCCATTGTTGAATCCCCCTGTGGGGGTGCCGGGGGTTTCAGTATAAATAGTATCACCACTTCTGGAAATTTAGTGATTTAAATTCCCGCTGTCTTTCTCCATTTTCTTTCTCATTTCTATTATTTTCTATCAATCTACTATACTGTCTTCTTCGCTAGACCAGTAACCTACCTTTTTTCTTGAAAACTCTTCTGGGACAAAACTCCTCATTTGTGTATGAGGTCTGTTGGATCAGCTTGGGAATATTGGACGCTTTCTGCCAAATGGTCACTGGGGCTTCCTATGATATTATTATTTGGCATTGTAGGCATTTTATATTTATGCGTTTTGTTGATATTTTATAATGATGTTTGTATTCTATTTTGTTTTTGTAAACGGGGGTTCGATAAATTAGAATATAGCCTCAGAGTCCCCTGCTGGGATGCTTTTATTATAAAGTGACCGGCTAGTGGAGTGCCTTAAGTGTTGCGAATAGGGTTGTTTCAGCAGATCTTTTATGCGGATCAGGGGCGAGTCCTCTTTCAGCCAAGTTGTGGTCCTGATTTGGATGTTTGCAGTCTGCTGGACTGAATGAATAACTGTCCGCTGGACTGAATAAATAAGCAATGAATAACTAACTAACATTGTTGAATGTTCAGTGTCGATAAGGAAAAATAAGAAATAACACAAACGACAGGAAAGATAAAGTCCATTTTGGAAATGGGGGATGTAGGTGGGCAGCAGAAGTGGGAGAGGTGCTTTTTTCACTGAATAAAGTGACTTCAATGTAAGCAAATTAGTCTTCAGTCTTCTCTTGAACGACTCAACAGTCTGCCATTTTGAGTGTGTATTCTATACCTTTCCCCAGGGAGCTAGTTGTGTTGCTCCTGTGTCCATTTTAGCTTTACTTTTGTTTAATGCTGTTTGGAGAAATTGCTTTTGCTATGTGGTTTGTTGCACACAAATTCTTGTGTGCTATTTTGTGAAGTTAGTAAATCAGGGTGTGAGACCTGAGAATTGAGTATAATAAATTCTGTATTTGAAAGTTTAACTACAGTATTATACCTCGTTCATTCTGATTTTGCTTTCTCAGTCTCTCGCGTTACGCATTAAAAAAACCACAACAAATCTTCACATTCAACCAAAGGCCTCACTCACTGGTACAAGGGTGTTTAGGCCTATATGACATCAGTGAATGCAGCGGCTTATGATGGATGGTTTTACTCTGAGGATAGCTTAATTTCAGACAGGCACATTCCTTGTCTAAGCCAAAATTTAGCAGTGTTGATCAAGTTGGTCTGACAAGATGATGTCCAGAAAGCATTCGCTTGAAACCCATTCTGATGGCAATTCGACAGTGACAAAACAGGTAAAAGTTTGTGTCACACAGAAGTACTTTGACTCGTATTATGAACAAGTATTATCTGTGCCACACAAAATCGTGCAAAGGCGAGGAATATGTACACTGTGCATTGTGTAAGTCTGACTTTGGAATTAAACATGGGGCATTGTTCGATTGCATGGCCATATGAACTCTACATCCCATCAGCAGTTTGAGAGTGCACTTTCAAAGATACAACAGAATAGTGATGTCCAAGGGGACTCAACTGAGGTCCAAATTACGAGAGCACTATTGAAGGTTGTGACGTGGGTTTTTTATTGTTGCTGGGTTCTGCACAATGGAATGTTATTACCCCCTCATCTTTAGTCTATGGGGATCGCTAGTAATATCCCTGTGACTTAACTTAATACATTTATTTGTTTAGCTCGGTCTGTGTCTAGGCTGGGGTACAAAGATAGATAGAAAAATGGTAAAAGATTACTGTCACACTAGCTTTCACATGGCTATGAAACATAAGTAGTCCAGCCACTTGATAACAGTAAATATCACACATTTATTTCTTCTACTCTATACACGATCTTCAAAGTACAAAACTATATTAAAAGTTCAAATGTCACTGAGAATGGTTCGCTCTTGATAGTTCTAGGAAGCTACTTTATCATCATCGGGCACTGGATACTTTCTGCCCTAATTGTCATAGTTGTGGAAGAGTGCATTACTGTGGTCCTTTGATTCAAGTTTTGGTGCACTTAGTGAATGTGCACGTAGCTGTGGGTTTGAAGCGCTGCGTTGTGGTTGCTTCCTTGACAAGCTGTGTTGTTGTGGAGTCTTCTCCTTGGTGGCTAGACTGGTGGGCTCTCGTGGCTCAGTGCGTGAGATGCCTCTGCAGACCAACGTTCAGCGACGACTTGTTCTTGTCTTTTGCCTAGTTGGGCTCACGATACAATGCCTGCTCGTCTGTAATATATGAGACGAAATTCTGCACAACCCTGTATAATAGGTGTGTGCAGAGCGTCTCACTGAAGGCCGAAGTAGCCTCCAGTGATTAGCTCCACAGCGTCTCACTGAAGGCCGAAGTAGCCTCCAGTGATTAGCTCCACATCTCTATATATAAGCGACAAACATTCTACTAAGTCCGTGGTCCATTGGAATCTCCACTCTAATTTCCTATACATATATAAATATAACTCATGGCTAACTATACACATAGAAAAATAATTAATATTATACACATTCTCTGGTACAGCCACTGGTCTGCAAGCATACATATAGGTTAAACAACAGTGGTTCCGTTACGGAATACAACATGGCGTCGGCCGGTCGTGTTCGCCACGTGGTCGGGTTTTTCATGTGGTCACGCAACGTCGGACTAACAATTCAATTCTAAGCATAGCAAATTTCACAAACATAATTCAACAGTAATATAAATACATCACGATGAAACAAAAGTATGTTCATTTACCTTTTTGACAATGTCAGGCCATGGCTAACTTGATTGAATTTGAATATTCAACAAGTTCTGCATCCCTAGTCGGTCAATGGAGAGATTCTGTTCGAGCGTAACTGTGTACTGCTCGGCGTTTGAATGCAGACTCGCCTTCTACCTGGCCTCTGACTGACCAGGCTGAACTGGTTCTACCTAATCTAGCTGTGTTCTGATTGGATGAAAAATCTGATTGGATGGAAAATCGGCTCTTCCCTTAAGCTGGATGATGTTGCTACACTGTGCGGGCGTCACTATACAACTGTGTTACAGCCCTGAAAATGAAAAAAAGGTCCCACTAGCCTTCGGCTAGTAACTTAAAAATTTTACTAGCCAAACTAAAAATTTTACTAGCCAAACTAAAAAAAAGTTCATTTTAGCGCACTGGCATTTGGCGACTAAAGTTTTTTTTTTTTGTCGCCAATTTTTTTTTCACTAGCCATGGCGACTAAATTAGTCGCCATTTTCAGGCCTGTGTTACACTGACTAAACAAGGCAAAAGCTTAAACTGTGCTGGGTAAACTGGGCCTCTTGTTACAAAGGTTTTGGGTTGACTTATTTTAAAATATAGTTTGTTTGGGTTATATTTACACATCTTCCTCTACATTAAATATTTCTGCTGACTGGACACACATGGGCTTGTTGGAGGTCTGGTCAAAACAAAAACCAGTGCGACATATTTGGCAGATTATACAGTCACTACAAAAACAGTTAATTTAAGTGACAACCGGTATCACTAATATAGCCTGTCAATAATTTTTTTACTTTCTACACAAATACTCTGGCGATGTTTGAAATATTTATATTTATGTAAATTCTTTTCTTTTATTTCTTCTTTTTGTTTGTTTTGTTTCTTTTCTTATGCAGAAATGCTACAAGTTCCTGGCCAGTGGAGAGATAGCAAAGGATGAGGATGGCATGGATGAGCAATGCCAGTGGTGTGGGGAGGGAGGCCGACTCACTGTTTGTGACAAGTGTCCTAGGGCTTACTGCAAAGGATGCATAATGCGTAACTTTGGCAGATCAGCCTTCACCGATGTCAGTAAGTATACGTTTAAATTGAACTGATTTTAAACCTTTTTCCTGCCTGTACTAACAATTATTTGTTTTCAGACATTGTTTGGGTGTGTGTGGGGTGGAATGACTATTATAGAATTGAAGTTTCTTAAGATACTTGATTGTAAAGTGTTGACTCCGTGATGTGAAGGATAAACAATTGATGCATTGGATGTTAATCAATAACATTGTAGGCAATAATTTGAAACTGGTTGATGGCCTTGAGTGCCAAAAAAGGTACCATGACCCTGATGCACAGGCAAAACACAGCTTTGGATGAAAGCATATACAGAGGTGGCCTAGTCTGTGCATGCCAGCATTCTGACGCTTATGTCCGAGATGAGTGAGTGTCAGCTGCATAAACACGCCCAACAACCAACATGTCCCTTTTCCACCATCCCCCTGTCGCCCAGGACTTTGCACAGTAATTGTCTAGGGCGTCCGACCATGTGCCTAAAGCAGCAAGTAGCTTGAGGTAGTCTTTTGTATCTGCCATCTCCTTGAGAAGCTTTTGAGCTGAAAAAGAGCTTTATACAAATAATGAAATGTATAAAATATATATATTAGAGAGTCTCGATAATTCTGGAGTGCACATATGTAACAACTATAGGACATGGTGAACAAATTAGGTCTATCATAAACAACACTGAAATTTCTTGTGTCTTGTCTTGATTTATCATGTCATGATTTTTAGTCATGAATCGCAGTGCTAGGTCGCATTGTATTAATGAATGTGGAAGATTTTGTTGTGCAAGAAGTGAAGGGGAACTTGCTAGTAAACTGTTCCTATAGATTCCCAAATTTGAAGACATTTTTCTGGGGAGAATTGAGAGACATTTTCTTGTCACGCTTTGTTAGTTATTATAGAACAAATTGTATACAACTTGTTACATATTATTAAAAACAAATGTATACATTATTAGTTAAACTTTTAATGACCCATACTGGTTTTCAACAAAGCTTGTGCTCAATCCCATACATTTTTGACTAAAACTGTGCTAAAAACTTAAAAAAGGGTATGTCTATCTAAAAAAAAAGTCACAACTTCTGTATTTCTAAAAGGATTTCTTTGATTTTTTTTATTTAATGGAAGTTTAAATTGATTACTGCTTACATGTATTGAGTGTTTGAAGATTTTGACACGTTTTACCTATTAACAAATCTAATCAGATTGTTAATTAAAGAGATAGTACAAGTGATTTAAGGAGAAAAGCAAAAGGAAAGAGGTGTTAAATAAAAATACTGTGTGGTAGTATGTGAGTTATGAAAAGTAGAATGAGAGCAGTACAATATTCATGCACTTTTACTCAGCTCTGTTTACTGTGACGGCTCTTATGCAGCAGGTAAGTAACCCTGGTGACAACTCAGTGCACAACATTATACTACAACCACAGTTTATTGCCCCATGTTACTGCAATGAACTTAGTTATTGTTTATGACTGAAAATAAACTGCACAACTACTTGTCAAAGCCCACATAACTGCTTGCCCACATGCAAGCATATTGACAAATATTACAGGTTAGTCACAGCTAATTCTGGTATGAACATCCGAAATAAAGAGATCACTCTGGTCCGAGTCAGTACCAAGTTGTTTAAGTGTGTCTGCATTGAAATTGCCCTTAAAAACATAAAAAGATAGATCACTATCTGAATCAGTCTGCCATTTTCGATAACCTGTCAAGAGGAAGAAAGTCAATATAAAAAAATCTAGGGAGAAAAAATACCAAATCACAGTTAAAAAAATTCCGATAAAAATCACGTTGGTACAGCAGACATTGATGAACTAGACCAAACATTGTTTTCCCACTAGAAAGCTGTGTTTTTCTGTTATGTCCCTTCTACTGCAGTGCTAGTGTAGCAGCGGTTTCAAGCAGTATGGGATTGTGACAAACAAGTGAAATGGAGCGGTATTGGTTAAACATTATTATTATTTAAATTTGAGTGTTTTTTTTTAAAGTTACATAACATTTTATTAGGTATTGTAAACCATAAGTTGTATAGAACATTGATAGTTATTAATATTATGAGTGAAGTATTATTATGGACCAAATATATGAAGCTTTATAAATTGTTATAGGAAAACATTTATCAGGAAATTGTTTGACTTGGTTTTATACATGTTGTTAACTGGTTACTTTTGTCTGTTGTAGCTGAAAATGAGAATTGGGAATGCTACCTATGTGACCCGCAGCGCTTGGAAAAACTCAGAACATACTGTTGCCATGTCTTTGAGGTCATCGATGAAGATGCCAAGAAATCGGTCTCCACCAAATCCTCGCAACAGTCCAGCTCCAACAACTCTAAGTCTTCATCTAGTAAAGCAGAACCAGCCTCCAGATCAAAGTCATCCATATCAACAGCAGCGGCATCGTCATCATCTCGGTTTTCATCTTCGAAAATACAGAGTGAGTTGGGCGATGATCCGGCATCTGTTGTGGCCACCCTGTTTACCAGTGTTGACTTGGAGGATAGAGATGTAGTGTCCATTACTAGGAGTCTCTTAGATGCTACCTCTACTTTCAGAAGCATTCTGCTTGGCATTCAGCTGGCAGTGGATGGTAGCCGTGATAATTCCGACAGTGTTAAAGATGCTAAGGTTCTGTCCTTCCATGATGACGCAACGGTTGAACATAAGAAACAACAGTGTGTGCAAGTTTTGAAGAAAGGACTGCAGAGTTTTGCCACCTCTACAAGTCAAATCCTGGGCAAGAAATCTGGTGCTAAGTCAGGATCCAAATCCAGTGCGTTTGCCAGGTCTCTGACAGAACTGGCTGCGTCAAAGTGCAACGGGAGCAGCAACTGCATGGCCTCCTCAGTTCCCAAAATTGCTGCACTCAGCGCATCAGGGTCCAGCTCTAGTCTGAATGCCAGCTCAGCACCCTCTCCTTCTAACAACCAAACACTGTTGTCCAAGCTGTTCACAGGCAGCCTGGATTATGCCCCAGAGAAGATAAAGGTTGGTGAGAGTAAGATAGAGACAGATGATAAAGAAAAGAGCAAAGATGAGAAACACAGAGAGAAAGCAAGGAAAGAAAGTAAAATGTCAGAAGAGAAGGTAGAAAAGTTAGAGAGGAAAGTGACAGATAGATCTGAAAGGAATACAGGAGATAAAACTGTGGCAGATAAAGCAAAGATAGAAGATAACATGCAGTCCAAAAAAAAAGATACAAAAGTCCCAACCACACAGTCCGTCACAGAGGAGTGTATGGACAGAAGTGATGATGATAAGGAACAAAAGAAAATAGACAATGAAAAGAAACAAACAAAACGACACAATGAGAAAAAAACACCGCAACGTGACTATGAGAACAAGAATCGGCCGAAAAGTATGGAGATATCGGTAGACGAGAAAGGTGATGGTGAAGGTTTGGAGTCCACGATTGCCAAGGCAGCAAGTGATTCAGAAGGTGCCAGCAACATTCCAAACTCCAGCTTTGACGCTAATTCCAGTATGATGGACCAAGAAGAGAACCTGTTTGCCAAGTTGGAGCTGATACAAGAGCTGGCCCAGGAAATTAGCAGGGAAGCCATCAATTCTGAGGAGAATCCATGTGAAAATGTTAGCGATTCGCAAGATGACGATGATGATTTGCCAATATCCTTCGACGCACTTTGTGCTGAAGAACCCAGGTCACCTTTGAATAAACTGAACACTTCCACTCCTGTTAAGACAGGCAGAGACGGAGATCGTTCGATGAATGATTTTTCAGACATTTCTGACGTGGAACCAATTTCTAAAGACAAGGGCAAAGGAGGGAAGAAAGCGTACAGCGATGACAATGGTAATTCAGCTGTAGGAGGCAAGAAGGACACTGATGGTGATGGTGATGTTAAAGATGATGATGATGATATTAGTGATGGTGACAGCAACTCAAGCTTTGACCTTATCATGACAGCAAGCTCTGGGGAAGAGAGTGACGTGGCGCGCAAACGGAAGAAGCAAAGACAGAAGAGGAAGCAAGCGCACAGTGAGTGAAACATCAATTCTGTGCTTGTCCATTGGCCTCTCTTCCTTCGCCTTTGTTAATTCTCCCAATTCTCATGTCACCCTGACACAATGGAACAGCCACACAGCAGTCCGCTCCTCCGACAAATCAATTCCCAATAGGTTTGCACGGATTGATTTGCCCTTTGCACAAGTAAAGTGCAAGGTCAATTTTAGGAATCCGCTATACATTATATTTCATGTTGTGATGAGCAATGATCGAAATAGGTCAGTACAAATGATGGTTCACAGGCAAAACAGATTGAAGATTTGAATGAAATGTCTAGCAAAATGTGATGGTTCAAAGAAGAAAAAAATGTTAAGCTTATTAAATGTGATAATAGTTTAGCAAAGAAGTTAGAACGTCACTTTTTGTTGGATGCATAGAATATTTTTTGACATTTTTTTGTAGAGATTGATGTTGTGTTGTGTGGCTGCTTCACTGTCAAACTATTGCCACTCATGAATCTCGGTAAATTTATTATTTGCTCAGGGGAACATCTGGTGGCAATTGGTTTCTGGCTAATAGTCCTAATAGTTTAATATTTAAAGTTGTATACTAAGCCCAGTTTGAGTATTAAAAATTGTACTTTTCTACAAACTACACATGTGTGAACACACCGAGAGATGATCATATCATAGAGATTATAGAAAAAGTGTTCAAACACATTCTGCATATGTGTCATAGCAGATGACAGAACTAAAAACGCGACTATGACGCTTCATATTTTTTATAGTATATATTAAAATTATTGTATACAAAAAAACTTTGGAAACTCTTGTACAAAAATTTGTAAGAAAATTAAAAACAATTCTCAGTTGGATAAAACCGACAGCTCTGATGTTCCACTATTGTGCAAAAGTTCTATTGTAGTCTTGCTGAGAGAGAGGGAGTTTTAAAAATGTAGCTTTCACAGAATGCTTTCAAAACTCTGATGTTGGATTTTAAACCCCGATTGTCTTATAACCCCTGAAGAAGCATTTAGAGAAATACATGTATTGAGACTGTTTTAAGTCTGCTGCGTTTTTTCTCCATTATTTCTTACTTATATCTCGTCTTAGGATTAATTGTCGATCATTGACATTTTGTCATCAATGTACATCTTCTAAAACTCTAGTTGTTGAAAATATGGAACAGTTTTGAAGTGAAAACAATGTGATTACTTATGAAACTGAAATGAGGAATTCATATTTCTTTTTGCCAGTTTTGGTATAAACTCATCTCTGTCTCAGCAAGACCTCTTGTTTATTTTAGTTCTTACTGATTTAAAGCTTGCCATTCTCTTTTGATTTTTAAGTCACATTTTTACATTTTTGTTCTTCTAAATTCTGTAGCCAATTTTGTGGGCTCCCAAGGTGAACAATTCCTCCAGTTTTAATAAATGTATGAATTTGATAATTGATATAATGAAAGTGATTAGAAATACCAAAAGACTGATTTGATATGATGGCTATTTTTGTTTCGAAAGCAACTCCTCAGCAAAATTTAGGTAAAAAATTGTAATAAGAGACACGTTTGGAGTCTACAGCACAAGACTGAAAGATTTTCTTCTAAAATTGCTTGTTAACTGCAAAACTGGAATACCAGTCCTCATTCACATTCAGCCAAAAAAAATACAGTACAATAAATAATAAATGAAAAATAAATGTACATACAAATGTCTACTTTGCTTATTTGCTTAGTGAAGGTCTTTTGTTTGGCATTCGGGCATATTTATTGGTGAAGATAGCTTTAGGATGCATTTTGGAAATCATACTAGATTCATTATGACAAATTCATAACATTGAGATTAGTAAATTAATGAGTTACTGCTTGCAATTTTTTGAAAATTTTGGATTTTCAGTTGCATAATCATGACATTTTGTAGTATGCAATACAAAAACTTGTTTTATTAGTTGTTTTTTCTCTTGTTTTCAGAAAATGGCAAGAAAGAGGATGACAGCGCTAGTGACATGGAATTGGGTATGGGCAAATCAAAGCGTCGGGTAAAGACAACCCCAAAGAAAGAATCTCAGAAAAGAAACACCGATGTCAGTGATGAGGATGAAGAGGACTCTGACTTTGTTTCTAACAAGAATGGCAAAGCCTTGAAAAAAAAGTTGTCCAAAGATTCGGGTGATGAATCAGACTCAGGAAGCAAGAAGAAAACAGTAGGAAGGCCAAAGAAAAAAAATGTGGAGAATGGCTCAGGAGATGGCAAAAAGGATAAAGAGAAATCAAAATCAGCAAAAGATTTGGACTCTGATGAAGAAGATGAAGAATTGGAACGAGACATTGACAATCTTTTGAAGGCAGATGGCAAGAGTCAAAGAACAAAGAAGGCTAACTACAACGAGAATGAAGACGAAGATGAAGACAGCGAAGAAGAAAAGGAACAGAAGAAGGAAAAGAAGAAAGAGACGGGGAAAGCACCACAGACAAAGAAAGGTCTGCATTGCTTGGTTACATTTTTGTTAACTTCTGCTTGTCATTTTTTGTTAGCATGCTTGATGCAATTGTAGGTTAGAAACTTCAAAAGCTGCTCTTTGTATCACATATTGAAATGATTGCTACATTGCTTTTGCTCTGTTTGTTTTAGTTTTGTTTCATTAGTTATAAGTTTATTTATTTTGTAAATCACCACAATTTTGAATGAAAAGACAGTTACTGAATTAGTATGTTTGTTGTGGACATTATCTGATACGGTGATAACAAAACTTGATGTTTAGTTTCTTTATCAATTAAATTTCTTTTCTTTTTATTTGTGTGTGTGTAGATCAGAAAAAGAAGGCAACAGATTCGTCAGACAATGATGATGTTGATCAAGATGAAGAAGAAGAGGAAGAACTGGAAGAAGACAGTGAGGACGAGTCTGTGAGCAATGCATCAAAGGTGGGTTAGAGAAAGCTGGTCAATGAACTATCCATCGCTTTTATGATAGCAATGAGCATTTATTGTCAAGTAAAAGCAAGGAAAGGTCTTTGGTACATATGACACACACTTAAATTCAAATATTCAAGCTTTTTTTTTGTTCCTGGTTGTTATTTGCATGTGTTGTCAAAGATCTGATAGATTGAAATTTCAAGTTGGCGTGGGCTCTAAGATGGACTCAAAAAAAAGATTCTCAAGTCAATCTAGTTCCCTGCCGTTTGAAATAATTATTATTCAAACTTCACTATAATAAAACTGAACTGTCGAAATTATTGTGAAATGCAGTGCAATTTTTTCGCTTGTTTTGTTCATACAAGATGTCTATAACAGGTAAATTTGTGTTTTGCCAGAATGCCAAGAAAGACAAAGACAGAGATGTCGACAGGGAGAATGAAAATGCAAAGTCTGCTCTACTGGACGACTTAGCCGATGATGACGACAATGACGATGATGACCGTGATGATGATGTTGATGAGGATTCTACCAGTGATTCTGGTGAGACTGTACAAATACTGCTTTGACATGTGAGGGTGTGAGTTTGAGGGTGTATGTGTTTGTGGACGTGTCTATCTGTGTGCGTGCCAGTTTCTGTGACTATGCAAAACAGTTTAATCTTCCTGTTTTCTTTGATAGTATGTATGTTGTTGTGTTTCTCATTGATTAGCTGTAATGCTTTTTTATATTTATGGGGGTGAGGAGAGGAGGGGGATTTTTTTAATTTTGTTTCGTTTCATTCTTTTCTAATGGTTGATAAAATTTGCTTTTTCTTTTTGTTAATATAGATCTATAATCTTTGTAAAAATATCATATTCCATTACATTTATTTATTGTCCCACATTTTTGAGTATAGGAATAGGGTCTTTGTTTTATATTCAATATCATTCTTGAGTGTTTTATTTCTTTATCTTCTTCTTCTTCAATGAAATATAATCAATATTTTATTTTAACATCTCTTCACATACATGTGATTGTAGACCACTTAGTAGACATAGATATTACAAACATGCAATCAAATCTAAAATTTTAAAATTGTAGAAAGCTTTTGTAAGACCTCATATTGAATATGCTAACGTTGTTTGGAGTCCATATTTGAAAAGGCAGTCTGTAGCAATAGAAAAAATTCAATGACGAGCCACAAAACTATTTGAGTGTCGTGACATAACATATGAAGAGAGATTAAGGTTTCTGGGCCTTCACTCTCTGAAAGGACGTAGGATCAGGGGAAATTTAATTCAGACATTCAAAATAATTAATAATGTAGAGGATGTTAATACTAAATACTTTTTTCTTGCTTGATCAATCTAACAGAACTAGGATGTGTGAAGGTAAAATTTTCATAAAATATTGTAGAACTAACCAACGAAAATTTTCATTTGCACATAGAGTAGGTAATTATTGGAATTCTTTACCAACAAATATTAAATTTGCACCATCTGTAAATAGTTTAAAAAAACACATAGACACTGATTCCAAATTTCAAAAATTATTCTATCAATATGACTAGAAAAGATTATTTCAAATTATTGCATGCAAATCATAATGTAAACTATATATACCATAAACAGTGAGGGACGTTTTTATAAGCCGCGAGGCTTTAGGCAGCGATGCCTGTCCTACATCTACTACTACTACTACTAAATCTAACAATTTATAATTGAACTGTAACAATAAAAACTAAGATATTACTTATTTTACTGGGGGAGGGGGAAGGGAGGTTTGTGGGTTTTTTTTTTCTTCTTTTTTTCTTTTTCTTCTTCTTCTTCTTTTTCTTCTTCTTCTTCTTTTTTTTTCTTCATTTCTTCCTTGTGGCCCCTCTTCTCCCCCTCCACTGTGTTCTTGTTCTGCTACTCTACTCTTTGTCTTTGTTCTTGTTCTCATCTTTCTCCTCCTTTTTTTTTCTTCTGGTTTATCTACTCTGCCATACAAATATTGCAAGTGTTGCCAGAGAGTTGACCTAGTTAAGATTGAACGTTTCAAGTTTGTTCATTTTGACTGTTGTGATAAGATGCTGGTGCAAGAAAGCCAAAGAAGGCTGCGGAGAACAAAAAGAATGGCAAAAAGAGCAAGAACGAAGACGATGACGAATCAGATTTTGAACCTGCGAATCCTCGCAAACGCTTCAGAAGTAAACTGCTGGATGCCAAACTATCCGACAGTGACTCGGAGGTTGAAGTTAAGAAAAAGAGAGGGTGAGCTTTTTAATTGCGTTAAACTTTAGCATGCTGACTTCTCTGCGTGTTTCTTTCCCTTTCCACTGCCTTTTTTTCTAATGACATATATTTTTAGCATGACTCGCTTCAATTGATGCCCTATTGCTCCGCCAAATAAGATCCTATCTTCGTGAAATTTTGTCTGTGGGTAGATGAATGTTTTATGTATTATTTCCCATCATATTTGTCTAATATTGAACTTTTGTTTTTAATGAGGGGGGGGGGGGGGGGGGGGGGAAGAGAAGGAGAGGAGTGGAGGGGGTTAAAAAAACCACCTTGTGGCCACTCATGGTCACATGCATCAGATACCTCTTCATCAGGAGAAATGAAAAAACATTCACTTCAACACCTGACTCCACATTAGCTGGTGCCTCCTCCATGGGTCTTCATCAAAGCCTAAAAGCTCCTGTTTATAGAGCCTGAAGTCATAATTATTTCAAGAATAGCGTTCTTGTCCACCATTTTGCAAAATCCGATCACAAACTTCTCAAAAAGAAATGATTTTGTCAGCAAAAAAGTTAGCTCAAAACGCCAATACATGCACTGAAAGATTCCGCCGCCATTTGCAAACAGGAAGTGAAGTTATGAGCATGCCCAGATTTTGTAAACATGGTTGTGAAGGGAGAGTTTATAGTAAGTACCTGATGGCAGGATATGCCATTGGCAATGAATGAGGAGCGAGAGGGCTTGGTGGATTATACTGCCAGTAGCATGCTAAAAGTTAAACAGAGCGTTATTGCCAGTTTCCCTACAGAATTTCTTATACAGTTATGTGTTCGTCTTTTTGTGTTTCTTAGCTTGTTCCACAAAATAAGAAAAATGGTGTTGCACTATTCAATCACTGCTTTGCATTACGTAAAATGATTTCCTTCTCATCTCGGTCTTGAAATTTACATCTGAGAAGAGCATTCTTAAATGGTTTCTCATGGGACACAAATAGAAATGCATTGAGGGTCATAGAAGAAACCAAAATGCACCAGTTATTTATGTACTTGTCAATTGAAACGAACTCGAGATTGTGAAATATTAATGTTTCTACATCATGTTAAAAAGGAAGAGGGTTTATGAAATATAATTGTTTCTACCTCAGGTTAAAGAGGAAGAAGGACTCTGATGATGAAAGCTTCAAGGCTAACGGGAGCGATAAGGATGAAGACGACGACGATGATGATGATGGCAGTGACAGCATGGTTGAAAGTGACAAAATATCCGATGATACTGATGACATATCTGATAAAGGGTCTGGAAAAAAGAAGGGGAAAGGCAAGGGGAAAGAGAAAGGCAGGAAGAGGCGGCGAATCAAGAAAATGGATACTTCCGATGAGGAAGTACCATTGGTGAGTTGATAATTAGTTTATCCATGCTATTGTAGCATGCTCAGTGTTAGTGTTAGAACTAGAATGCGCTTCTGCAGGGTTTCTGTTTAAAAAATTTTTTTTTTACAGTTTTGTGGGTAATAGAAAATAAGATGGCAAGCCATTCAAATGTATTTCCAGAAATTCATGCACACACAGCTAATAATTAGCATTTTCAAAGGTGTTAATTTTTGTGATGAAGTTGAGACTCGCTTTATCGTAAAGAAGACAGAAAGAGATATTTGCTTTTCTGTTTTGAAATATACCTTCAACAAATTTAGTGAGATTAATTATATTGTGTGTGTCGATTCGTTTCATTGATTCATTAACGTGTTACAGGAAGCAGATGGTGCTGATGATGAAGAGGATCCAGGCTCAAGAAAGAAGATCCGCAAAATCAAGTCAGACAAGAAATTGGGTGACACCACCAAAGCTGCTGCAAAAGCTGAAGAAGAACGCAGGAGACGAGTCATGGAGAAACAAAAACGTGTAAGTTGCAGAATAAGGGGAAATGAATTGTTCTTATTTATCACACTTTCCATCTCAAAGAGCTTGTCAAAGCATTGGCCACAGAGACTCAGCTTTGCTCAAAATGGATCCAGCATGCACAGAATAATTTGTGAAAGCCATGATTGAATAACTCAAAGATTGCTGAGCAACTATGAACAGGATTATATAAGGATATCAGCATTTACTAAGAAATAGTGGTTTGTAAGCAAAAGGACACTTCACTACATACATTCTGGTGTTCATGGGGTCAATAGCTTTAAAATATTGCATTTTGATTCCGCAACACGACAACAGGCCATTGCTAATGGAGTGTAACTTTAGGACCTCCTCCTACATGTTTTCCCAGGCATGGGAATTATCTGCCTAAAGCAGGGTTTGTACAAGACTTGAATACTCTTGAAAATACTGGAAAAATAATTTTCATTTTCAAGACCCTTGAAAATTCTTGAAAATCAGCAAATGTGTCTGTAGTTTTTGAAAGTTCTTGAATTTTGACAGAAAGAAGACACAAAATATTCAGTCACTAATAAAAACAACCACCAACAAATCATGAACTAATAATAAAATCAAAATGGTAAATACTCGGCGGTTTGTACTTTCGCTTATACCGGAAGTCGAAAGTGGTCCCTTCATCAATCCAGCAGGACTGCCTACCGTTACGATTTTCCGTATTTTGTTACGGAAATTATCAACAAATGACCTTTGGTACGGAAAGTACGGAGACTACGAAAATCTGTTAACTTTTTAAATTTTAATACCAAGCACTATCATTTGCTTGCGCTTACTTATACGAAGCGGAGTAGCAGACGACCGGAAGTTGTGGAGTTTCGTCTTTAAACGGGAGCTGCTTCAGAGCATGCGCGAATATTACCTTCATACCGAGGTCGCACTTTTTAAACATGGCGAAGCGAGTTTCGAATACTGCGCTTGATTCTGTTCTAATAGAGGACGAAACAGACAGCAAGTCTGACGGAGAGAAAACGCTACCAAAAGAAATAAAGACACTAAAGAGACAGCAATCGTTTCGTGACGAATATTCTAAAAGGTTTCCGTGCTTTTCAGTGGGGAAAAAAAGCTGCAACTTTCGCATACTGCAAACGGTGTGACAGCCAGTTTTCAATAGCGCATGGTGGATTTGATGACTGTCTCATTGATGCATTGTATTAAAAATATAAAAAAATTGGATTACGAGAACAAAGCTTCGGAACAGAGCAAGTGCCAAAAGATATTTTTTTTCTAGTCTACATCAGCAGATGCAAAGAAAGACAGCATTAGTACTGCAGTGATACTTGCAGAAGTCATGCTCGTTAATACGGTGACAGATTTAAATATCCTCATAATTAGTTCTCTGGATACTTTTAATAAAGTGCTGCCAAAAATGTTTCCTGACTCTAAAATTGCCCAAAACATTCAGTGTGGTAGAAGCAAAGGGACTGCCATTCTCCAAGAAATTTCCCAAAAAAAATAAGTATTATTCTCAAAGATTGCATTTTTTTGTGACTGCATTATTTGTTCTCAAACGCCCTCAGGCTGATAGTGAAAGACAGATACAATTAGATCTACAATTAGTGCCTCTTAAAAACAATTTTGCAACTGTCACGAACTAAAAAAAAAAAGGTATTGTAGAGGAATTGAATAAAATAACTTTGCAATGAATAAATTAGCAAAATAAACTTTAAAAATGTAAGTAGTGTGACAGTGGAGCAATTAAATATAAGGTAAGTTACCATACATGGGAACAACGCTATACTAGTATTAGTTCTTGAACATCCTTTTTTTTATTGATAACCGCGAGTGTCCCTGAAAATTTTCTTGTGTCCCTGATTTTTGGAGCTTGTGTTACTAATTCTTACTTTGACAGGTAAGCAGCTCTGATCCAGGCAACTGCCGGTGTTATTTTCTAAGTCGAAGAATCTTCACGTTTTCATCTTCACGGTTATGAAGTTGGGTTGAAGTTGCAAAGATCAAGATGCCTAGCGGAAAATGCCATTTTAATAAGTGATGGCTTGAGCACGAACTCTACAGGTCTTGGCTACGAGAAGATCCAAAGAACAAGCACGGAGCGAAGTGTTCATCATGCAGGGGGATATGCTGAAAGCAAGGAGAATTGTCATTCAAGCCGTTCGTGATGTTGGTGGTGCAGAAAATGTAAATGTGTCCAAGGAGATGCTGAGCTCCACCAGCTCTGCAAGAGCCAAATATCAAGAGGAGGCGGCAGAGAAGAAGATGTCTCTTTTGCTGGAGTCGAATGCACTTTGAAAAAGAGCCAAAGAACTGCAGGCAGAGGCACAGAATCTTAAAAAAATTATTAAAGAGAAAGAAGCAAAGTGAAAAGTCAGTGCCTGTTGACTGAATGAATCATTTATGACAGCCTATGCAAAGATGTGCATCATTAAGATTCTTTGTTTTAAATTATTACTTTAGTCATAACTATACTAGTCATAAACCACATGTATAAAATAAATAAAATTTCTTTTGATTGAAGAATGTTTTTGTCCCCAAAATTTCATAATTAAATACTTTCTCCGTTTGTTCACTGTAGATAACAACAACAACAACAACAACAAAAACCAGCCAAAACAGTATGATTTATAACATGAGAACAAGTAATTAATACAAAAGATGGATAATAAGTCACGGTATAACTAAAAACAAGCCCGCGAATGGTTTCTTGAATTTTGAGTTTATGGGTCTTGAAAGTACTTGAAAAGTTCTTGAATTTTGCCTTAATTGTTCTGTACGAACCCTGTAAAGGCAAATTTCTGCTTAAATCGAATTGTGTTTCCGCCTGAAAAAGAGAATGTCTGGGGTGTCAAAAAATGTAGCACCGGTTTTCTTTTTACTGATTACCTCCGGGCATATGCGTTGGTTCTCTTCCGCTATCTCCCAAGCCTTTGTGCTAGGTGCCCGCTGCCCACTTCATTTATGCTATAACAAAGTGAAAAGTCGCACCATCGGTCATGACAAAGTAACTATTACTTTTGCGGACAGCAAAAAGGCTGAACGTGGACGCTTTGTTTCCGACTGACTAGAGTTCAGCTTGCCACATGTATGTTGTCGATTTTTAATTGGAGCTTCAAAGCAGTTGTAATGGTGTTGGTCGCACGAGTTTTTCAGCTTGGACAACCGTTCGGTTCGACAATAGTTCCTGTGACAAGTCATGATTGTGGGAGTGTGTGACTATCACAGTAGGCAAACAAAGGATGGCACCTAATTTCGGAAGGTTGACGTACAGAGTGTAGCATGTTGAAACGTTTCCTACGCCAGCTGTTGGTGATCCACATCACGCGAGAAAAAAATCATACATGTAATCATACAACTAAATTTTGTTGGAAAAAAGCAAGCATGTTGCGATGGGGCTTCCCTAGGGCTTCACCATGGTTGTTTATGGAATTAAAAATGTGTTTAAAAATTAGTCAATTTGGGGCTGTGTAAAAACCATGGAAAACGCCCCCAGAATTCGCTAGATTGAATAGATTTTAACGTGGATTTCAAAATTTTCCGGGTTAGCATGCCTCCCGGACCCTCTTAGATCTCAGTCTTTTTTTACTTTTCCATTTCACATGCAAGTTTTAAGGATCACACAATCTGCAGAGTTTTCTGTATGCTTTGTGCACCTTACTTTGTATTTCTGATGCATAGTCTTGGGCACCTTACATCTGATTTTAGTAGGTGATTTTGAGTTTGTTTACCCAATATATCACTGTTTATGTTTACCCTGTCCAAGAGCATTTTGCAAAACCCAAGAAAGCATTGGTAGCGTTGGTTAAAAAGTAATAATTTTGTGCTTGATATTCAGTCTGGCTTTTGTTAAATGTGTGAATACTGATGTTTGTTTCCTAATTGCTACAATTAAATATACGTTTGGGAAAATGTTGTATTGGGCTGTTATCCCGTTTATTCCTTCCCCTTTGCCCCCTAGCACCTGGTTGATAGAAATCGATACACTCCTCACTACTTTCACTATTTCCAAGCATATTTTTTAATTCATAATCCGAACTATCCATATTGCTTTCAGAAACTGTATCCCCCTTACTATTGAGTCCATGAACAGCACGTCATGTGGCTCATCCATGGTGGGTGTTTTTTTCATTTCAACACTCCAAAAACTCCAAGAAATAACTTCAGATCGTCGCTTGGTTGAGAACAATATTTCTAGTTTCCATTGCTTATTTCCTGTAAGGGAGGTTCCTCAGTATAGTAGTACTGACCGAACCAATAGTACTGTTCGCACGAGGATTCCCTGTTCGCGGGCATTCATTGCAGAACTGTTTGAATGGGAATCCCCCATTCGCGGTAAGAAATGAGTTAAAGTCCGCATTTATTTGATTTAATGATTCATCACACAGTGAATGTTATACATCTGTTGTTTTTGTAGTTCAATGGAGTGGAGCAGAAAGATGCAGGGGATGGACAAGCTCCAATTACAACCAAGCTGATTCTGGAACAGGATGAGGAAAAGGGGGAACCTCTCATTCAAGTCAACTCTCGCCTTATTACTAAGCTCAAACCCCATCAAGTGGAAGGTATTAATTATAATAGTAACCATTATAATACTCGTAATAAAATAATAATACTAATTATTTAAGAATGTTGATCTTGTTTCAGTAGTTAAACAATTTCACTAATAAGTAATTAAGTCCTATTTCGATTGCAGCTGTGCAGTTCATGTGGGATTGTCTGTTTGAGTCTCTGGAGCGCAGCAAGAAACCAGAGATGTCGGCAGGCTGCATACTGGCGCACTGTATGGGTCTAGGAAAAACACTTTCTGTAAGTGAATTTTCTTTCTTGAGATAGAAGGTGGGGTTGTAAGGTTGGTTGGTGAGCTGTGAACACTGTAGGTGGTTTGATTTTAGTGGATCGTTCTGCACCACCTGCCCCTAAACCACCGTTGACGTAATTCAATGGGCGTGGTGACACAGTGTTTAGTTACCGTTTCTTTTGTGACTGTTACAGTGGTGTTCGCTCACCTTCTGTTTTTGACTCGCTTGCATGCAGCAATGCGAGTCTTAAGTACTCAAACATTTACAGATTTTTACCCTCCTGTCCTCCAGGAATTTGTGAGATTTCCTGTGTAGCCCAGTGGTGGAACTAAGTATTCAGTTTGTGACAGAAAATTGCTACGATGTCATTTTTGAAAAGTATAGCAACAAATGAATCGACCTAACTGATTGTGGCTGCTCAACTCAAGAAGAAGTAGTAAATAACAAGGCAGGTCAGAAGAAAATCTCCCAATAGATTGATACTCAATGTCATATCGCAACTGTATAACAATATTTAATCTCAGACCAAGTATGGTGTGGAATTCCGCCATGATTCGGTTGTACAGGAAACTTGAAAAAAGCCATGCCGAACAGCTGTTTTGAAAGAAAAAAATTGGGATATTTGAGCTTGTCAATTTTGTTGATTTTAATTGGAAAATTTTATCTTGATATGAGTTTTGAATTTTTCAAAGTAATATTGGAAACATGACTTTAAGGCAAAGCTTTTGAAAAATCAAAACGACATAAAGTACAAGGCCAATCCCTCAACATGGTGCACAGCTTCAAATATTTAGGAGCAATTGTATCAGACAATGGGTCCCGACAGGAAGTACTCTCCAGGATAGCATAAACAACTGCTGCCCTGACAAGGTTGAAGGCCATTTGGTAAGACAGACCATCAGTCTACACTTCAAGGTAACGTTGCTGCACTCCCTTGTCATCTCCATCCTCCTATACTCTTGTGAAACATGGACCCTCACAGCAGACCTACAACAACAAAGAATACAAAGCATTGAGATGAGGTGCTACAGAAGACTTCTGGGCATTTACTATAACCCAGCACATCAACGACGAAGTCTGACAGACCATCATACAGACCATCATTGGACAACACGACTTGCTTATAATTGTGAAGAAACAGAAATTACGATGGTATGGCCACATCACCAGAGCACCCTCCCTTGCAAAGACCATCTTGCAAGGCACAGTGCAAGGAGGCAGAAGAAGAGGGAGACAGAAAAAGAGGTGGGAAGACAACATTTGAGAATGGACTGCTGAGGACAGGGAAAGATGGAGTACGCTGGTTAAACAATTATCTGTGGTGCCCCAACGACTTTCAAGTTACGGGATAGGATAGGATATTTTGTGTAGACTCGCTTGACTAAAGGAAACTGGAGTTTATTGAATGTTTTGGTGTTGTACATTCTAGGTGGTTTCTTTCATTCACACGATGATGACCCATCAAAAGCTGACCAAGGTGAAAACTTGCCTAGTCGTATCCCCTCTCAACACCGTCCTCAACTGGCTCAATGAGTTTGAGATGTGGTTGGATGAAGATGATCAGCTAACTGTGAGTATTAGGGGTTTTATGTGTACATGAGAGAGAGAGAGAGAGAGAGAGAGAGAGAGAGAGAGAGAGAGAGAGAGAGAGAGAGAGAGAGAGAGAGAGAGAGAGAGAGAGAGAGAGAGAGAGAGAGAGAGAGAGAGAGAGAGAGAGAGAGACACTTTGAGATTTAATTGTTAAGGCCACCAGCCCATCACAATGGTAGGCATCACATACAATATAAAATAATCTTTAAATAATCTTTAAAATAAAAGGACAATATTAAATACATATCATTTACAAGTTTCATAAAAAAATGTTTCGAAAAAGCATTCGCATAATATCACGCATGAAGGTAAATTTTGATAACATACAACAATTGCAGTTAAAAACACATTCAGTGTAAATTTTTCTTTCTAATAGCAATTGCTTTGTAAATAAAGTACGCAACATTTCTAATAATTGTTTGATTTTGGCTGGACATAAGCAGTACAAATCTGGATAAGCATGGCTGCCTTGTAAACTTCAACGGAATAAGATCATCCCGAATGTCTGTGTATTTGGGACAAACCAGTAACATATGCATTTCAGTCTCTTGAACATTTGGACAAAAAGGACAATTAACATCTATTAGACGATCCTTTCTAAATTCAACAAAGTGTGCATTCAACGGTGACATTCCAATTCTAAACCTAATAATTGCTTTCCTTACTGCAATATTTCTAATTAAATTTAAGTATTCACCGCAAACCACTTCACGTTTGAAACAGGAATATACATAGTAAAAAACATGGTCGTCTAGCGCAGAACTCCAATCTTGTTTAAAACAATCAACAAGTCTTTGTTTAAATTCAAAAATAAACAGTTTTACATTTCCAACACCCTGTGTTTCCCAGACAACTCCAAAACCAAACCTGAACAATACGTTTCGAACTTTGCAAGCCCATGTAGTATAATTCTGTTGCTGCAGATACAGTAACATATTGTATGCTTTCTTCGAAAATCTGTGATTTCCAAGCATAGTCAGTCTAAGCCAAAATTTCACACATCTTGTGTATGTCATAACATGCAAGGGATATCGCCCTGTTTCACCATATATCAAGTGTCTTGGAGATTTGGTGCTAACTCCCAGAAAACGTTTTATTGCTGACAAGTGAACCCTTTCAATACATTCCTGGTCAGCAGTTAAACCCCATATTTCTGATCCGTATGTTAAAATTGGCTGAATTTGTGAATCAAAAAGTGTAAAAAAGACTTTGGGTGAAAATTCTCCAAGTGACCAAAGTAACTTCATGATGGCTGAAACGCCCTTCCTTGCTCGTTCAGCTAGATCCTTAAAAGTATAGGAAAATGTTAATTTGGTAGACATGAAAATCCCTAAATATTTGTACATATTAACAATTTTCAAAACTCGGCCATCAAAAAACCACTGTTCTCTCTCGCCCAAAAATCCTCCATTACGGAATACAATAATATTCGATTTGTCCAAGTTAACAACAAGACCCAGTCGTTTTGCACTTTCACAAAGAACATTCAGCTGATTTTGCAGCCCAACTATAGTATCTGAAAACAACACTACATCGTCAGCAAAAAGCAAAATAAACAATTCAATGAGTTCTGGGGGTAATTGGATCCCGTGTTTACCATGATGTACAATATCTTTCGTCAGTTCATTAATAAAAAGGGAAAACAGTACAGGAGAACATACCTCTCCCTGCTTCAGTCCCTGTGGACACATAAACTCATCAGACAGGTCTGCACCAGCACGAACACGTGCTTTAACAACATTGTACATGCTCTGTATTGCTTTTGCTAATTTACCATTCAAACCTGATGTGTATAGAACCTTCCAAAGCTTCTCTCTACTAATGGAATCGAAAGCCTTCCGAAAGTCTATGAAGGCTACATAAAGTTTTCTGTGTCTTAATAATTGTTTCTGAACCAGAGCCAACAGAGTAAATATGTGGTCAGCAGTACTATGTTCCTTCCTGAAACCAGCCTGCTCTTCTCCAACGACATTGTTTTCTTCAATCCAATCTGAAATACGTTTATTTAAAATATAACTATACAATTTACTGCTAATATCAAGAAGGGAAATCCCTCTGTAATTATCAGGTACCGAGACATCGCCCTTTTTATGTAATGGTTGCAAAAGAGACATAGTCCATTTATCAGGAAACAGACCATTGTCAAACAAATGATTAAAAAATTTAACAAGAAATGGCAAAATTTCGTCCAAACTTTGTTTATAGAATTCTCCAATCAGGCCATCTGGGCCAGCCGCTTTTTTATTTTTGAGTACTTTGATAGCAGATTGAATTTCACAACGTGTAATAGGAGAATTTATGTACTCACAATCAAAAGGATTTGCATCATTTTCTGAATCAAAATCAACAGCTGCATTGCAATGCTCAAAACTGACATCAGAATTAAATACGTTATAAAAATGTTCATGCCATTGTTCAATTGAAATGCTATTACATGCTGCTGAACCTTTCCTACGCAAGGACCGCAACGTGTCCCAGAATTTCCGTGGATCATTTGATAAGTTATTCAATGTGTTAATAATTGATTCTGTGTGTGCTCGTTTCTTGTTTCGAATTAGTTCTTTATACTGTCTTCGTTTTTCAGCGTAAGAAAATCGATCTGCGTCACTATTGGACCTGTGAAACTTTCTCAACTGACTCCTTAAATGTTGACGGCTTTCTCTGCACTCTAGGTCAAACCACACCTTGACTCTCTCCGTCCCCGCTGTCTGTGTACTTTTCATGCACTCGCCAGCAAGCATGATGCAGTCGTTAAATTTGGATAGAGCAAGGTCAACATCAGTGTCAATCAGCTCCATTGCCTCTGTCAATTTAACATTCACTGCGTCAGAACGCATTATATCTACAAATGTATCTTTGCTGTCGTCATTCCAAATATATTTGATTATCTTAGAGGAAACCTTATTGTGTTTGGCTTGGATATCAAAGTCATGTGTTGTAAAACCAAACTCTACAATAGCGTGTTTTGATTCTATGACAGGTAAAATATTCAACATTTGACAATTGGCTAAAAGTGAATGAGATACAATGAAATAATCAAGTACACTTGAGCCATTTCGAGTAACATAGGTAAAACTTCCGGAAAATGCTCTCGACACAATTCCATTCAATATACAGAGTTGGAACTCCTCACAAACGGCCAGCAAGAGACGACCAAAAGCGTTAGTGGTTTGGTCAGATGAAATTCTTCTTGTATCAATATCATTATCAAAATAATCGTCTTGTTTGTCCATAATTTCATAAATGTTATCAACAGGGTCTCTCGTGCTGGCTTGCGAAGAACCCGTTCTTGCATTAAAATCGCCACATAATATTAGAGGTAAATCATCGTATTCTCTTACAATCTCAAGCAGGCAATCTTCAAGTAGAGTCACTCCATTGTAAATATCAGTCTCTTCATAGTAAGGCGAGTTCTCAGGAGGCAAATAACATCCTATTAAAATACAATCTGTTGTTGTTTTCAAAAGATGTTGGGATAACTTCAAGATTACAAAGTTGTCAAGTTCTGTAAATATTCTCTCTACAAACTGACAGTAAGTATTTTTCACAAGAAACCCCACCCCACCCGAGAGACGTCCATGTACGTTGTCATTTATTTTAATGCCAGCAGAGTCAAATACTTTATGTGACGAAAATAATGATTGAGGAATTGTCTTGGTAAACGTTTCAGTAATGAAAGCAATGTCGTACTTACTGACCAGGGACACAAAATCACACTCATTTGTAATGCTACGTAAACCTTCAATATTACAAGTAATAAAAGACAAAGAGTTATTTAAAAGATAGTTAGCACTGTTGCAACAATTAAAAGAATCATTCAATATATGTTATTTTCGTTATCAAAATCATTTTCATTTTCATTAATCAGAATGGCGTTACCAACGACATGGTCATCATCATCATTGAGATTTTCATAACCATCTTTGTTACCACTGTCACTATAAGTAATATAACTATCATTAACAATACCCACAACATGTGATGGACCTTGGCCTGACCCCTATCTGTTGCCTCGATGCCAACCGACGTCGATCGTGCTCTGTTTCTTGGAGCGGTTCCTTGTCGCCATGGAAGACAGTCGGGGTTGAGACCCGCCCTGTAGACCACCACGTCCGTCGCAGTTACTTTGCCGTCTGCATCGACCAGCGGACCCCCCAGGCACACCACCTAGGGATCCTCTCCCAATTAGTGATAGTGCCGGGCTGCAAGCTGCCTTAGCAGCACGTTGGTCCAAATCTTGACTGATTTCCTTGCCTGTCACATCAGCGGAAGTCGCGCCATCCACGACGTCATCTGTTGCATGTTCGCCGACTGCAGCACTGCCGTTCCAGGTCGTCAATGTGGAGATATCAGCCCGACCTGCGGACACAGTCGTTTCGGACACTGTTGCCATGGTACCAGACAGCCGTTCCTCCATACAGGGGGTATCAGACAGCCGTTTCTCCATACGGGGTTGAGGGGTGGGGGTGGGGTGGTAGGGGTAGTGAGACAAATCGGGTATTCGGTGTTCTTCATGGGAGTGGGAGATGTGGGTGAGGGAATGGAGGGGTTCATCAGAACTCTGTGCACGCTTCAAACTGTTGTGTTGTCTTGACTTGGTCACCACCAGCTTGCCTTTAGAGTAGTAAGCATGCATACCACGTTGTCTGTAGCCAGAAACTTCATCACGTTGTAGCTTGGTCATGTCTGGTCCAACACGCAGCCCTGCTTCACGCAGCCTCTCTCTTCCTGTGGAATCCTGCATCACCAACATTGCGTCCCTCCAACATACAAATTTGACAAACACTGGTCTGGGTTTGTCGTTATGTGAGTTTCGTTCACGTCTAGAACCAAGTCTGTGTGCTCTTTCAATGTCGAACACGCTCCAGCCTCTCTCTTGGTAATGCTCTTGAAGAGTGTCCACGACTGATTGTGTTATGTCGAAGCCCTCGGTCACATGTTCGTATAAACCGTAGATTAAAACGTTTGATTTTCTCGATTGTCTATCTTGTCCCTCCAATCTGGACTCCAACTGATTCACCTTATCAGCAAGATCGTCCTGCGCTCTACGTGTCTGGTCTATTTCAACTTGAAGTTTCACCGTCTGCGCAGTTAACTTCGCTTCAACCGATGAAAGCTTTAACTGCAGTTGCTCACTGAGATGCCTAGTTGCTCTGCTCATTTCAATCAACTGATTCAACTTGCCATGCATAAGTTCTGACTGCTTCTCCATCTTACTCTCTAAACTGCGTACAACTTCTTCCATGATACTCGTTGTAGTAGGACCAGGGTTGCTCTCAATATCGCCACAACGCAGTAAAAGTGTGTTCGTGTTCAAGGATGCTGGCGTGGCTGCTGTAGTCTGTCCAAAATGAAATGTAGCAAATGTGTGGACGTTTTCTTTGAAAGTGTAAATGTCACTGCTGACAGTCATAAGGTATGAGCAACCACTTGGGACCTGTTTCAACTCGCCAGAGCCAAAGGAGATGAGGTAGAATAAAACAAAAGCAAATAAAGTGGTTTCTAGTCTGTTGCGAGGAGTGATCACTCTGCATCTCATTTCATTTGCTAAGATCACCCTTTTTTCCATAAAGCGATTGAACAGGCTGACAAACCCACCGCACGTCACACGAAAACATTCGTTATGCACGGGCATTTTGTTATGAAATAGAGAGAGAGAGAGAGAGAGAGAGAGAGAGAGAGAGAGAGAGAGAAGTAGTAGTGTAGTGATCAGGGTGGTGGTGATGATTGTAGCAATGATGATCATGACTGATTGGACTGATTGTTATGATGACGATTTGAGGCTTTCGTTTGAAGTGACAATGGTGCTAATAATAATGATAAACGATGACTGATTGTAACATGAGACATTAGAAATATATTAATCCCAAAAATAGCACTGGAAAAGTTATTTCCTCATGGTAATGGTGATTATTTTGAATCTTTAATAAAAGTAATGATGATGATGTGAACTTGTTGTAATGGTAATAGTGATGATTTTGAGACTGACAAAGATGATGATGACTATAATGGGGATGATAGTTGCTGATGCTTGTTCACCGCAGGTATACGAGATGGCAAGCATAAAGCTAAACCCACAACGTGCGGACGTGTTAGACCTATGGCACAAGGAGGGTGGCATCATGATCATGGGCTACGAGATGTTGAGAAATCTGTCTTCTGGGTCACGTTGTCGCAACAAGAAACAGAAAGCCATCTTCCACAAAACACTTGTCGATCCTGGTTTGTTATCACACTGCTTTCATTTTGATTTTGTTCAGTTCATTTTAACTGGAAAATTTAGGGATCAGTACAACTGAAGTTAATTTGATGAATTTAAATTTGACACAAGAAAAATTGAATGTGAGTGAGTGGATAACTCTTTGTATAAACAGACATGGTGCTTTTTCATTATTCATTATGTTGATTTGTCTAGACACATTTTTGTATTCACCCACAAAATAAAAATTATATTTTTTAAAGATTTTGCAAATCTGTGCAAGGCAATTCCTAAATAGTCCAAAAATGAATTAAAAATAAATGAATTCCAAAATAAATGAATTCCCCAAAAAAATTTCTTCTGTCCCTCTGAAAAAACTTTTAAGTGGCTAAATACTGAGAATGTGATTTTAACTATCACATCCAAACTTGGTTAGATGGTGTATACCCATGACCAGTGAAAGAATGACTTCACTTCAAGGTCAAGGTCACAGGGTCAATAAATGTTAGTAAACAAATTAACATTTTTCACAAAATGTCACTTTTTTTCCCAAGTTTTTAATATTGAACTTATCATTCTTTGATGCATGATAGATATCAATGAAACACACATACTTTGCAAATTGGGTCAGCCTCACTCCAAGGTCAAGGTCACTGGAGCTGTCCAAAGGTCGGTGACATTGACCGTAAATTATAAGAGATCTAAAGTCTAAACTTGTTGTAGTTAGAGATGATAGATTGATCTTTCATATATATATATATATATATATTTCATTTTTTGCGTTCATATTGAAAGTCAAGGTCATTTGAGGTCTTTCAAATACATTAAAATAATAGGTCATCCTACAGTGTAATGGCTGTATATTTAACCCATAGTATGCAACAACATTGGGTTATTTGATCATACATGAGCATGAGAGGTCACGTGAAGGTCAAGGTCACTTTGCAACTCAAACGAAGCTGTTAAGATTTTGAGGCTACGCCAGCTAGGCAGGCTTGTTATAAATATTTTCGCCCGCACTAACAGGGTTCGTACGCTCCTTGAACCTCCTTGAATCTCCTTGAATTTTCCATGTCTTGTTCAAGGGTCTTGAATCTCCTTGAAAATAGCCAAATTGCCTCAGCTCCTTGAAAACTCCTTGAAATTTCAACCAGTGTATCTATCCATTGCTTGTCCTAGAGATTTTATTGTCAAGTTTTCAAAAAAAAAAAGCCATTGAAAAATAAAAATTAATCAAACAAAAATTTTAATATTATTTGTGTTGTTCGACGATCGTAACTTTTGTCGTCTGCTAGTGATAAGGGAAGTAACCTCCACTGGAAATTGTTCATTTCCTTGATGTCGCGCATGTGCAGTTCTCGGTACATATTCGTTCTTCCGCTCGTACAGAAAGTACGAAAACAGCGAAAAGGACAGGGACACCGCGCATATTTGATTACTGAAGGGATAAAAATGCCTGGAGGCGATTGTGTGTTGAATCTTTTGTGATTATCGAAATCTGAATATGCAGGGTGGCTGCTTGAAAAGAAAAAGAACAAGCATGCATGTTTCAGCCACGTCTGCCAGAAAATTATTGACGTGAAAGTGATGTGTTGGACCAGCTGTTCAGCACACACATGAAAGCAACAAAGGACTATCAAGATCGGGCCCTCAGGATCTTAGGGCTGTTGTGAGGCAGCTGTTACTTTTGTCCCATGGACAAGCAAATGTGGAGAGAGGATTCTCAATCAACAAAGAGACCAGCACTGAAAATTTCTTCCAGTGTAACATTACAGTCTGTCCTACCATTAGGTTGCCACCCACGCCAAAGTCGCCGCGGTAACCAAGCAGCGTCCGGGAAGTGTGTGGAGCTTGGCGGTAGAAACGTAATGTTATTACTAACCCTAACCCAAACCCTAACCCTGACAGTTTACCGTGCGGGTAGAGGCAGAGGTAAACAAAGGCAGACATGAACAATAACTCCTAAGGTAGTACTTTTATTACTTCCCTTGCGCGCGTGGACGGAGTATAATGCGATCCAATCTGTAATGTCACACCAGCAGTCCTTGGTTGCTCTCCGACAAGTGCTGAACGGTATGGTACAGAAAAACACCTATGCTCTTCGTAATAGACATATATGCAGCTATGTACAACACACAATTTTCATAAAGAAAGAAAGACAAGCATGCGCATCATACAAGGCTGCTTGAACATGATAGACACATTACAAAATTACAAGTAGAAAAAATCAGTGCGGAAAACGAAGAGAGGATCACCACTTATATTTTATCATACGGATAAGATACAATTGCAGAATTCACACACACTACAAAGACTGTAAAGAAATAATGTTTATTCAAAACAAAACATACACAAAGTTTACAATCATTTTACCATCTATGCATGACAAAGATTTATAATAAGCAAAATCGTGCATTTGCATTTTATGTGCATGTGAGAAAACTAGGAACAAAGGTACAGACTGGCAAACAGTGTGTATGAGAAGTTGTTTTGTTCCTTTCTTGTTTGTGTGAATAAATAAATAGTACTCACGGGTGATGATGATGATGACATAGCCTTGTATGGTGCAGGTATCAACAGAAAAAGTTCATGCTCATTGCACTTGAGAAGGAACGAGGGAGTGGCCATCAGATATTTAAAAAGTTCAAATGTACACTACTATATGCACGTAATAAAGTAAAAGCTAACTGCAACCTAACATAATCTAGTTCTTCCACAGCAATTAAAGAAGGCACAGCACTGAACTATAAAAAGATCGGGTGCCTACTGCAGACAATTTGTCAGTATCTTACCACAGTCAAAAAATCACTAAAAATACATATGTTTGCTTTGGGTTTGCCTTTCAGAAATCGCATCAACCTGAAGTATACATTAAAGTTTCTTCACACAAAACACACACATGTGCAAATAATTTGATTATCCCAAATAAAACACAGAACAAAACAGGTAGCAAATTTACAGGAAATATAGTGTCCTTTTCTGTCACTGCAAGCCTAGGAAACAGAAAAAAGATCACCAACATTAAACTAAGGCAAGTTGGGCCTTGAATCTTTGCCACAGTATAGTTCAAACAATAACAACAAACATCACCAAAATTCAGCACCTCATAAACTTTTGTTTATGAGCAAATAACAATTATATCCGACAAACCTCAACAACACACTGCTGTAATCCAAGCTAAACAGTTTTTTGCGGGTCTGCTAGCACTGCCTGCCTTTGTCTGGAACAAAGACTAACTATAATTAGCTCTTGTGCATGGAAAGCTAACAACATTGTTTAAATAGCACTGGAGCTAGTGTGATAATCCCAAGGTCAAGGTCACTGAAGGTCATTGTCACCCCAAGGTCACTGTTTGTTTTGGGCCTAATACAACTTTTGCTGTAGTTTATTTGATTAGGTCAAGGCCATCTCAAGGTCAAAATCATATGAAGAACAAAGTTGTTATTTGCATTTTAAAGCCACCATTGTTGTTTTTTTGAGTGGGGGGTGGGGCACTCATTTTCATGTTATATATTGCAAGTTCCATAAGGAGCATGTGAGTCAAATTTTTTTGCATTTCTAAGAAGCAATTAGCCCAGTTAGTACTGTAATGGGACCGTCAAACTTGCAGAACAAAATTCTAAATGGGTGTGCCATATTGTAACTTCACTAACAAACTGAATTCTACATGTACACACACGCACATACAATAACTTACACATGCACACACACACTCGCGCAGGCGTGCACTGATTACCTATATTACACCGGCCCTTCAGCATGGAACAATCTCCCCCTCGAACTCCGATCGCTCTCATCCCACCCCGCCTTCAAGACCCAGCTTAAGACACACATTTTTCGCAAATGTTACTCCCCACTGAACTAGTCATTTCCAAGAGTGCTCTGTAGACTATTAACGTGTTTCCCAGTTGATGTACTGTCGTTTGTTCTGTGTGTGCTCTTTTAGAGCTGTGTGTGCTCCTTTAGCTCTTTTTCTTCGCGCCATGAACTTTGTTGGAAATGTGCGCAATATAAATCCCATTATTATTATTATTATTATTATTATTATTATTATTATGTTTGCAGGGCCTGATATTGTGGTGTGCGACGAGGGTCACATTATGAAAAACGCAGCGTCTGGCTTGTCCAAAGCCATGAACAACATCAAGACCAGGAGGAGGATTGTACTCACTGGTACACCACTGCAGAACAACCTGATTGAATGTTAGTATCCTGTCAGGCATTTGTGTATGCATCACACTTATTTTAGTCATTTTGTTTCAATCTTAATTTCTTTGTATTATTCCCCTTCTTTTTCTTTTCGTATTTTTCAGACCTGTCTAGAAAAACTGAAAAATAGTCGGAATCAGAATGAACCAAAAATCGGACGGTCTGTCTGCAGGTCCATCCGCAGCACACCATATTTCAAGATCCACAGGACAGATTTTGTCAAAAATGATAGGGACAGTATATGTGTTATTGGCCAGCTTCCCGTGACATCATTTTTACTCTGCTTCAAAGATAAAAATCGTATGGTTCAAATTGTTTCTAAACACATTTTGCCCTTGGTATCAAAAATGGCTAAACCGATTTTGATGATATTTAATATTAAGGTACTTCAACTCATGGCCAGTCAATTTGTGTCAGTTAATTGGTTGATTGGTTGGTCAGTCTGAATTTTACTTATCCATGGGTGAAAGTTTTTCTGCTGGGGGCCGGAATCCAATTTTTCATAAATCCTCACCCGGAATTTTCCGGTTTTTAAGAATTTGAGAAACAAAAAATAAAAAATATGATCATAAGAAAAAGAATACAGCAATATTGCTAAAAAATTTAGTTTTTATGCTGTCTTTTCTTTTCCAATCCCAGTTTTGGTTGATGTTGTCACAGTGTTCCTCCGGTTCTTCGCCATGTTTATTTGAAGGTTTACTCACATTTTTTAACGTATGCAAGATTTGTGACAAATACCATGATGCCTGTTTTGACTGAGGCTGATGCTGCTAAGGTTAATGCCCTTGGGCAAGGAGTATTTAAAAAAAAAAAAAAAGGGATGTATCATTTGTTCTCAAACTATAAACATGGTTCATACAGTACTTGAAAGTCCTTGGTTTTTTAGACCCAATGTTAAAATCCTTGAATATTTTTAACACTCAGACTTTTATAATGTTCCCTTGAAAAGTCCTTGAATAATCAACTGTAGTGAAAAGTTTTGCTCATTGCGTATATTTTTTGTGAAGTAAGCAGAAAATCTTGCCTTTTTTTAAAAACATAATTTATCGACTGATTTTGTTGATCCTTTGCAAAACACGGTCTGCTGTGCCAAGGGAGGCAACTAGAAAATATCTTATCAGTTAATTCCCCCTTCTGAGCATGCGCATTGGCTACTCCTGTTCGATAGTGATTTTTGGGAAGCAAGTTTCAAAATGTGGAACAAACATGGCGCATTTCGAAGTTGAAACAAAAACTGAGATTATTCTCCCAGTCAATGCGCTGAGAAGCAAGGCAAAATCTAAACATGAGGAAATCAGAAGCATTGACAAGCAGATTGAGGAAGAAATGCAGAAGATTAAAGGCAGTTTGTGAATACCAGAAACGTTTGCTTGGTGTTCGCTTGTGAACTTTACTTCTACTTGTACCTTTTTGCAATACAGAAAGCCTTTGTGTTGGCTGTATTTGCTGTTTTAGGCTACAGTTAGCTTTGGTGGATTGCTTTTATAATAGGTGAGTAGTTTCTTGTTGTTCAGTCACTGAGCTGGGGAATAAAACCTTAAAAATGTTGTGATGTGTTAAAAGAGCTTGATAAAAGTAGATAAAACTTCTGGCCTTCTGAGAAATCGCCTTCAGTGGGCTAAGATGTTGACAGGTAGGGTGGCACGGTGGTCTAATGGTAGAGCTTTGGCTTGCGGATCTGAAGGTCCTGGGTTCAAGCCCAGGCCGGGGCATTGTGTTGTGTTCTTGGGAAAGACACTTTACTCCCGTTTCCTACTTCTTCGGATGAGAGTATAAACCGAGGTCTAGTCTGTGTCGCATACATTCCATCATAACGGACTTTAAAGATCCCGACGCTCATGTCCTAGACGGGTGAGTGCCAGTGACAAGAACACACCCAGCATGCACCTTGGCGGCGCACGCCAACAAGTTGTGGAATCATTTTCCTCGAATACGGGGTATCCACAGTATTACGAAGAAGAAGAAGAAGGTAAAGGTTTACGGGTGAATCACTAATTGGAATATTGAGAAACAAAGAATGTAATGATATTGGACTGCACTTTTTCTGGTTCTGCATAGTAATATTCAGCATGCATGCATCAAGTATATCCCTCTTTGTGTTAGTTAAGGCTATGGATTGCTGTTAGTTGAATGTTGTCAGTGTGTACGTATTGTTCTGATTGTCCATGAAATTTATTATAGTTTTCTGGAAAAGTCCTTGATTTGTTTTTAGCAAATATGTGTATGAACCCTGTATAAAGTATAGATCAACCATATGTGCCAATTTCTAAGCTCATGTTGCTATTTGGGTTCTTTGTACCAAAAATATTTTCCTGGGAGAGGAGGCATGCCCCCGGACTACCCTTAGATGTTCAGCCAGAGTTCCACACCTTCGGTTCGATGCGTCACGTCTTCATTAGTTAGCTTTCCTGATTTGAATAATTTCAAACTTTTACCCATGCTTATCTGTGCAAACACTTTTGCACATTATCTCACATTGACTTGACCGATTTTGATTATTTTTACCAAGCAGTTTAACTACTCGTTCACCTATTGTCTTTCTCAAAAGTCAAGTTCACTGAGACCAGTTATAGTCATAATATTGTAAACACATGTTGCATAAACCTCAAGTAAAACAATTTTGAAAATGTTTTGTTGCAGATATTTCAAATAGTGCCCCTTCATTCCATCTTTTCATTTTGTTTCTTTAGAATAAAGTTGAACCACAACATAGCCACAAAAATGAACACTTTGAAAATACATTTGAATAGCTCTTCTTCTTCTTCTTCTTCTTCTTCTTCTTCTCCTTCTCCTCACACCACAATATTGATATTTTCAGCCAGTAAGTATTTATTATTTGCATCACAGCATATGTGTACACATTTCTCAATGAACGTATCATTCAGTTAGCCAGCCATTCAAGTCATCAAAGTCTTCATTCTTTCTTTTCAGACCATTGCATGGTGGACTTTGTAAAGCCTAACCTGCTTGGTACTAAGAAGGAGTTTGCCAACCGATTTGTCAACCCTATCATTAACGGGCAGCATTCGGACTCCACACAAAGAGACGTTAAAATCATGAAGAACCGAGCTCACATCCTGCACGAACTGCTGGCTGGCTGTGTGCAGGTATGCGAAGATCTGTTGTTGTACTTGATTTTATAAATCTGCCTCCTTGTTCTTGGGTTGAGCAGCCACGATCAGTACATTCAATCAATAAATGTACTGATCGTGGCTGCTCTTTTGTGCTTGCTTTGATAAATGTGTCGTCTACATTAGATAGCAAAATTCATTTGTGTGTTGTGTTTTTTTTTTCTTCATATTTTGCATGAATAAAGCAATTTCTATAGAAAAGATCGTGTTGATACTTTGCTTCTTAATATTTGTTCTGACAGAATTTCTTTTCTTCCGAGTTTAACATTTTCTGTGACTATTGTGTATATGGACCACGCTTGTTCGTAAGAGGGACGGTCAGTCTATGGATAAAAATACAACCCGGGCCGTCCTTATCGCTGGCTGAACTGCTTCTAGGCAGATCTGGGACTGTTCATGGCCTATTTCTACTGGCGCTTGAACTTGATAGTATGTGGAGTGTATAATTATTTCAGCCAAAGCCATTGATGGATTGGCTGGAGAGGAACAAGAACTTGAACAGCTGGTACAGAGGCTTGACACCACCTCCAGAGCATATGGAATGGAAATAAGTGCAGAGAAGACCAAAATGATGACCAACAACACCAATGGCATCAACACAGACATCAAAGTCCAAGGCCAATCCCTCAACACAGTGCATAGCTTCAAATATTTAGGAGCCATTGTATCAGACAATTGGTCCCGACAGGAAGTCCTCTCCAGGATCACACAAACAACTGCTGCCCTGGCGAGGTTGAAGCCAATTTGGAAAGACAGGACCATCAGTCTACATTCCAAGGTAAGGCTGCTGCTCTCCCTTGTCATCTCCATCTTCCTATATGCTTGCGAAACATGGACCCTCACAGCAGATCTCCAACGAAGAATACAAAGCATGGAGATGAGGTGCTACAGAAGACTTCTGGGCATTTCCTATACCCAGCACATCACCAGCGACAAAGTCCGGAATACCATCGCACAAGCCATTGGACAACACGATGACCTGCTCATAGTGGTGAAAAAAACAGAAACTCCAATGGTATGGCCACGCCACCAGATCATCAGGTCTTGCAAAGACCAACCTGCAAGGCACAGTGCAAGGAGGTAGAAGAAGACTGAAAAAGAGGTGGGAGGACAACATTCAAGAATGGACTGGTTTGACACTGAGCGAAACAATCAGGGTTGTTGAGGACAGAGAAAGATGGAGTACGCTGGTTAAACGATCATCTGTGGTGCCCCTACAACCTCCGAGTTATGGGATAAGATAGGATAGGATTTATTTAGGTGTTTTTTGTGTTTGTTTCGTCATCATAATTATTTTCGCATGTTGCATCTGATATTTTCTTCTTTTTTTTTTCCAGAGAAGAGACTACTCTGCCCTGACTAAATTCCTACCCCCTAAACAGGAGTACGTGATTTCCGTCCGCCTGACGCCCATGCAGATCAAGCTGTATGAGGAATATTTGAAGCGACAAGGACAGATTGAGGGGTCCGTCACGTCCAAGGGTGCTCAACTCTTCAAAGACTACCAGAACCTCATGAAGATTTGGACCCATCCGTGGGTTTTGAAGCTGGCTGAGATCAGAGATGCCCTCAAGGTATACGTTTTGAGTATTTTTCTTATTTATATTTTCTCTTTTCACTTCATCTTGCATTATATTTGTGTTTTCAGGATGTTATACAGAATCTTTATTGTCCCTACAAACACCTGCAAGGAAATTCTTAGTGCTGTGTCCATCTGCATATAAAATCTTAAAACAATAAACCCGTAACATCAACACAAACGGAAAATCAATGATGATGATGATGATATCTACAGTGATTAAGATCCATCGACAATGACGCTATCACACATACACACACACACGCACACACAAACACACTCACATATATCTGTATACGTGGCACTCAAACTAACAATGATTGTGAAAAAGGAAGCACGGCCCGCTGCCACCTCTATTATCTCGCATTTTTCAAGTGGGCGCCTATACTACGATGGCTGCTGGGGTTCAAGGCCACTGCCAGAGTCAAGGCCATGCCTAGGATTTTAACGAAGGAGATGCAGTATTTATTGGTTTTGTACTAGAAACAAAGGGGTGCAGTTAGTATGGAACAGTGCAATGCATTAATACTGTGATAGCATGGAATTATACACAACTTTTGTAGACGTATAGTTTTCAGCCATCGCACGGACTTAACCAAAACAAGAGAGAGCAGCTGTAAGTAGGTCAATGCATCCCTTTTCACTGTATCACTAAGATTGATGTTTTGCTTTTCAAAAACCTTTTGTTATTGTACAGTGTTTCTCACCTAAATTCATTCAAGAAATTCAGAATACCAAAACTAATTATACTATTTAAAAACTATGATAACATAATTATTGATAGTTGCATGATAAAAAATTAAAATCTAAATTACATTTCAGTAGCATAGTATCTCAATACTCTCTCTCTCTCTCTCTCTCTCTCTCTCTCTCTCTCTCTCTCTCTCTCTCTCTCTCTCTCTCTCTCTCTCTCTCTCTCTCTCTCTCTCTCTCTCTCTCTCTCTCTCTCTCTCTCTCTTCTGTCTTTTTTTTCCTCCAATATACTTATGTTAACCTAATATAATTCTCTCATTCATCAAGTCTTATATATATATATATTTATTGTTATTGTTGGTCTTCTTCTTCTCTTCTTCTTTTTCATCCTTTCTTCCCTTCTCTCTCTGTTTTTTTTCCCTCTTTTTCTTTTTTAGCTCCTTCTCCTTCACATCCATTTTCTTTTCCTTTTTTTTGTCTTCTGCTACCTTGAATTCTTTATAATTTTTTACCTTCTTGCATTGATTCCTGTGCTGTTAGTTCTGTTCTTTCTTCCTTACCATTTCTGTTTGACAATGTATCTTCATGACACTATTGTTTTCTAAGCCGTATATCTCCCAATATTTGTGTGTGTATAGTATTTGTTCAAAATACCTATATATCTATATCTCCTTTTTTCCAGATGAAGTATGATGATGAGGACTCTTTCATCGATGATGAATACTCAGATGAGGAGAAGATGTTTGAAGACACCTCCAGTGACAGCAGCAGTGATGACGATGAAAAGAAAAAATCGTCAAGTGGTGAGGAAAGTGCAGGGGAAGGGCCTAGCACTGGACGACGCAGTCGGCGCCTTCGAAATAAAGACAAGTAAGTTTGAACCCATTTTGTTATAGAATTGTGAATAAATCTTTAGTTTAGGTTGTAATTTACCCCCTACATTTTTCCTTATTGTTGATGTTTGTTATTTAATTACAAAAACTTTTTTTTTTTTAAATTTTCGTATGTGTTGTTCTATGAACTTGTTAACCTCAGGGAAAATCTGGATGACAAAGATGAGATAGTCAACCAGTGGAAGACAAGATCTCGTGGCGGGGAAGGGGATGACACCTCATGGATGGACCTTGATCTTCCTCAGGCTGTCAGCAACGAATGGTGGGCGGAGTATGTGAAGGAGGAAGACCAAAACAAGATGGAAAACAGCGGAAAGCTGACCTTGCTCTTCGACATTCTGCGCATGTGTGAGGAGATTGGAGACAAAGTGTAAGCAGCTCTATGAATTAGTAATTCTTTAGAAGAACAGTTTCTTCATAGAGAACTAATGTAGTGTTGTTCTGCATGTGTGAATATATGGTGTTTAAGGGGAAAAAAAGAAGCCCTCAAGAGTCATAGCTGCCAATCCTCCCCTATTTTATCGGAAATTTCCATTTTAAAAAACAAACATCCAGATTCTCAGATTTGTTTTAAACATTTCTTCGATTTTCATATTTTCAAGCTATGTTTTAAAATGGGAGGTAATTTGTAATAAATACCAAAAAAATCATCCGCAAGAGAAAGCTGTCTACAGCACACCTTAGATCAGTGCAGTGTTGTCTAAGTGACACTGCCTTGACTGTTGATCAGTACACAACAGCAGTGTTCTCAGTTATAGATCGTGGTTGTCTATCGGAAGAAGAAGAAGAAGATTTTCAGCATGCAAAGTTTTGCAAACCCCAGACTGATGTATATATCAGACATGCCTACTGTTCCTGAATTTCCGGATTTGTTCCTGAAATTTGAAAAAAATCCTGCCTGTCCCGTAAAATCGGTAAATTTTTTTCGTGTTCCGGACGTTGAAAAAATGAAAAAGTTTTTTTTTTTCCTATTTTTTTCCGAATGTTACAATTTTTGACAGCGAGAAAAGGCAGTAGCAGACGACAGTTCGCGGGTCTAGAGGAAAACTATTCTAAGTGATTTTTTTGAAATTTTACAGGAGAAGCAAAAAATCTTCCTATTTCAATAAAAAGTAATTTTATGGTCTGAAACTCATATATGTAGGAGATAAATGGATCGTGGTCTGTTTTTGACAATACTTTTCTCAAAAATCTTTTCCTATCTTGTTAAATAAAAAAAAATGCCACTTAGAATATTTTCCTTCTGTAAAATAGTATGAGTAAAACTACTCTATCTGCCACATAGAATAGTTTTCCATTGAAAATGTTGAAAATTTAATGGAAAACTATTTTATGTGTCAGAAAGAATAGTTTTCTTCCATTGCTGAGAAAAGTAAAGAAAAGAAAATTATTGTAAGAGTCAAATAGCATACTTTTCCTCTCGAAAAATTATGAAAACTGAGGGGAAAAAAACACAACAAACAACTTACACATGATACACTTACAATAGTTTTCTGTAACAAACAAAAGAACGAGAAAGCAACACTGTATATTCATCCTCAAAACAAATACAAAACCATAACCTTATCTTCATTTTCCAAAGTACCATTAACATAAAATAACTAAAATCATATTAGACATAAGTCGTTATGTACTACTCTTGTACCACTACTACTCGTGTATTTTATTAGTGCACTAATAAAATAATGACAACGTGTTATGCAGCTACCAAAATGAAACAGCATTGATAAAGTGAACAAGACTGGTCAAATTACACTGCATTAATACACAGACTTTTATTTCGATCTAGTACAAATGGAGCATTGCCTGTTGCGCTCTCTTAGTATGATGCACTTCGTGAATAAAACTTTCAACAGTCATCAACGAACTGGCTTTGGGGAGAGAGAGAGAGAGAGAGAGAGAGAGAGAGAGAGAGAGAGAGAGAGAGAGAGAGAGAGAGAGAATTCTTCATCACCCTAGCCTCCATCACTTTATCATCTTCTCTCCAACATCCAACACTACAAAAATTTTGGCACTGAGAGCAGGATCAAGAAAGATGACAAACCCAAGGAAGGCATATAAGTAGGCAAGGCAGCTGAGGAACCGACCAGTGGAAAGCGAGAGCGAAGAGACTGCCCTCATCCAGGAAGGAGGGGCCCACAGAGGCGACACCACACTTCATCGCCCATCCAGTCACGAGAGGACATCAGAGGCGGCGCAAGATGACATTTCTTCCACCCACGCACCCTCTTCGACCATGCAGAAGTTGTGGATGATGCCACCCCCCAAACTTCCAACCTTCACGGGGGATGGCGATGAGGTCGAGGACTTCACACAAGGGGCACGGCGAATCCTGGGCCACTGCCAGCTGGATGGGGGTACAGCTATGGAGTGGCTGCTTCAATCGCTCCGCGGCTGTGCCCGACAGGAGATCATCCAGCGGGCAGACGTGAAAACGGCAGAGGAGGCCATGGGTGTCCTGGAGGAGACGTTCGCCGAACAGAGGGGAGTCACCAGCACTTTAAGCAGGTTCCACAGCCGGCAGCAGGGAGCAGGAGAGACCGTGCTGCAGTACAGCCAACAACTTCAGCAGCTGGCCCTGCGGTCCAATACAAGAAAGGTTGGCAGCATCCCTGACAAAATGCTGCTTGATAAATTCGTTGAGTGGCTCAAATCACAAGACCTTCGACGGGAGCTCTGCCGCATTATTAGGGGAGAGGATGTCTCCTACCTGCGGGCCAGAGCGGAAGCCCAGTGCTGGCTGAAGAAGGAGGACCGTGACGGCGACAGCGTGACAACCCAACAACAGACAGCAACGCCGGTGCCCGACCCCCAAGGAATGGCGGCTCTACAGAGTCAACTAGCGGAGCTGAAGGAGCAGCTGCTAAAGCAACGTCCACAGTCAGCTCCTCAACGTGACACCAGAACTGCCGTCTGCTGGGTTTGCGGCCAAAGGGGCCACCTCCAGAGGAGCTGTCCTCAAAGACAACCCCACGTCCAACCACCACGAGGACAACAATCACCACGAGGGCAGCAGGGAAACTGCTAGCCCCGTTGTCGAAACACAGGCAACGGGAGAAGGGGGAGGGGGGGCAAGGGCAGTAAAAGGCTGATTGGCGAATGCCCCACGACAACCGCACGCATCAATGGCCGAACTGTGCAAGCTCTCCTCGACACGGGCAGCGAGGTAACGACTGTGACGCAGACCTGGGTCACCGAGAATCTTGGTGACGCTTTCCTTCATTCGTCCCACCTCAAGCTGCGGGCAGTAAACGGCGCAGAGGTACCCTACTTCGGTATCCTGGTCGCCGAGCTGCAGTTAGACGGGACCACGTTTTCTGGTATTCCCATCCTGGTCGTCAGGGAGCCCACGGAACCGGTCATAAGGGAACGCAAGAAGCGCCTGCCGTTGTTGGTCGGGATGAACGTCCTGGGAGAATGGATGACAGCCAGTCCGACCAGCTTACCTCAAGGCCTGTTTGCGTCCATCCAAGAAGTGCGACATGACAACACCTTGGTCCAAGGCATCGCCAAGACAGCAGTACAAACAGTGGTCCCACCCTTCGCCATGGCCACTGTGCGAGTGACCTCAACGCAGCGGCCTACGCCACAGCTACTGGCGTCACCTTTAACACAACCCCTGCCTGGAGGTCTGCTGATCGTTCCGACCCTCGTCAGCGGTGACGCTTCACAGCGATACGTGTGAGTGGCCAATCTCTCAGAGGTGGACGTCATCCTTCCAGCCCGGACTCCACTGGCGTCACTGCAGACAGTAGGGGATGTCCAAGAAAAGGACGAGGTGGCATTCACCGCCACTGTAAATGAACTGGTGGTCACCATCGGAACACCATCAGGACAGACCACCAAGAACACCATTCCCTGCCCCACGTTCGATGGCACAACCAGACATTGGGAACTTCTTCAACAAGTCCTGGACAAGAACAGAGAAGCCTTTGTACAAAACGAGTTGGATTTGGGCTACACGGACATCGTCCAACATCAACTGCGGACGAGAGACGAAGTGCCTGTCGCCCAACCCTACAGGCGCATCCCACCTCACCAGCTGAAGGAAATCCAAGACCACATCAGAGGACTCCTGGAGAAGACCAAAATCGTCGAGAGCCACAGTCCCTTCGCGGCACCAATCGTCGTTGTGCGAAAGAAAGATGGGACCGTGCGGCTATGTGTCGACTATCGCCGCCTAAACGCCAAGACGGTTGGTGATGCGTATCCGCTTCCTCGCATTCAGGAGTCCTTTGACGCGCTGGTTGGGGCCCAATACTTCTCCACGTTGGACCTGGCCAGTGAATATCACCAAATCGCCATGGACCCTCGAGATCAACACAAAACAGCCTTCGTCACTCCTATGGGCCTCTATGAGTACACCCGGATGCCAATGGGTCTCATCTCGGCCCCCGCCACTTTCCAACGGCTGATGCAGACTTGTTTGTCATCAGACAAAAACAACAAGCAAGCAAGAAAGAAAGAAACAAGCAAGCGAACAAACATCTGAAAATAAAGCAGCATAGATCTAGGTTATTTGCAAACAGCAACACTCTGCTAGTACTATTCTTTAGCATTACGGCATAGGCTAGCCTAATGACATTTTGGTGGCATACTAAATAGTGTGTCGTCATTTCTTTCTCACCATCCCCATGCATATAAAGATACACATACCCAAACCGACACACGTCTGTGTAAAATGTAAACTCACCTTATCAATATTGTCTTGGGCTAGAATCGCCACAACATTGTTAGAAACACACACACCAGCTCTGCTACAGAGCAGAAAGTACACCCTGTGAGTGTTCATACTAAAATTGCTGAAAATATTGAGCACGCTTCTCACGCAGGACTCCTAATGGAAAAATCCACTCAGATGTAAAGTATTCTAACTGCCACTTTCCTTGTTCTCATAGCAAAGACGTTTGGGAGGAAAATTATTCTAAGCGGTACTTAAAATATATTTTTGGGGTTTTGGAAGAAATGTTTGAGAGGAAAAGTATATTAACTGACTCTTAGAATAGTTTCTTCATTTTTGAAGAAACCATTTTGAGAGGAAAGGTATTCTAAGAGGTAGTTAGAATAGTTTACTTCGTTTTCAAAGACACATTTCGAGAGGAAATCTATTCTAACTTACACAGTTAGAATAGTCTTCCTCCCTTTCTAATAATATTAGAAAATATTTGAGAGGAAAACTACTCTAACTGCCATATATAATACTTTTCCACCAAACATTTTCTGACGACAAAGATAGAATATTTTTTTCAAGGGTTATAACTCTATCATTTTTTAAGCTACAGTTCTGATATTTTGACAGAAGTTGCCCCCCTCTATGGCTGTTTAAACCATGGGAAAAACTCAATTTCGGTCAAAATGTCACTTAGAATAGTTTTCCTCTACACCCGCGAGTTGTATCATCACGCTGAAAGGAAGTAGGCCTATATCGTTCAGCGGCAAATGCGCATGCGCGTTGAAATTTTTTAACACCGGTTTCAAAATGGCGACGAAGAGAAGAAAAGAAGCGTGTGTTAACGCAAGTTCTTCGAAGCAATGTGCTCAGTGTTATAGAGAAGAGTACACGGAGAGATTTCCTTTTATTAAAAGAGGAAAAGAGGAGACAAGAGTGCACTGCTAAATTTGTGTGACCGAGTTTGCTGTGAAATACGGCGGCGTTGATGATATACGTCGACACATGGAGGGGCCCAGGCATTCAAAAATTGTCGCCGAAAAACAAAAGAAGCAGGACATTGAAAAGGCAAACAGCAAAATAACTGGGTTTTTTCCAACTTCATTGCCAACCCGAAGCAAAATTTCAAGCCATGACTTGGAAGTGATTAAAGCTGAAGCGAAAATGGTTGAAATAAAAGAAGTTAATGTAAAGAATCAATTGCTTATATGTTTTGAATTACCGTTTTGCTCGTTTTTGTTCGTTTCGTTTGTTGTTGATTTTTTATGTTCCTGAAACTGACTTGAAGTGTTCCTGAAATTTTAAATTTGGGGTAGGCATGCCTGATATATGTACATTACCACCTAATAGACTAACAAACAGTTCCGTTTTATGACTTTTTGAATTTTTTTAGAAAGGTTCTGTTCCTATTATAAGTTTGAACGCAGTTAATAAGAAGACTAAAAACACTTTTTCAACATACACTTTAATTGTGACATTAATTCTGCACTTGAACAAGTGAATCCTGGATTGTGTGAGTATTGCCCCCCGCTCTCTCTCTCCCTCCTTTTATATATAATATTATATATATAGATATATATATATAATTATGGCATGTTTATTTTTGGTCCGCGGGCTGTCATTTGTGAAGTGTGTCTTGACAACTCAGGATTTTCGTTGTCTCCAGGTTGGCATATATGAAGAGTTTATAGTTATGCTATAGAAGAACAAACAGCTTACTGTAGTAAATGCACTATTTTAATGCTGTATGCATACACGTGAAGAGTAAAGCTTAAATGAGAATATGAGTTTGTTATAAAACTTGTGAAGGATAACCAAAATACAAAGGCAGTGCATAAGGAAGGTATATCTCTGTACATTCATAGTTACATTCACACACTTTACCTGCCTCAAGAGTTTCCATTACAAACCAAGTATTGTTTATGTTCTTCCACCTTTGAGCAAGGCAGGAAGTCTTTCAAAACCTTAGGTTTTTGAGACATTTGGTATTTGCGATGTTTGGTCAGATGTTTTTGCTGTGGGAAAGAATTATTTAATTTTGTCTTGTTTGCTCATATATTTATTTTCTTTCTTTCTTTCTTTCTTTCTTTCTTTCTTTCTTTCTTTCTTTCTTTCTTTCTTTCTTTCTTTACCTATTTGTTTATTTTCATCACCTAGGTTGATCTTCAGTCAAAGTCTACTGTCTCTGGACATCATAGAATACTTCTTGGAGCACGTGGACAGCAAATTTACTGAAGAAACACAAAACAAGCCTGATGAGGAGGTAAACAAATTAACAAAAGACAGGATACTACTTTTTAAATTTTTTTTTAAAGAACAATTACATCAAGCAGATAAAGATAGAAATGTAAGACAATGAGAAATGTTTGTAAGACTTGTCTGGTCCATGTTTTTAGGGGGGGTGAGAAAAGGAAGTTCAAAGGAAGATGGATGTTGGTGTGGGTGAACAGTCAAATCTGTTGTAGCGAGCTATTTACATGAAAGTTAATTTGTGTAAACATTTGAGAAATTAAGTTAAAATAAAAACATGAGCTAAAACTGTCAGATATACGTTGGCAGTTGAAAGAAGAATTTGGCAAGCGCTGGACCAAAGGGGAAGACTACTTCCGGTTGGATGGATCAACAAGTGCTCAGATGAGGCAGCATTGGGCCAATATTTTTAACGACCCAGAAAATCACAGGTCAGTGTATTTACCAAGTTTGATATAGTTTTATTTTTATGTTGAAAATTTGCATCAACTGTCACCAAAATGTGTGTTTACTTTTAAAGGAACGCAGAATTAATGAATGTATATCTGTATAAGCAAAATATTGCAATAGTTTCAAAACGTTTTTAGTTATAGTGTGTTAGAGAGTAATTAGATTTTATGTATAAACTTACTGATAATAGTTTGTTTTATAGCTAAAAGTTGTTTTGTATTCATATAAATGCCTAGGGCTAAGTCTAGATTATGTGCGTAAATAATAATAATAATAATAATAATAATAATAATAATAATAATAGGTAGTCAAAAGCCATTTTTAAAAAATGATTTCCTCATCACAAAACTGACATAGATTTAAAGAGCTTTTCATTCTGAACACAATGGTATTTTTTTTATTTATGTAGGATTAATAGTTTTTAAGAAATGGGTGCTGCAAGGTCGTAAATTTTGACGTTATTTTGGCACCGTTGTCAAATTATGAAAAATCCCAACTTTGAGCATCCATACCATCATAATGGTTAACATTAAATGACTGATTTTTTGTGTACCTGGTCTTTGTATACCAAATTGCAACTCCAATTTTTTTTAGGATGACAACAATAATAATTTCCATTATACAGGTGTCCGAAGTGGACAAAATCTTTACTTTACGTACAAAATTATGCCCGAAATAGTAAAAATGGCATAACTTCACTTTAAATTGTCCTATCTCAATATATTTTATACCAAAGTGATCAGTTTTAATAGATATACAAAACAAACAGACAAAGACATACAATAACAAACAAAACAAAAAAAGATTTTTTTATGCCCAAGAATTTTTTTTATTTAACACACAATGCTGGGTAAGCAACACCAGGAAACAGTAGTGTGAACCAATCAGCAACCTGAAAAAATGAAAAGACATGATGGAATTAAAATATGCAAATGTTTACTCATCATAAATTACTTGATGCACAAACACATTCTTCTTCGTCTTCTTCTTCTTGTCCTAGACGGGCGAGTGCCGGTAACAAGAACATACCCAGCATTTGGCTGCAGCATCCTCAATAAGTTGAGGTTGGCAGCCATTCAAGAAGATATAAAAGAAATATGCACTTTCATGAATGTGTGAAATCAGTGAATGAATGTATATAACCTACTAATAATAAAATTGCTATTATTATTTGTATTTACTATTATAATACAGCAAGAATCAAATCTTACATCATTTCTTGACTTGTTCCCAACTTGTCTGAGCAACTCCAACTGTAGAAGTACTATGTTGCCATGTTGGTCAAAGAAACTGGTGGTGGATCAGGAGGCCTTCCTTTTCCTCTTGCAAGAAATGTTCTCTTCAAGCCATCATAGGTTTCACCACCTGCAGACAGAGAGTGAGAGAAACATAAGTACAAAATATAACAATTGAAAAATAATAATAAAATTGGAGTTACACTTAGAATTAAGTGTAATAAACTCTTAAAATTTAGGCTACACTTATTCTTAGAATGTATGCTAAAACAAAACAAAACAATTCATAAATAAAAGCTCTAGAAACTAATAATCTATGAGAACGCTGGGCGTGGGAATAAAAACTTTCAGAATTTGCAGTGTAGGCCTACTCTGTTTAATGTTTGTGTGATTAAAATGATACCTGTACTACAACAACAAAAAGTAAAATAATTATCTTCGGTGCAGAAACAAAATCAGCTAAGGAACAACACCATTATTTAAATAATTATCGAATGGTGACTGTCACTTGAGTGTGAGATTGCATTTTCAGTAGGCTAGCGTCTAGCGATCGATGTTTAGGCCTATGTAGTAGTACCACTATGAGTAGGCCTAATGACGATCGATGCTAACTAAAATGCGTAAATAATAATGATTATATATCTGTAATTCTAAAGTATAAATTTAAGAAACTATTTCACTTACCAACCAATGTGACCAGATTGAATGTTGGAAGCTGAGATGCGATGTTTTCAATTTCTGCCATGATGGCGTACTCACGCAGCCACGCCGTACGCCGTGATCGTAATAAAAAAGTCCGTCAGAAACCTCTTTTCTTTCTAAAAGTGCTCGGGTCGATAAATTCGTATCGTAAAACAAACTATTGCATTAGTTTGATGAAAGATTCCTCTTTTTTTTAGTATGTCGTGGTTACCGATTGAACAAGTTAAAAGTTTCGAAAATATTGAGATAACACTTTGCACAAAGCGCATTCAAAGAAATTCTTAAAAACTTCCGGTTCATTTGGTCTCAGTGGAAAGCTAAGAAACAGAGCTTTCCATTGGTTGTCTATTTATAACAATCCAATCAGTAGGAGCCAAGCACTTTGCATTTGAAAACTGTACCCTTCGACCTGCCATGCAAATCACTTTTCCGGTTTGCGTCGAAACAGACCACACGCTCCCATCTTTAAAATCTTTTATTAAATCAATAACGCTTAAAACAAACATAGATACAACAAAAAACATCAAGATAAGGGACTAATCTTTTATTTTAATTTAAAATTTATTCGTTTTGATGCATTTTAAGGATAAATCAGCATGTTATAATGCAAGCAAAATTCGGTCAAAACTCGAGAGCGGACCAATCGCTTAAGAGGCTTTTGACTACCTAATAATAATAATAATAATAATAATAATAAAAGGTTTGCACGGTCTTTAAAGGTCTTTGAAAGTTTGGGGAAAATTTAACTGCCTTTTTAAGTCTTTATAAGTCTTTAAAAACTGACTTGGGTCTTTGAAATTTGGGAAAACTTTCAGAGCAAAGTAAAGTATTTATTTGCATCAATTCCATATTTGTGTTTGTTCAATCCAATCGTTAAAGGAGAAGAAAAAAAGTTTATGATAAGCAACAAAAAACTTGCTCTGCATCATAGCAGACAACGTAGAGTGCTTCCCCTTCGGTAACTTTCGTTTCTGTTAATCCGGGACTTTGGATCAGTGAGCCCACGGGCAAATCATTCAAAGACCTTCTCTAACTATTGGGTGATGCATTACTGAAATCAAAGCTCGAGTTCTTCGTTTCAATTGCCAGGGAAGTTGAGCCTTTTCTGCAGCTTTACCAAACTGATAGCCCATTGCTCCCTTTTCTTGCCGAAGATTTTGGCACTCTCATCAAGAATCTCATGAAGAGGATAGTTAAAGAGGACATTATGCAAGAGACAACTGCATTGTCGGCATATAGAGTTGACATCTGTGGGGTGGCCTCGTGGCGCAGTGGATAAGTCGCCGGTTTCCTATGCCGAAGGTCGCGGGTTCGATTCCCGCAAGGGGCGAACGTATGTGACTTAGCTACGAGACTATTGAGGTCACCGAGGGTTTTCTCCGGGCACTCCGGTTTCCTCCCTCCCTTCAATAATGGTACAGGATGCAGTCAATATAAAAATTTCAAAAATAAAAATTCGATTTTCTTCCATCTTCTAATAGCGATCTCCCTGCCTTTACACCACCTGTTTGATTGATGTATGTGTATTTGGTGTGTGTGAGGGTAAATGATACAGGTGAGCGTGTATGTTGGTATAGATCGCCGCGCTTTGAGCCTTGGGAAAAGGCGCGTACATAGCATCCTGTATTATTATTATTATTATAAATCTGAAACCCCCAAATAAGGTTGACGTTGGTTTTGCAGCTAGGAGAAGCATGCTGACTGTCCAGGTAACGGAAACAGAGGTATCTGTTTCTTGTGGAATGCATGGACTTTGGGAAGCATCTTTCAAGCAAACTGTTGGAGAAAGCGCCAATCAAACACACACTAGTGAGAAACTTGTCCTGGTTGAACCCAATCGCGGTTGCATCTTGCTAAAAGAAAATCAGAATCAAGGCAGCTAAAGAACTAGTTTCCTTTGTTTCCGAAGGAAACTGGTTCAGAACAACCATCGGTGTGTGTCAAGGATGCTTACTTTCTCCATCCCTCTTCAACATCTTCCTAGAGCGCATCATGTCAGATGCCATTGCAGATTACGAAGGCACAGCCAGCAGAGGGGGTAGAGCAATCTCCAACCTTCGTTTTTCGGATGACATTGATGGATTGGCTGGAGAGGAACAAGAACTTGAACAACTGGTACAGAGGCTTGACACCACCTCCAGAGCCTATGGAATGGAAATAAAATGCAGAGAAAACCAAAATGATGACCAACAACACCAATGGCATCAACACAGAGATCAAAGTCCAATGCCAATCCCTCAACACGGTGCATAGCTTCAAATATTTAGGAGCCGTTGTATCAGACAATGGTTCCCGGCAGGAAGTCCTGTCAAGGATCGCACAAACAACTCCTGCCCTGGCAAGGTTGAAGCCCATTTGGAAAGACAAGACCCTCAGTCTACTTCCAAGGTAAGGCTGCTGCGCTCCCTTGTCATCTCCATCTTCATATATGCTTGCGAAACATGGACCCTCACAGCAGATCTACAACGAAGAATACAAAGCATGGAGATGGTGCTACAGAAGACTTCTGGGCATTTCCAACGACCTCAGAGTTACGGGATAGGATATAGGAAAGAACTAGAACAGACCCTTCACATCATGGGTGATGCTGGACGGTTGAAGCAGGAGAGGTGTGATTCAATCAAGAGGCAGTTTGACTAACTCTGTGATGACTTCTTTGCGAATGACAGTGTGGCTGCCACCTTCAGAGCTTTCAACCACAAGCAGGACAGAGTTGACCAACTCCTTCGTATGCAGCTGGCTGACAATAAAAAATTTAAAGACTTGTGGGCGTGGGCTTTGTGTCAACAACTTTTGATTCTGTCTCACAGTCAGACAACCGTTGAGCGTTTAGCATGCATAAGCAAGTGACTATTGAAAACCTGAAAAAGGAAAGCCTTATTGCCCGACCTCTCATCCAGCAAGCTGTCAAGACAGCTGGAGAGCCTACAAATGTACCTCTGACACAGGAAATGTTTATATATACCTCAGAGGCTAGAAAGAAGTATGAGGAACATCTGCAACAGCAGAAGAGGCATGAAGAGACGAAGAGAGAAGCAGCAAAGAGGAAGGCTCGAGACAAAGATGTGGAGGAGCTGAGGACCAAACAACACAGACTTCAGTCTGACATCGACTCAATGCGCAAGTCTGCAGACCAAAAAGCACTGGATGCAGGGAAACATGGCTACCTGGGACTATTGGCAGAGTCTAATGCCATCCAAAAGGATGTCCAAGAAAAAGAAACATCACTAAAGGAGCTTGATGTGCTGTTACTGCAGAGTCAATCTAAATTTTAAGCTAGCCGTTTTTTTTAAAGTGTTTTTTTACTTTCTGTCACTAAACCATTCTCCAAATCATCATGAATGCTATCCAAACGGTTAAACACTTACAACAAGACAAAAAGAATGGGAAAAAACACATGTTCAACCAATAGTGTTTATTACTGACCATTTCTTTATTGACATTTATATCCCAAGTCTAAAACCTGCTCACCACCACACAGTCGTGCAGGTACTGTTTTGAATTTGATTAAATTGACTAACTCCAGAAGAAATGTTGCTATGTCTATGCTGTTACTCAGCATATGTAGTTTCATATTTTGCTCTTCATTTCTGTTAGAAGATCTTCAAAAAGTCTTTTAATTTTAAGGTTAAATGTCTATACGAACCCTGTGATAATAATCAATTTGGTTGATAAATATTGTTATTAAAATATTGTAAAGTCTTACTTTTATTTTGTGTGTGTTGTACAGAGCTCGCCTGTTCCTGATCTCAACGCGTGCTGGAGGCTTGGGCATCAACCTGGTGGGTGCCAATCGTGTCATAATTTTTGACGCATCTTGGAACCCCTCGCATGATGTACAGTCCATCTTCCGAGTGTACCGCTTCGGTCAGACCAAACCATGCTACATCTACAGGTTTATGGCACAGGTAAAGTTTATTATCTTGACAGAACGGAGATGCACCATTTTGATATTATGAATGCCTGACACTCATGAATTTCTCCATGTAAACCCTCTATATAAACAGAAACAGAAAGCAGCAAAGAAACCGAAGTTCCCCAAACAGAAAATCCTAAAGTACATTATTGTATAGCTTTATTGACAAAAATATATTGAAACCATCTAACATGAGACTGAAAACTGTTGCAGACAGAAAGAGCTGTCACTAATACCGATTAAAGGGAGACACACACAAAAAATACATGTTACTGATGTAAAGTTTTATGTCGGATTTGATTACACATGAAAATATATATTTCCAACATATAAATATATTGCCTAAACAATTTTATTCTTGCAGGGAACGATGGAAGAAAAGATCTATGATCGCCAGGTGACCAAACTGTCTCTTTCGCAACGTGTAGTGGATGAACACCAAGTGGAACGTCACTTCAGTGCTGCTGATCTTCAAGAATTGTATGTCTTCAGGCCAGAGGTCTTGTCCAAGGACAAGGAGAAAAAAACTCTTATGTTGCCAAAGGTACAGAATTACTTTGTCTCAAGTCAAAGCATGGTTGCTTGGCTGGTGCATTATGCTCATGTACACATGTACCACCAGTACTCCCTGCTTGTGACTGGACATCTTTCTTTAGAAGGGATGATAAAGCAGAGGCACAGAGAGAGAGAGAGAGAGAGAGAGAGAGAGAGAGAGAGAGAGAGAGAGAGAGAGAGAGAGAGAGACTAGTAATTTGAAGCAGGGAGATGACCACCCTCACATGTCTGGCCTTCTCAACAATAGGTTTACTTTTGATCCACATGGCTCAGCTGGGAACCCCCGCGGGTGTGCCGTTTTTTTTTAGTATAAATAGTATCCCCACTTTCTGGAAATTTAGTGCTTTAAATTCCCACTGTCGCTGTCTTTCTACTTTGTTCTTTCTCATTCCTACTCTGTTCTATCAATCTACTATACATATCGCTAGATTAGTCACCTACCTTTTTTCTTGAAAACTCTTTCCGGGACAAAACTCCTCATTTGTGTGTGAGGTCTGTGGATCAGCTTGGGAATATTGTACGCTTTTTGCCAAATGATCACTGGGGCTTCCTATGTTATTATTTGGCAATGTAGGCATTTTCTATATATGTGTTTTGTTGATATTTTATAATGATGTTTGTATTCTATTTTGTTTTTGTAAACAAGGGTTCTATAAATTAAATTAGAGTATAGCCTCAGCGTCCCCTGAGTGGTATACCTTTATTGTAAAGTGACCGGCTGGTGGAGTGCCTTTAGTGTTGTTTCGGCAGATCTTTTATGCGGATCAGGGGCGAGTCCTCTTTCAGTGAAGTTGTGGTCTTGATTTTGTGGTCCTGACTCGGCTCTTTGCAGTCCGCTGGACCCTGTAAGCAATGAATAACTTACTAGCTCAGCTGGGACTTAAAGATGCTATCTTGAAGATAAGACATAGTCAAACAACTGGAGATGTGCCTCCACTAGTTCAAATACTTTGACCTTTGAATATAGGCAGTCTTGATATTTGCAACAGCAAATAGTGAGCAGAACAATTTTACAGTAAGTAATGTTTGAATTTAGGCAATCTTGAAAATATCTCATCTTTGTTCCATAATTATGTGTCTCTAAAATGAGACTATTTGCATCAGTGTTACACACAGTTTTTGCTTTCTTTCCAGGACGTTCTGCTTGCTGAGATTTTGTCTGGAGAGCAGAGGGACTGGTTTGTTGCCATCCACGAGCATGACTCACTTCTGGAGAACCTCGTCGAACAGGAACTAACAGAAGAAGAGAAGAAGGCTGCTTGGGAAGAATACGAAAACGAGAAGAAGGGCCTTGTCAAAAATGGTATAATATTGATAATTTCTTAACAAATGCATGATAGCAAAACAATAGTTTACTCAAAGTGCGCTATGACCAGCTATGAAGAATTATTAGCATTAAGCAATGGTCTGACTTGATCATGGCAGTTGCCGAAGTCTGAAACAAAAAACAAAAAAAACTCCCACTGTTTCTGACTGTACACACAGTTTGAATCTTTGAGTATGGGATTTCTGCTAAAATTGCTTATTGGCAGAGAATACTGAACATCAGCATTCTTGGCGATACCCATCTAAAACATGTGAGCTGGCCAGTTATTAAAGGCTTTCTTTTTGTCTAATGAGGGCTTAGTCTCCTTTTCTTGACTCACATGGATAGCATTGTGAGTCTATGAACTCAACACCCCACACCCCTTCCATCCCTCTCTTCCCCCTCCACTCTCCCCTCTCACCCACCCTCCCCCTATCCCTTCCCCCTCCACCCACTATCCCCCCTTCCCCAACACAAAAAAAAATGTCCAAATGTTTTGCAAATCTGTGCCAGATGATTCCTAAATAGTCCAAAAATGATATAGAAAAAAAAAGGGTGTCTGTCCGCCTTCTGTCTGTGCAAAAGCTTTAAAGTGGCTAAGTACTCGGAGCCTGTTTCAACTATTTTAACCAAACTTGGTAAGATGGTGTATACCCATCAGGCCTTGAAAATGATCAGTAAATGAATGACTTCACTTCAAGATCAGGGTCACAGAATCATCAAGTTTTGGTCAAAAAAAGGATGATTTTTAGCAAAATTTCACTTTTTTTCTAGGATATCAATATTGAACTGGTCATTCTTTGATGTATGATAGATACCAGTGAGACACACATATTGTAAAAAATTGGTTAACCTCACTTCAGGGTCAAGATCACTGGAGCTGTCCAAAGTCGGTTTGTATTGGTACTTTGAAGTGACCTAAACCCAATGGAATTCCTTTTGTAAAATAATTATGTTCACCACTTTCAGCTAAATAATCTTTATTTAGGAGATTTTCTAAATAATCTTTTGTTTACAAACAATGTAAGATTTCTCTAAATAATACATTTTGTCAATAAATAACTTATTTTCGTATTGTTTAGGTAAATAAATCATGATATAGGTAAATAAGGCAGTGTTGCTAAATAAGAAATTATTTATCTATATAATGCATTATTTAGGTGAATTTGCTAAATAATGTATTATTTAGAAAATATTGCTAAATAATGTATTATTTACGTAAACAATTCATTGTTAGGGACTGCAATTTTCATTATTTAGGGGATTCGCAGATACAAGATACCACTGTGAGGTTGTGTGTAGTGATAAATAAAATTGGAAAATTGTCATTTCACTCTGTTTTGCAATTTAAAATGTGGCAACTGCTTCATTTCACTCAATTTTTATGTGTTCGCAACAGTATTAATATACGAAACTGCAAAGGTGATGGCTTCGGAAAAGAGGAATCCATACTTATTTCTGCATTGGCGGGATTGCTTTAAGAGTAAATCCTATCCTATCTTATTCTATTCTATCCCGTAAATCGAAGGTCGTTGGGGCACCACAGATGATTGTTTAACCAGCGTAATCCATCTTTCTCTGTCCTCAGCAACTCTCATGGCTTCACTCAATGTCAAGAAACTGCAAAGTTATTATTTTACTTTAGCTTAGAAATCAATGCTCACTGAATACAATAAATGTTCAAAAGATTTGCAACTCACCAAACAGTTGTGAGTCCAGATAGATATGAATACCAAATTAACAGTCCTCTTTCCTCAAAAGCCAGGGTAAGAATGAAAGAATTGTAGTGAACTCAGTAGTTTAAACTTTGAACACTCCAACTAGGGATAACTGATTAGGAATAATTGCCTAACCATATGAAAATAACCAATTGAAAATACCAAATAAGAATAAACTTATCTTCTAACCAGAAAAAGAGAATAACGATTAGAAAAAAATAAGTAGGCCTATAAAATCTGTTTAAAATACACTCTACCATAGTCATCATTTTGGTCTGCACTTATTTCCATTCATAGGCTCTGGAGGTGGTTTCAAGCCTCTGTACCAGCTGTTCAAGTTCTTGTTCCTCTCCAGTCAATCAATGTCATCTCCAAAACAGAGGCTGCAGATGTTCTACCCCCTATGCTGACTTGGAGAAGGCTCTATTCCCTATGCTGACTGTGCCTTCGTGATCTGCAAGGGCATCTGACATGATGAGCTCTAGGAAGATGTTGAAGAATGTTGGAGAGAGTAGGCATCCTTGACACACACCAATTCTTGCTCTGAACCAATTTCCGATGGCGTTGTTGTGGAGTACTGCACTGGTAGCCTTGTCATACAGGCTTTTGATGACTTCAATAATGTTAGGGCTGATGTTGTATACTCTCATGGTTGCCCACAGAGCTGCACACCAGATTCGGTCAAACCCTTTCTTGAAATCTACTAACACATGCTATAGATGTTGTTGGTGCTGTAGGTATTTCTCGCAGATTATTCTGAGGTTAAAAATCGGTTCAGTGGTACTTCGTCCTGCTTGTTCTTCAGTATGATTTGTTCAGCTTGGGGTTTCAACCTGTTGAATATTATTTTTATGAGGACCTTGCTGGGATGGCTGATGAGGCTGATGGTGCGGTAATTTTCATACTCCTGAAGGTTACCCTTTTTGCATACCTACCCGTACGGAATTTTCGTATTTTTTCCAGAAATTTAAAAAACTCGGCAAGCGCTACGGAAAATATGGATACTTGTTTCACGGTCCGGAAATACATAAAAATAACATGGGGGAAAAAAATCGAACTCGTTGGCATGTGGTAATGCACCACATGACCTTTTTCCGAATACAGCCAAACCCGGTTCAATGCGCAGTCGCAGTAGAGTCAAGTGGCATCAAAGTTTCCAGTAGAGGCACCAAAGTTTGCCGAACCAGTTTTTACGCAGTCGCAGTGAAGATCGGTGGTCGTGAGATGAATTTCAAAACATGGCGTCCAAACGAATGGCTAAGCAAAGTGATTGTGAATCTGAATCTTCAAAGAAACCGCGCAAGGGGCAGACATATCTTGCCTTGTATTCGGAAAAGTGTCCTTTCGTTATTCGCAGCAGCACTGACTCAAAAGTACGATTTGTGCCAACCAGTTTGGCATATCCGCCTGTGATATGAACGATATCAAGCCCACAGCATATGAAGAATTACGAGGCTTTGGAGAAGAAAAAGAAAATTGTGGCAGCAAATCAATCTATTACTGGATTCCTTGGTGAAACAGGCGACGACCGATCCGGTATGGAGTGAGTGGTTCTTTTCATCATACAGTGTGTCTTGGGCAAGAAAGACCTGGCAGGGCCCAGTCCTCTCCAGGCCATTGGCCACAGCCCAAATCCACGAATTCAGTGTGGCTCGCCTTGGACCTGGTCATTGAACCTGTAGTAAGGTGAGGTTCCTCCGTCGTGGCCAGTGACTTCTGTGTAGAAGGCTTTCGCCCAGTAATGCCGTGCTGACATCAACCCTGTTAGTCGCCTCTTAGAACATGCCGGGAAACGTTGGGTCTATTCTATTCCCTGCCCGAACCCACAGGGCATCAGAGTAAATAAACATAGATAATAAGCAAGTTAACTGTGATCTTGTTAAAATGAAACAAATACCAGAACAGTTGATTCCAGTTTTTCAACAATTCAATGCTCCCACTTCATCTACGCCTATCTCTGCGTTTTGGGTAAATACAAAATGAAAGCATACTTTTTAAAAGAAAATCTGTCAGAGATACTGAAAACACTGAACATTCTCCCACAAAACTAACTTTGACCTTTTGTTTGGGTTTGGGACGTTGATAGACGTTTTATCTTCGAATTTGTAGAGTGATTTGTATTTATAAATAATTAAAACAATCTTTGGAAAGACCTTCCTTTAAGCAAATCTTGGAATCGCCTAAATAATGAAAATTGCAGTCCATAAACAATTAATTGTTTAGCAGCATGTTCTAAATAATACATTATTTGGCAAATTCTGCTAAATAATGAGGTAAACAAATCGTTATTTAGTAACATTTCTAAATTATTTCACACAATCTGCTAAATAATGCATTACATATATAAATAATTGCTTATTTAGCAACAATGCATTATTTACCTATATCATGATTTATTTACCAAATGTATTGTTTATGTAAATAAGTTATTTACGGAGTAAATATTTAGAGAAATCTTACATTGTTTGTAAACAAATGATTATTTAGAAAATATGCCTCTGTATAAAGATTATTTAGCTGAAAGTGGTAAAAATACATTTAAAAAAATTGCAAATAAATATTTTCCAAAGGAAATTCCATATAGTCCAAACTTGTTGTGTTTAGGGATGATAGATTGATCTTTCATTTATGTTCCATTTTTGCATTAATCTTGAACGTCATTTTTACCCTTGCAAAAACATAGGTCATCGTACACTGGAATGTCTGTTTATATATGTTGATAGAGAATCTTGACCCTCTACTCCCGACCATTACCCACATTATCAACGAGAGTCTGTCCTCTGGTGTTGTTCCGTCTGTGCTCAAAACGGCTGTCATCAAACCCCTCCTTAAAAAGCCAAGTTTAGACAAAAATAATCTAAAGAACTATAGACCTGTTTCAAACCTCTCCTTCCTGTCCAAAGTCATAGAAAAAATTGTTCTCAAACAACTGTTTGCCTACCTATATGATAACGCTTTACTTTGCCCCAACCAGTCTGCCTACCGACCCTTCCACAGCACTGAGACAGCCCTCCTAAAGGTAACCAACGATCTGTTGCTGGCCTTAGACAATGGTAACGTCTCCGTTCTCTCCTTACTAGACCTCTCAGCCGCTTTTGACACAGTCGACCACCACATTCTCTTTAACACTATTCAACACTACTTTGGAATCTCCGGCTCGGTCCTGGCTTGGTTCCACTCATATCTTTCCGACAGATCACAAGCAGTCACTGTCGATGGCTGTTTCTCCAGCACAGCAGACTTGGTGTGCGGCGTGCCTCAGGGTTCCGTTTTAGGGCCGGTGTTATTCACTCTGTACACCAAGCCACTGCTTCTCCTGCTTAGAAAGCATGCTGTTGAGAGTCAGTCATTTGCAGACGACACACAACTTTATAAATCCACAGCCCCCTCTCTCATTAATTCCACTGTTCAGACTTTGGAGAACTGCATCACAGACATTAAGTCATGGATGACACGCAACAAGCTTAAGCTTAATGACGACAAAACCGAAGCCCTCCTCATTCACAAGCACAACACCTCCTCCTCACTCCCGCCTCTCCCAACATCGCTTACGGTAGGGACAACAAACATTCAGTTCTCATCCTCAGCAAGAAATCTCGGCTACATTCTCTCCGATGACCTGTCCCTCAACAACCACATCTCCAACATCTGTCGCTCTGCATACACGGCCATACGCCAAATCAGCTCCTTTCGCCACTATCTTACGCTCACTGCCACCAAAACCCTAGTCTGCGCTCTCGTCCTTTCTCGTCTTGACTATTCCAACTCTCTCCTCGCTGGCTCCCCAAAACATATCATTGACAAGCTACAAAAGGTTCAGAACTCAGCAGCTAGACTAGTATCCGAGCTAAGAAACGCGATCACATCACACCTCTACTACATTCCCTTCACTGGCTTCCTGTGCAAGCACGCATAGAGTACAAACTCTCTGTTCTCTGTCACAACTTCTTCACAGATTCTTGTCCCTCCTACCTTGCTGATCTACTGTCTGTCTACTCCCCTTCACGCACTTTAAGATCTTCTGCCGACACTCGCACACTCAAGGTTCCCGTCACCCGCACTAAGACATACGGCCAACGTGCATTCTCTTACTCCGCACCTAAGCAGTGGAACTCCCTTCCCTCCCATATCTGCAACATACAATCAACACAAGCATTCATAAAGGCCCTCAAAACCCACCTCTTCAAACTTCACTATTCAGAATGATCTGTATCCCGCTGCCATTCTCTCCTCTTTGTCTCTGTCTGATCCGTAAGTGTATACACGGCTGTACATATTTATACTGTGTTTCCTCCTGGGCCTAACCGGGCATATAAATAGCTGTGAATATGATTTTGCTATTCTATTTGTCTTTTCTGTCATTTGTGTACATAGTTGTAAATTGTAATTTGTGTACATAAGTGTAAATAATTTGTACCCTTACTGTTCTGTCTTTTGGTGTATTGTAGCGAAAGCGATGTTTTATCGAGTGCATGTACTTGTATGTAATGACTATGTAAAGCGTGGTGAGTCTGGTCATAGGCTGGAGTACCCGCTATATAAAAATCCGTTATTATTATTATAACCCATAGTATGCAACAACATTGGGTTATTTGATCAAACATTCATGAGAGATCATGTGAGGGTCGAAGTCATCCCAAGGTCAAGGTCACTAAAAGTCAAGGTCATTCTAAGGTCACCATATTTTTTGTTGTTGTTGTTGTTGCTTTTTTTTGTTTTTTTTTTTTTTTTTGGGGGGGGGGGGGGGGGGGGGATATGTTTGCTTTACTTTATTTGAAAGTATTGGAGTGTATTTGGAGCCAAAGGTCAATGTCATCTCGTTGTCAAGGGCATAGAAAGACTAAAGCCACCATTTCATTTTGTTTTTCCTGGGCACTTATTTTCCTATTAAATATTGAGTTCCATAAAGACTATTGATTCATATGGACTTTGCCCTTATAGTTAAATCATAGATTCAGCACTATGATTATCTCCCCTAAAAATTAAAAATGGTTTATATTTGTTTTAGTTAATTTGTATTTCCTTTTTTTTTTATTGCAGTGAACATGGGTCAAGGAATGGGTTTGGGCAACTATCTCAGCCAAGAGTTTCTTTTGCAGACAGCCAGGACTCTAAGAATGCAGGTATGTTTGGGCAGAACAAATATCGCACGTACATACACTTACACTTCCCCCGCTTGCATGCTAATAAACTCTCACAATCCCACACACAGTATTTAGGGTTTAAACTTAATTCTTTGATGAGTGACATGCAAGAGACTTGTTCACTGTTCCAAATATTAAAGGTTAAAGGTGGTCCCATAGCTTTGTGGCCATAGGGGAGCATGATGTTGGAAATCACACTTATCTTGGGCCAGCGTAATGAGGGTGATGTCCATCTCTCTCCCTCGCTGCTTTACATTCCCCACCCTTAAGAGAGTAGGTACTCGGTCACAGTTGAGTCGACTGGGGGAGGTTGTTATTTGTCGCTTCACTGTTTGCGGTCACCCATCCAAGTGCTAACCACACTGGATGGTGCTTAACTTGCGACACAGTAGCAAGTGCTCCAACCACTTCGCTATCCGACACCCCAAATATTAACGAGTGAATCTTATTTTGACAGGGATCTTATGGCATTAGGAATGAACACCTGTTGTAAGCGATACTAGATTTAAGTTTCATAAGTAGAAGAAAAAGCAGCAACAATATGAATACATAAGCTGAATGAAAAATACTTCGGAAGGCTTAGTCAGTAGAAGTTAACTGAACAGTTAGTTAGTAACCTTAGCACACTATTCAGAACGATGCTGATGTATGAATGTCGGTGTATAACTACTTGTATAGCCTTCTTCTCACCTTCCTTCTCTCTCTCTCCCTCTTTTGTCTTTGTCTGATGTTAGCATATTGTTTGTATCTGTGTATTGATGAACTTCTGGTTGTGTTTGCAGAATCCAGATATGCCTCAGGATGTTCTCCAAATGCATCTGCAGCGGATCATCATGATGCAGATCCGACAGAAGCAAGAGGAACAGAGACGGGTATAACTACAATAATTTATTATGTCTTACATTTATTTATCCATCTACCTTTTCATTGATATATTTAGATTTTGGTGCATGCTTTACCTGTTAAAAAATCTTATCAATTTGCTAATTACAGGTAGAAAAAGTGAATAAAGGAGAAAACAAAAAGAAAGAAAGTGCTGTTAAATAAAAATACTGTGTGGTGGTATGTGTGTTAAGAAAAAAAAGACTTGAGTGCACAGTACAATATTCATGCACTTTCATCTCTGTTTACTTTGACAGCCCTTATCCAGCAGGTAAGTAACCCAGTACTCAGTTCACAACACTATACTACAACCGCAGGTTATTGCCACATGTTGTTGCAATAAACTTATTTATTGTATATGACTGGAAATAAACGGCACAACTACTTGTAACAGCCCACATAACTGCTTGTCCACATGCAAGCATGTAAGTTGACAAAAATTACAGGTAAGTCACAGGTGAGTCAGCATAGGTGTAGACTGTTGCTTTAGCTAATTCTGGAACTGGTGAAAAGATGCAAAACAACCTCTATCTTCGCACAGTACCACAGCACATTGGACACATTCAAAGGATGTCTGAATTTTTTGTCTGCTATTGTGAGGCGGCACTCTTTCATGCAAAGAAAGCAGTTCTGCTGGCCTCGACTAGTGGAGGGGGCATCAGGGGATGCTGCTGTTGACCTCCTCTTTCTGGTTGAAAAACCATTGACGAGTCCCACTGCAACATCCGTATTGAAATCCAATGTGTCTTGGGGCGTGGACGAGGTCCTACAGGTGCCTCCTTGTACAGGATATAGGTGTTCACCAAGGAGATGTCGAACATGAACCAAAAAACATACTTCCACCACTTCCTTGCCTTCGTTGCCATGCCGTAGTACCAGCGTATCTGGCTTTTTTAATCGAAATTATTGGTGTAATCTTGAACAGCTTAGGGCACTGGGCGACCAGCTGTCTCTCTTCTCTTCCCCCCTCCACCCCCTCTCCCTACTTTCCCCAGTTGCCAGTAGTGATAACACTCACCTGCCGCTTTTTTCACACCAGCTCATGGCCATTCCATTTAAATAAATGTTTAGGTATTTTTAATTCTTCTGAATGGATGAATGCATGTATTATAATTATGGTTTTGGTCAGTGAGAGGTCAGATAGATGGGGGCCATGGGTTGACGGCCCATTATGTGTTATATAATGTTTTACCCCTTTTAAAATAAATAAATTGTGCAATATGTTAGTTCTTATTGCGGGATATCCCTTTTCATTTTTTATGTGTGTCTGTTATGTACAAAATATTACAATTTAAATTTTACATAAAGATTTTTTTTTTTAATTAACATTGTCTTTCAGGTTGCGAGATAGGTGCTTTGAGCACAGTTTTATTGAGAAATTGCCCTTTATAAAAGTTAATTATTATTACAGTAATTGAAATTCAAAAATTATAGGTGAATTTCTCTTAGAGCAGGCTACTAACATGTGCCGCTTTAATGTCCATTTCCAGCTGGAGATGATTGAGCGTCAGCAGGCCAGCCAGTACATGCAGATGCAGCAGCATTATGCCAAGCTGCAACAGCAGTACATGCAGCACATGCAGGGACAGGGCGGAGCATCTGCCATTGGTGGAATGTACCCTGGCATGATGACCCTGGCGCCAGGACAGCGATTCTCGCCAAGCCTGTATGCTCACATGGCACAGCCAGGTTTGGCCACAGGGCAAGCGTCGGCCTCCGCCATGCAGGCCGGTTCTTCCATACAAGCCCAGGCTGGCTCCAGCAGAGAGTCAAAGGGTTCTGACGGAGCTGGGTCATCCAAATCCAAAACAACTTCCGCCACCACCCCAGCATCTGCTAAAGTGACAGAAGTGATTGATCTAGATGAATCGTTGGAGTAGATTCCTTTCTCTTTTTGTGTGTGTACAACTCGCATGCATGCAGTGCCACAATGTGAGTAAGTGTTTGATTTTTTTTTAGGGTGGGGTGGGGTGGGGTGGGGTTGTGATGGATGGATGAACCAGAGTGTTGAGATTCCATTATAACCTTTGACCATTTGGAGTGTTTGGCTGGCGGTTAGTGCTCAGTGACTTAACAAACATTGGTTGCAACTTTGTCAAGGGTGTTGTGGATATGATTCGATTAATTTGATTCGACTTGCCCTTGAACTGATTTTCTTGTCGCCTCATTGATTTGATCGATTTATTTGAATGTCATTTATTGATCATCGTTGTTAGTAGGATTCTATCTGTCCTGTTATCATTAGTCCATTAATTTGATTGTCCTTCATGGGATTATCATGATCATTGTAACCCTTTTTGGATGTGACTTGTTCCAAATATTGATTGAACATGTGTCCTATTGCCATCGAATCATTGATTTGACTTTTCCAGTCTCATTGATTTGATTATCATGACAACATGATATAGCCTGCTCTGCTTGGTTATTTTTTTCAGTCATCCAGAAATCCCAAAATCTGATTTTCATTTTTGTAATTTTATTTCCCTCATAAACATTTTAGTATTTTTTCATCAAGTTATTGTTTTCATATAATTATATAATTTTTGTTTTCATTTGATTGTTTTAGTTTTCGTATTATACCGTTTTCCTGCCCATTTTATAGATGTTTTTTGTTTCTATAGCTACTAAACTAGTCAGAATGCCAATGCTTATCCTATGCACACTGACTAATCCTTTTGAATTCATCAACTAGACTAGACAACCCTGTTTTCATGTTATTTTATTATTGTTGTTTGGTTTTGTGTGTGTGTGTGTGTGTTTTTCATTCTAAATGTTTGTATGCTTACTATATATTTACATATGATTTCATTTCAAATTTGGCAAGATAGCATCAAATATTTTGAGTCAGTTTGGTTGTGGGTATATTTTCAACTGCTTTTGTCATGTTATGAGTTTATTTAACTTTTTTGTGTGTGTTTGTTATTAGCATAAATAAATTTTTGATTTTTATAAAATATTTACTGAAGTTAATGATTTGTTTCAAATTTACAAATTTTGATTTGTTTGCTATTAGAATGTCTTTATGGTTTTAGTTTTCAAATTTTGATTTGTTTCCCATTTCACTGTCTTAATGGCATGATGATTGGACAATTAAAAGCATTGTATTGATGAAACTATTTGGTTTTGTTGTGGTATGATGATAGATGTCTTTATCCATGCTTCTATATTCTATACCATGCTTGGTGTGGCTTAGATTGACATTGGCCATGAAACGTATTTTCTTTCTTTCTAACACAGAAAATGGTGTAGTTTGATGCCGACATAAGAAGAAGGGCAGAGGTGTGTTGATGTCATTTAAAAAAAAATTACTATAAATACCAGGGGTATGGGGGAGGGGAGGGAGAGGAGAAGGGACCATTTCCTCCTCTTACCCCAAATGCCTTGCAATATAAATTTTTTGATATCATAGTCCCTTCTCATCCTTACCATCAGAATTTTAACTCACCCTCAATATTTTTTCCCCTGTTAATGTAATGCTTTTGATTTGCAAATTTTCAAATATAAAAATTGATCTGCCTATAATTATTACTTGAAGTGGTTTTGTCATAAAGTTTGTTGAATAATTTAATAAGGGATTTGTTCAATAATTTTGATATGATGATTTAATATTTTTTAAATCGACAGAAAATTAATATTTTTGTAAATGTCAGTTGTCACGTTTCATGAGCTGTTTCATTTCTAAAAAAGGTATTGATCATTTTCTGTAACAAATAATATTCCCTGAAGAAGGTGGGGAAAAAATGTTTAGTTTCTGTGAAAACTAGCCTAGGAAGCATCAAGGGGGATAAAACGTGGTGTGCAACATGGGGATAAGTAGTCTCCCCTTGTAAATGATGCCACAATGTGAAGTATTAACTTTTTGTCGGTCTGATCTCTTGTACATAAAGGTATAGCTCATAATTCTCTCATCTACCCACCCAACCATGCACCTCATTTCTGTCATCACCTTTCCACCATCAAATCTTTGTTTATTATTTTAATTTTTTGATCAATTTTTCTGTGAGAAATTGTTTCGTTTTTTGGATGCCTTCATTTCAAAGTTGTTTGTGAAAAATGTGTTGTCAACCATCACATTTAATATTTAATTTGCCTTGATTTACGTAAGAGGGTTTTGTTTTGTTTTGATGGACGTACAGACCTGCCAACCCCAGTAAGGACTCGATAGTACTCAAATAAAATTTTGATAGTATTTTTAATAAAACATTTTGAAAACGACGAAAAACATAATTAGGCCTACAAAGCGGCGTCGGTTTTACGTCATTTACACCTTGAGTGTAACTAAACCTTTATTTTTAATAATTAAAAGTCTTCACACGGTATCTCTTAAATGCTGCAGTATCTCAATTCATGTCTATTTCCAGGACTTAGTGTTCTTCACACTAGTTCCACAAAAAATCAATGTATAAAGCTTTTCAACTGCTAGAAGGACAAGTGGGGGTGGAGCATGTTGCTGAAGTAGCAGCTGCACTCTGCTGCATTTTGGTAGCCGACTTGCATTTTTTCAGAAACTGTTCTGAAAATTCTCTCTTATAGCATGGCCCTTCCTTTTTCCAGCTGCACATTCGTTAATTATAGCAGTCGTTTTGGTTCTAGCCGAACCATAGCTCTTTGCAATTTCACTGTCCGGGAACATTTTTTTAAAATGTTGTCCAGCATGGTCCGATGCCGAAGTAGGCACATTATGCTCCACCAGAAATGCAGTAAAATATGCCTCACTTCGAACTGTTTTCAAGTCTGCATCTTTCGTTAGCTAGCGATTGACGAAGCATTTTTCAATGCCGAAGCCTTTGACTGGACATGTAGTGTGCGATGGCTGTTAACAGTGCTGTAACTGTTGTACCGATAAACCAGATTTAGGGTTCACAAAGACCTATGATCGTTTTTTTTTTAACTCATCGTATTATTTTCTAAATCGTCGTAATTTCGTATTTTTTCAATTTCATCGTAAAATAATACGGTCAAATCGTACTGGTTGGCAGGTCTGGACGTACCTTGTGAAGCATCGCCTTTAATTCTTTGTGACTCGCATGCATAGCAATGTCAGTCTATGTATTCACACCTTCCTCCTCTCCCTCCCCACCTCTTCCTTTAAAAAAAAAATCAATTATTTTGCAAATTTGTGTGAGATAAGTCTTCAATGGTGCAAAAATGGCATTGAAAATAAATAAATAAAATTTGTCCACCGTCTGTTCAAAACTTGCAACTGGATTAATATTTTAGAACCTATTTCAACTATAACAAACCACACTTGGTAAGATGGTGTATATATTTAGGGGACCTCATATATGATCAGTAAATGAATGATTTCACTTCAAGGTCACCGGGTCAACATTACATTACATTACATGATTATTGCTTTAGGCCCAGCGGACTCTTCCGAGCCAAATCAGGACCAGACCGGGTCAACAAATTTTAGTTTAAAAAACGACCATTTTCCACAAAATTTCCCTTTTTTGCCCCCTTCTAGGTTATTAATCTTCCCCGCTGGTCGTGGGTAAAAAATTACCCACACCTTCATTAAAATCATCACAACTGTCACAGCTTTGCTTATAATTCATTGAAATTTAATGACTTTGTTTATGGATAATTTTGATGTATATTGACCAAATTTGGCATGTTTGTTTATGTTTATAAATAAAGTAATAAATAAACAACAAAGTTTCTTTTAATTAATATTGAACTTGTGATTCTTTGAAGCATGATAGATATCAATGAGACACACATACTGGGCAAATTTGGTCAACCTCGTTAGAGTATACCCTCAGAGTTCCCTACGTGTAAAGTGACTGGCTGGTGAAGTGCCTTCAGGGTTACCACTAGGGTTGTTTCAGCAGATCTTTTATACGGATCAGAAGTGAGTCCTCTTTCAACCAAGTTGTGGTACTGACTCGGCTCTTTGCAGTCCGCTGGACCCTGTAAGCAATTAATAACTAACTCATGTCAAGGTCATTGGAGCTGTCCAAAGTCGATTAGTACTATAGGTACTTTGAAGTTACCTTGACTCTGAATTATGAGAGATATAAAGTCCAAACTTGTATTTAGAGCTGATTGATTAATCTTTCATATATGTGCCGTGTTTGCGTTATATGGATGGTTAAAGTCATTTTAGGACTTGCAAAAATATACATACAATTGGTCATCATACAGTAAAATGGCTGTATTTAACCCATAATATGCAACATTGAGTTATTTGATCATACATGTGCATGAGAGGTCATGTAAAGACAATGGTCACTGATGGTCATCCCAAGGTCAGTTTGTGTGTGTGTGTGTGCATAATACAACTTTTGCTGTAGTTTATTTTATCGTACGTGAGTGCATTTGGAACAGGAGGTCAAGGTCATGAGGATTACTTTGCATTTTAATGCCACATTTTGTTTGTTTTTCTTCTGGGCACTCATGTTCATGTTAAATATTGCAAGTTCCATGAGGAGCACGCGAGTCATATGGGCTTTGCCCTTCTAGTTTATATCTCTCTATATTTAAAAAAAAAATTTAATGTACATGTTTGTCATCAGAAATTACAATCTTGAAGACTTAAAGAAACTAGTACTTGTATTTAAAAAGTCATTGGATCTGATTTATAAAATGTGCATACTTGGGGTGAATAAGGGCCACAGAACGGATGGATGCATTACACATTGTAAAAATAAAAACAATAATAACAGAAAAGGGTTAGATGTACATACTGATGTTATAGTGTTGATATGTGCAGGTCATATGGTTGGTTTGGGCCAATTTTATTGAGTTATTATTTGCTTTATATTGACATTGATACCACAAGGTTTAGTGTTACAGTTAAAATTATTTTTTATTCAGTTGGTAGGCTAGGTTGCCTTGGTTAGTAATTACACATTTAATGAAAAATGGTTCTTTTTATCCGATTAGGTTATGTTGTCTTGGTTAGCAATTACACATTTATGAAAAATGGTTCTTTTTATCCGATGCTGTCGTCTGCAGCTCAACTGTAATTTCCTGAACTACTATTACAATGGTTTGTTATCAGTAAATTGGATAGTTTTATGAAACCAATAAAAAAATCAAGCAAATGGCAGTAGCCTGTCAATGTTATCTAACAATTTTCAGCTGCCAATAACTAAGATTATCCATGCATATGTAGAATTTGAACTGTTCTGGTAGATGATTTATTAGTAGAGGCATGCAAGTAAATAAATAAAAATTATAAACCAAGTGTGAGCACTTATTGGTTTGATATAACTTGTAAGAAAACAAAATTACAAAATTGTTTTGAAACTGGTCTGTTCTGGAAATAGAACATTTCTTTTGCAGTTCTGAAGTGAATTTGCAGTTCAGCTTGATTTTTAAAACTGTTGTAAAAACTACAAATTTCTGCTGCACTTTTAACATTAATTGCAGTTTCTGAAGTTAAAATGGGCTTGTTGATATTCAAGTTGCTAACATTTGTAAATTATTTCAAGATTGTGGTTCTTTGTCCAAAAATGCTGTAGATGTAATAAAGTAGTGAAAAAATGGAACATTCTTGTCAGTTTTGTTGCATGCAAGAAAGTGTGAATATTTGCACGATCAAAAGTTGATAATTTTTAGTGCCATAAATTGTATGCTTGTGGTACAAATCAAGGCGACTAATTACTGATGCAACAGTGAAAATCAAGTTCATGACCAATTATTCGATTCCCTACTGTTAGCATGGCAAGCCGTTTAAATGTATTTCCAGACAATCACACACATTTACTTGTGTCGAGTAGTGGTCTGATTTGTTCACACACACACGCACACAAAAACAACTGCCCTTTCTCCCCACCTCTCCCCCCCACAAAAAAAAATTTGAAAATTTTTTAAAATAAATTATATAAAACAAAACACACACAAATACACTTTTAAAAAAATGTATTATTATTAACTGAAGAACAAAAATAATATGCCTGTGCCAAAAATTTCTCCTAACCTTTTAGTTGTGAGTCCAAAGCTATCACGTTAGACCATTTGAAAAACATATTTCATCACAGGCAAACTAAGCTTCGTTATACTTGAGCAAAGAATTGGTACCAGCAACCTTGACCTTTGAAACTGCGCAACTATGATGGTTGGGTATGCTGGCCACGAACTCGTGTAATGTTTATGAAGTTTGGTCAAAATGCTGTGCAATAGCTCTTGAGACATAGCAATGCATGCCAATGGACCGACATTTGCTCATTCTGGTTCCTAACTATTTCCAAGTATTTTTAGATATTGAAAGATAAAAATTACAGGTACAAAAGAAATCAGCAAATACAATTAGCATATTTCTGCTTACAAACTTTATTTACATACTTCAAGTTCAATTTGCTTCACAATTCTCCTCAGTTTAGACATTCATCATATAACCACAAACACTGTTATATAGAAACTGATCTCCACATAACACGAGCCACATACAAAAATCATAGAAATATCATACAACTGATCAATAACAAAACCGAATTTATTTTAACACAAAACAAAATACAAGCAACAATCGTGTCACGTTTCCGTAAAAAAAAGCCTTGAAACTGAATTACAACACAATCCTTTTATTTTAATTATTCATTACATACGATACTAATCTGAACAATGAAAACAAAATGTCCCGGAAATATTGTATTTTTTCATTAACCATTATGCAGTTTTACAAAATCTGTATACTTTTGTACTGAATTGATACATTTAAAAGTGGCACAGTAATCAAGAATTTTTTTTTTTTTTTTTGGTAACTACAGTATGAGTTTACTTAAAAAATTGCATTGGGTAATGATTGCTCAACCTACCGCTGTGCTGTGAATTTTACTATGCGTCTTCTTTAACCTTTGCTTTGTAAAGAAACTGGATCTACTTTTGCAGTGATGCCATTTTTAGAATCAACCTTGATGCTATTAATAAGCACAAAACAAATAAATTTATCAACTTAATTCAAAACTGTACTTTGGAGATGAAAGAGGTTACTTTTATAAAAACCCAATTTAATTTTTAAAGTGGGGCAACGCCACCTGTGAATTTGAAAAGAATCTATGATCCTGAAATGTGTGATCATGGGGGCCTGTGCAAAGCTGCGATTTTCCCTGATTCTGAAAAAGTTAAAATAACAGAACTCTTTTCATGGGGTAAACAATAAACATCCTCAATTTAAGTACTCTTTTACTTTCACAACTGCTGATTCGAATGATGCAATACATTCAAACATTTCATTTGCTTGTCACAAACTTGAAAGAAAAACAAAGCACTTGTCAGCTCAGATTACCTGGAGGTGCATCTAATGAAGTTGATCCAAGCTACAAATATTGAACAAAGATGTCCTTTTATTCTCCTTTAGATTAAACTACACTCACTCACAAATGTATCAACGATTAGTTTAATCATGACAATAAACGTGCCACATGCTGTGAAACAATGCAGCTATCTACTTTCTTCTTGAATACCGAGTCTTTTAGTTGTAGAGGACTTAAATTGGGAAGATCCTCATCACTTTGAACTGTCTTCTTTCTTGGGTTTGTCGCTTTCGATGTTGATAGTGCGACCCTCGTCAACGGGTTTAGATTTGACTCTGGCGGAAATGATGAGATGGCCGTCCTCTGTCAATCTGGAAGCCAGGGTTTCTGCATCCACTTCCTGTTAAGTAAAAAATACAATGTGTAAGTAAGTTTGAAGTCAAAGTTGCATGATAATGTTATATAAGCAAGAACCACTAAGATGACTGCTGCACGGTGGCAGAAATGTCGAAGTAAGCTGAAAAATATCAAAGTTGTCACTGCCTCTGTGACCTAAATCATACACAAATTGGTCAAACACGGTATGCGGTCGAAGAAAGAAGATTCATAAGTCTTGTCTGCAGGCCTGTAGCACAATTTGAGCATTGCAGCCCAGTTAGTATGCAAATGTCACAAAAAATGGCAAACAAGGAGTTTGAAATATGAGCAGGTCAGTGAAATTACATGGCAGCCTCAGCGACTGTTTTTAAAGGACTTGTATATATTGCCTGAACCCACACTGCATACTGAAACTGAAACTGTTTCTTCCGTATGTTGTTTTGATTTTTTAAAACTTTTTATTTTATTTTAATTGTTTGATTTATTTAATATATAATTATTCCCCCCCCCCCCTCCCCCCCCCGAAAAAAAAAAAAAAGAAAAAAAGCAACAAACATCTGATTACCTACCTCAGGAATGAGAAATTCTCGCATAAACTCTCGGGAAACAAAGCTGTACTCGTCCGATTTCTTTTCATGCTTGCCAGAAATAATGAGTCTATCGTCCATAACCTTGACATTCAGTTCTTCTGGTTCATAGTGAGACACGTTCAGCTTGATGAGAAAGCCTTCTTCTTTGTTTACTTTTGCCTGAAATAATAATAATAATAATAATAACAACAATGATGATGAAGATAGCAATCTCTTTTGATCGCCAGCGCTCTGAGTGCGATTAAAAAATAGCGTGTGATAGCATCCTGCATCATCCATCCATCACCCACCATCAATTATCAATCAATCCATCACCAATCAATCCATCATCATAATCATTGTCATCTATCATCATCCACTCAATGTAGATGTTTTTTTTAAGCAGTGATGGCTATCCATCTGGAAGATTGATTGATTGATTGATTGATTGTTGCTTTAGGTCCAGCGGACTCTTCCGAGCCAAATCAGGACCGGACAACCCCCGATCCGCATAAAAGATCTGTTGAAACAACCCCAGTGGGAAAATTGAATGCCCTCCACCGGCCAGTCACTTTACAATAAAGACATCCCACGCGAGGGACGGCTGAGGGTTGACCTCAACTACGCGAACTCCCCGATTACAAAAACAAAATAGAATACAAACATCATTATAAATCATCAACAAAAAACATACATAGAAAATGCCTATAGTGCGAAATAGTACATTCATAGGAAGCCCTAGTGACCACCCGGCAGAAAGCGTCCAACACTCCCAAGCTGATCCAACAGACCTCATACACAAACAAGGAGTCTTGTCCAGGAAGAGTTTTCAAGAAAAAAGGTAGGTCATTGATCTAGCGAAGAAGAAGATAGTATAGCAGAGTGTTAGGACAGATCGGGAATGGGAAAGAGCAAATGAGGAAGACAGCGACAGTGGGAATTTAAAGCACTAAATTTCCAGAAAGTGGGGATACTATTTATACTGAAACCCCCGGCACTCCAACGGGGGGAACTGTTGCCGCAGTTAATTTGTCATGCCTACAAAGGCAAGACAGGTTTCAACTGGGGCTTTCACTGTACCCTTTATAGGTTAGAACAATCTACAGTGGCAAGATTGCTCATGACCCCAAGGGGTCATCTGGAAGATATCTTCTGCGCTGTCATGATACTGACTGACCATATCAGTGATGTCGTTTTCGTCGGCAAATCGGCCATTCACCGATAACATTCCAAAATGTCCGAAAGAGTCATGTTCTGATCGGCCCGCTGTCCTAATGTTTTACGCCTCAATCGGCCAACATTTGTCCGTTTTTTGTTTGCTTGTCTCATGTACGTTTCGTTGTTATTGCTTCTGGCCATATTAATTTCCTATCGGATAAATAAAGGTGTTACGAGTTATTGTCAAAGATCAAGTATCGGAAGCACCAAGAAGACGACACATGCATCAGCAGAGTAACGTCCCTTGTTGCGAAAGAAGTCAAAATGATGGCCTAAAGATTTTCAAAATGTCCTAAAGGTTTGTGACTGAATCGGCCAAATGGCCTATGCTGAAAATTTCTAGCAACATCGCTGCCATATATTCTAGGAGACGCCTTCCGAGAGTGGTGACAGTGTGTAGTCATCAATATAGTAGAAAATGGTGGATATATTAGAACGTTGGTTTCTACAGGATGAAGAGGATTTAGAGCAGAAATGAATCGAGATTGGTACTGACAAATTAAACGAAAAATACGAATCGGAAAATATTTTTTTTATTTTGGGAATTATCACAATGGTATTTTTTGTAAACAGTGCTTTGTCGATCAATTGATCAAATATAGACCAGTTAATCTAAAAATCTTGAAGCCACATTGACCTCAATTAATTTAAAATAAATTGTGTATGTGACCCATTGCAAGGTCTTTCTCACTGGTCAATTGCCAAACACTGAATACAGACCGTTTAGCCATGAGGGCTGACAAAAGGTGTCTCCCAGAATATATCAGTTAGCGTCACAACTGCATGGGAGACCTCGTCCACATAGCCTTGCTGCTTCAGAAAACTTCTAAACAGGTGGGGAAGGTAGTGATGACAACTATTCAGCTGATGATAATAATAATAATAATAATAATAATAATAATAATGATGATGATGATAATAATGATGATGATGATGATAATAATAATAATAATTATTATTATTTTTATCATTATTATTATTATTATTATGAAAAGTTTAAGATGCTAAAAATGGATATGCAGTGTGGTACAAATTAACTTCTGAAAGTCACCAATCAGACACACTACTTGGTACGTTCACCAATCAGACACACTACTTGGTACGTTATCACAATGGCATTAAACCAGTTGGTTTCCTGTAACTATATCAAAGTGGTAGAGAGCACACAGTGAGACTAATAAAAGGAATGAAAGAAAAAGAAAGGCCTCTCCAATCTCATAGCAGCAATTTCATGATTTCACAGGCAACTTAATTAAGCACACAAATATTACAAATATATCAAAAAAGCATTCATAGCACAAAATTACACTGCTTGCACCACTGAAGTGACCACAAAAATTTATATATCAACGCTAAGTGAAAATATATTTAGCCAGCCTAAAATAACCATACACTTATCAAAAGCAAACCAATAAAGCTACCATTTCAAACGACCTTAGAAGTTTTTTTGCTCAATTACAATTGCATGTATACCTGTTGTACAGAAATAAACAGCCATTTCTCTCAGTATTTGGTCAAGAAATGGTCAATAGTTAATATAGTAAATGCCAGCATCTGAACTTGAGAAATTGTAATGAAATCAATGCCAGCAGGCTGTGTTCAGTTTAGCTGGTATACAGTGTTGGAGATCACGTACAATCGTACGTGTTTCACATACTGAGTTGGGAAATCACGTAACGGAAATGTAATGAAAGGGTATAAACACGCACAAAGTCAGTGCCAAAGGGGTATGAACACATAAAGCTAAGTTGTTGGGAGGTATCATCAGGTACAACTATATCGGTCGTGCGTACAGCTTTCGTTCGATTTGGATCGTGTGCCTGTGCGTCCTGCGCAACCGCCTACCACCCTTTCTCCCCCTCCTATTCATTCTGTTGCTTACGAGAAACAGCCAATCATATGCACTATAATATTCACTCTTTTTTCTCGACGCTTTTGATTGGCTAAACAACCCAACATTAAACATGGCCGACAAGCAGCGATCTGAGGGGAAGCTGAAGAAAAGGAAAAATAAAGCAGACAAAACTAATTGCTCAAAAAAATTAAAACAAGATGAAGGAAAAGAAAAACAAACTTTTTTGTCAGCCTTTGGCTTTAGTTTGAGTGCTCGGTAAGAGAAGAAAGATGAGCCGCAACTGGGCCCGGCTGAAGAAACTCACACTGATGAAAAGACTTTCCACGCAAAGTGTTTATTACGTATGTTGGTGTACCCCCTAAAAAACTGAAAGGGGGTATAAAAACCCCCTTATGTTTGCAATGAGGGTATGAAACTGTGATGGAGAAAGTTTTTAAGGTAGGGGTATTTATACCCTCAACCAAAACATGTGGGGGTTTTCATACCCTCATTGCAAACATAAGGGGGGTTTTATACCCCCTTTTAGTTTTTTAGGGGGTACACCAACATACGTAATAAACACTTTGCGTGGAAAGTCTTTTCATCAGTTTGAGTTTCTTTAGCCGGGCCCGGTTGCGGCTTACCTTTTTCTTTTCTTACCGAGCACTCAAAGCCAAAGGCTGACAAAAATGTTTGTTTTTCTTTTCCTTCATCTTGTTTTAATTTTTTTGAGCAATTAGTTTTGTCTGCTTTATTTTTCCTTTTCTTTGGCTTCCCCTCAGATCGCTGCTTGTCGGCAATGTTTAATGTTGGGTTGTTGTCAGTCTTATATAGCCAATCAAAAGCGTCCAGAAAAATATTGAATATTATCGTGCATATGATTGGCTGTTTCTCGGAAGCGACAGAATGAATAGGAGGGGGAGAGAGGGTAGTAGGCGGTCGCGCAGGACGCACAGGCACACGATCCAAATCGAGCGAAAGCTGTACGCACGACCGAAATAGTTGTACCAGATGATACCTCCAAGCAACTTAGCTTTACGTTTTCATACCCCTTTGGCACTGACTTTGTGCGTGTTTATACCCTTTCATTACATTTTCGTTACGTGATTTCCCAACTCAGTACGTGAAACACTTCGATTGTACGTGATCTCCATCACTGTGAAAACCCCCACATGTTTTGGTTGAGGGTATAAATACCCCTAGCTTAAAAACTTTCTCCATCACTGGTATAAACTACATAACACAACGTTCAGTTATACAGGTATAAACAGTACATAACATATTCACGCCCAATAACAAAAGAGAAAACATTTTTTTCTCTTTCATATTTCATTATATTTACTATTATATTCTATTGTATTTCTATATGATATTCAATATAAATCTACTTTAATTTGTACACAAAATACATTACTAATGTTAAACTCACCTGCACCACCTCAGCATTTTCACCATGACCTTCAGCGGGCCAGTTAAATGTTCTGGAGGCAAAACGGTTCATCTCTTCGATGGCATTTCTCATATGCTGGTCGAAAGAGCTTGGGGCGAAATTTCTCAGAAGGTTGAATGGTTCGTCCCACAATGAATCTCTACGGAAGGGTCTAAGGTGTCGGCCAGGCCACATCGGCATCATGTCCTTCTTGCCACGAACTTGCTGCAATGCCCCTCTCCACTGGTACGGAGCGCAACGTCGTGCCACAGGCATTAAGCAGCGAAACGATGACATTGTTGTATTGAGTTGCTACGTTCTGGGCAAGATGTGTGTCCTAAGTATAATGAAAAATAAAATGTATTGTTAATCTGATACATGGTGTTTTATGATTAAAAAAAAGAATAATTTATTCAAGGTTTTTACGGTCAATGAGATTTTAGGTTGTCATACATGTGTCACTGGTCTAAACAAATGTAACAGAGCGAATATTGTAGAGTTCACTTCCAAGTCACATGAATGTTTCAACGCACATCAGAATTTTTCACTATTAAACAAGAATATTTGCTGCACTGAATGCTCCATAGACACACACATAGCTCAAAACCAGCATTTTCACAAAGATTCTTCATTATTGTGGGGCTGTATGTTCTGTCTTAGTTTTATCCTAAAGAAGCAAACTCAAAATGTGGAGCGATTTGCCACTAACTGCAAGCTAAATTTTATTCAAATCTGTTTATGAATGATCAATAAGAATAATAAGGCTGAGCAGTAGTTTAATCATAAAAATCAACATCGGTCAAATCATATTTGAGATAATGCAAAAACAAGTGTTGAACAGAAAAGTGAAATACTGATCGTGCGACTGACGGACAAAAGCTACAGATTGCTACAGAATGATCGACGATGAGTCATGTAGATACCAAACATTTTCAAAATTAGTTCAGTGTTGTTTTTTTTATCTTATAGATCTATATAAAGCAAAACGTGTTTAAAAAAGAATTTACTCCAGTGACCTTGACCATTGAGGTAGGCTAGAAGAAAACAAAAAATACGATGGCAAACACAAAATTATCAGGAAAAATTTAAAGAGTTGGTCACGTGCGACTGAACTAAATAGCTGCAATCTTAGCATGGAACTGTGTAAACCTGAGCACACTCACTCGAAGTAATTCTGCTATGCAAGATATTATGTTGGTTTAAATTCTCTTTCCATAGTCAATACAGTTGGCATAGCATATATCAACATAATAACATGGTGCACAGAGTATAAAAGTTAATGCAGTCTTTACTGCGCTTATCGTCTCCTCTCTGAAAATCCTTTTCGGGAAGAGAGGGGACTATAAACTGATTTTTTAAAAAAAATAATAAAAAAAAAAATACTGCGCTTTACTCTTACTTAATCTGTTACTGTGTTAGTGATAATTAGAGTTAATGAACTTCCATGACCCATTGATGTGTAGTAAGTTTGCCAGAGCCCCTGCTACTACAGCCGGTAATAACACTAGCTGAAGATAACCCCCAATACACAATCTTAATAGGTTTGGCTGTGCAATGATCTAACAAACGGCTACCTGAGCTTTGAATCTGCATTATCTAGTACGCTCTTACGAGAAAGTGTTAAAAGTGCGCAAAATTCTAAGATACAAATTCTTACCTCAACCAGTTTGAGTTTGTTACAAATCCCAAAAATCGTGGTCTTCTTGGCTTGAATTTGAAAACGATGTATTTTGCAGAGCTAGAGAGAAAATACCCACTAATATGTTGTGTCGGATGTTTCTCTAGCAAAAGGATGCAATATCCTTCGACAGAATGAACGTATAAACTTCCACTGTCACCTTCGTGTTTTGTCGAAAATGCCTGATGCAACTAGCGACCGTTCTTTTATCACCACCCCTTCTGGCGTGAACTGCGACGTTTGTTATGCGGGCGGCAGTGTTTTTGAATGTAGTAACGCTTTGAGACAGTTCCGGTATATTCTCGAACTACAGTGGGCGCCTGCGTCACTGAACGCAAAATAGCATCGGAAAGCTCTAGAAACTGGATTCGATCGAAAACATAGGCCTAAAGATGAATTCGACTACGGCATAACATACACGTGGTTAAAAGTTATTTGCGTCTTGTTTTTGTTTTAGAAGGATAAGCAGTTGTTACAAACTATACACTCAGATTGCTACAACATATATTAATAGATTAAAGAGAGGACTGCCAGTATTCAAAATTTTAGTGAGAAAATATTAAATGTGGATAACACAGATGAAATTGCTTCTACTTAATTCTTGCCTCCCTTCTAAATATCATTTTGGGAAGTATTGTTTTGTTCTCTCTTGTGTTTGTCCGCCTGAGGAAGGTCTTAGCTCGAAAATTTGCTTTGTGTCGTTTTGCCTAGTTTTTTTTTTTTATCGAAATAGCATTCTTTTGGCTAATTATGACTTACTATCTTATGTACACATTTGTTTCTCATTAGACTTCCATTATGATAACAACATAACGACAGTCGGAGGAAAGCGTGAGGCAGTTCTTATATATATATATATATATATATATATATATATATATATATATATATATATATATATATATATATATATATATATATATATATATATATATATATATATATATATATATTTATCTTAATGGTACCTTGTGGAGACATACCGCAGTTAGAAAGGGATATTCTGGAGACAAAAGGATTTGGGAGACGATTTTGTGTCTCCTTAAAGTTTAGCTGCAAATTTTACTGACTTCCACATTCACAGAGTGGTTTATTTTCAGCCTTGACCTTAGCCAATAGACTCAGTAACACTGTGGATTGTTTCATTGTTGTATAGGGGGTTACGGGTTGTAACAAATTGAAAGGTCTTTGACAGGGTATATACTTGACACAGTTAGAAACGGTTATTAGGAAGAACCTTGGTTTTGTATCAAATACTCTGCCATGATGCGCTATATTTGCATCAAAGTAACACGAGTGTGTTAATTTAATGAACTGGCATTAATTCACGTGATTTTAAATATTAATCGGTCGATTGTGTAAAATATACACCCCTATTTCCAATGAGACTGACCGAACCGGAACTGACTACTTGGAGAGAGAGAGCGCGTCACTGTGCACAACTTCACATGGGTGTCTGAGCGGTAAGCAAGATTTATATACTTTCATTTTTAATTCTATAGATTTTGTTTTTATGCGTTGGCGTTTGTGTCCATCCAAGTGTAATTTACTGGCTGCCAAATGGTAAGAGACAAGTCTGAGCCCATGTTTTAATGCTTGTAGTTGTACTAATACGGTAATAGCCATAGGTACTCCAAAGTCTTCATTGGATCTTGTCGGCTCGGCAGTTTTGACTTCACTTTCAACACTTATTATTAATGTAAAACTGCCTCAAAACGAACAGTGGCTGTATTTTTCTGTAAATTGAAAGCTTTATCTTTACATCTGTGTTGTTTTTGTTTTTAATGCATGTTTATGCGAAACAATTGTCAGCGCCGGCTATGGAGGAGGCTCGTATCAAACTCTCAAAGTGCTTCAAGATATTTCATTGGATGGCCTAACAAAAAGAACCAATGAGAAGTTCGGAGGCTATACGTGAAAGAGTTTTAACGAGCCAAACAAAGTGGTTAAAGCTATTTTGATGTAAGTTTGATTTTAACTAGAATTTTAAAAATTAGCAAGATATAAAGAGCAGACATTCCTTTATAAAACTAGGGTATTTATAAATTTGTGCATTACTCTATCGCGGTGCGCTTTGCCTGTATAAAAGTGTACACGAACGATGGTCGGGTTATCTTCTTCTTCTTCTTCTTCTTCTTCCTGATAAGTAACCACAATCGTCGTGTCGATCACTATGTTACTATTAGGGGTCTGCGCAGATATGAATTTAGGCACTGCTGATGGGTATGTGGGGGGTAGTGATGGCTGCCTTGGCGAACTTGTAGGCCTATCCAGCGAAACGAGTGCTGAGCGTAGTAGTACACTAGTAGATAAGCTCTTTGCTAGTAGGCCTATAATTTGCCGGCACGCACTGTGAATTTGATTTTCCAACGTTGAAGCACCAAAACAGCTGAACATTTCATGGGACAGGCCTGAATAAAATTGGGCTTGGAGTATAACATATGAAAGGGTTACCTGTCAAAAATTAGCATTCTGGTATCAACATTGGCTTCACTTTGAGACTCCAAAGTTGTCAATTTCTTCAATGCCAAAAAGTTGCGAAAAAACACACCAACATTCGCCATTTTCAAACTTTAATAACTTTTTACCTATTTGTCCTATGGGGAAAAAAATATACCACTGTGTTCAGAACAAAAAGATCTATGTAAACACTTTAGTGTCCAAACTGAGTTAAAGAAAATAAAATATCACTTTGGAGTACCTACTGAGAAATTTCGCGTGACGTCATCAAACGTGCGCTGAAGGTGGCAGACATTTAGTAGTATAGTAGTAGTAGTAGTAGGAGCTCCTCTGGATCTAAGCCTCATGGCTTATTCATAGTTCCTTCGGTATTGGTTTGGTTTTATATGTTGTATGGGTTTGATCAGCCAGTTCAAGACGTTCCTTATCATAACCATATTATCATATACCATCTCTTTAGTTTAAACCAAATTTGGTCATCAATGTATTTTTTTAATTTGTTAGGTTTTCATTCTCAGAGTGTGCTTCATTCTAAATCTAAGCCCAATTTCTTTTTTCTCCAAATGGTGGAGGCTGTGTTCAGAACAGAATTAGAAACAATAATACCCAATATTAATTATAATAATTTTTAAAAAAATCAATCTAGCAAACTTGCACATCATGACCAAAGGTCGAAAGGAAGGAAAAAAGATGCTTACCACATAATAACTAGAGAATTAAAAGATGAGATCACTGATCAGAATCAGACACTACAAGTACAACAAAGTTTTAGAATGTACACACACACGTTGAAAAAGATTATGAAATTACATAAAAGTTACAGCCTCTAGGTAAACCTTTAGCCCAAACTTCTTAGTAAAAACCAAAGACTTGAAAGAGATACTAAAATACACATACAGCACATACAAATCTTCACTAATCAAAAACTAGTTATAGGATTATGTTCAATGATTAAAACATTAGTTCTGGGTTGTATGCAGCAAGCATTGAACAAACATGGAATTGCCATTGGTAAGTCTGCAAATCAAGTCAACACAGTGCATAGCTTCAAATATTTAGGAGCCATTGTATCAGACAGTGGGTCCTGACAGGAAGTCCTCTCCAGGATCGCACAAACAACTGCTGCCCTGACAAGGTTGAAGCCCATTTGGAAAGACAGGACCATCAGTCTACATTCCAAAGTAAGACTGCTGCGCTCCCTTGTCATCTCCATCTTCCTATATGCTTGCGAAGCATTGACCCTCACAGCAGATCTACAACGAAGAATACAAAACATGGAGGTGAGGTGCTACAGAAGACTTCTGGGCATTTCCTATACCCAACACATCACCAACGACGAAGTCCAACAGACCATCACACAAGCCATTGGACAACATGATGACCTGCTAACAGTGGTGAAGAAACGGAAACTCCGATGGTATGGCCACATCACCAGATCATCAGGCCTTGCAAAGACCATTCTGCAAGGCACAGTGCAAGGAGGTAGAAGAAGAGGCAGACCGAAAAAGAGGTGGGCTGACAACATCCGAGAATGGACTGGTTTGACACTGAGCGAAGCCATCAGGGCAGCTGAGAACAGAGAAAGATGGAGTATGCTGGTTAAACGATCTGTGGTGCCCGTACGACCTCAGGGTTACAGGATAGGATAGGATAGGAAGTCTGCAAAGCAGTTATGTGCTGAGGCCGAATAGATAACGCATAAACATTATATGCAGGATGGCCGTATCACCACTGGTGGTACAGACTGTATCACCAGACTACAAACTAATAATAATCATACATGTATCATGCATTAGGGAGTTGAGAACTAACACAATTAATTAATCAAACAATCAGCTGAATGTAGCTTTTATTAATTTAAGTTTAAGACCGATGATTGAAACTAATAAGGACGCTTTGAAAAGTTTGTTTATGACCTCTGATTGTATAATTCAAAATATGGCTCACATGCTTGGCAGTGTAATTAAAGTGTTAACCTTTTCACTAACTTCATCAGTGTTACCTATCGTCTTTTTTATTTGTATTTTATGTATTTTATTTTGTATAAAAAAAGATCAGAGTTTGACTAAGCTAACTGTTATAACTGATAGTGATAAATTTGATTCAAGTGTAAAACAGTAATTAATAATAAAATTTATTCCAACACTCTACAGGAAATAGCACGGCATTTATGGCAAAGCTTTTGTTTCATTGCCATTGGCCGATATTCCGTTGACGTGATGGAACCCCATGATTTTTACATAACTAAGTTTGTTTTGCCTCTAACTTAGTAATAGTCTGGATTTTAAATTCGTTCATGCATGCCACCCAGCTCTCCGAGCTAAACACGCGTTCTAGCTGCTAATATGACCAAAACAGAACAGAGGTACACACATCTTAAGTAATATCTGCAACAAAGGTTAATTTCAGATGACAGATCAGCAAATGGTTGTTCTTTATATTGTAATATGTATTTTACTATTTATTTATTAATGCCTGAAAGTGGCAGCTTTAAAAAAAATGATTTTGTGAATTTCATTGGCCTTTTTTTTTCTTAATGGGTGTGAAGTGAGGCACTTTGTAAATTATTGTACTTTACTAAAAGTGCCCAAACTTATTTTGTTGTATATCTGAATTTGAGCCCTACCAAAGTTCTTATACATGTCATGTGTTGTGTTCTCACTGCCAGGTTACTCATTTATTTGTAAAGTAAGGCATCAGTTAAGTGTTGAGTAGATATTAATATTATGCTGTATTAGTCATGTTATTATTTTTAAATGTTAAGGACCTGATGCGAGTAAAATGGAAATTGCTGAAACTAGTGAAAGGGAAGCACATGCAGGTGCCGAACAGGAGATGCTGCTCATCGCAGTACGAGATAATTACCTAGATGTGAGTTATACTTGGATTTTTAACAAAATTTTGTTTTCCCATGTTTACTATTTATGTGAGCTCATGATAGTGATGCATGAATTTGCTAACTCAACTGCAATTGTCAGGTTGTTGAATAAATTAATATAACAGTCAAATATTTGCAGGCCTCCACATCTGCTTATTTTTAATCTGACCAAAATACCTTTCTGTAAAAATGACCCAAATCAACAAAAATCAGCATGGATGTGCTTTCACATTTTTTTATTTAGTATGATGGTTAATAATAGATAAATGTTTATTTTCTTGTGTGTTACAGGCTGTTTTTATTTTTTAAATCAACCGTCCTTACCTTTGACCTACCTAGTTATGGAAAGCTTGTATCCACCCGAGATAGTTATGGGTGAATAAACAATCATTGTGATTGATGGTCAGGTTATTGTTATTTATTTTTATTTATTTTTTGACAGTGTACATTGTCCATTATTTTAATCCAGAAAATTCTGGGCTGCATCCCCCAGGGAAGGCGTTGTCACATCTTGTAGCATGCCCAAACCCAAACTACCTGATATTACTTGGGTGGGTGGATAAACAATGCCATGTCCTGCCCTAGACCATGCAGCCACAATGTTCACAATTTACAGAAGAAGAAGAGATTACTCTTATATAGCGCACTTACAAGCTCAGAGAGCTTCTCAAAGCGCTGGCCACTACAATCCAGCAATCACAAAATAGTTTGCTTAAGTCAGGATTCGAACCCACGTCGCACGAGACGCACGTACACAAGTCGTGCGCTCTGACGACTGAGCTATCCCTGCCGCACAATGAATGATTGGTGTACATATCCAGTACTGCAGTAGATAGTGATGAGTACACTGTATATGTTCTGATGTGGTTGTTATATTAAGGGATATATTTTTCAGGCTGTCATGGACAGTGAACTGGAGGAAGAAGATGCAACACTCTCATGTGCAATGTTTTCTGCTTTCAAAACTCCATCATCTGGAGACCAGGATGCTCATGTGCAAGAAGGTACAATGTATTTACAATGTTGTTGTTGTATCAAATTTTATTCATCAGATTAACATAAGTTGTACTGATAAATGTACATTTTGCAAAAACCATAGACCATTTATATGCAAAAACGTACTATTCAACAAATACCTGAAACATGTTGTATTTACAATGAAAGACATGTCTTTTAAGTAAAGAGGGCGGGGAGTGGGTGGGTGGGATATGGTGTGCCGGTGTTTCTCTATCCACATACTATTATATTGCTTTAACTCAGCAAAAAACTTCGGTTTTGCATCCTTAATTAGACACTTGAAGTTAACCTGGAATGCCCCCTAATATGTGCATAACAAAAGTTATCTTGCACTGGAAAGTGCTCTTGAGTCAATATGAAGATGTTTCAGGTATTTGTTGAATAGTACGTTTTTGCATATAAATGGTCTATGGTTTTTGCAAAATGTACATTTTTGCAGAATTTGGCACAATTAAAATTTGGAACAAAAAATCCCCCATACCTGCCTTCCATTAAAACAAAATAAAACAAAAAACCCAACATAAATTAAATTTAAAAAATCAACTGTATTTGGTAAGATTAGGGCTAATAAAGATTTGATCTTATTCTTAAGCTGATATTTTGCAGCGTATGGATTTAGGAATGGTGCTTCAGACCAGTTCATTCATATTAGTATCTCTTTAACATGTTTTTGTATTTGTCCAGAAAGAATAAAATACAGTTTTCTGGATACCTTTCAGAGATATGCCTCCATTACAGATTTATTAGCATTGCATCATATGCATAATAAATGACTACACCTGTATAAACAACTTTATTGTTAATTGCATACTATAGTATTAAACCAATGCTTTATTGGCCATATTGACTTTGCACTTTTTCCCCTTTCTTTTCTATCAAGTATCATACGTTTCAACGCAAGATGATAATATTAATTTGTGAGTAACGTCTTCCTTTATTAAGAAAGTTCTGTGACATTTTTTGACATGGTGACCTCCTATGTAACTGTTCAACTCTGTGTGTTCCAGCATTGCAGTTTCTCCCCTCAATCACACCGATCTCACGGAAGCAGCTAATGGTGTCCAGCCAGCTCAACTTCACTCTCACTCAAGTTAAGCCAGCAACAGAACAGCCAGCAGCAGCTAAGAAGTCAAGCCGACACAGCTTCTCAACAGCATGAGTCGGTTCAGCGTGCCAGTCAGTCTATTCACAAAGGGTTAAATGGCCACAACCAAAAGATGTTCACCTGTACAGAATCAACACATACTCATAACAGCATACAAATACCTGAACAAGCGTCTGATGCAGAGTCTGAGGAGTTTAATGATTTGAGAAGCAACCCAGCACTAAACGAAAGCAAGATTAAAAAATCCTCAAAGCCCTCACGAATGTGCCCATTCTGTTGCAAAAATTGTGGTGAGAAACTCTCAAGGCACCTAAACAATGCAGTAAACCCATTATATACAAAATGTGCTTTCCAAAGAACCCACTCAAGATATTTGAACCTTCAACCTCTGCATACATGTACCAGATGTGCACAAGAATTTCTAATCATGTAGGGAATTGTGCTTTATGCATGTTGGATATGTCAGTGAAAAAAATATGGACCAATAAACTAGTCTTGCAACTTCGGGATGATTAGTACATGTATTCTTACCTGTATCAATGTGATGGAGAACACTTCCGACATGAGTGATTTCCTGGATCGCAAGAGGAGCTTGATAAATATTTTCGTTTATCTGTGCCGAGTGGCCCATATGCTTAAAGAACAGGGCCCTCTTAAAGGCTCTTTCCTTCAGGCAATTCAAGTGCAGCATACATGGTGCTAACTCTGTGTCGATTTTTAGTGGCATTGATTCGAGCTTTGTTTTGGATACCGGCTTCCTTGCATACAGTGTCCAGAGCCTGCCAACCCGAGACATGAGTTGATGAATTTTGTGTGCAGGCAAAAAACATACAGGTAGTCCTTTGGTATGCCAGCCATTTCCCTTGCTTCATTGTCACATAGGCGATTCATTGTATCCACTGTGTCCTTGGGAAACAATATCGGGACAAGATGATTATTGCCTTTTCCAGTCTGGTAGGTGACTTTGTAATTATCCAACATTTCCCGGTGTAGTGGATCATCCACTGCATCAGCCTTTTGCTTGTCAATCCAAACATCTTCCTTTGCTTCCTGCCATTCCCTGATTTTCAGGCGGAAAGGCTCACCCCTCCCCCCCTCACCCCCACGCCTTGCATTGTAGAGTATCAATTTTATGTTAAATAGTATGGATGTTTTTCTCACTAAATGGTGCCATTGGCTGGGAGCATAATCCCTATGATTCTGATGTTCTTAAAATTCTACAAAAAAGCCTTATTTTCCGATCTTCAAAAGCCCATAACTTTTTATTTTCTGGCCGATTCTCAAAATTCAAACTGTTTTGTGACCGTGAAACTAATTAAAAAAAGCAAACCTGCTCCTCAAAATTTCAAACAAAAAAGCATGTGGACAAGCTACTTTGTGTTATAAAAAAAGCTGAGAAAAGGCTGAAGGTGGCAGCCAAGTGGAAAGATGAAAAAGAAACAAATGTATTGTTGCAGATGGTCCATATATATAAATGAATGGTTTAGTTATTGTTTTTAGATGGTTATTTCCCCTTTTTTATGCTAAAGTTTGAAGCCATTTCTTAGCCGTTTTATAAGCGTTTGCATTAATTGTTTATAGCTGCAAAGTTTTACTTTTAGTTTGCTTTGTTTTAAAGCTTTGGGCTGGCGTTTTTTTTTCTCCATGTGAGACATCTATGCAATAACATTTCATCATCTATCCAATATTTCATTGCATGATGTTAGTTGACGAGAAAATAATGTCGATGTCCTTAGCATCAATAACAGAGTTTCATTATCATTAATTTTACTTAGTGCTGTATATTGTTGAAACCCTTTCAAATGTGGTTGCATCACATTTTCATTGCTGTTCATTTTTACATTGATTTATTTCAATAAATCATGTTATCCAGCATTGGTGTTAATTTTGACCTGGATAATGTCTGTACCAAAACAGTGAACGTTACATTTTTAATTTTATTATGTCATCCTCCTGTGGTGCTGAGTGAAAAGTAGTAAAATACACTGTTTAGGTCCACTTCAAGCTAACTTTGGATTTCCTTGTAGCCCAAATAATATACAGTCTAAGGCAGAATGTTCTGATGCATCAAAATACTGACTTTGATTTTGAAAAATCCAGCATGGTCTGCTAAATCATGAAGTGCATCGTCCAGCGTAAAGTGCTGCTGAAGGTAATTTTACACTCAAGACACCCCCACTGAGACTTGGGTTTGCAGCCTTACTGTACTTTGTTTTAAACTGCTTTGGTCTGATGGTTGTAGAAAGACAGAAGATGGATTGTACTGATAGAAAGACTGATGGTTTGTAGAAAGACAGAAAGACCTATGTTTAATGGTACTTTGTTTTGAACTGCTTTGGTCTGACGGTTTGTATAAAGATGAATTGTACTGATAGAAAGACTGATGTTTAATGGTACTTTGTGTTATAGAAAAGCTGAGAAAAGGCTGAAGGTGGCAGCCAAGAGGGAAGATGAAGAAGAAACAAATGTATTGTTGCAGATGGTCCATATATAAATGAATGGTTTAGTTATTGTTTTTAGATAGTTATTTCCCCTTTTTCATGCTAAAGTTTGAAGCCATTTCTTAGGCGTTTTATAAGCGTTTACCCCTTGGGGTCATGAGCAATCTTGCCACTGTAGATTGTTCTAACCTATAAAGGGAAAAGGGAAAGCCCCAGTTGAAAACCTGTCTTGACTTTGTTGGCATGACCAATTCACTGCGGCAACAGTACCCCCGTTGGGATGCCGGGGGTTTCAGTATAAATAGTATCCCCACTTTCTGGAAATTTAGTGCTTTAAATTCCCACTGTCGCTGTCTTCCTCATTTACTCTTTCCCATTCCTGCTCTGTCCTATCACTCTGCTATACTATCTTCTTCTTCGCTAGATCAATGACATACCTTTTTTCTTGAAAACTCTTCCTGGACAAGACTCCTTGTTTGTGTATGAGGTCTGTTGGATCAGCTTGGGAGTGTTGGACGCTTTCTGCCGGGTGGTCACTAGGGCTTCCTATGATGTTATTATTTAGCACTATAGGCATTTTATATATATGTTTTGTTGATAATTTATAATGATGTTTGTGTTCTATTTTGTTTTTGTAACCGGGGGTTCGAGTAGTTGGGGTAAAGCCTCAGCCGTCCCCTGCGTGGGATGTCTTTATTGTAAAGTGACTGGCCGGTGGAGGGCATTCAATTTTCCCACTAGGGTTGTTTCAGCAGATCTTTTATGCGGATCGGGGGTTGTCCGGTCCTGATTTGGCTCGGAAGAGTCCACTGGACCTAAAGCAACAATCAATCAATCAATTATAAGCGTCATTGTCATTGTTTTAGATGGTTATTTCCCCTTTTTTATGCTAAAGTTTGAAGCCATTTCTTAGCCGCTTTATAAGCGTTTGCATTAACTGGCGTTTTTTTTCTCCATGTGAGACATCTATCCAATAACATTTCATCATCTATCCAATATTTCATTGCACGATGTTAGTTGACGAGAGGATAATGTCGATGTCCTTAGCATCAATAACAGTTTCATTATCATTAATTTTACTCAGTGCTGTATATTGTTGAAACCCTTTCAAATGTGGTTGCATCACATTTTCATTGCTGTTAATTTTTACATTTTCAATAAATCATGTTATCCAGCATTGGTTTTAATTTTGAAAAGTTTAGGTGTGTTGTCACTTTTGAATAAAATGTTGGCTTTGCCATTCGTCCCGCTGATCATTGGAGGGAGAGAGAGAGAGAGAGAAGGAGAGGAAGAGAGAGAAAGAACAAAACAATAATTATTATTATTATAAAACACAAATATGTTTATCAAATAGTGAATTTAATTTATATTGGCCCAATAATGTCATGATTTTAAACATTTTAAATTACCATTAGTTTTTACAGCTGATCATTTTCTACTGCAAATAGGTCTGCTTAAATAGTCCAAGCATTTTTTTTTAAAGCATACGTATGTTATGAAGAAAAAAAATAACTGCCATTAGTCCACCACAGAAAGATGACTGGATAATTATTCAAAGGATTCTTTATTGTCCTAACACAAGTATCTTGCAGTGCACATAAAATGGGGTGTAGATAAAACAAGAAGAAAATAATTCAGCATTTCCATAACCTGGTTATAGTTACAAATACAGCATACACTACAAGTACAATTCATACCACACGCTTACTCATGGATACAGTTTTCACATTTCCACACACGCATTGTATTGTATACACAAGAACATTATTCACAGTGAGATAAACACACCCATACAATGATATTTATCACATATCACTCTCTGCGGTCCGAACCCTGCCACACTCAGAACCAAACTCATTTGTCCACACACTTAAAATATTATTACGTACATTCAACCCACTGTTACCTCCACACTTGCTCTAACGAGGTATCTTCATAATAACAAGTAAAACTGGTATAAATGTTGACCTGGCGGAACTAGTGGCAATATGGTAATAACAGAACAAGCTATATGATGGCTGTGAAAAAAAATAACAGAACATCCAAATGCATGAACATAAGAAAATGATAAGGCTTGTATATATACAATACTAAATTATTCACACACACACACCTACACAAAAAAATATTTCACTTTACTGGTGTTCGAACAAAAACAATTTTGACAATTGTGTTCTGATTATCTGTCCTGTGATCTTTTCTGTGTACAATTTCCCTAAATGGTGCAGTCTTATCTTCAGATATGAATCAGCACAAGTTCTGACCAAGGTGAAAATGTGGTTGGTAGTGGGTGTAGTATCAAACATGTGACGGTGTAGGCATGAAAACAACTGCTTTTGGTTTGCATAAACCAGAACATCCTTGACAATAGAAGTCAAAAGAGTGTTAAATTTAGGAAGGCCATTTGCCATCATTTTTATTTCTCTTTGCACAAATTTCTCTCTTTGAGTGCAAAGGGACAGAACACTAGCTGAGGGGATAACTAAACCACCCCTGTTTTTGAAGCTAACAAATACCCCCTAAACTTCTTTCCATCCCATTCCACATGTTTCTTGATGGCCATTTCATCCATGACAAACAAGCTCGTCTTTATTTCTTCTTGCAGACAATACTTTGGCCTTCAAAGCTACCATGACTTCTTTAGTAAAACCTGGCTCCCCCGAGATGGCTGAATACCACCGGCGAAGAACTGCAGGGTGGGGCAAATTCAAATCAAAAGTTTTTCTCACAAAGCGATATGCTTTTGCTGAATAAAAGCTCAGTGTCATGGCAAAGACTTTCAGTTCGTGGCTATAGTATATGTCTTTCCCTTTTCCAACATTTTCTTCAACAGATCTTTTGGTACCCCTGAAAAGGTTGAATCCAACAAATGAGCACACTGTGAAGACACAAAGTTTTTTTGCTTTAGTGTGTTTACTACACTTTGAAGGCTTTCTACCTTTTTTTCAACTTGCAGCATTTAGTCTCTTCCTTTTTCATTTTTTTCCTCAATTGTTTATTTTGTTCTAGCAAATTATCTACCTTACTTTTCATTTTGCGTGGGCTTTCATGCATGAAGTAGCTGTGATCATTGCAAATGTCAGACTCCACCGCAATGGGTGGCTGGGGATCTGCAGAATCCAATGATGTACAAGGCCCAAGATTAAAGACGTCAACACTTGAACAGGCAGCGAAGGAAGGAGGTGTCCTAGAAGTTTCTGCTCTCTCTTTTGGTGGTGCACGCTGCTTAGACTCCTGAATCATAATAATAACAATACCAAAATAACAATAATAAGGATGACAATAGTAATACAAAAACAATATACAGTTTAGGCAGTTGTGGATCTCGGCCTATCAAATATCATACACGTGTATACACACACAAGAAATATGTCACTTTACTCGGATGATCTGCCCTGTGTTGTTTTTTTATCTGTATATTATATATATGTGCAGTCTTATCTTCAGATATGAATCAGCACAAGTTCTGACCAAGGTGAAAATGTGGTTGGTAGTGGGTATGGTGTCAAACACGTGACTGTGTAGGCATGACAACAGCTGATTTTGGTTTGCATAAACCAGAACATCCTTGACAATAGAAGTCAAAAGAGTGTTAAATTTAGGAAGGCCATTTGCATTTCTCTTTGCACAAATTTTCTGTTTGATTGCAAACTGAGAACATTGCTTGAGGGGATAACTAAAACACCTCTATTTTTGAAGTTCACAAATAGATGTGTCAAAAAATATAGTTGATGTCTTCTGATAATTTAGCACTTTGGATCAAATGATCCATACCAAGTCAAAGTGGGAAGTAGCATGTACCTTTTTCAAATGCAGCAAAAAGTCGAAGAGGGTAGGCACAGCATCAGGTCGAAGTCTTGTTGTTTGACCGGTCCGATCAAACATCTTTTGTTCAAAGTGCTGGCTGCAAATCTTTGTGTGGGCCGTTGTTGTGAAGAAATCCCTTCGAAGGTTGTTGATCCATTTTTTCTTTTTCTCTTCATCTCTGGGAAAGCTGTAGTGATGAACAGAGGGGAAAATACTAAAATAATAGCGTACATGAACAAATATTTACTTTTTATGCCCTCTACTTCCTTAACTATTAATATTATTCTTCATTATTTTTTTTTATTCATTATTATTTTTATTATTATTATTATTATTATTATTATTATTATTATTATTATTATTATTATTATTATTATTATTCATTATATTATTTCTTTCTGTATTGATCAGGGGCGTGTCACACCCTCCAAAATGATGAAAAATCCTATCCTATCCTATCCTGTCCCATAACCCGAAGGTCGTAGGGGCACCACAGATGATCGCTTAACCAGCATACTCCATCTTTCTCTGTCCTCAGCAGCCCTCATGGCTTCGCTCAGTGTCAAACCAGTCCATTCTCGAATGTTGTCCTCCCACCTCTTTTTCGGTCTCCCCCTTCTTCTACCTCCTTGCACTGTGCCTTGCAGAATGGTCTTTGCAAGGCCTGATGATCTGGTGACGTGGCCATACCATCGGAGTTTCCGTTTCTTCACCACTGTGAGCAGGTCATCGTGTTGTCCAATGGCTTGTGTGATGGTCTGTCGGACTTCAACGTTGGTGATGTGTTGGGTATAGGAAATGCACAGAAGTCTTCTGTAGCACCTCATCTCCATGCTTTGTATTCTTCGTTGGAGATCTGCTGTGAGGGTCCATGCTTCGCAAGCATATAGGAAGATGGAGATGACCAGAGAGCGCAGCAGTCTTACTTTGGAATGTAGACTGATGGTTCTGTCTTTCCAAATGGGCTTCAACCTTGTCAGGGCAGCAGTTGTTTGTGCGATCCTGGAGAGGACTTCCTGTCGAGACCCATTGTCTGACACAATCGCTCCTAAATATTTGAAGCTGTGCACTGTGTTGAGGGATTGGCCTTGTACTTTGATGTCCGTGTTGATGCCATTGGTGTTGTTGGTCATCATTTTGGTCTTCTCCGCACTTATTTCCATTCCATAAGCTCTGGAGGTGGTGTCAAGCCTCTGTACAAGCTGTTCAAGTTCTTGTTCCTCTCCAGCCAGTCCATCAATATCATCCGCAAAACGAAGATTGGAGATTGCTCTGCCCCCTATACTGACTGTGCCTTCGTGATCTGCAAGAGCATCTGACATGATGCGCTCTAGGAAGATGTTGAAGAGTGTTGGAGAGAGTAGGCATCCTTGACGCACACCGATTGTTGTTCTGAACCAGTTCCCGATGACGCTGTTATGGAGGACTGCACTGGTAGCCTTGTCATACAGGCTTTTGATGACTTCTATAATTTTAGGGCTGATGTTGTACACTTTCATGGTTGCCCATAGAGCTGCATGCCAGACTCGGTCAAATGCCTTCTTGAAGTCTATGAACACATGATATAGATGTTGTTGGTGCTGTAGGTATTTCTCACAGATTATTCTGAGGTTGAAAATCTGTTCAGTGGTACTTCGCCCTGCCATGAATCCTGCTTGTTCTTCAGCTATGATTTGTTCAGCTTGTGGTTTCAACCTGTTGAGTATTATTTTCAGGAGGACCTTGCTGGGATGGCTGATGAGGCTGATGGTGCGGTAATTTTCACACTCCTGAAGGTTACCTTTTTTGGGAAGAGTGATGACAAGCGACTGGGTCCATGGTGTAGGCCATTCCCCACTCTGCCAGATCTTGTTGCAGATAATGGTGAGAGCATCAGTCATCGCTTCTCCTCCTGCTTGTAGCAGTTCCGCTGGTATGCTGTCCACTCCCGCTGACTTCCCTTTCTTCAGCGATTGCACTGCTGCCTCAACTTCTTCCCGGAGAATTGGGAGGATTTCTTCTTCTTCTCTGCTCTCGGGACATGCTAGAACTGATGGGTCTCCATTTGGTGTATGGTTGTAAAGGTCAGAGCAGTACTCTGTCCATCTGTCCAAGACTTCTTGTTCTTCTGTAAGGCAAATGCCAGACTTGCTTTGGATAGTGGAGACTTTGGGCTGTTTAACACTTGTCAGCCGCTTCACAGTCTGGTAGGCCTTCTTGCTGTTGTTCTTGTTCAGATTGTTCTCTATTTCCTGGCATTGATCTTCTATCCAGTTCTCCTTTGCTGTGCGCATGCCTTTTCGGATGTCATTGTTGATTTTTCGGTAGACATCAGCTCCCTGGGAGCTGATGATAAATAAATAAATTAATTAAATAAAATCACACCGAAAGAAAAGGTAGGATGTGACGCTCTTGTTTATTATTTTTTTTTATTATTTTTTTGGGCATGCATGCATGCCTGAACTAGCATGCTTATGGAAAATTCATCTGGAAATGGTTGTGACTGTGTAAATGCAGAATTATGGCATACAATACATACTATAATATACAATGTATTTATGTATGTATGCACAAACTAATACCTACATCAGTACGTGTCTACAATACCCACATGAAACATAGATCTATTTACACTACATCAATTGCTTACTTTTTTAGCATTGAAGTGTGACTTTTAATCTCAACAAAGGTCTGCAAATTCAACCCAAACTGAAAATGTGACACAGGCAGAGTTATCTGTAGGCCTATGGTTTTGTTTACAAAGTCTACAAGAAGTGATACAACTACCAGTTTCACTTTCAACAATCAAATATCACTTCTATTTTGCATGCGTGGTGGTTGCACATCTTGACCATGAATACAATGGAGAGGGGGAATGAAAGCAGAAAAAAAAAAGATTTGTCTCTTATCTTTTTGTGAGATGCATAGGCCTATCGCTTTTGTTGCAGCACTTTGAGCAATTCTAGTACACAGATCACCAAGTGCAAGTTACTGTCTCTGTTAAAAAAATAAAATAAAATGTGCTTACCTGTAAAATGTGATCCCTTCAGCAATTGCTTTCTGCGACGAGAGTCGACTATTGCAATTAATTGCACAGCAGTAAACCATTTTAGCGTTTCGTCACTATGCTTCCATGCTTCCAGACAGCACGCTTCAAGATGGCGGAAACTTCACTTCCAATTCTCCCGCAAGAGCCGTGGTGCGATAGGAGGCTGGCGCAGTCCAGTTAAGTTCAGTTCTGGAACGGCACCGCTGAAAACTCAGGCAGTCCAGTTAGTATTCAGCTCTCTGACCAACATTGCATAATTCCTATCCTATCCTATCCTGTCCCATAACCCGAAGGTCGTAGGGGCACCACAGATGATCGCTTAACCAGCATACTCCATCTTTCTCTGTCCTCAGCAGCCCTCATGGCTTCGCTCAGTGTCAAACCAGTCCATTCTCGAATGTTGTCCTCCCACCTCTTTTTCGGTCTCCCCCTTCTTCTACCTCCTTGCACTGTGCCTTGCAGAATGGTCTTTGCAAGGCCTGATGATCTGGTGACGTGGCCATACCATCGGAGTTTCCGTTTCTTCACCACTGTGAGCAGGTCATCGTGTTGTCCAATGGCTTGTGTGATGGTCTGTCGGACTTCAACGTTGGTGATGTGTTGGGTATAGGAAATGCACAGAAGTCTTCTGTAGCACCTCATCTCCATGCTTTGTATTCTTCGTTGGAGATCTGCTGTGAGGGTCCATGCTTCGCAAGCATATAGGAAGATGGAGATGACCAGAGATCGCAGCAGTCTTACTTTGGAATGTAGACTGATGGTTCTGTCTTTCCAAATGGGCTTCAACCTTGTCAGGGCAGCAGTTGTTTGTGCGATCCTGGAGAGGACTTCCTGTCGAGACCCATTGTCTGACACAATGGCTCCTAAATATTTGAAGCTGTGCACTGTGCATAATTAATAATTAATAATTTCATACTGGTGCAGTAATTTAGCATTTTTTATGCCTCAGAGGAATATGTGCTTATAAAGCTGTATAACGGAGACCTGTCTCTCAAAGGTACCTGTACGATATAGTGTCTCTTAAAGGTACCTCTTAGGGAAATGAAAACGTTAAGGAGACAAAAATTTGACCTAATTTTGGCTATATCTGAAAATACATTCCTAAATTCATTTGTTGCTATTTATATTAGCTGAAGATCTATTTAAAAGCATTTGTCAACATTGTAATAATAATTTCGATTTTTACTTTAGGATATATACACATTTATGTGAAATGTCTCTCAGATGTACCTATTATAATGGTGTCTCCGAAATGTACCATTAAGAGTTATATATATATATATATATATATATATATATATATATATATATATATATATATATATATATATATATATATATATATATATATATATATATATATAAACACTGTACGGAATTACATATTGATGTTAATGAAGAAGAAAAAGAAGACGAAGAAGAAGAAGAAGAAGAGAGAGAAGTCGAAGTCAAAACAATTTATTAGCCAAATAGCATTAGGTCCCCTCGAAAAATGTTTTTTTCAGATAGAAAAGAAGAAGAAAACAAAAAAGGAAAAGAAATTCAGAACAAAATAAATTTAAAAAAAAAAAACTAATTTGATATACATTAATATTTTTCATTTTGACATCATATTTGCTATACCTCTACCTCAGCCTCATCAGGCATCTCAGCAAGGTCCTCCTGAAAATAATATTCAACAGGTTGAAACCCCAAGCTGAACAAATCATAACAAAGAACAAGCAGGATTCAGGGCATGGAGAAGTACCACTGGAACAGATTCCAAACTCAGAATAACCTGCGAGAAATACCTAAAACACCAACAACATCTATATCATGTGTTTGCAGACTTCAAAAAAACGTTAGACCGAGTCTGGCTTGCAGCTCAGTGGGCAACATCAGCTCTAAAATTATTGAAGTCGTCAAAAGCCTGTATGACAAGGCTAGCTACCAGTACAGTACAACAGCGCCATCAGGAGCTGGTTCAGAACAACAATCGGAGTGCGTCAAGGATGCCAACACTCTTCAACGTCTTCCTAGAGCGCATCATGTCAGATGCCATTGCATATCACAAAGGCAGAGCCAGCACAAGGGATAAAGCAATCTTCAACCTCCATTTTGCGGATATTGATGGATTGGCTGGAGAGGAGCAAGAACTTGAACAGCTGGTACGACACCACAGTGGTGATCGAAGAAACGGAAACTCCGATGGTATGGCCACGTCAATAGAGCATTAGGCCTTGCAAATACCATCCTGCAAGGCACGGTGCAAGGAGGCAGAAGAAGAGGGAGACAGCAAACAGGTGGGAGGACAACATTCGAGAATGGACTGGCTTGACATTGAGCGAAGTCTTGAGGGTTGCTGAGGACAGAGAAAGAAACGCTGGTTAAACTTTCATCTGTGGTGCCCCAATGACCTTCGAGTTACGGGATATTATAGGATAGGATAGAATTTGCTCTACCTCAGAACTTATAGTATTGTTTGGCTGATATTGAAAGACCATCATCTCACTGACAAATTTTGCACTCCCATCCAATTTTCCCCATTCATCCCCCTCCTCCCCTATTATAAAATGAGAATTAATATGTGCCCGTAATAAAAGACTTTGTTTTCTTGCTATTTATTTATCCCTCCATCTTTCATCGTATACACTAAACTATTGAGAGAGAGAGAGAGAGAGAGAGAGAGAGAGAGAGAGAGAGAGAGAGAGAGAGAGAGAGGACTGCAACTTGAAAATGTTCAAATCAGAAACTATAATAAGATTATTGCATACGCATATATATAATTATAATATACATAATTTATGGAATTCCATTTGTAAAATATTTATTTGCGACAGTTTTCGGTATATTTTTACCACTTTTAGCTAAATCATCTTTATATAGAAGCATGTATTTTCTAAATAATAATTTGTTTACAAGCAATGTAAGATTTCTCGAAATAATTTATTTTATCCGTAAATAAGTTCAATTCAACAAATCTTTATTACCTCTCACAAGGAACTATGACAGGCATTTGATCCCTAAAATAAAACAAAATAAAAATAAAAATGCAAGTAAAAAAAATTAAAAATAGTATAATGTAATATTTGTTTAAAATCTTTACAAGTTTAGTTTAGTTTAGTTTAGTTTGGAGGGACTTGTGTAAGCCTCGCGGCTTTTTGAATGTCCCTTTTATTTTGGGCATTTTTACTTGTCCGGTTCCATTTGCGGTTGTTAGGGGAATACTAAAGATAGTATGCTAATTAGTCATCATACTCAAATTTTGATTTCTGTATGGAATTTACCTTTTCCAGAAGATTTTTAAAAGTGTTCAGGTTGTTAGCTCTTTTAGTATCAACTGGCAATTTATTCCATATGGGCGCAACTCTGTAGGAGAATGAGTATTTTCTTTTGTTTGTGCGGCAATGTCTTATAAGAATGTTGTCTTGTGAGTTTCTTGTTCTAGAGTTAGTATTTAACTGAAACAAAGTGTTAACATCAATGTTGTCAATCCCATTAAAAATCTTGTAAGTCTGGATCAGGTCACCTCTCAATCTTCTAAATTTCAGAGAGGGCAAATCCAAAACTCTCAATCTCTCTGAGTACGGCAATTGTCTCAGCGATTTAATCATCCGAGTCGCTCTTCTTTGTACTCTCTCCAAAGCAGATGACTGCTTCTTAAGATACGGAAACCATATCACATTCGCATATTCAAGATGTGGCCTTACATGCGATTTATACAGGCGGGTTAAGGTATCACTATCCAAGTAAGTAAAAGATCGGCGTATGATACCGAGCATTTTATTAGCCTTGGAAATTGCATTGTTTATGTGTTTATCAAAGTTTAGGTTTGTATCAAAAGTAACCCCCAAATCTTTTTCCACACTATTATGGTCAATCGTCACTCTGTCGTCACCTGTGGTCATCAAATAGTCATGTCCAGGATTTTTCTTACCCATATGGAGTACGTTACATTTTGATGCATTAAAATGCAATTGCCAGGTATCTGACCAACTCAGAAGACTATCTATATCTTTTTGTAATTTATCGCACTTAAGTGTCACATTATATAGTTTAGTGTCATCTGCAAAAATGCTACAATTACTAGATACTTTGTCAGGTAAGTCGTTTATAAAAATTGTAAAAAGAATGGGACCCAAAATACTGCCTTGTGGTATACCACTCAGAACTGGCTCGTTACCTGAGAAATAATTTCCAACTCTGACACGCTGGGTTCTTCCTTCCAGAAAGCACTTAATCCATTGTAATACGTGCCCAGTGATCCCGTAAGATTTTAGTTTAACTAAAAGTCTTGCATGAGGTACAGAGTCAAATGCCTTGCGAAAGTCCAAGTACAGCACATCAAAACTCTCCCCACTGTCAAACATTTTCGTAAAGTCTTCCATTACCTGCAAGAGTTGCGTCACACATGACCTACCTTTACGAAAACCATGCTGGCATTCCGTGTACAGAGAGCAAAGAGTCATATGGTTAACGATAGCATCTCTGACAAATGATTCAAGCACTTTACATAAAATACAAGTTAAACTGACAGGTCTATAGTTTCCTGCATCACTTCTACTGCCTTTTTTAAATAAGGCGGTGACATTGGCTCTTCTCCAGTCCAATGGTACAACTCCCTCCTCTAAGGACTTATTAAAAAGTTGGCAAAGTGGTACTGATAACTCTTTACTTGCTTCTTTTAAGACTTTGGATGGTATACCATCTGGGCCAAAAGCCTTATTTGGATCTATACAACATGTAGGATTATATATGGACACACAAATACACACCCACACTATTATTAATGTATGTAATAAATTATGTAATAAAACGTAAAACAAATTCTCACAGAAGAGGCTGTTTCCATCTAATTACAAATGCAGCCAGTTATTAGTAAGTTATTATTTACCTAAAAAAAAATAAATTGTTTACGTAAATAAAGCATTATTTAGGTAAATAAAGCATAAATTATGCTAAATAAAAAAACACAATTATTTACCGATATATAATACCTTATTTAGCAGATTGTGTTAAATTATGTATTATTTATAAATGTTTCTTAATAATGATTTGTTTACCTGTATAATGCATTATTTAGCAGAATTTGCTAAATGAAGTATTATTTTGAAGATGCTGCTAAATAATCCATTATTTAGGTAAACAATTCATAAGGACTGCAATTTTTATTATTTAGGATCCAAACTTTGTGTTAATTATTTATTTTTAAAATAAATCACTCCACATATTCAAAGATAAAACGTCTGTAACCTCTCGAACACAAACGAAAGGTCAAGGTCAGTTTTGCGCGGGAGTGTTCAGTGTTTATGTATCCCCGTCAGAAGAAAAAAAAAGGAAGTGTTTTCTTTTCGTTTTTTTTTTTTTTTAAATTCATTTATCCAAAAATTGTGTTGAGATTGTGAACCCGTTTGTTCTTTTGAGTTGAATTAAGTTTTAATTTCAAACGGAAAATTTTAGCATATTGGAAGCTACCAGAAATTTGCAGGTCGTAGTGGCAAGAAACATGGCGGAAGTACTCTGAAGGCAAGGACGCCAATGCAGAAATAATAATAGATCCCTCTTTTCTAAAACCGTTACCGTTGCAGTTTTGTATATTAATACCAGAGAGAAAGGAATTTGCCTCACTTTAAGTCGCAAAACAACGTAAAATCTATATTTTGGAAATTTCTTTATCACTGCCACATAACCTCACGGTAATACGACATGTGCCAGCGAATCCCTTAAATAATGAAAAATGCAGTCAGTGAGTCCCTAAACAATAAATTGTTTACCTAAATAATGCATTATTTAGCAACATCTTCTATTTCTAAATAAAAAATTATTTTGCAATTTCTGCTAAATAATTCATTATATAGGTAAACTAATAATTATTTAGATTTTTTAAAAATAATACATTATTTAACACATCTGCTAAATAATGCATTATATAGGTAAATAATTCATTATTTAGCAACAATGCCTGATTTACCTATCTCATGACTTATTTACATAAACAATATATTGTTTAGGTAAATATATTGTTTAGGTAAATAAATTATTTACGGAGAAAATATATTATTTAGAGAAATCTTACATTGTTTGTAAACAACTGATTATTTAGAAAATATGCTTATAAATTAAAAAAATTATTTAGCTGAAAGTGGTAAAAATAACCGTAAAACATCTCACTGGCGGGATTACCTTCAGATTTAATAAACATGGAGCTCGCAAGTTAACGGCGATCTTGTTTTTGAAAAAAGAAAAAAAGTGTTGATTCTATTTTTTTAACAATTTGATACTTCTGTTACTGCCACTTCTTCTACACCTACCTAGTACCTCTGCGTTTTGGTGGTAAATAAATACAAAACAGAAAAGATACTTTTTTTCTTCCGACGTAGGTACTGAAAACCTTTCACACTTCCGCACAAAACTGACCTAACCTTTCGTTTGTGTTCGGGATGATACATACGATGTATCTTCGAATTTGTGGAGTGATTTATGTTGAAAAAGAAATAACTAACACATATTGAATACACGATCTTTGGAAAGACCTTGCATTTAATTATAGAAAGCAGTCAAATTATAAAAACCAAGTTTTCAAGCTAATCATGGAATCTCCCAAATAATGAAAATTGCAGTCCCTAAACAATGCACTGTTTACGTAAATAATGCATTGTTTAGCAACATCTTCTAAATAATACATTATTTATTAAATTCTGCTATGTAATTCATTATAACAGTAAACAATTAATTATTTAGCAACATTTCTAAATAATACATTATTTTACACAACCTGCTAATTAATGCATTATATAGGTAAATAATTCATTATTTAGCAACGATGCCTCATTTTTCAATATTGTGATTTATTTACGTAAACGATGTATTGTTTAGGTAAATAATAAGTTATTTACAGAGGAAATATATTATTTAGAGAAATCTTACACTGTGTGTAAACAAATGATTATTTAGAAAATGTGCTTCTATATAAAGATTATTTATCTGAAAGTGGTTAAAAAAATATGGTTAAAAAAGCGCAAATAAATATTTGACAAAGAGAGAATTATATAATTATAGATGGCTTCTCTGTATTTCCATTGATATTCTCTCTCTCTCTCTCTCTCTCTCTCTCTCTCTCTCTCTCTCTCTCTCTCTCTCTCTCTCTCTCTCTCTCTCTCTCTCTCTCTCTCTCTCTCTCTCCTAGTTTCAAAAAGCCGTACATTTTCCTTGGCCTGCGCTTCTCCGATTCTAGGTAGTAAGCTTATGTATACTAATTTGGTCGGCCAGCATAATTGCGTCATTGTTAGTTAGTCATTGTTTATAGGGTCCAGCGGACTGCAAATTAAGAACCTAATCAGTATCACAACTTGGTTGAAAGAGGACTCACCCCCGATCTGTATAAAAGATCTGCCGAAACAAACCTAATGGTAACAGTGAAGACCAGCCGGTTACTTTACAATAAAGGCATCTCATGCAGGGGACGCTGAGGCTGCACTCTAAATTATCGAACCACCTTTTACAAAACAAAATAGAATATAAACATTCTTATAAAATATTAACAAAAAAAACCACATAAAATGCCTAAATTGCTAAATGATATTATCATATAAAGCCCTAGTGACCATTTGGCAGAAAGCCTCCAATATTCCCAAGCTGACACAACCGACCCCGTACACAAATGAGTAGTTTTGGGAGAGTTTTCAAGAAAATAGGTAGGTGATTGGTCTAGCGAAGAAGATAGTAGATTGATAGAACAGATTAGGAACGAGAAAAAACAAATGAAAATGACATAAAAATTGGGAATTTAAAGCACTAAATTTCCAGAAAGTGGGGATACTATTTATACAGAAAACCCCGGCACCCCAACGGGGGAACTGAGCACAATCCTGGGCGACCGGGAATTGGGAAGAAAAGGACCTAGTGCTTCCTGGGTGTATTTATGTAACTGGCACTCGCCCGTCTAGGGCATGAAAGCCAGGGTGTTTAAAGTCCGTGCGATGAAATGCTTGCGTGCGCTCATAAGAAGGAGTACGGGTAAGGGAAGATTGCCTGTGCAACAAGATCATGTTATTTTGTCGGCTATCCAGCTTCGAGCCATTACCTTGCAAGGTGATCGCTTAACATTGAATACTTCAATTGTTTTGCCGTTGCCTAACCTCACTAACCCCACTGCGCCCTGTGACTCGGAAGATTCCTGAGCCACCCTTTGTCAAAGAGCAATCCAACATGCAATGCCAAGTAACAGAAACATTGGCAATTGCAGAGAAAAAAAAAAAAAAAAACCTTAGAATGTTTGTTAAATCTATATGGAACTCCGACAAGGTCCCCGAATTTCTGCAGAAATGACAAGTTTGGGCTCATGACGTCAAAGGCCGAAAAGAGGAAGAGGATCAAAGTAACCACACACGTTCGCAAACGCACCCAACCGTGTAGAAACGCCGTTGTGATGACTTTCATGAAACTCTACATACGTTACTTTGACCTTTGTACAAATTTGTCCATTTTTTGAAGCTATCCCTAACCATAACTCTAACCCTTAACCTAACCCTAACAAAGCCCTAACCCTAACAGAACACTGTGTTGACGTCAAAATAACGGGGTCCGTCAAGCAGGCCTTGCAAAGACCATTCTGCAAGGCACAGTGCAAGGAGGTAGAAGAAGAGGGAGACCGAAAAAGAGGTGGGAGGACAACATTCGAGAATGGACTGGTTTGACACTGAGCGAAGCCATCAGGGCTGCTGAGGACAGAGAAAGATGGAGTATGCTGGTCAAACGATCATCTGTGGTGCCCCTACGACCTCCGAGTTACGGGACAGGATATGATAGGATAGGTCAAAAGAAATTCGCAGAGTTTCAAGTGTGTGTCAGAATAACGGCGTTTCTACCTAGCCACACGCGCGCGCGCACACACACACACACACACACACACACACACACACACACACACACACACACACACACACACACACACAACCGTGCAAAACGACGTTGTTATGACTTTCATAAAACGCTACATACAATGTTTTGACATTTAAAAAAAAAGTCCATTTTTTTAAAGCTAACCCTAACCCTTAAGCAAACCCTAAGCCTAACACAGCTCTATCCCCAACGGAACACTGTTTTGATGTCAAAATAAAGGGGCCGTCAAAAGAACGTCCTATCCTATCCTATCCTGTCCCGTAACCCGGAGGTCGTAGGGGCACCACAGATGATCGTTTAACCAGCATACTCCATCTTTCTCTGTCCTCAGCAACCCTGATCGCTTCGCTCAGTGTCAAACCAGTCCATTCTCGAATGTTGTCCTCCCACCTCTTTTTCGGTCTCCCTCTTCTTCTACCTCCTTGCACTGTGCCTTGCAGAATAGTCTTTGCAAGGCCTGATGATCTGGTGACATGGCCATACCATCGGAGTTTCCGTTTCTTCACCACTGTGAGCAGGTCATCGTATTGTCCAATGGCTTGTGTGATGGTCCGTCGGACTTCGTCGTTGGTGATGTGTTGTGTATTTGAAATGCCCAGAAGTCTTCTGTAGCACCTCATCTCCATGCTTTGTATTCTTCGTTGGAGATCTGCTGTGAGGGTCCATGCTTCGCAAGCATAAAGGAAGATGGAGATGACAAGGGAGCGCAGCAGTCTTACTTTGGAATGTAGACTGATGGTCCTGTCTTTCCAAATGGGCTTCAACCTTGTCAGGGCAGCAGTTGTTTGTGCGATCCTGGAGAGGACTTCCTGTCGGAAGCCATTGTCTGATACAATGGCTCCTAAATATTTGAAGCTATGCACTGTGTTGAGGGATTGGCCTTGGACTTTGATGTCCGTGTTGATGCCATTGGTGTTGTTGGTCATCATTTTGGTCTTCTCTGCACTTATTTCCATTCCATAAGCTCTGGAGGTGGTGTCAAGCCTCTGTACAAGCTGTTCAAGTTCTTGTTCCTCTCCAGCCAATCCATCAATGTCATCCGCAAAACGAAGATTGGAGATTGCTCTACCCCCTATGCTGACTGTGCCTTCATGATCTGCAGGAGCATCTGACATGATGCTCTCTAGGAAGATGTTGAAGAGTGTTGGAGAGAGTAGGCATCCTTGACGCACACCGATTGTTGTCCTGAACCCGTTCCCGATGGCGCTGTTGTGGAGGACTGCACTGGTAGCCTTGTCATACAGGCTTTTGATGACTTCAATAATTTTAGGGCTGATGTTGTACACTTTCATTGTTGCCCATTAAGCTGCATGCCAGACTCGGTCAAACGCCTTCTTGAAGTCTATGAACACATGATATAGATGTTGTTGGTGCTGTAGGTATTTCTCACAGATTATTCTGAGGTTGAAAATCTGTTCAGTGGTACTTCGCCCTGCCCTGAATCCTGCTTGTTCTTCAGCTATGATTTGTTCAGCTTGGGGTTTCAACCTGTTGAGTATTATTTTCAGGAGGACCTTGCTAGGATGGCTGATGAGGCTGATGGTGCGGTAATTTTCACATTCCTGAAGGTTACCTTTTTTGGGAAGAGTGATGACAAGCGACTGGGTCCATGGTATAGGCCACTCCCCACTCTGCCAGATCTTGTTACAGATAATGGTGAGGACATCAATCATCGCTTCTCCTCCTGCTTGTAGCAGTTCCGCGGGTATGTTGTCCACTCCCGCTGACTTCCCTTTTTTAGCGATTGCACTGCTGCCTCAACTTCTTCCCGGAGAATTGGGAGGATTTCTTCTTCTTCTCTGATCTCGGGACATGCTAGAACTGATGGGCCTCCATTTGGTGTATGGTTGTAAAGGTCAGAGCAGTACTCTGTCCATCTGTCCAAGACTTCTTGCTCTTCTGTAAGGCATATGCCAGACTTGCTTTGGATCGTGGAGACTTTGGGCTGTTTGACACTTGTCACCCGCTTCACAGTCTGGTAGGCCTTCTTGCTGTTGTTCTTGTTCAGACTGTTCTCTGTTTCCTGGCATTGATCTTCTATCCAGTTCTCCTTTGCTGTGCGCATGCCTTTTCGGATGTCATTGTTGATTTTTCGGTAGACGTCAGCTCCCTGTGAGTTGTTCTTTTTCTTTTTCAACTCTCTTCGTTTATCACACAGATCCAAAAGTTCAGGTGTGATCCACGGCTTCTTATTTGGTCGGTGCTTGCCAAGGATCTCAGTGGCGGCATCTGTCACAGCTGAGTTGAAGGTGGTGGTCATGGTGTTGACATCTACTTCACCAGCCCCCAAAATGAGCAGAGGTGCAAATTTCCCTCCAATTGTGGCCTGAAATAGTTCTGCCACCTCCGGGTCTTGCAGTTTGTCCAGGTCGAACTTCAGTCTAGTGCACTTTGCTGTATTTACTCTCTTCAAGTGGAGCCGGAAAGACATCATCACGAGATCGTGGTCACTTCCGATGATAGATATTAAGAGTGTGTAACAATAACGGCGTTTCTATATCACACACACACCCCGCACGCACGCACACACACACACCCACACGCACCCACACACACCCACACACACACACACCCACACACACACACACACGCACACACACACCAACCCACACACACCCACCCACACACACACACACGCACAATTGAACATGAAATCACGAATCTCGATAACTGATAAGATGGAAAACTATGAAATTGGTATCGAATTCATCCTTCTCAAATTCGGGGATTTGCAGGTAAGCGCTTCTTCTTATCGAATCTTCTTATTTGCTTATTTATTTATTTTACTTATCAAAATCTTATTTTAGGTAGTTGGTTTACAATTGTTCAATTCCTTTTACTTTATAGTTTTACATTTGTAACTATTTAATTTTTCTTGATTCCATTTATTGTTCGTTGTTAATATTCTTTTATTGTACATTTGTTGGCATGCTTTCGGTTTTCTGTATTGATTCACATGCACAACAATGAGAGTCAATGTGCTCACCCCGAAATTGAAATTTGCAGATTTGTACAAATATGCCGAAGATGAGCCCTAGGTAGTTCAAATATGATGAAAAAATGTTTGTCCGTCCCTCTGTCTGGCTGGCTATGTCTCTCCGTCCTCTGTGCAAAACTTTAACGTAGATAATTACTCGGAACCTATTTTATCTATCACAACAAAACTTGGTAGGATTGTGTGTAGCCATAAGAGCTCAACAATTATCGGTCATTGAATGACCTCGCTTCATGGCCATGGTGTTGACATCTACTTCACCAGCCCCCAAAATGAGCAGAGGGTCAACAAATGTTAGTATAAAATGGCAAGTTTTTACAAAATTTCGCAACTTTCCCAAGTTATAAATAATGGACTTAATGATGCTGATGATGACGTAGGCTTGTAACGTGCACAACTCCACGCTGGCCGCATGCTCAGGGCGGTTGGCCAATTGGGAGGACGAGGGAAGAAAGGACAGATGCACTGGTGCTAAAAAGGCAAATGTCTGCTGCTTCATGACTTAAGATTGTTTGACGCACAGGCGCTTGTATCTGGACACGCGAGCGCCTATGCCTGTGACGCGTCTCCCTTTGGTTATCTATAATACAAGGGAGACGCGTCACAGGCATAGGCGCTCGCGTGTCCAGATACAAGCGCCTGTGGTTTGACGCATGACAGCTATCAATGAGAAGCACTAACCATGCAACTTTATCCCAAGGTCAAGGTCACCGGAATTGTTCAAAGTCGGGTCATGTACTTGGAAGTGGCCTTGACCCTAAATTCTGAGCGTTACGAAGTCCAAATTTTATGTAGGGACCATAGATTGATCTTTCATAAATGTTATGTTTTCTTGTTATTCTTATTCTTATTACTACTAGTAGTAGTAATTGTAGTAGTAGTAGTAGCAGCAGTATAGAAGTAGTAGTAGTAGTAGTAGTAGTAGTAGTAGTAGTAGTAGTAGTAGTAGTAGTAGTAGTAGTAGTAGTAGTAGTAAAAGTAGTTTAATTATTATTTAGATTATTTACTTATTTTTGCATTATGACATTTTGACATGACTTTTTGTTTTTAGTCGGGTAAATTCTGGGCCGCCTCCCCTGGGGATGGCGTAGTCGCAACCGGCCTGTGGATGTGTTATCTTTTATCAGCCTCACTCCAAGATTTGTGGCTTGTTTGCAGAGAAGTCAGCGATGTACAATTAATTACCTTGTGGCTGCGAGTTTGTTAGTTGTGGCCTCCGCCCAGTTTATTGTCAGGCCAACATTTCAAGGTATTCATTCATTCTTTCCTCAAATTTAAATTTGTTCGTTAATCGAATCTTCGTTATTTTCCTTCAGTAGGTTACCAACCATTGGTTGATCATGCTAATGGAACTAACTTTAAACTTTGTGTTTATATGTGCTATATGTGCTACAACGAAGAATACAAAGCATGGAGATGAGGTGCTACAGAAGACTTCTGGGCATTTCCTAAACCCAGCATATCACCAACGACGAAGTCCGACAGACCATCACACAAGCCATTGGACAACACGATGAACTGCTCACAGTGGTGAAGAAAATGAAACTCCGATGGTATGGCCACGTCACCAGATCATCAGGCCTTGCAAAGACCATCCTGCAAGGCACAGTGCAAGGAGGTAGAAAAAGAGGGAGACCGAAAAAGAGGTGGGAGGACAACATTCGAGAATGGACTGGTTTGACATTGAGCGAAGCCATCAGGATTGCTGAGGACAGAGAAAGATGGAGTACGCTGGTTAAACGATCATCTGTGGTGCCCCAACGACCTCAGAATTATGGGATAGGATAGGATAGGATAGGATAGGATAGGTGCTATTTTCGTTGGGTACCTCTAGTGTGTGTGTGTGTGTGTGTTACACTCAGTTTGATGTTGGTGTTTTCTATCAGTATCTGATTCAGCCCCGATGCTTGAATTCCTGATAGGGTGTAACTCAGATTCGTTTATTCACACAGCCCGTCCAAACAGCATACAAGTCACAAAGTCGACGTATGAAGTTTTCCACTTTTATTCAGCACACATCAACAACTGCATACAATTCTCAATTCAACTCAACAACTTTCACAGCAACTTTCCAAATCACTATCAACAACTTTACTCTCTCAACAGCGACTCGGCTCACGATTAAATAACCTCTCTCTTTTCTGGAACGATTTGGTACGTGGTAGAAATGACGCACCGCCACCAATCGAACTAAAGATCGTCATCACTGACTTACGTCATTCACATTTTCTCTACTTCCGGGAACATTCACGACCTTCGATATCCATCCGGAAATTTCTATCAAGAGTAAACACGCAGATCCAGAAGATTCTCAAATAATATCGACTAACGCAAATTATCAACGTTATACAAAGCCTCTCCTAATAACAATGCAAACTCAAATCAAAGGTAAATAAACTCCATTATTGAATACTTTGCAAATCGAAACGATTAGATCTATCGTACACGCTTCAGCCATACTATCATTCGCGTTTCAACGTAACATAACCCCCCACTCAAGAAGAAATTTACCTAATTTCTTTCAACAACGTTGAAACGTAATGCACAAACAAAGTACAGAATTAAAACTTACTTCAGACTGTCTGAACACTGTCAATGTTCTCAGCTCATTCACACAGAGTCAATGGTTTTCATCTTCAAATCTGTCTGGATATTGTCAATGTTCACAGTTTATTTACCCAGTCAACGTTTTTCATTTTCAAGTCTGTCATTACCAATATTTTTAGTTCGTCCACACAGTCAATGTTCTTTCGTTCGCAAGGAATCGACGCCCTGGTCAGTTGCGGTCGTCATCGGCCCAGGGTCAAAGACAGTGATCTCGTGGGCTTTCCTGGAGTCAGTGCATCCTCCGTTGTCTTCCTCTCCCGTCGGATGTCCGACGCAGTCGACGTTGTCAGCTCCCAGAATGCATTCGCTGGGTCTCACGGTCAGGTTGGCTTCTGCGGGACGGTGGAACAGCTCCCTCAAGGTCTGGGTGTAGACTTCATGTTCGACCAAAGTCGTAGAGCCTGGGACATCGCTGAAGCTATGGGGAAATTCGCCCATAAGGTCCTTGAGCTCCAACTTTTGACCTTCCGTCAAGCCTGGTCCTAGCTTAACGTCATCGATGCCTTCTTTGCTGTGGAAGTCTCCCAGTTCCAACAGTTCTTCGCTGTCAAAGCTGTCGTCAGTCACAGCTGCTGTTGCTGCATGTACAGTCTCTGGCGGCCTCTCCACGTACAGCTTAAGGAGGTTGGCGTGATATATCTTGGAATGCTGGCCGACCTTCACCTTGTAGTCGTTGATCCCCACCACGGTCTCCACTTCGTACGGGCCTTTCCACTGCATCAGCAACTTATTATGATCAGTAGGTAGCAGCACCAGCACTTTGTTGCCAGGTTTGAACTTCCTGTTCACAGCCCTACGATCGTAGTAGTGCTTTCCACAGTCTTGGGACTTCTTCAGGTTTTCTCTGGCTATCTCGAGAGTCTGCTCCAGCTTCTCCCGTAGCTCAAACACGTACTGGTAGCTGTTCTTCACCTCTGGGGTTTCCACTTCCTTCGTCCACAGTTCTTTCAGGATGTGCATCGGCCCTCGGATGGTTCTTCCGTACAGCAGTTCGAACGGAGAGAAGCCGGTGGACTCCTGCGGTACTTCTCTGTAGGCGAAAAGTAAGGCGTTGATGTAGCGATGCCATTGTCTGGGCTGCTCGCTGCACAGTTTCTTCAGGGTGGACTTCAGCGTAGCATTGAACTTTTCGACAAGCCCGTTGCACATTGGATGGTAGGGTGTCGTAGTTAAATGTCGGATGCTCAGCAGTCTGTTGACCTCCTTCATGCAGTCGGAGACGAACTGCGTCCCGAGGTCTGTCAGAATTTCTTCAGGCACTCCAAGTCTACTGAACATGTCCACCAGTGCCTCTGCTACAGTTTCAGTGTCAATCTTCTTCAGTGGCACTGCTTCTGGGTACCGAGTCGCATAGTCCACTAAAGTCAGTACCCACCGATGACCTTCTTCACTCGGAGGTCTTATTTCGCCGATTAAATCTAAGGCCACCCTCTTGAAAGGTCGGTCGATCAGAGGCATCCTCTGCATAGGCACTTTCGGGACCCTTCCTCGAGGTATGGTCTTCTGGCAAATGTCACATGATCGGCAGAAACGGCTGACGTCCGTATGAAGCCCTGGCCAGTAGAACACCGCCTGGATTCTGTCTGACGTCTTTCTGATGCCTAGGTGACCTCCCATGATAGAGTCATGAGCTACTTCCATCACTTGGCGCCTTAGAGGTAACGGTACCAAGACTTGACGTAGTGGTTTCCCTCCGTTGACCCTCGGGTGCTGGAAGATTCGGTACAGGATCTTGGCCTTCACCTCAAAATAGACCGTGCCACTGCGTTTGGTCACGTGATCTTGGCGGTTCCTGTACTTGTTTAAAGTGCTATCAGCTTCCTGGAGCTGGATCAGCTTATCTCTGTCCACGATGGCAGCTTTGGAGTTGTCGGCGACCTTCAGTGGCGTAGACGTCTTGTCTCTCTTGGCCTGGGCCCTGGTAGTAACAGCACCGACGATCTCTGGTCGGCAGGGCTGAGCCGGAGTAACCACATTGTCCCGTAGCAGCTCTGTAAGGTCTCCATCGGGAAATGGCAATGGATCCTCCTCCACAACTTCGACGTGTTGAGTTGAGGCAGGACTCCACTCTGGATCGGGGTCGTCGGGTCGTCTCGCGCCGTCGATGTTCCCGATCATCAAATCGTATAGCGGCTTTTTCAGGCAAACCGCTTCTACTTCGCCTATGTAGAAAGGGGTGTTGACTTGAATCTTTGCAACTGGCGCTCTCACACATTTGCTGTCGGCCATAAGTGTCCATTTAGAATCGCCAGTGAACTGTTCTTTAGCGATTAGGTCTTCTCTGACGATGACCCCACTGCAGCCAGAGTCTCTTAAAACAGTCACTTCATGATTTCCGACGCGTCCCTTGGAAACAGGCATGTTCTGTACGGTCACAGCTGCGCTAGCGACGACGGGGATGGATTTCTCGTTGGCAAGGAGGAGTTGGCCATCAGTCATGCACTCTTGCACGTCCGCAGGAGTAGCTGTGCGCTTGGTCTCACTCGGAAGAATGACGCTCCCGCTGCACACTTGATGGTCAGATCTACTGTTTTGCCGTTGATTGGAGAACCGCCTCTGCCGGTTGCCCGCCGCTGAATTGTCCGTACTGCTCCGCTGTCCGCTACTTTTGTTTTGAGGACAGTTAGCCGCTCTGTGGTCTGTAGCGTTGCAAGTGAAACAGCCTCTTGAATGCCCTTCCCTGGGAGGAGGCGTGGAGTCCGTCTGTCTCTGGTTCGTCTGGCTCCCCTGGATCTGGTTCACATGGTTTCCAGTCTTCTGAAAATGTTTCGTCGCGCTGGGTGGCCCCAGGGTCTTCCCATGAGCGATAAGATATCTTTCAGCAGCCTCAGTCACATCTTTAAGCGTCTGCAGCTTTTGTTCTTCTAAGTGGGTCGCTAGGTCCTTGTGACAGGCATTGAGAAATTGTTCCTTCACGATCAGGTCATGGAGACTGTCGTAAGACTTCCTTTCGCCTGATAACTCCACCCACTTGTGTAGATATGACGACAGGCGCTCCACAAACTGCTTTGGCGTCTCGTCTGACTTAGGCCGGCATTCACGGAAGCGTTTACGGTAGCCCTTCTCTGTAAAGTTGTAGCACTGCAATAGGGCCTCTTTCAAGACGTCGTAGTCTTTGGCGTCATCGTTCGACAGTCTGGTGTAAACTTCGAGAGCTTGCCCCGTCAGAAGTGCACTCAGTCGAATTGCCCAGTCTTGAGGTTGCCAGTTAGAGCTTTCGGCGAACCTTTCGAATCTCGCCAGATAGCTGTCGATCTGGTCCTTCCCGTCGACGAAAGCTGGCAATTTAGGAGCCGTATGGTCGTTGGTGACTTGTGGCGCATGCTGATTGTTTTGGATACGCGCCATTTCTAGCTGGAACTCAAGACGCTTCAGCTCGAATTCTCTGTCTTCACGGCGACGCTGCTCTTCTAATTCTCGTTCTTCACGGCGACGCTGCTCTTCTAATTCTCGTTCTTCACGGCGACGCTGCTCTTCTACTTCTAGACGCTTCTGTTCTAGTTCTATTTCTTTTTCTAGACGCTTCTCTTCCAATTCTCTTTCTTCGCGCCTTCGCTGTTCTTCTCTTTCTTCACGCAATATTCTCTCCTGGCATTTGACGTACTCTGTCAGCTGTTTGCCTTTTAGATTTAGTTCAACCCCTTTCTGCCAGAAGTCAGCCATCTTGATGCTTCTGGAAAGTTCTTTTCAAGAAAGTTCTTTTCTAGAAAGTTCTTTTTCTGGAAAGTTCTTGACTGTGCTGTACCTTTCTAGACTGTTCTAGAACAGCACGCTTTCTGCAGTAGCGCTGATGCTTGTCACTAGTCGCCTTCGCTGACGCAGGCCCCGCTGTCCTCGTCGTATGCGACGCTGCACCACGCTGGTGTTGATGTATACGCTCCTGTGCTGAAGTAGACGCGACGTCCGCTCGCCGCTCTCTGTAACACTGGCGATGTAGCTCCGAGACTGTCCCTCGACGTAGTCCTGCGGCAGCCACGTAGTCCTGATCTGTTGTTCGCTCACGAAGCAACTCTTCAGCGACTACACGCCCTTGCAGTCAACCCGAATCTATCGGATGTAGTCCCAGTATGTTGGCCCCTCTCGACGCAACTCGTTGGCGGCTACCCTCGATGACTGCTTCTCGTAACGTTGACTCGCTTGTTGTAGCAGTTGAACCCTTGGCTATGGCGTGAATCGCGGCTTGACCCCCAAAATGTTACACTCAGTTTGATGTTGGTGTTTTCTATCAGTATCTGATTCAGCCCCGATGCTTGAATTCCTGATAGGGTGTAACTCAGATTCGTTTATTCACACAGCCCGTCCAAACAGCATACAAGTCACAAAGTCGACGTATGAAGTTTTCCACTTTTATTCAGCACACATCAACAACTGCATACAATTCTCAATTCAACTCAACAACTTTCACAGCAACTTTCCAAATCACTATCAACAACTTTACTCTCTCAACAGCGACTCGGCTCACGATTAAATAACCTCTCTCTTTTCTGGAACGATTTGGTACGTGGTAGAAATGACGCACCGCCACCAATCGAACTAAAGATCGTCATCACTGACTTACGTCATTCACATTTTCTCTACTTCCGGGAACATTCACGACCTTCGATATCCATCCGGAAATTTCTATCAAGAGTAAACACGCAGATCCAGAAGATTCTCAAATAATATCGACTAACGCAAATTATCAACGTTATACAAAGCCTCTCCTAATAACAATGCAAACTCAAATCAAAGGTAAATAAACTCCATTATTGAATACTTTGCAAATCGAAACGATTAGATCTATCGTACACGCTTCAGCCATACTATCATTCGCGTTTCAACGTAACAGTGTGTGTGTGGGGGGGGGGGGGGGGGGTGTGTGTGGATGAGCGTGTTTGTGTGTGTATATATATATATATATAGATAGAGAGAGAGAGAGAGAGAGAGAGAGAGAGAGAGAGAGAGAGAGAGAGAGAGAGAGAGAGAGAGAGAGAGAGAGAGAGAGAGAGAGAATAAGAACGAATGAATGTTGAGTTTAATATGTACACGACGACTGGACGACCCGCTAACTAAATAAAAAAACAAACATTAAGAAGCAGGTGAAATTAAAACACAAACAGTCAGGCACGGTCAATAACACACAAACACACACAAGCGCGCGCACAGGCACACGCACGTAAAGCACCTCTTTTATCTCGTATAAAATCATTCAGTGTGCGCGTTTGGGCGTTGTAATATTCAACTTGTATGTTCAATTGACCTTTGTACCAAAACATACTCCTATAGTATTCATAATGTATACTTGGCAATAAAGTCAACAAAAGTGCTTTTTTGTTGCATTTTTTAATGACTGAATTTAGTTGTAATTTTTTTTTAAAATGTTTTTATTCAAAGGTTACATAGTGTTATGTTGCATCAGAAAGTACATTTTTAGCACACATGTAGTATTGAAAAAATGTGTTTCACACATTGGCAGAACTTTAACATACAGTAAATTTGAAGATAACAAAATAAAGCATTGAATCGATTATACAAAAACATATGCGAATAGTTCCAAAGCATGATGCACATTCCTTCTTAGTCTTACGTTCAATTGTACACTCTGTTCATGTTCCATGGTCTATTCTCTTCTATAAATTGTTTGTAAGCTGCCCATTTTTGTGTGAACTTGTCATAATTCATGTTAATCTGAAAAACATATGTATCTACTTTATATGTTTGAATAATAAATCTTAAAAATACTTGCAATGGTTTTGTTTTGTTTATTCTGCATATGTATAGAAAATAATTTTGCAAGCGATAAAATATGTGAAAAACCATCAACTTTCGTTTTGCCATCCTGTCCAAAAAGTACTAAGATCGGATTCAGTGCAAGTCTGTCACAATTACAACATTTGTCCTTCAGAATTCTTACAAAGTCATTCCAAAACATGTGAACACGCACGCAGTTCCACAAATAATGAATTGCTGAATTTTTTTTTCATTACAAAAATTATACAAATTGTTTGATATCACTCCCATCTGTTTCATAACAGTTAGTTACAATAATTCGATAGTTGATTTTCATCTGAAGCCACTTCAGTTTTACTTCTTTAATTTGTTTTGTTATCATGAATACTTCCGACCATTCAATATCACTTCCCAAAATTTTATCCAGTTTGTAGAGGCATTAGACTGCAATGGTTTACCCAAAAGTATTTCATACAAATATTTCCTCCTGTTGGAGCCCTTAATAATGCACCATAGGTTTTACTATAACTTATGTCATTACAATCATTATTATTTTATTAACTGAATATTATTTTCCTTCATACACTTTCTAATGGAACAAACCTATCCAAAATACGTCAAAAAGGCACATCAATATTAAATTTACTTTTAAATGCTGGTACTGTTAAAAAAGCGCCGTTATCTGTCACCAAATCCTTTACAAAATATAGGTCGTTTTTTGGTCCAGTCATCAAAATATAACATCTCACCATCAATTTTAAGCTTTTTATTAAACAATAATGGTTCTATTAACATCTCTTGGTCAGTGCAAATGTCCACTTTATTGTACAAAATATTACAACTATTAAATACATCCTTTCAAAACTGATTTACAAAATTATTCTTCAGTTTTAACACACCTGCACCATATTCCTTTAGCATTTCTATCTCTGTACATATTTCTTTCAAGATTACTTTCCATTTAGGATTACTCCATTGGATATATTTTTTCAAAGATGTAATTTGTCTTTCTATATTTGGCAAATTCATACCTCCGTTCTGGACACTATGAATTGCTATTGCCTGTTTAATTTTATCTCTGTTTTTGTTCCAAACAAAGTCATAGCACATTTTCTGTACCCGTTCTACTACCTCGTTGGGAGGATTAGGTAATAAAATCCATAAATAAGTGAGTTTGGATAATATTAAAGATTTTAGTGCTGCAACTTTTTCCCAATGGATTGATAGATCTTTTTGACCAAGTATTATTTAGTCTTGTTAAATTTGTTTGTTAAATTTATTTCTGCCATTTTAGTAAGATCGCTTGTAAACCAGAGCCCTAGGATTTTAAACTATGCTGGATTCCAAGTCATTTTTATGTTAGGCGAAAATGTAATGTCACTATTTTGTTTACTACCAAGCCATATTTTACATGTTTTTTCATAATTCATCTTTAAACCAGAGATTTTCTCAAAATCATTTAACGTCTGAAATAGATTTTCATAAGAATTTTTGTCACCTTCTAAAAGTAATAAAGTATCGTTGGCAAACTGACTCACTTTACATTCTGTCTCTGAAATATTTATTCCTTTAATTTCTTTGTTTTCCCTTATGTTATTTGCCAATAATTCTGCACACAAAATAAATAAATATGGAGAAATTGTATCACCTTGTCTACATCCTTGTTTAATCATGAAACTAGCAGAAGCTTTACCATTTACCAACACAGAGGATTTTATGTTATTATAGAAGGCTGATATCCAACAACATATGTCTTCTCCAAAGCCAAACAATTTTAAGACCTTGTGCATGTAATTCCAATTCATAGAGCCAAACGCTTTTTCAAAATCAATTGAGACGACCATGGATGTTTTTTTTCATTTAAGTAGCGGATTAATACATACAAAAATCTTAAATTGTCTCCTATGTACCTACCAGCCACGAAACCTTTTTAATCTTCATTAATAAGTTTCGGTAGCATTTTTAAAAATTCTATTTGCTATACAAAAAGAGCCTGTCTTATAAATAACATTTTATAATGAGATGGGACGCCAATTTTTAAGGAAATCTCGAGGTTAATCTCCATTTGTTAGGCAAATTATAATACCTTCTCTTATTTCATTATTTACAAACCCTTACTTCAGAGAGCGTACTAGAAATTCACCTAATTGTTTTAAGAAAAAAATTTAAAAGTCAACAGTCATTCCATCTGTCCCTGGACTTTTACCACTACACATACTTTTTAGTGCATAATTAGCTTCTTGAAGAGTTATTAAACCTTCCAATGAAGTTGCTTCCTCGACTGATAACTTGGACGTATATGTTTCTAAATCTGTATGTATTACTTGTTTTTCTGAATACAAATTTTTCACAATTTTTTTTATCATCATTGTTTTTTAAATATTGTTTAATTTTGGAGACTAGTTTAAACATTTGTTTGCATAACAAAATGTCTTTTTTTCTAAATTACACAAATATTTGGTTACTTTTTCTCCTTTGGCCGCCCAGCGAGCTTTGCTGCGAATCATTATTCCTTCTATTTTCTTTCTCCTTAATTGTACGAGACTATTTTTACCTGTAATTCTTGTTGATCATATTCATATTTTTGTACTTTACTGTCTATTGTTTGTATTTCTTGTTCAAGTTGTTTTTCTAAATGCACATTTCCATATGTTTCTTTTTAAAACTAAATTCCATTGTTTTACTTCTAATTTCATTATGAGATTGTCCAAAAATAGCTGGTCTAACAGGGTTAATTCCAGACAATCTACAGAAATATTAGCAATTTTTTCTCCATCGTATACCAACACAGCATACTGTTCCTTAACTTTATTAATAATATCATTAATTTCACTTACATAATTTTTGTCACTTAAAAGTGTTGTAATTATTTTTATATTCCGGCTTTTTGCCACAACTTGGCTGAAAGAGGACACACCCCTGCTCCGCATAAAAAAAATTTGCTGAAACAACCCCAGTGGTAACACAGAAGGCACTCCCCAGCCGGTCATTGTACAAAAAAAGGCATCCCACGCATGGGATGCTGAGGCTATACTGTAATCTAATGAACGCCCGTCTACAAAAACAAAATAGAATACAAACATCATTATAAAATATCAACAAAAACATACATATACAATGCCTACATTGCCAAATAATAATATAATAGGAAGCTTTAGTGACCATTTTGCAGAGAGCGTCCAATTTTTCTAAGCTGATACAACAGACTTCACACACAAATGAGGAGTTTTGTACCGGAAGAGTTTTCAAAAAAAAATGTAGGCGACTGGTCGAGCGAAGAAGAAGATAAGTATAGTAGATTAATAGAACAGAGTTGGAATGAGAAAGAACAAACGAGAAAGACAGCCACACGTGCTAACCCCACGCCCAACCCTCCTCCTTTTGCAGCCGGGCTTGGGACCGTCCTTGGCGGAGTTACTAAAACATTGCACTTGCAATATTAACAGCAATTGAAAGTCAACCTGAATCTAACAACAGCACACCAACACTGAAGTAGAAATTCAGAGTAGGAAACAACATAACACAGCGCTTCCATCAATTTGCCGAAGACAATCACTACTGACCCCACCTAGACAATACTAACTTCGCTTTCAAACACTAGAGCACTTGGACCTCGCTAATAAACAAGGACAAGCGCCCTTTTCCCCATCGCCCCTTCCTTTTCCGTGTGTTTTGACCTTGATACAGTTTTATGACAACGCAAGGCAAAACATTTCCTCGACGTTGATGTTTGTTTTCTTTCACTTTCTTTTGACCTTGATACACTTTTCTTCTTGACCTTGATACACTTTTCTTCTTGACCTTGATACACTTTTTTGACCTTGATACATGTTTCTTTTGACCTTGATACACTTTTCTTTTGACCTTGATATTTTTCTTTTGACCTTGATTCACTTTTCTTCTTGACCTTGATACATTGTTTCCTTTCTTTCCTGACCTTGATACAATTTTGTGACATTTTTCACGGTGTTTTTGTTCTTTTTTCCACTGCCGTCTCAATGCTGGCAAGGTGGAATTTTTTACAAAGTATGCAATCGTCTCTGGTATCAGAAACTGACCACACTACAATTCCACCAGAGCGGATCATGCAGATGTGGCCATTAATATCACAAAGTAAGGGACAGCTGTTGGAGAGCAGCGTGTGAGCAAGTAGAGCTAACAAATGTCAAAAAGGGAAAGAGGGACCTTGACAGAACCAGGTTGCTGTCTCATGTTCATTTCCCATTATTATTTATCCTTAACAAAAAAGAAAAGAGACATGTGTCCCGACTGCCTCACCAGTCGTGTCGTTGTCTCATGTTTATTTACAGTTTACTTTCTAACCTAACAAAAGAAAAAGAGACATCGGTCGTCTCATGTTTATTTACATTTTAACTGCTCGCCACACACTTACACTTCACGTCCACTGCCCCTTTCCCCCCATGACACTAATGTCCACAACCGCACTCTCTCGTTGTTTCCCCACAGAAACATTTCTCCGATAGAACCACAACATGACCATTCCCCTCAACCTTCAACAGCTTGCAACACCTTGTAGCTGCTGTACTTAATGCAGCTGCCAGTTCTGTGATGTTGCACTGGCTTAGTGTATGTCGACACAAAGCCTGTGCTTTGATTGCGACATTTTCTAACACCGACCTTGATTTATTTTCTAAATCTGACCTTGATCTTTTTTTTTCAGTGCTCAACGCTATTCGTGGCACTGTGGACACACAGTCCCCGCTAACTAACAAGATCTAGTTACTCTAGAGTGAAAATTGGAGCCAATAATATCCAGACAGAGCCTGCAGCGAGTACCGCCGACATGTCAACAGGAGCATTGTATTATATTGCTAGCCTCTCCTGGTAACTGCTGCAATGCCAGCATGGACAGCTGCTAAATCTAAGTAGATTTCAATTTCTGATAAATTGCATTGCAATGCTGTACAATTTCACTAAACACACACATGCACGCCCACAGTCAAACTGTCAAACTGTCTTTTGAGGTGGCCACCTCTGTCGTTGATCCCTCGTTGTCTGCTCCTGCCTCCCCTCTGCGGTGGGGTCTTGTCCTGCGGTGAAGTCTTGTCCTGCGGTGAAGTCTTGTCCTGCGGTGAAGTCTTGTCCTGCGGTGAAGTCTTGTCCTGTGGTGGGGTCTTGTCCTGCAGTGGGGTCCTCATCTGCGGTGAAGTCTTGTCCTGCGGTGGGGTCCTCATCTGCGGTGAAGTCTTGTCCTGCGGTGAAGTCTTGTCCTGCGGTGGGGTCTTGTCCTGTGGTGAAGTCTTGTCCTGCGGTGGGGTCCTGTCCTGCGGTGAAGTCTTGTCCTGCGGTGGGGTTTGTGCTTGGGTCCTGTCCGGTCCTGCTGTAAGAAGACGAAACATTGAAAGTAGAACAACATACAAATAGTAATAATAACTATCGCTATCATAATTTTAACAAATTTCCTTCCCTAGATTTAAATAATGTGAGCAATATAAAACACTATGTCATCATCTTGTGAAGTATTATTTATTAATTTTATTATTCTTATATAGCACTTTCTCAGCTCAAGAGCTGTTCAAGACGCTGACCGATACGGGATCTAGAACCCCAGTCGCCCGAGCTAGGAGCCTATTGTCATATTCTAGAACATGCTCTTTATATTAGCGTGTGATGCTGTGCCATAATATTCTAAACAGAAATAGTTTGGAACATACGCAATAATCGCCATTGAGATTATAAATGGGGGAGGGGTAGGTAGGTGGGAAGAGGAGGGAATAAAACGAACGTGATGAAGGTGATAATTAAGCAAATGAATGTCGCTCTAGGGTGTCGTATAAGATGTAAAATAAAGACTTTCTGGCAAGATAGATAGATAGATAGATAGATAGATAGATAGATAGATAGATAGATAGATAGATAGGTAGGTAGGTAGGTAGGTAGGTAGGTAGGTAGGTAGGTAGGTAGGTAGGTAGGTAGGTAGGTAGGTAGATAGATAGATAGATAGATAGATAGATAGATAGATAGATAGATAGATAGATAGATTGATTGATATAAAATTACATACACAACGTAAGCATATCTTACAACTGACTAAAGCAGATGGATCATATATTACTAATAGGAAGGAAATTGCTCAAGAAGTTAACCAGTTCTATAAAGACTTGTATTCAAAAATGGAGGCTGAGAATTGTGAAATCTTAGATTTAGTTGAGCAAATACCAACTTTAAATGAACAGTGAAACTTTCACTAGAAACTGAAATTACTTTACAAGAAGCTCGTAAGTCATTACAATATATGAAAAATGTCAGTGGATTTGTACATTTTGTAACAACATTAAATCAGCAGTAAACGTAAATAGCATTTTATCTTCTTAGTTCGAGGTACAGATGGGAAGTAGGCAGGGGGATCCGATCTCGCCGTATTTATTCATAATGGGTGTTGAAATTTTGTGTTTAATCAGGGCCGGATCTGGGGGGGGGGGGGTTCCTGGGTTCCGGAACCCCCCCCCCCCCCTGGCCATTCGATGTACCTCACTCAGTCAGAAAAAAAAATATATATGGAGTTTTTTTTAAAGCTCTTAATTTAGTTGACACTGGTGGTAAGTAAAACGTACCTCATTCTACTCAAGTTCCTCGAGCGGACACGTTTTTATCACCCCTAACCCCTTAAAAAAATTTTGGAACCCCCCCCCCCCCCTCCAAGAGTAAGTGATCCGGCCCTGTTAATGATAGAGAAAATAAAACATTAAAGAGCTTCGAATTAGACAGTTGAAAGCAAAATATCTCAGTATGCAGCCGATAAAGAATTAATTCTAGAAGGGGACAGACATTCTTTCGAAGAAACAATTTCTACTATTCAATGTTTTGGGGAAAAAATCAGGGTTGTTTCTTAATACAGATAAGAGTAGTGCTATTTGGTTTGGTAGAATGAAAAAATTCTAAGTCCGCTACATGCCCCATCTGCACATGCAATGGAACCCAGAAAGATTTTATATTCTCGGTATCTGATTTACTAATGACTTAAAGGAATTTGTGACAATTTCAATGAAATATTTATAGAAATTACAAACTTGTTAAGTGTGGCTTAAGCGCCAAATAACTCCATTATGATGCGCTGCTATTTTAAAATCATTAATCCTTTTCAAAATCGTGCATCTGTGGCTGTTATAGATTCAGAATATGCAGGATCTGCTTTCGTCTTTGCGGATTTGAAAATAAAATCATTTCATCTAGGAAAGGTTATAATGTTTCAACAGCATAACTGATAGCTATTTCAATGGCTTTAAATAAATTGCTAGCTTGCCTACTGTTTTCTATAGAAATGTGTGGATTCACAGTCTGTTATACAGGCTTTAAATTCTATAAATCGGAAGGAATGGCAATTGAAATAATTTATGAGATCAAACACGTTGTTAATAGTTAGACTATAAATTGAATTTCTGATGGTTACCATCGCATTCTGGTTTTATCTTTAATGACTGGGCAGAAGGAGAGGCAAGAAAATGTGCTTTGCATTTGAAGTCAGTCATTGTTTACATATTTGTATCTACTAAAGTGGAAAACATGGACTCTCACAGCAGTCCTACAACAAAAAATATAAAGCATGGAGATGAGATGCTAGAAAAGATTTCCGGGGCGTTCCTTATACCCAGCACATCACTAATGACGACGTCCGACAGACCATCACACAGGACAACACGATTACTTGCTCACAGTGGTGAAGAAACTGAAACTCCGATGTTATGGCTACATCATCAGAGCTTCAGTCTTGCAAAAACTATCCTGCAAGGCACGGTGCAAGGAGGCAGAAGAAAATGGAGACAGAAAAAGATGTCGTTAGACAACATTCGAGAATTAACTGGCTTGACACTGAGTGAAGCCACGATGACTGCTGAGGACAGAGAAAGATGGAGTATGCTGGTTAAACGATCATCTCTGAGGCCCTAAAGGGCTTTCGAGTTATGGGATAGGATACGATAGGACAGATTACTACAGAAGCAAATAGGAAAATAAAAATAACTATATTTTAAGAAAATATAATTATTCACCCAAATTTAATTTAAATGTTCGTTTTTCAAGACCTGTTACATTACATTACATGATTATTGCTTTAGGTCCAGCGGACTCTTCCGAGCCAAATCAGGACCGGACAACCCCTGATCCGCATAAAAGATCTGCTGAAACAACCCTAGTGGTAAAACTGAAAGCTCTCCACCAGCCAGTCACTTTACAATAAAGACATCCCACGCAGGGGACGCTGAGGCTGTACTCTACTTTATCGAACCCCCGTTTACAAAAACAAAATAGAATACAAACATCATTATAAATTATCAACTAAACACATACATATAAAATGCCTACATTGCTAAATAATAACATCATAGGAAGCCCTAGTGACCACCTGGCAGAAAGCGTCCAATATTCCCAAGCTGATCCAACAGACCTCATACACAAATAAGGAGTCTTGTACAATCCCGGAAGAGTTTTCAAGAGAAAAGGTAGATAACTGGTCTAGCGAAGAAGAAGATAGTATATCAGATTGATAGGACAGAGCAGGAATGAGAAAGAGCAAATGGGAAAGACAGCGACAGTGGGAATTTAAAGCACTAAATTTCCAGAAAATGGGGATACTATTTATACTGAAACCCCCGGCACCCCAACGGGGGTTCAAGACCTGTTGTAACATCACCATACAATTCAGTTGTTAAATTCATTGGGAACAAAATTTTGTAAAAATATTTCTCGCTCATGTAATTGAGCTTTTCAATGGTTCACATTCTTTTTAACTGTGATGTCTGACTTTTTACTACCAATGGAAATGAAAAAACATTTAAGTTACTAAGTGACGTAACTTTTTTCAGTTTGCTTAAAAATCGATAAAAATTGTATTTAGGCTTATTCATTTGTTATATTCCTTTCTTAAATAATTAAATAAAGAATTCATGTGTATAATCAGAGAAAGAGAGACATGGTTGTTGCTTTAGGTCCAGCGGACTCTTCCGAGCCAAATCAGGACCAGGAGAAAGAGACCGAGAAGAGAGAGAGAGAGAGAGAGAGGAGGGGGGGGGAAGGAGAGAGAGACTTTTATGACTTTAAAGAAGATGGGGCATATAATGGAAAAATTAAGAATAAATATATAAATCATAAAAAAACCAATAAAACCATATATATTTTACATGCAGATTATGATTTATACAGTCTGATATTTAAAATGTACATTACTATGCAGACCCAAACTCAATATATATTATTCTAATTATCAATTATTTGAATTCACGCATTTGCCAAACCTACACTCACATATTGGCTCATCTACTCACGACTTCCAGACACAACAAAATATTCAATGTGTACAGCCTCCTGCCTAATCATTCTTTTATCCCTGCAGCCCATCATTTGAACAAACTGTCTTTCCTGATTGAAAACAATCACCTCTTTAAGTGTATTTGGACGAAATCTGTTACACATATGATAAACATACAACATGTGCAGCTCCGTTACTTCAGCGCCTGGGCAGAAAAGACAGCCATTCAACACACTGTGTAACGTAGCTATTCTTGTGTACTTTCATGTTACTAATGCTTAACCTCAATTTTACAAACGAGTCTATAAAACACTTCTGCTTAATACAGTCCAAATGAATGTATGTTTACAAATTGGTCTTAATCTATCTGTACTGACTGAATTGTTACTATTATTTAAGGCTGCATCCCAGTCTTGTTTGTTGATGTCAACGAGTCTGTTTAAATTGATAAATACGCTAATTCTCATTACCTACACTCTGAAACAGCCACACAAAGGTAAAGCCAGTTCTTTCCAAACTCTGAGCACTTTAAACAAGGCCTTTTCCTTTTATTGCCAGCTGATTTGCACTTCCAATGAGGCTCATAGCAGTTGTAAAGGTAAAGCCTAACTACACGTAGAAGTTTACAATCTCTAGTTCATTTCCTTGGACAAACCATTTTTAACTCTTCCCAAGAAATCACCTATGTCTAGAAACCACGACTTTACTCTTATCAATGTTGATAGTCAGCCCTAATTCCTGGCACATTTGGTTAACTATGTCTAGTTGAGTTTTAAATTTGCTGGTGAACAAGACAGCTATTCATTGCTTACAGGGTCCAGCGGACTGCTAAGAGCCAAAAAATGGAATACACAATCGGGACCACAACTTGGTTCAAAGAGGACTCACCCATGATCCGTATAAAAGATCTGCTGAAACAAACCTAGTGGTTGGAGGGGCCGGGTAGCTCAGTTGGTAAGAGCGTCTTGCTAGTAACCGAAAGGTCGCTGGTTCGAATCCCGGATTGGTCAACGTGTGATCATATTATTTTCCCCTTTACCAACAACTGGCCCGCTGGTGTCAGTATAAATCGGTCCAGTAGTCACCTATATGCGAAAGTGTCGTGTGACTATAATCTACAAACAACAAAAACAACCTAGTAGTGACACTGAAGGCACTCCACGTGCCGGTCACTTTACAATAACGGCATCCCACGCAGGGGACGCTGAGGCTATCCTCTAATTTATCGAACCCCCGTTTACAAAAACAAAATAGAATATAAACATAAAATATCAACAAAAAAAAAAAACACACACACACACACACACACACACACACATACATATATATATATATATATATATATATATATATATATATATATATATATATATATATATATATATATATATATATATATATATATATATAATGCCTACATTGCTAAATAACAACATCATAGGAAACCCTAGTGACCATTTGGCAGAAAGCGTCCAATATTCCCAAGATGACCCAACAGACCTCATACACAAATGAGGAGTTTGGGAAGAGTTTTCAAGAAAAAAGATAAGGGACTGGTCTAGCGAAGAAGAAGATAGTATAGTAGATTGATATAACATAGTAAGAATGAGAAAGAACAAAGGAGAATGACAGCGACAGTGAGAATGTAAAACACTAAATGTTCAGAAAGTGGGGAAACTATTTATTTGTTGGGTTGTTGTTGGTGGTGGGTGTGTGTGTGTTTGAACAAGACAGCAAAGCCAAGTCAGCAAAGAGCAATATGAAAGCTCAACAAGACCAGGCACGAGTCTCCAAGCCTGCTCTGGTCAGCAACTCTGGATGCTAGCTCGTTATTTGTCACCTAGAACATTGTGGGGCTTAACATACAGCCTTTCTTTAACCCCCGAGGGCACTCAAATTTCTCCGTAAGTTCATGAATTACACAAACACAAGCGCGAGAACGGATTGGTACATTGATCGGATTCCCTTTACGAATTTGGATAAAGCACCAATTCTACATTGCAATACAAGTTTCTTTCTCAATTGTTTCAAACGCCTTCTTCAAATCGAATAAAGCTACATATAGTTTGCCTCCCTTTTTGGTCAGATACTTCTGAGTAGCAGCATATAGTGTAAAAACATGGTTTACGATGGAGTACCATCTTCAAAACCCTGTGTTTTGTTAATTTTATTAATTGCTTCGAGCCATGTATAAAGTGGTTTACAATTGATGTATAACACTTCCCTAAAAAAAACTCAGCAGTGGTATATCTCTGTAAATGTCTGGTATTTCTAGGTCACATTTCTTTTAAATAGGTACTTTGATACGTTTAGTACATACCTCAGGATAATGATACTAGGGAATATTTAATTGAAGAGTTCGACCAAAACGTGAAACACAACGTCTCCACCACACTTCAACATTTCACATTGAATGCCGTCGCAAACAAAAGCTTGAGAGAGAGAGAGAGAGAGAGAGAGAGAGAGAGAGAGAGAGAGAGAGAGAGAGAGAGAGAGAGAGAGAGAGAGAGAGAGAGAGACAGACAGACAGACAGAGAGACAGACAGACAGACAGAGAGACAGACAGACAGACAGAGAGGGACAGAGAGAGAGACAGAGAGGGACATAGAGAGAGAGAGAGAGAGAGAGAGAGAGAGAGAGAGAGAGAGAGAGAGAGAGAGAAATTGTTATCAAAAAGAAGGAAAGACAGAAAGACATTCAAAACAATGAAGAATACAAAAGATTGCTATAAATACAAATCAAACACTCACTCCTTCCCTCGATGCCTTGGTCCTCTTCGCCCATGGTGCTGACCCGTGGTGATGTCCTTGACTTGGCCCCCAGCTCCGTCGGTTCGGTGGTGGTGCTGGAACTTAGAACAGAAGATTAGGAGGTGCATATAGCATAACATCATTCTCTCCCTCGTTCATAGCCACATCAATGTAGAGATCTCAAAGTAGGTGCACCTACTTTACGCGAAATCAAAACATTGGTGACTCTCTCTCACGCACCCAACCCTTTCCCCTTCCCCCCTCCCTTCCCGTCCCCTCCTCCGCTGCCGCGGCGTTCCGTCCTCGGCTGGCTGTTCTCTTCGTGGTGCTGTGGTCCTCGGGGCCTACTGAAAAGTGGAAAGGCAGAATTAGCGACTCGTGGGGGCCAGGACGTCTATTCCTGTCACAGATACGTGAGTATCTGCCCACTGCCCGCTAATTTCTAGGGAATGGGAGGAATCAAGAGCCCGAGGAGGGTGAGGCCTACCCTGGCCCTTTATTCCTGGTTTGTTAGAACTAACATCGCAAGTCCTAAGTGAACTTTGATGTTAACCCTTACAGGGAGTTACCCTAACACTACACCATTTACCAACACCACACCATTTTCCTAAGATAATATGAAAGGAAAATACTAAACCGACATTTTTTCTCCACTGAAGTCCTGAGCGGTTGTCGCGTCGTCGTCGCAGTCCCTCTCGGCGGCGTTGACTGAATGACGCAAAAAAAAAAAAAACACAGTTCACTTAGCCTACAGTGTACACTGTGGCATTATGGGAAAATGTGTGAACTCGATCTCACTAAACACTAAGTTGTTGTAACAAAATAAAGTAAGATCAGTGACACAATGTAGAGAAACTGACATTTTTAGTAGGCCAATCAGTTACTTTCTTTGTGTTTTTATGATTTTTTTTTGTCTGGATCTTGCACTATAGAGGCACCCGTCTCGCCGTATCATCTTTGAGCATATAAACAAATATGACAAAATGGACTTGCACTGTTTTATCACCGCATGGCAGATCATAACAGTAAATAGATAACGACTTCATTTTGCTGAAAGCACTGAAAAACAAAAAGTTGCAATGCTTTTTGTCAGGAGAAATGCAATTCCAAGGCAAAATCCTATGTATTTGAGTCTATGACGGCCTACTAGCGCCAAAACCTGATAATTACAAATATCATGAGATTATTACAAATAACATGAAATATTTACAATTATCAATGCATAATAACAATTATCATTGAAAAATTATAAAATCTTCGCTTAATCATGTTTAATTTTTAGTTTTGGCTCTAGCAATCCGCCTGGAAATGCGTCAAAACCGAAAATTGTAATTATCACATATTAATTACAATGTTTAGTTCATAATTACATTTTGTACGTGATCATGCTTAATTCTGACTAAGGCGGCTTACTAGCGCTAAAACGTGTATTTACAGGTATCAGTAATAACAGTAATTAACACGTGTTTTGTATAATTCACATTATGACGGCCTACTAGCGCCAAAACCTGATAATTACAAATATCATGTGATAATTACAAATACAAACGGCATATTTACAATTCACGCGCGTAAAAATTGTAATTATCAAGTGAACATTACAATTTTCGGTTTTGGCCTATTTCCAGGCGGATTGCTAGAGGCAAAATTGAAAAAATACACATGATCACGCAAGATATTTGTAATGTTTGAATGATAATTGTAATTAACCCTTGATAATTGTAATTTTCCTATGATATTTGTATTTATCTCATAATATGTGTAATTATCAAGTTTTGGCGATAGAAAGGCGTGGCAAATACTGATAATAATTAATTAACACTGTAGATTACCGGCATCTCTGTAATTTACACAGAACACGTGTTAATTTCAATTGTCTCGTGCTAATGGTAACTCTCGGTTTTGACGATAGTAGGCCGTCATATGATTCATTTTGACAATGAAGTAGGCCTATGTTGACTTAAAACATGAACGGGATGGTAAGTCTTTCTCTTTCCACTCTTTTTTTTTTGTCTCTCCCTTCCTCACCCCCCTTTCCCCTCCACTCTCACACACACAGCCATACTCGCACGGGGTCGTAGTGAATGAAATGAACGCTCTGTCTGTCTGTCTGTCTGTCTGCCGCTCTCTGTCTCTGTATCTTCTCAATCTCCCTCTTTGTCGCTCTTTCTCTCTCTAGTATGAATGTGAGTGTGAGTGAGTGCGAATAGTTTGATGTATCAATTTTTGGAGCAAGTTTTAATTATTATCGTTAATGGTATTGTTAAAGTATACAAAGTTAAATGACGTGTTGTAAGACTATGCTTAAAACCTTAATCCCATTTGATTACAATTTTCAACATCAACTTTTCTCTCTCTCTCTCTCTCTCTCTCTCTCTCTCTCTCTCTCTCTCTCTCTCTCTCTCTCTCTCTCTCTCTCTCTCTCTTTCTTTCTTTCTTTCTTTCTTCTTCTTCTTCTTCTTCTTCTTCTTCTTCTTCTTCTTCTTCTTCTTCTTCTTCTCTCTCTCTTCTTCTTCTTCTTCTTCTTCTTCTTCTTCTGCTGCTGCTGCTGCTGCTTCTTCTTCTTCTTCTTCTTCTTCCTATTTCTTGTGTATCATCAGACGCGTAATCGTCATTTTACATCTATGGAGTTTTTATCTTCAGATGAATGAAACCTCACTGGCCAACTATAGCGTAGGGCAGACGAATGCCTGCGTCACACGCACACACTACGTAGCCGAGATTAGCCGAGACGAGTGGCGAACGTATGACTCAGCCACGCAGTGTGAAAATGGTTGTCATTCCACTTCAACCAGTTGTATAGTTTTATATTTTTTTATACACTCGCCCCCCACCCCCCCCACACACACCCACCCACCCACACACACACATTCGTTTCCCTTCTCCACTCCTCCCTTCCCAAATACTTTAAATGCCCTTATGGCACTTGGGGTGTCGGATAGTGCAGTGGTTGGAGCACTCGCTACTGTGTCGAAAGTGAAGCACCGTCCGGTGCGGTTAGCACTTGGATGGGTGACCGCTAAGGTGTGAAGCGACAAACAACAACGCCCCCAGTTGACTCAACTGTGATTGAGTACCTACTCTCTTGAGGGTGGGGAAGGTAAAGCAGCGAGGGAGAGAGTTGGGCATCACCCTCAATACGCTGGCCCAAGATAAGTGTGATCTCCAACATCACGCTCCCCTACGGCCACAAGGCTATGGGACTACCTTTACCTTTTTTTTATGGCATACACCCTTTTAATTAATATTTTGTTGACCTTTAGGATATTAGGGTTCTGTCTCTTGCACATTTGTATGTATTTAATGATGTCAAATTCTGTATTTATTTGGATTTTGAAAAGCTTTGCGTAGTTCTGGTACCCAGTTACCCTATTAATGTAGGCTTGCTATGACTGACATAGATCTTTTACTTTCAGAGGACGTAATCTTGTATCACTCTGGATCATGCCCGCTTCCGTCCTATTGTAAATAATATCTTTGCATTCAGAATGGGTGAGGAATGGCCGACAATATTTAGGCTTGAATTAGCCAAATGCAAAAAAATGACTGTAGACCTAGTAATCGTTTGTCCAGTTTTTAAGAGCATATATAAGCAGAATGTGGAGTTGTTTTTATTTCACAATGCACACATCTGTAAGTCCACCAGTAATTTATTCTTTAATTTTGTTTTATCAGGGTCTTCTTGCAGTCCACTAAAAGCAGGACCAGGTTAGGTTGTAATAATACTAAAAAATAATATGGATATTTATATAGCGCATTTTCCTATTAAAAATAGGTTCAAAGCACAATTCTCCCACATTCGGACTCCATATATATATATATATATATATATATATATATATATATATATATATATATATATATATATATATATATATATATATATATATATATATATATATATATATATATATATATATATATATCTATATATATATATATATATATATATATATATATATATATATATATATCTATATATATATATCTATATATATATATCTATATATATATATATATATATATATATATATATATATATATATATATATATATATATATATATATATATGAACAGAAAGTACAGCGGAAGTGGCAAAACGTGGTTTGGTTGTCTCCCTTTGGGCCTCACTTACTCGAAAAGACCCCATTTATTAAAAAGATAACCTCCTACATATTATTAATACAAAATTGCTCAGAATGCAGGAGCACGATGTTTTATCTCTCTTCTATCGAAAAATAATGTTATTGATGTTGTCGTATAATTAGAAAATGTGGTACCCAGATACAGTGCCTCATAACAAAGACCCCAAATAAGCCCGTTTACAACTATGTGTGTGTGTGTGTGTGTTGGGTGTGTGTGTGTGTGTGTGTGTGTGTGTGTGTGTGTGTGTGCACGCGCGCGTATGTGTGTCGGTGTTTCATGTCGTATTTCTGCAAGTTTTAACTGGAAGTATAAAGCCTGTATTCTTCTTTGTCGCTTTAATGTTGCGAGATCTCCTGATCGTTGTTGCATTCCAGTGCTATTTTGCCATTGTATATGGTGGCCTATTGTTTGAACCACAAAATTCTCTTCTGTTTCCTTAACGGATACAGCAATAATTAAAGTATTAGAATAGTGTGTATTTCAGGCGTGGTATTATTTGATGCATCTGAGTAATTTACAACATTTACAGATTTGCGAAACATTGAGGAATGCCAATGTGGGACTGACTGTGATGGCTGTTGCCGGTCAGAGCACTGGAATATATTGCTTCTGACGAGGGATGTATGGTATGGATGTACTGCCTCAGTTGACTAGACCGGGTGGAATTTGGAATGGTGAGTTATTTGGTTCAATAAAACCAACATCAACAGTTGATGAATGAAAGAAATGTAAATAATACGTTACCTAAACCAGTTACCAACACAACACATACTCTTGTTCGCATTGTATTGGCAAGCTCAGCAAACCAATGACAGACTCTTGCATTAATCAAACATGCAAAGTACAGTTATCAACAATCGGGCTGTTTTAAGTTGTCTGCAGTCGTTGAAGACTCGCCTACTTCGGATGGGAGTATAAACCGAGGTCTAGTCTATGCACCCACGCATTTTTTCTCGCGGGTAGACCTTACTCTCATGTCCTAGGTTGAGTACCGGCTTCACCCTGCAAGCACTAGGTCCATTCTCTCCCATCCCCGGTCGCCCACGATTATGCTCAGTCATTGTCAGACTATGCGCCCAAAAGCAGCAATGGGGGACTCGGGCGGCTTGAGTTAGATCCTGTATCGGCCAGTGCCCTGAGCAGCTCTTGTGCTGGAAATGCACTATATAAGAACGGTTGAATAAATAGGATGGGTAGTTGCAGTTGTGGCACTGATTTTTCTGAGTAACTTACAACGTTTACAGATTTTCGAAACATTGAGGAATGTCAAGTCAACGTGTGGCTGACTGCGATGACTGTTGCCGATCAGAGCACTGGAATATTGCTTCTGACGACAGAAGATGTGAGGAAAGGTGTGCCTGATAGGTCAGTTTAGACCTGTGGTATTTGGAGTGGTAAGGGTTTAGTTGTTTTATTACTAGGATTACCACTGAATACGAATACCACTAAATAGCCTAAATATAACTTAAATAATTTGTTTTACAAATCAGCTACCACTATGACAAATATTCGTGTTGAAATGTTATTGGAAAATTACATAAAGCAATGACCAAAACTTGATCCAGTAATTATATTTACAAAATAAATTGCACAGCTCAACTGGACTGTTCTGTTTTGTGCTGGCAATGTACATTCTGATGGCCGTGGTCACATGTTGGATCAGCATCATTTAGAATTCAGTTCCAAATACCGTATCGCCGATCGATAGATCAAAACTTTACACCACAAACTTTTTAAGAATGTCAACATGGCTGACAGTGATGGCTGTTGCCATTCAGAGAACTGGAATATTGCTTCTGTCGAGAGAATCTGTGAGGAAAAGTGACCATAGGACGGCTAGAGAGAATCAGCGATGAAGTGGCTGAGCGCCTTTATTTGAAAATTGTAAATGGCAACGAGTAAGCTTATTACTCTACACCAAAACTATCAATTTATCACATAAGTATAATAATAATAATAATAATAATAATAATAATACTAATAATAATAATAATAATAATAATAATAATAATAATAATAATAATAATAATAATAATAATAATAATAATATCCTATCCTATCCTATCCTATACCATCCAGTAACTCGGAGGTCGTAGGGGCACCACAGATTTTTGTTTAACCAGCGTACTCCATCTTTTCTTGTCCTCAGCAATCCTGATTGTTTCGCTCAGTGTCAAACCAGTCCATTCTCGAATGTAGTAGCAATCTTGCCACTGTAGATTGTTCTAACCTATAAAGGGAACAGTGAAAGCCCCAGTTGAAAACCTGTCTTGCCTTTGTAGGCATGACAGATTCACTGCGGCAACAGTACCCCCGTTGGAGTGCTGGGGGTTTCAGTATAAATAGTATCCCCACTTTATGGAAATTTAGTGCTTTAAATTCCCACTGTCGCTGTCTTCCTCATTTACTCTTTCCCATTCCTGCTCTGTCCTATCACTCTGCTATACTATCTTCTTCTTCGCTAGATCAATGACCTACCTTTTTTCTTGAAAACTCTTCCTGGACAAGACTCCTTGTTTGTGTATGAGGTCTGTTGGATCAGCTTGGGAGTGTTGGACGCTTTCTGCCGGGTGGTCACTAGGGCTTCCTATGATTGTATTATTTAGCACTATAGGCATTTTATATGTATGTGTTTTGTTGATGATTTATAATGATGATTGTATTCTATTTTGTTTTTGTAACCGGGGGTTCGAGTAGTTGAGGTAAAGCCTCAGCCGTCCCCTGCGTGGGATGTCTTTATTGTAAAGTGACTGGCCGGTGACTAGGGTTGTTTCAGCAGATCTTTTATGCGGATCGGGGGTTGTCCGGTCCTGATTTGGCTCGGAAGAGTCCGCTGGACCTAAAGCAACAATCAATCAATCAAACTCCCACCTCTTTTTCGGTCTCCCTCTTCCCAACCTTCTTGCACTGTGCCTTGCAGGATGGTCTTTGCAAGACCTGATGATCTGGTGACGTGGCCATACCATCGGAGTTTCCTTTTTTTCACCACTGTGAGCAGGTCATCGTGTTGTCCAATTTGTGTGATGGTCTGTCGGACTTCGTCGTTGGTGATGTGCTGGATATAGGAAATGCCAAGAAGTCTTCTGTAGCACCTCATCCCCATGCTTTGTATTCTTCGTTGGAGATCTGCTGTGAGGGTCCATGTTTCGCAATAATAATAATAATAATAATAATAATAATAATAATAATAATAATCATCATCATCATCATCATCATCATCATCATCATCATCATCATCATCATCATCATCATCATCATCATCATCATCATCATCATCATAATACATCGATTTATATAACACATATCTCACACAAGAGGGTGATACAAGGCACATTTTCACATATTATAGAATAGTAAAATATATATTATGCCTTTTTGTTGGTAACTTCTTTTTCAGCCAATTGAAAACAATTTTAAAAATAAAGCATTAAAGCAACGCTTTATACTGCTGAAAAAACTGTAAGACGGCCCGCTTTAAAGTCACTGCAAGCCGGAGGAGTATGTGAGTAAAATAAAAGACTAAGATGTCGCACCAAGTAGGACACAAATTCTTCCCCTGATCTCCCTGTTCTTTCAGCAGACTCCAACTGAAACAGAACAAAATGCCACACAGAAAGAAACAAAAACAATGCGCAATATGGAATAAATATACTTATGGAATAGATACTTGGAATAAAAATGTCAATATTTTTTTGGTTTTGGTTTCCCAATGTAAGCTTTATGTGAGTAGTCTTGGAATTCTGTCAGCTGATAAAATTATACAAGTAAAGCATTATGAAGTTTATTGTGGATGGAAAAAATATCCATGATGTTTATTATATAAAGTATAACTAATCAATGAATCACCACTCTAGTTGTGAAATACTAGAATGTGTATCTCGCTGCACACTTAAAAAACAGTTCATACCAAAAGACGAATATATATATATATATTAAGAAATAAACAAATATTAGCTCATTTCATTGGAATATTTAATTTTCCCAAAAAATATAATGTTTTGCCAAGATTTAACAAAAATGTTTTTTCTTAGTAACCGTGTTAGATACGTATTAATCATGAGTAGACTTTATGAACGACATTGTTATACAAATCATTAGTAGACTTTATGAACGACATTGTTATACAAATCATTAGTAGACTTTATGAACGACATTGTTATACAAATCATTAGTAGACTTTATGAACGACATTGTTATACAAATCATTAGTAGACTTTATGAACGACATTGTTATACAAATCATTAGTAGACTTTATGAACGACATTGTTATACAAATCATTAGTAGACTTTATGAACGACATTGTTATACAAAATATAGGAACAATAACTCCCTGGACATATAAAACAATCCATTATTTTCAATTTTCCTATAACATAAGTTCTTATGATAAAGTGTTTATTTCCCCCACAGTCGCCCTTCTATCCTATCCTGTCTTATCCCGTAACTCGGAGGTCGTAGGGGCACCACAGATGATCGTTTAACCAGCGTACACCATCTTTCCCCGTCCTCAGCAATCCTGATGGTTTCGCTCAGTGTCAAACCAGTCCATTCTGGAATGTTGCCCTCCCACGTCTTTTTCGGTCTCCCTCTTCTTCTACCTCCTTGCACTGTGCCTTGCAGGATGGTCTTTGCAAGACCTGATGATCTGGCGACGCGGCCATACCATCGGAGTCTCCGTTTCCCCACCATTGTGAGCAGGTCATCGTATTGTCTAATGGCCCGTGTGATGGTCCGCCGGACTTCGTCGCCGGCGATGCGCTGGGCACAGGAAACGCCCAGAAGTCTTCGGCAGCACCCTATCTCCATGCCCTGCATTCTTCGCTGCAGATCCGCCGCGATGCTCCATGCCTCGCAAGCGCACAGGAAGACGGAGACGACGACGACAAGGGAGCGCAGCAGTCCCACCTTGGAATGTAGGCTGACGGCCCCGTCTTTCCAAACTGGCCTCAACCTCGCCAGGGCAGCAGTTGCCTGCGCGATCCCGGAAAATATGGGCTGGAGGTGGGTGCCGAGGGGACCAGGGTGGTGACCGCCGGCACCGGTGGCATCGGCATGGACATCGGGATCCGAGGTCGATCCCTCGGCACGGTGCATGGCTTCAAATGTTTGGGAGCCATTGTGTCGGACAATGGGTCCCGACGGGAGGTCCTCTCCGGGATCGCGCAGGCAACTGCTGCCCTGGCGAGGTTGAGACCAGTTTGGAAAGACGGGGCCCCTGCACCAGCTTCCCTTCACAAGTTTTAAAAGCGTTGAAAAACAGTCAAACTGATAACAGTTAGTCTAGCTCTAACCAAAAAGGAGCATTTATTATCCATGTTTTATTCAAAATTAAATCACGCACTTAAAAATATTGTGTTCTTTATATAGATGTATGCATTCAGAAGTTATCATTTGTATTTTTATATTTGCAATGCTTCATGATAATACTAAAAAGTATTAGAAAACTATATTTAACACAAAAAAAAACCGAAAGAACTTTTAAAAATACAGCATAATTACAATGTAAATTTTAAGGGACTATATTTTTTTTTCAGAAGTCAAATTAAAAAACGGTTTTAATATGGAAAACAGCACTATTTTTGAAATTTGTAATCTGGAGAGTTTGATAAAACAAAACTATTACCGATTAAAAACCCTAAATTCTTTAGTTCAAAATATTATTATTAAACAATATTATGTGATTCACTTACACATCTTTTAAATTAGAACATCCAATCTGAACAACACCAGAAGGAGAACACAAACCCATGCACTGTGCTATTGTTGGTTGACAGATAAGCTTGGGGTCACTTTGTCTTTCACATACATCACGGTCAGCATATGCAATCAACCTGTAAATGACTCAAAACATATTTACAATTCACTGAAATTTCTCTAAATCAAATTGAAAGTAAACTGGTGAATATTTTTCACTGGGAATGATACAAATTGACATCACTTTCAATTACTCATTTTAAAATAAATTGAATAACCATTGTTAAAGTTTTATTTATAAAACTGGCATAGAGGTATTAAACACTAATTTTTGTGTGCACTCTGAATGAAGTTGTAATAACAGTAAAATGAAAGTGAAAAAAAACACATAGGAAATATGAACAACAAAACAAATAAATGTTGGACCTATTCTATAAATTAAGCTAATTAAGCCACTTAAAAAAAACACTAACATTTCCAGACTTGAAGGAATCCATGCTCTTGAAGTTCAGCATCTCACAGCCGCCATACCCCTCGGAAAGCACGAGGTAGTTTAAACATAAAATGTCTGGATTCGACACTGCTGGCCATCGCTTAATATTATCCGCCGAGATCTTAATTTCCGACGGAGAAGAAACTTAAAGCCCATCCTAAATTCTTTTGAGTACTTTGCTGCTTATTTCCCAACTATGATTTACATTTAATTGAGACAGGTCGTCGAAAGAATAAAAGAAATACGGTTGATAACGACGCTGTGAAGACAAAGGACAAAATTAATGGGAAGTTTTCAACATTTTTTTGGCCTCGTTTTGAATTGGTTCATTACTCGGGGATCCTCGATGTCTCATACGGTTGCGGTACCTTGATAAGGTATTTCCTATGGAGACTGCCGGGTTTTGTAAACATCCCGGACAGAAGAAAGAATTCTGACATTTCGCCGGATTTATTGTTATGTTCGCGGTATGATCGACAACCGGACAGCTCTTAAAGGATGATGAGTTTTGATTTGAAGTATAATTATGTTTACCAAAACTTAAGAACATCGAAAAAAAAATTTGAGAAATTGAACAAAACGTGTTTAGCAATAAAATGGCATCAGTGACCTTGATCTTTGCGGTAAATCAAATATGATGTTACGGGAGGTAGGCCATTTACCTAGGTAATGTTACTAAAAGTCTGGTCAAAATCCGTTCAATGGGTCCGGAGATGCAGCGTGCAACGACAGGCCGACCGACAGAACAACCGACATTTGGCTCGTTATGATTCCTGACTATTTCAGAGCAGCAAAAAAAAAAAAAAAAACCACACACACAAAAAGGGAAGATAGGGGAAAATGAGTGGGATGGAGGAGGGGGTTGAGTGGAAGGAGGGGTAAGAAAAGATTAAAAAAGTAAATGTGTATGGTTGTGTCTGCATTCTACGGCATGAGAAAGGCCGTTAATGTTGAATTTTTTTTTATTTGGCCCAGACAAAAGCCTGCTTTGCCTGGATGCGTCGTTGTCGTCAGTCATTTGGGAGTCTGGAAACACAATGCTGGTCCGTCAACATACCCGCCGAATTGCATCCAGCAGGAGGAGAATAGATGATTGACGCCCTCAGCATTATTTGTAACAAGATCTGGCAGAGTGGGGAATAAACTACACCGTGGACCCAGTCGCTTGTCATCACTCTTCCCAAAAAAGGTAACCAAAGGTAAAAATTACCGCACCATCAGCCCCATCAGCCATCCCAGCAAGATCCTCCTGAAAATAATATTCAACAGGTTAAAACCACAGGCCGAACAAAATCATAGCTGAAGAACAAGCAGAATTCAGGGCAGGGCGAAGTACCAAAAACAGATTTTCAACCTCAGAATAATCTGCGAGAAATACCTACAGCACCAACAACATCTATATCACGTACTTGTAGACTTTAAGAAAGCGTTTGACCGAGTCTGGCATAGAGCTCTGTGGGCAACCGTGAGAGTGTACAACATCAACCCTAACATTATTGAAGTCATCAAAAGCCTGTATGACAAGGATATCAGTGCAGTCCTCCACAACAGCACCATCGGAAACTGGTTTAAAAAAGCAATCAGTGTGCGTCAAGCATGCCTACTCTCTCCAACAATCTTTAACATCTTCCTGGAGCGCATCATGTCAGATGCCCTTGCAGATCACGAAGGCACAGTCAGCATAGGAGGTACAGCAATTCCAACCTCCGTTTTGCAGATGGCATTGATGGATTGGCTGGAGAGGAACAAGAACTTGAACAGCTGATACAGGGGCTTGACACCACCTCCAGAACCTATGGAATGAAAATAAGTGCATAGAAGACCAAAATGATGACCAACATACCAATGGCATCAACGCGGACATCAAAGTCCAAGGCCAATCCCTCAACACAGTGCATAGCTTCAAATATTTATGAGCCACTGTATCAGACAATGTGTCGGGACAGGAAGTCTTCTACAGGATCGCACAAACAACTGCTGTCTTGACAAGGTTGAAGCCCATTTGGAAATACAGGACCGTCAGTCTATATTCCAAGTTAAGACTGCTGCGCTCCCTTGTCATCTCCATTTTCCTATACGCTTGCGAAATATGGACCCTCACAGGAGATCTACAACGAAGAATACAAAGCATGGAGATGAGGTGCTACAGAAGACTTCTTGGCATTTCCTATACCCAGTACATCACCAACGACGAAGTCCGACAGACCATTTCACAAGCCATTGGACAACACGATGACCTGCTCACAGTGGTGAAGAAACGGAAACTCCGATGGTACGGCCTCGTCACCAGATCATCAGGCCTTGCAAAGACCATTCTGCAAGGCACAGTGCAAGGAGGTAGAAGAAGAGGGAGACCGAAAAAGACGTGGGAGAACAACATTCGAGATTGGACTGGCTTGACACTGAGCGAAGCCATGAGGGTTGCTGAGGACAGAGAAAGATGGAGTGTGCTGGTTAAACGATCATCTGTAGTGCCCCAACGACTTCCTAGTTACGTGATAGTATAGGATAGGATTCTAATATCAATCTACCTGGCTTCACACCACAAGTTTACATGAGGTTTGTGTATTGTATAACATAGGAGTGTGTGTAATATTGGAAAGCGTATATTAGTTACAGATCGCCGCACTTTGAATCTAATTTAAGAATGAAATAATTGTATTGGATGCAATTAATGTTAAAAAAAAAATTGAAAAAACAAATAAATCATTTTGTTAGTATTATTTAAAAAAAAATTATTTGCAGAAATGAACAAAAGGGATGAATGTAGAACAATGAAGTATTAGTATGGTTAATAAGAGCCATAACCTAAAAGTGAAGAAAACAACACGATCCTATAAACAATTGGAGACTCAAATCACGACCTTAAGATAAGAGAAGGCAGGCAGGCAGGCATGTAGATTGTAGTCCCCGGACACGTGGCGTATAGGGGACACAAGAGAAGAGAAGGCTATATATATTGCGTCGAAATACAATGTCCTTCGACTCCTGAAACAACTCGTGTGGGTAAGCATTAACGTCATACCTTTATCAGAGATCGAAATGGCACAAAAAATATAAAATGTCTAATTACTTACGCTAAGAGGTGACTATTTGCTTATTATAATCATACACTTTGCGTGTCAAATATTTGCGAAAAACTGATTCTGAACTTCGTGTTTGACCGTTCAACCGTCCGACTGTTAGCTATAGATTAGAGGCATAAACGCCCAACAAGAGTAGTTGTGAAATAACCAAGCTGGGGTGTTGAGTGGTTATGGTACCGAGTGATGCGTAAAGATTGTATCAAGGAGCCCTTTTGAAAGACTCGCGAGGGGATGTTGTCGAGGAACCAAGTGTCTTTTAAAGTTGTTAACGCGCTTATTTAAAAGCTTTCGCCCATAAATTGGATTACTAAACTCTTTTATGTTCATACTATCTAGCGTAAATGTTTGAAGAAATTACCTCCGACTCACTTCAAGTTTACGTAATTATTCAGACGACTTTGTTATTATAATACTACAAGCTACACTATAAACAATAATACCAACTCTTAAAAAGATGAAGTGAAGAATACTACTACTACTACTACTACTACTACTACTACTACTACTACTACTACTACTACTACTGCTGCTGCTGCTATTACTACTACTAACAATTGGACCATTGAATGTTAAGCGATAACCTTGCAGCTCATAGACGCCATAGTTAGAAGTCAGTTGACGGCCAAAACAAAGTGTGGGTGGTACTAGTATTATGTGGGGGATTCTCAACATTGCGAGGTGTGGTGGATGATGTTTACAAGGAGCATGTGAAGTCGATATGTGTGTAATCTTAACATATATACACAGTTTTAAACTGTGACATACAGATAAGTTGTATATATCATCCGCTGGGCATTTTAAACAATATGTAAGTAAATAGTAGCAGTATAAGTGCAAGTAGGTGGTACATGATGCTGCTTCTGCTGCTGCTGCTGATGATAACCGTTTGATATTTTGTAATTATGGTAGTTATTTAATTTGATTAATTTCATATTTATATTCATTTGTTTGCAGAGAAGCCATGTTCGCCATAATAGTGTCAGCGTGTTTGCTAGCTGTGGCTTCGGCCCAGTGGGAAGGTACTCCACTCATACATCATTTATTTATGTGTCTAGGCAAGATATATATACACACATCACGCACAAACAACAACAAAAACTTACACACACAAAAAAAACACAACAGAAAATAAAAGGACACGTGTTTTGGGCACACATTCCTTTACATTGTAAACGGTTTATTAAAGCTCCCTCTCCCCCCTCATCCACTCCCTCACTTTCACTCCTCACTCCCCATCACTCCCACCCTGTAGTATCTGTCAAGGGCAGGCGTGGGTGGTGATGGGGGATGGGGGCACTGCGTGGATGTGTACCCTATCCTATCTTATCCCGTAACTCTAAAGTCTGTGGGGCATCACAGATGGTCGTTTAACCAGTAGACCTACTCCATCCTTCTCTGTCCTCAGTAGGTTTCATGACTTCGCTCAGTGTCTAGCCAGTGCATTTCTCGAATGTTGTCTTCCCACCTTTTTTTCTGTCTCCTTCTTCTGCCTCCTTGCACCGTGCCTTGCAGGATAGTTTTTGCAAAGACTGATACTCGGGTGACGTCAACGCGTTGCCATACCATCGGAGTTTCCGTTTCTTCACCACTGTGAGCAAGTCATCGTGTTGTCCAATGGCTTGTATGATGGTCTGTTGGTCTTCGTCGTTGGTGGTGCAAGTTGGCGCCTCGGGCGGCTTGACTTAGATCCTGTATCGGCCAGCGCCTGGAGTCGCCAAGTACGGCGAAATATGTGCGCTATACAAATCCTCAATAATAATAATAATAATAATAATAATAATAATAATAATAATAATAATAATAATAATAATAATAATAAATAATAACTGTGCTTTCATGATCTGCAAGGGCTTCTAAGGCTACGTTCATGCTAAGCCCGGCAAGTTGCCGTCAGCCAGTTGCCGTCTGCAAATTGCCGTCACCAGTGTTCACGGTAGAGACCGAAGTTTGTGTCCGGCTAATTGCTGCCACACTACTTTGTATACAAAGATCGCGCTTTCCAGGCGGAAGAGGCGCATACTCCTGTGATGTATCGATTATAAAAACGGAATTTTCGCAAATATAATGTGCACCCAATTCACCGCAATCGTAGAGTGCATGGAGAATACCGTCATTTGATTCCGCAATTGATGAACGATACCCAGAAATGTGTAAAATACATAAGGATGCGAACAGAGATTTTTCAAGATCTGCTTAGCCAATGCCGTGAAGATTTGACAAAACAGTCTACAATTTTTCAAATGCCTATTTCGCCAGCGTAGCGCTTGATTGTAACACTGAGGTAAAGTATTTAGCTGTATATAACAGTTACACGAATGCGAGAAAGACATATCTGACTAAATCATCTAAAACTGTTTAGACTGACTAGATCAAAACTGTCTAGACTCAGACAAGATCTAAAACTGGTTAGATCTGGGAACATTGCAACGAGAGAGAGAGAGAGAGAGAGAGAGAGAGAGAGAGAGAGAGAGAGAGAGAGAGAGAGAGAGAGAGGGGGGGAGGGAGGGAGGGGTGTGAAAGAAAGAGAGAGAGAGAGAAGGGTTATATGTCAATCCAACACATGCATGAACATACACACACACACACGCACCCATTTTGCCGCGAATCAAGTGCATTCCCTCTGTCGGTATGGTGCAAAATTCCTTCCCTTCGACCAGCCAGCCGTTTTTTTTTTTGACAAGCGACAAAGCATTTTGCTGGCTGACGGCAGCCGACGGCAACTGGCTGGCAGCGTGAACGTGCATCGCCGGTTTTCATGGTGGGAAAGAAGAAAAGGGAATTACCACAGATTCCAACCAGTTGCCGGCGGCAGCCGACGTCAAATTGCCGGGTTTAGCATGAACGTACCCTAACGTGAAGCGCTCCAGAAAGATGTTGAAGAGTTTTGGAGATAGTAGGCATCATTGACGCACGCCGATGGTTATTCAGTTCCCGATGGCACTGTTGTGGAGGACAGCAATGGTAGCCTTGTCATACAGGCTTTTGATGACTTCAGTAATGTTGGGGCTGAATGACGTTGTATTTGCATAAGTTTGGTTTTACCTTGGAGGCGCAGGTGAAGTCTAAGTAGGCTTACGTAACAAACGTGAACCAATTTTCTCCCAGCCTGGGAGAAAAAAGGAATAGAAAAAAAAACGCAACAAATTATGACGTCACCATGATGACGTCACCGTATAATGAATACTTATTTTTTGATCTGGTAGTGTAGGATCTCTCTCGCTGACTTCCCTATCTTCAGCGATTGCACTGCTGCCTCAACTTCTTCTCGGAGAATTGGGAGGATTTCTTCTTCTTCTCTGTTCTCTGGACATGCTAGAACTGATGGGTCTCCGTTTGGTGTGTGGTTGTAAAGGTCAGAGCAGTACTCTGTCCATCTATCCAAGACTTCTTGTTCTTCTGTAAGGCATAATTATGCCAGACTTGCGTTGAATCGTGGAGTCCTTGGGCTGTTTAACACTTGTCAGTCGCTTCACAGCGTGGTGAGCCTTCTTGCTGTGGCTCTCGTTCAGACTGTTCTCTATTTCCTGGCATTGCTCTTCTATCCAGTTCTTATTTGCTGTGCGCATGCCTTTTCGGATGTCATTGTTAATTTTTCGGTAGGCATCAGCTCCCTGTGAGGTGTTCGTTTTGTTTTTCAGGTGTAATCCACGGCTTCTTCTTTGGCCGGTGTTTGCCAAGGATCGCAGTGGCGGTATCTGTTACAGCTGAGTTGAAGGTGGTGGTCATGATGTTGACATCTACTTCACCAGCTCCCAAAACGAGCAGTGGTGCAAATTTCCCTCCAATTGTGGCCTGAAATATTTCTGCCACCTCCGGGTCTTGCAGTTTGTCCAGGTCGAACTTCAGTCTAGTGCACTTTGCAGTGTTTACTCACTTCAAGTGGAGCCGGAAAGACATCATCACGAGATCGTGGTCACTTCCGATGTCTGCTCCTGGAAAAGTGCGTGTCCTGCCAGTGTTCAACTGCCAATTGGCACAGAGGCTTTACATCACCTCCAGAGCCTATGGAATTGAAATAAGTGCAGAGAAGACCAAAATGATGACCAACAACACCAATGGCATCAACACGGACATCAAAGTCCAAGGCCAATCCCTCAACACAGTGCATAGCTTCAAATATTTAGGAGCCATTGTATCAGACAATGGGTCCCGACAGGACGTCCTCAACAAGATCGCACAAACAACTGCTGCCCTGGCAGTGTTGAAGCCCTTCTGGAAAGACAAAACCATCAGTCTATATTTCAAGGTAAGGCTGCTGCGCACCATTGTCATCTCCGTCTTCCTATACGCGTGCGAAACACGGACCCTCACAGGAGATCTACAACGAAGAATACAAAGCATGGAGATGAGGTGCTACAGAAGACTTCTGGGCATTTCCTATACCCAGTACATCACCAACGACGAAGTTCGACGGACCATCACACAAGCCATTGGACAACACGATGACCTGCTCACAGTGGTGAAGAAACGGAAACTCCGATGGTATGGCCACGTCACCAGATCATCAGGCCTTGCAAAGATTATCCTGCAAGGCACAGTGCAATGAGGTAGAAGAAGAGGGAGACCGAAAAAGAGGTGGGAGGACAACATTCGAGAATGGACTGGCTTGACACTGAGCGAAGCCATGAGGGTTGCTGAGGACAGAGAAATATGGAGTACGCTGGTTAAACCATCATCTGTGGGGTCCCCAATGACCTCCGAGTTACGGGATAGGATAGGATAGGATTACCTTGGAATGTAGACTGATGGTGCTGTCTTTCCCAATGGGCTTCAACATTGTCAGGCAGCAGTTGTTTGTGCGATCCTGGAGAGGACTTCCTGTCCCGACCCATTGTCTGATACAATGAGTCCTAAATATTTGAAGCTATGCACCGTGTTGATGGATTGGCTTTGGACTTTGATGTCCGTGTTGATGCCATTTTTGTTGTTGGTCATCATTTTGGTCTTCTATGCACTTTTTTCCATTCCAAAGGCTCTGAAGGTGGTGTCAAGCATTTGTACCAGCCGTTTAAGTTCTTGTTCCTCTCCAACCAATCCATCAACATCATCCGCAAACCGGAGGTTGGAAATTGCTCTACCCCCTATGTTTACTGTGCCTGTGTGATCTGCAAGGACATTTGACATGATGCGCTCCAGGAAGATGTTGAAGAATGTTGGAGAGAGTAAGCATCCTTGACTCACACCGATTGTTGTTCTGAACCAGTTCCCGATGGCGCTGTTGTAGAGGACTGCACTGGTAGCCTTGTCATACAGGCTTTTGATGACTTCAATAATGTTAGGGCTGATGTTGTACACTCTCATATGGGTGCCCACAGAGCTGCATGCCAGACTCGGTTAAACGCTTTCTTGAAGTCTACAAACACCTGATATAAATGTTGTTGATGCTGTAGGTATTTTTCGCAGATTATTCTGAGGTTGAATATCTGCTCAGTGTTACTTTCTTTGCAATTGTGGCTTGGAATATTTCTGCCACCTCCGGGTCTGGCAGTTTGTCCAAGTTGAACTTCAGTCTGGTGCACTTTGCTGTGTTTACTCTCTTCAAGTGGAGCCGGAAAGACATCATCACGAGATCGTGGTCTCTTCCCATGTCTGCTTCTGGAAAAGTGCGTGTCCTGCCAATGTTGACGCTTGATCTGAAGTGTTTCTTGATGTGATGCTCCCCGCTTCGACTGTGCCATGTCCATCGTCTGGAATGTTTGTGGAGAGCAAGCCAGTATCAGATTGTTGTTTGTATCTGGCAAACTCCAAGAGTCTCAGACCTCCGTCATGTGTGTCGTTGTTGCATTGGGGTCCACATGTGTCTCCCCAGTTGTGGTACGCATCTTGGCCAACCTTGGCATTTCAGTCGCCTTGCACTATGACTATGTCCTTCCTCGGCACTTGGTCAAGGACAGTCTGCAGATGTTCATAGAAATCCTCGATTTCGCTGTCATTTTAGTCTGATGTTGGGGCATAGGCCTGTATGATGATGATGTTGAAAGGGGCTGCTGTCAGACGGATAAACTGCAACACATAAACTGCAACTTACAAAACAGGCTCTTCATATACATCAATTAACTAGCAATACATTTATAAATCAGCAGGATGGTACTTGTTTTTATAAAAGGTATTTCATATTAAATTATGAGTGAATATGACACCAAGCACAAGCTCCTGCAATGACAACAAGGCGCACGCACATACAGACTTAACATAGACAGGGCACCTTTTCACCCCATGTTCCCCCGTTGGGGTGACGGGGGTTTCAGTATAAATAGTATCCCCACTTTCTGGAAATTTAGTGCTTTAAATTCCCACTGTCGCTGTCTTTCTCATTTGCTCTTTCTCATTCCTGCTCTGTTCTATCAATCTGCTATATTATCTTCTTCTTTGCTATACCAGTCACCTACCTTTTTTCTTGAAAACTCTTCCGGGACAAGACTCCTTATTTGTGTATGAGGCCTGTTGGATCAGCTTGGGAATATTGGACGCTTTTTGCCAGGTGGTCACTAGGGCTTCCTATGATGTTATTATTTAGCAATGTAGTCATTTTATATGTATGTGTTTTGTTGATAATTTATAATGATGTTTGTATTCTATTTTGTTTTTGTAAACGGGGGTTCGATAAATTAGAGTACAGCCTCAGCGTCCCCTGCGTGGGATGTCTTTATTGTAAGTGACTGGCTGGTGGAGAGCTTTCAGTTTTACCACAAGGGTTGTTTCAGCAGATCTTTTATGCGGATCCGGGGTTTTCCGGTCCTGATTTGGCTCGGAAGAGTCCGCTGGACCTAAAGCAATAACCATGTAATGTAATGTTCACCCCATGTTATATGAGGACTGAACTGTTCCGCGCGTGAAGATTTCGATGGGAAGATGCTAGCGGCAAAAGATCTATTCAACTGCCTTAGCTCGGCAAGTTGTGTGTAGCAGACAACCTGTGTTCCGTGTAATCATGCGTATGGAAAGAGTTTAGGTTGACGTATAAACTCGTGAAGTTATGCTCTCGCTTCTGATTGGTCCTCGTAAGCCCGGCTTACGTATTTTTGCAGAAGAAATAAAACATCCGCTGTCCTTGAGAAATTTTATGTTAGCCAGTACGCAAGGAAATACATAAGGAATTCAGAAGCGTAACTACTGGTCAATTTGGCCGGGTCTTAACGAACCCGCTCAAACGTATATTCGTGAGGCTAAAATGAACGCCTTCTAAATAAATAAATAAATAAGATTAAAACTGTGAGCGGGTAAGAACGGCATGTAAGGGCAGCAACAGTCTATCACTAGTCGATGTTCAGAACGTGTTTTAACAGCTTGGATATTAACGGTAATATACCAGCCCGCGGTGGCCGAGTGGTTAGAGCGTTGGCTTGCGGATCTAAAGGTCCCGAGTTCGAGCCCAGGCCCGGGCATTGTGTTGTGTCCTTGGGAAAGACACTTTACTCCCGTTTACTACTCCTTCGGATGAGAGTATAAACCGAGGTCTAGTCTGGGTCGCATGCATTCCATCATAACGGACTTTAAAGATCCTGACGCTCATGTCCTAGACGGGTGAGTGCCGGTGACAAGAACACACCCAGCGTGTACCTTGGGTAAAGCGCTTCACTTGGGGCTGCTGTACTTTCGAAAATGAAAGTGCCTGAATTTCACCTTGGTGGTAATAAAGTTCTTAAAATAAAATAAAAATGAAGTAAATTGATTAAAATATCTAATTAATTATTTTATTAATGTAATAATGTAGAATAATAATTATCATTAATTCCTTTATTTTCATGTCTTTATTTCCCAGATTTTACGCACATCGCACAATGTGCTGAACTTCATAATAGAGACTCGTGCCTAAGATGTTGCCAATCAACGCACTGGAATATCCCTGTCGATGAGAGAATCTGCGATGTGAGATGCGGCCATTTTCTCCTTGGTGGTGGTGTGGGCAAAAGACAACTGGGAGGACTTCTGGAAGGACTGGGAGGACTGGAAGGACTGGGAGGACTGGAAGGACTGGGAGGACTGGAAGGACTGGGAGGACTGGGAGGACTGGGAGGACTGGGAGGAATTTTCGCCCGTAAGTTCTGCATTTTGATGGTATTTAAAGGACCCCAATTCCAAGGCTTTGTTTACTTTTGGCAAAAATGAGTATAGCCTAAAATCCGCGTTGTTATTACATAAACCAAGGATAAAGTAGGCTTTAGTTGCTCCATCGGTAAAGTTAGAATTTTCCATTTCTGTTTTGAACAAGGCCGTGATTTTCCCCAAGTTTAACGGTACACCAATACGCTCTACGATCTATTAGATTATATATTTAGCACTAGAAAAGTTACTAGCGGTTGCTATTAATAGACACAAACACTACGGAATTGAGTGATTTAAAAAATAACAATACTTTGAAAAGAGCTATTTTTGTTGCCAGCTAATTTTGTTTTCAGTGTGGCAACATTCACTGTGAATGTTTAAGAGATCTGCCGAGGGCGCGTGGTCAAATAGTGATTTTATTAATTTCTTTGGGATTCTCATATCCCATCATATAGTTGTTATAGCTGATAAAGCGTCGATATCAACGTGCTATACTTCTCCTGTCTTGGGTCCAAATTTGCTAGACTTTCTGATTGGTGTTTTGCAGTCAGTCCTGTGATTACCCAGGCCCATACAAATAGGCCGAGATAGCTCAGTTGGTAGAGCAATGAGCTCGTGTTGCAGGTTCTATTCCCGGTGGACTGGACATAAACATTGGCTGTGAGCACTGGCCATCTTACTGTTGCTATTAGTCTGATGGTTGTTTCAGTGTACAGCTTTCCCTTCTCCCCCTATCCCGGTCGTCTAGGATTGTGCTCAGTCGTATGAGCGTTAGACTATGCGCCCTAGGCAGCGAGTGGGCACCTCGGGCGGCTTGAGTTAGAACCTGTATCGGCCAGCGCCTTGAGCAGCTCTTGAGCTGGAAAGCGCTATAAAACAATGATAAATAATAATAATAATAATAATAATAATAATAATAATAATAATAATAATAATAATAATAATAATAATAATAATAATAGGTGTGTGTTTTGACCAGCATAAATATGTGCTATAAATTATGATGTTATCCATTCTTAGCAATCCATAAAGGACATACAAAGTTTCTTAACTATTTGGGTAAAGGGTCATACGTTTTGAGAAGAATGAGAAACACTGACCATACATTATTATGTAAGTCAGAGGGGTAACGAAATTAACCTCGATATTATAAGAACCTAAAAGTTTTCAAAGATCGTGAATTTATAAGAACACTACAATATGGTCCATTTTTCAAAGATCGTGATTTTATTAAAACACTACACTATTGTCTATTTTCAAAGAACATCCGTTAATCGGATGAATAACATTGATACAACAACAAGGATTCGTAATTTCAATTAGTTAAGCAATGCGTGAATAGATTAATCGCTTTTAGCATTAAAACCCCACACGGATGTCCGGATTTAACAAGATGTGATTTGAGATTCTTCTGAAATGTAATGACGACGACGACAATGATGATGAGAATGATGATGGCACTGCTGCTGCCGCTACTGCTACTACTACTACTACTACTACTACTACTACTACTACTACTACTACTACTACTACTACTACTACTACTACTACCACCACCACTACCAGGTGCGGATCATGCTTTTGGTGTGAGGGAGAGGGAGGGAGGGGAGGCGTCCTGATTACTTTATGTGATACTATTAGACAACAACAGCATAAATGTACCGATGCGTATTGCTACAGTCGATTTGTATGTGTGTGTTATTTATTGTCCATTATTCAGCTAAGTGATTTAGATATTGAAAAAAGGAAAATAAGCATATTAAAAACAAATTTAAATAATCAAAGATAAAAATGAATGAACTCATTAACTAGAAGAACTTAGTTTTAAAAACCGCTCTCTCTCTATTTCTCTCTCTCTCATCCCCCCTCCCCCCTCCCCCCTATGATTATACACATGGACTCTTCATACAATAATCATTTAAAAAAAACATAATACTACACAGATCTTCCAACAGATTAATAAATACAAAATTTTGCAAGCTTTAGGCAAACTGGAAAAAGTTCAATCACTTTTTCTCTTGATGTTTTTTTTACATTTCCACTGGTAGTAACAAGTCGCAATTGTTGTTTTTAAACAGAATATGAACCGGTAAAAAGGCACAAATACGTGAGGGAGGGTGGAGGGAGGGCGTGCTACCTAGGACCCCCCTCCACCCTCACCCCCCATAATCCGCCCCTGACCACTACTACTACTTCAGTTCTAATAATGTATCATGTAATTGATGGATTGGCTGGAGATGAACAAGAACTTGAACAGCTATTACAGAGGCTTGACACAACCTCCAGAGCCTTTGGAATGGAAATAAGTGCAGAGAAGACCAAAATGATGACATACAACCCCAATGGCATCAACACGAACATTAAAGTCCAAGGCCAACCCATCAACACCGTGCATATCTTCAAATATTTAGGAGCCATTGTATCAGACAATGGGTGGGGACAGGAAATCCTCTCCAGGATCGCACAAACAACTGCTGCACTGACAAGGTTGAAATCCATTTGGAAAGACAGGACCATCAGTCTACTCTCAAAGGTAAGGCTGCTGAGCTCCATCATCTCCATCTTCCTATACGTTTGCGAAACATGGACTCTAACAGCAGACCTACAACGAAGAATACAAAGCATTGAGATGAGGTGCTCCAGAAAACTTCTGGGCATTGCCTATACCCAGCACACCACCAACGACGAAGTCCGAAAGACCATCACACACGCCATTTGGCAACACGATGCCATACTAACAGTGGTAAAGATACGAAAGCTCCGATAGTATGGCTACGTTACCAGAGCATCAGACCTTGCAAAAGACCCTCCTGCAAGCCACAGTGCAAGAAGGCAGAAGAAGAGGGAGACAAAAAGGTTTGGAAGGACAACATTCGAGAATGGACTGGCTTGACACTGAGCGAAGCCATGAGGGTTGCTGAGGGCAGAGAAAGATGGAGTACGCTGGTTAAACGATCATTTGTGATGCCCCAACGACTTTCGGGTTACGGGATAGGATAGGATATGAAGGATCATTTGTATAACCCTTTTGTTACAATTTAGATCAAAGTGTTTGTGATAAAATTCGGTAAAAGGATCAGGGTCATAAAACGGAAAAATGCGCTAGTACAATTGCCAACAAAATCAAGAAAGTATGCAATCATTTACAAAGAATGTTCAAATATAGACCGTGCACTGAATGAACCTATTTAAACATGACGTGAATTTTTACCATTTTCGGAACAAAATACATACTTTTCAACTACTGTCCATAACTTGATGTGTGTGGAAACTTCCATGTTAAAAAAACGGTTGTGGATAACATTATAAATTACATTAATTTTTAGTTTTTGTCTGACACGCCACGATTATTTTCGAGCTGGTTTCACGAAAGGTCCCTTAGGGGTAATGTTTTATATTATCTATTGCTCAATAAATAGAAATAGGACATGACTATTGTCTAAAAGTCTTATATCCACCTATATTTAAGTACGATTGCTATTGTGAAAAGTCTATTAGTACATATCGCCTATTATAAAACAGGCTCATTATTTATAAATTTTAAAAAAAAAATGTTATCAGTAGAAATCCAGAAAACATTAGATTTAAAGTGACCTGCTTAGGATCTAAATTGATCTTTCTTTAACCTTTGATTAGGACACTAGTTGTATGATAAGAGAAAGACAGGTATAGTTATCTGAAAGTGTTACAATACATTAGACCATGATGTTACATTACATTACATGACATGACTATTGCTTTAAGTCCAGCGGACTCTTCCGAGCCAAATCAGAATCAGAATCTGAATCAGAATCAGAATCTTTATTGTCCCCATGAAAACACAAGGAAATGTTACCAGACCATGATGTTACTGTCTGATACAATCATTAATCTCATTTAATCATAGCTGAAGAACAAGCAGGATTCATGGAGGGTGAAGTACCACTGAGCAGATTTTCAACTTCAGAATGATCTGCGAGAAATACCTACAGCACCAACAACATCTATATCATGTGTTAGTAGACTTCAAGAAAGCGTTTGACCGTGTCTGGCATGCAGTTCTATGGGCAACCATTAGAGCGTACATCACCAGCCCTAACATTATTGAAGTCATCAAAAGCCTTTATAACAAGGCAGTCCAGTGCAATCCTCCACAACAGCGCCATCGACAACTAGTTCAGAACAACAATCGGCGTGCGTCAAGGATGCCCTCTCTCTCCAACACTTTTTAACATCTTCCTGGAGCGCATCAAACTCCGATGGTATGGCAACGTCACCAGAGCATCAGACCTTGCAAAGACCATCCTGCAAGGAACGGTGCAAGGAGGCAGACGAAGAGGGAGAAAGAAAAAGGTTTAGGAGGACAATATTTGAGAATGGACTGGCCTGACACTGAGCGGAACCATGAGGGTTGCTGACAGAAAGATGGTGTACACTGGTTACACGATCATCTGTGGTGCCCCAACGACTTTCGAGTTACGGGATAGGATAGGATAGGATATAGGATAGGTTGTGAAATTTAGTGCAGTACAATGCAGTGCACTGCTGCCTCAACTTCTTCTCGGAGAATTGGAAGGATTTCTTCTTCTCTGTTCTCTGGACATGCCAGAGAACAGTGCAATCGCTGAAGAAGGGGAAGTCAGCGGGAGTGGACAACATACCGGCGGAAATGCTTCAAGCAGGAGGAGAAGTGATGATTGACGCAGTCACCATTATCTGTAACAAGATCTGGCAGAGTGGGGAGTGGCCTACACCATGGACCCAGTCGCTTGTCATCACTCTTCCCAAAAAAGGTAACCTTCAGGAGTGTGAAAATTACCGCACCATCAGCAACATCAGCCATCCCAGCAAGGTCCTCCTGAAAATAATACTCAACAGGTTGAAACCCCAAGGTGAACAAGTCATACCTGAAGAACACGCAGGATTCAGGGCATGGCGAAGTGCCACTGATCAGATTTTCAACATCAGAATAATCTGCGAGAAATATCTACAGCACCAACAACATCTATATCATGTGTTCGTAGACTTCAAGAAAGCGTTTGACCGAGTTTGGCATGCAGCTCTGTGGGCAACCATGAGAGTGTACAACATCAGCCCTAAAATTATTGAAGTCATCAAAAGCCTGTATGACAAGGTTACCAGTGCAGTCCTCCACAACAGCGCCATCGGGAACTGGTTCAGAACAACAATCGGTGTGCCTCAGGGATGCCTACTCTCTCCAACACTCTTCAACGTCTTCATAGAGCGCATCATGTCAGATGCTCTTGCAGATCACGAAGGCACAGTCAGCATAGGGAGAAGAGCAATCTCCAACCTTCGTTTTGCGGATGACATTGATGGATTGGCTGGAGAGGAACAAGAACTTGAACAGCTGGTACAGAGGCTTGACACCACCTCCAGAGCTTATGGAATGGAAATAAGTGCAGAGAACACCAAAATGATGACCAATAACACCAATGGCATCAACACGGACATCAAAGTCCAAGGCCAATCCCTCAACACAGTGCATAGCTTCAAATACTTAGGAGCCATTGTATCAGACAATGGGTCCCGACAGGAAGTCCTCTCCAGGATCGCACAAACAACTGCTGCCCTGGCGAGGTTGAAGCCAATTTGGAAAGACGGGACCATCAGTTTACATTCCAAGGTAAGACTTCTGCGCTCCCTTGTCATCTCCATCTTTCTATATGCTTGCGAAACATGCAGATCTACAACGAAGAATACAAAACATGGAGATGAGGTGCTACAGAAGACTTCTGAACATTTCGTATACCCAGCACATCACCAACGACGAAGTCCGACAGACCATCACACAAGCCATTGGACAACACGATGACCTGCTCACAGTGGTGAAAACACATAAACTCCGATGGTATGGCCACGTCACCAGATCATCAGGTCTTTCAAAGACCATCCTGCAAGGCACAGTGCAAGGAGGTAGAAGAAGAGGGAGACCGAAAAAGAGGTGGGAGGACAACATTCGAGAATGGACTGGTTTCTCGAATGTTGTCCTCCCACCTGCTGAGGACAGGGAAAGATGGAGTACCCTGGTTAAACGATCATCTGTGGTCCCCTACTACCTCCGAGTTACGGGATAGGATAGGATAGGATAGGACAGTGCAGTGCAATACACAACTGTCCGATCAAATGTCAAATGTCTTATGTCGGAGTTACAATTCTGCTTTGGAATGACTCGTGTCATGATTTCTGCAGGTATCAGGGTAGGTCCTTACGAAAGGACTTTCTGCTCCTCAACAAGTTGTATTCTAGTTTGCACATCGAGTTTTCTGAAAAAAAAAAAAGTAATTGCTGCTATTGCTTTCAGACCTTTGAACTGGCACGTTATTTAAATCCTTCCTTGCTTAGCAAGTGTCTGAGGTTGTGTTTGCAGATCTTCATGACGACGACGATGATGATGATGATGATGATGATGATGATGATGATGATGATGATGATGATGATGATGATGATGATGATAATGATGATGATGATGATAATAATTATTATAAGGCTCTTTTCCTAGTAAGGAATAGTTCAAAGCGCTCCCTCACGCATTCACACACTCATTAAACATTAGTACAATACATATATAGAGCATCAGAAATCAAAGCGGACGGTGAGAGACACTAATAAACAAAGTGATTCCCCACACATGCATACACAAACAGGCATAAACACACACACACACACGCACACACACATGCATAAAATGGATGAGGCAGCATGGAAGAAGCAGTTTGAAGGAGGAACAGATCGGAAGAAGACTTTAGAGAAGATATTAGCTTTGAGGTTTGCTTTGAAAGTGTTGAAATTGCCGTGAATGTTGCCAATCGACCCACTGCATCGTTCCTTTAGAGGAGAGGGCTTGTGAGACGTTGTGTCCACTCACTCACCATGGTGCAAAAGAGACAATTTATGTGGGGGCCATAATTACACTATATTACACTACACAGTGTCGCTGTCCTATCAAATGATGAAATTGTTTGCAGATGTGCAGAGTTTTGACCAATGCGAACGCCACACAACCACTACCGACGATTGCCGTACATGTTGCCAATCGGCCCACTTCCCCGTTCCTTTAGAGGAGAGGAGTTGTGAGATTTTGTGTCCAATCACTCACCATGGTGCAAAGAGACAATTTGGCCGTAAGTAAAACATCGATTTGCAACAATTCAATTCAGTTCAATACAATACAACACAATACTATACAATACAATACAATGGACTACATTACACTGCACTATACTACACTACACTACACTACACTACACTACACTACACTACACTACACTACACTACACTACACTACACTACACTACATTACACTATATTATTACACTACACAGTGTCACTAACCTATCAAACGATGAAATTGTTTGCAGATCTGAATGATTTTCGCCAATGCGAATTCGAAACAGCCACTACCGCAGAATGCATTACATGTTGCCAATCGGCCCACTTCGCCATTTCGTTAGAGGAGAGGGGTTGTGAGAGGTTGTGTCCACGCACTCACCATGGTGCGTATATGCAAACATTTAGTCTTCATTTATTTTATCTTGATGTAGGCCTACCTCACGTTAGTAATTTTATCGTCTGTTAAGGTGAAGAAAAACAAAGCCATTCTAGTTAGCATAACAACAATTGCTTTTACTTTTCTGTTATTTGGAAGAGAAAAAGAAACACTTAAACTATTCAGATAAATGTTCCTGGTACATTTTCGATACAATCTCTTCAAGTCACTTCGAGGAAAGTAACACTATTCAAATTCCAGATATTAAGAACTCTTATCTTGAAAGGACAACTTGGTCAAGTATCACAAGTCCTTTTGCCAGAAGTTTGACATGGATACACATCCTCAGATAGGCTTATACTCCTAAGATATGTAGAATTTATAACATATACCAATACATAAAATATACATATCTCTCTCTCTCTCTCTCTCTCTCTCTCTCTCTCTCTCTCTCTCTCTCTCTCTCTCTCTCTCTCTCTCTCTCTCTCTCTCTCTATATATATGTCACGTGGGGTTTATGGGCTCTGCACAATGGAATTATGGACCCTCACGTTTATTCGGTGGGAACTGCTAGTAAGTCACCCTATGAATTACTTTAATAAATTTATTTGTTTAGCTCGTTCTGTGTTAAGGTTGGGGTACAGAAATAGATAGAAAAAAGGTAAAAGAATACTGTCACACTAGCTTTCACACGGCTATGAATCATATGTAGTCCAGCCTTTTGATAACAGTTAAAATCACACATTTATTTCTTCTACTCTATACAAGGTTCTCTAAGTACTAATCTAACTTAAAAAGTCTCTTTCAATGCTAATCGTTCGATCGCTGATAGTCTATGCAGCTGTTCTATCTTCATCGGGCACTCGCTAGTATATCTCATGTAGATTTGGACTACTGTGGTCCGTTTTAGAGTTTCTGAATAGTTGGACTACTGTGGTCCTGTTCTGATCAGTTTAAGTGCACTTGGGATAACACACTTAACTGGCGGGTGGTGCGGTCGAAGTCCTTCTGTGAGGTAGCTTCTGGTCCACCTGTGTCGTTGTGTAGTTGGGTTCCCTGGCCACGCTGTGGGGTCTGACAGGGAGTTTTACCGGGTCGCTCGTTCCGACTTGTGCGGTAGAGGTTCCTCAACCAACTTGTTTCTGTGGAGTGGGGTTCACAGGATAGCTCGGGATAGCTCGGGATAGCTCGCCTGCCCGTCTGTTTGACAAGTTCAGGCCCGTGTGACTTGATAGAATTCTACGATTCCTAAGTCCTGCTTCCTGGTCTAAGTGTAGAGAGATTTCTCTGCCAGCTTTCTAGCTGTTAACACTTCGGTGTATTACTCCCAACTGACCAAAAATGTGTTAGGCTCGGACCCAGTCAAACTGGCTCGAACCGCTTTGCGTAAGCTCTCATTGGGTAAAATGTTCATATTCAAAACTCAAGTGCTGACGTCACTGCGCTGTGTGTGTGGCTCAGGCTCGCAGTGTGCTGTAATTTAATTGCTACTGTGTACTGTACTAACTCTCTACTGTTACAAAGGCTACACAATGCTAAATAGTCGATAGGCAGAGTTTAAACTAGCCAATTCGTGACAGGCTCCCTCAACTGAAAAAAGGCGATGACTACTGGATTCGACCTTTTTCTACTACAGAGCCTAGTTTAACACTGCACTATCCTAGGGTCCTATTTACAAACTAAGTTGCTCTACCTGAGCTGCAATGCTGTGCCAGGTAGCTATGGACACTAGTGACAGGGTATTACTGGGCGGGGACGAATTCTGGTGCTGTGGCCCTTAGTTGTGTTGGGTGGGCGACAGCTGCTGTGTCCTCCACGAGATGGCGACTGAGGTAGTCGGCTCCGTGGTTTTCTTTGCCGGGGATGTACTCGATTTGGAATGAGTACGCCTGAAGGGTGAGTGCCCATCGCATCAGGCGAGAGTTCAAAGACTTGGAGGCTGCCAGGAACGATAGTGGTTGGTGGTCCACCTGAACTGTGAAATGGGTCCCATACAGGTAGAGTTGAAACTTCTGTATGGCCCAGACTAGTCCAAGGCATTCTTTCTCCGACGTGGCGTAGTGGGTCTCGGCGGGTCTCAATTTTCTGCTGGCGTAGGCGACAGGGAATAGCGTCTCTGCATTCTTGGGGTCGCGCTGTAGCAGTACTGCTCCGAGTCCTAAGTCGCTTGCGTCGGTGCGAAGAACGAATGGCTGAGTCAAATCGGGTAGGTGGAGTACTGGCGCCGATGCCATTCTGTCCTTGAGTGTTTGGAATGCTGTCTCGCATTCCGCTGTCCATACGACTTTGTCCGGGGCGATTTTCCGGGTTCCATTTGTCAGAGGTACGGCGATGCTGTTGTAGTTGGGGATGAACTTCTGGTAGAAGCCGCAGAGTCCTAGAAATGACTGCACTTCCTTCTTTGTCTTGGGCCTAGGAGCGTCGAGTAGGCGTTTCACTGTCTTTTCTACCGGTCGCAGGCTTCCTTGACTGATGGTGTGTCCCAGAAATTCTAGTTCTGTGAATCCAATCTGACATTTGGTGGGTCTTGCCGTCAATCCCGTGTCTCTGAGGCGGGCGAGTAGTTGTTGTAGGAGCGTGACATGTTCCTCCCACGTGGGTGTTGCGATGAGGATGTCGTCCATAAACGAATGTAGGTGCTCGCTGCTCAGGGGTGCCAGGAGTTTTCGCATCATGGCGCTGAAGATGCTGGGTGCGTTGTGGAGTCCGAATGGAAGTACATTGAACTCGAAGTGTCCTTCCATAGTGCTAAACGCTAGGTACTTTCGGACTTGCGGTTGCACTGGTATCTGGTAGTATCCTTTGCTGAGGTCGATGCGTGAGAAGTACTTCGCTCGCTGTAGCTTGGCAAATAGGTCTGTCTGGTCCGGGAGTGGCTCTGGCTGGAACTGCGTTACCGCATTCAGGAGTCTGAAGTCGATGCACAGTCGATGCTCTCCGTTGGGTTTTCGCAACAATACCGTGCCTGCGCTGTAGGGTGAAGTAGACTCTGAGATGATTCCGGCTGCCAGTAAGGTGTCTATCTCTTCCTTGATGGCTCGCTGCTGCGACAGTGGCATCGGGTAGAGCTTCTGGCGGACGGGTGTTGGGTCGGTCACCGTTAGGGTTACTTCGACGAGGTCTGTCCTCCCTGGTCGGTCTGTGAGCACAGTCTGATGTTGTCGAATGACCTGTAGTACTTGCTGTCGCTGTTTAGCGGCTAGGTCTCCGTTGAGTATCACGTCTTTGTAGGTTTCTTTGGAGTGCAGGGGATACTCTACTGCATTGGTCTCCATGCTTTCTCCTTCTTCCGCGATGGCGATGGCTAACAAGTTGTGAGTGCTGGGGGTCGCTGGTCGGTCCGTGTATTTCTTGAGGAGATTGATGTGGTGGTATCGGGCTCTCCCGTTCACCTCTACTTGGTAGACTGTCTTGGATTTCTTGGCAGTCACCCGGTACGGTCCTCTCCAAGCGATGTCCAGCTTGTTGGTTCCACTTGGAAGTAAGAGTAGCACTTGATCGCCGACTTGCAGTTCTCTGTCCTTCGCGTGGCGGTTGTAGTACTTCGCCTGACGGGCTCTTGCCTTCTTCAGTGCTTCACCAGCTTTCTTCCACGTTGCTTTGAGGGTTTCCTGCAGGTCTGCGACGTACTTGGTGGCACCTCTGGGTGTGTCGTCTATCTTGGCTTCCGTCCAACTTCTGCGTAGGGCTTCTAGCGGTCCTGCTAGAGGTCTGCCGAATAGCAATGTTGACGGGGTGTAGCCTGTGGCTGCATGGGGCGTTTCTCGGTATGCGAACAGTGCCGCATTCACGTAGGTGTCCCACGCTTCTGGATTGTCGTCGGCGACTTTCCTGAGTATGGTGAGAAGGGTTCCATTCAGTCTTTCTACTTGTCCGTTGCTGGCGGGGTGGTATGGTGGTGTGCGAATGTGATGGACTTGTATCAACTCGAACACGTCTTGCATCAGGCGGCCGGTGAACTGAGATCCGTTGTCCGTTCTAATGCTGTCCGGGAATCCGACTCTGGTAAAGATGGCGATGAGTGCATCTGCAATCTTCTTGGTGTCGATCGCTGGCAACGGGACTGCTTCGCACCACATCGTACATGCGTCGACGAGTGTGAGTAGAAATCTGTTCCGCTTCTTGGTCATGGGCAGTGGTCCTACTATGTCTACTGAGACTTGCTGGAATGGCACGCCGACTACTACTGATGGTCCTAAGGTAACTGGTACGGTGTGATGTCGCGGGGAATATCGTTGACATTGGTGGCAAGATTTCACGTAGCGCTTGACATCCTCCGTGATTCCTGGCCAATAGTAGTGTGCGCTGATTCTCTGCACTGTGGCTCCAATTCCCATGTGTCCGCTGAGTGGCATGCTGTGGCCTAATTCTAGTACTTGGGCTCGAAGGGTGGCTGGTAGTACTAGTTGGGTGTGATCTCCATCTCCTTGTCGATGTAGAACTCCCTGTTCCATGTAGAAGTCTCCCTTGTGCGGGGGTGTGTGCGCCTTGGGTAGCTTCTGGAAGCACTTCGCTATCGAGGTGTCTTCTTTCTGTGCTGTTTTGATCTCTTCGAGTCCTGGATTCGGAGCGAACTCGGGCTGGGGTGGTTGGGTTTTAGCTTGGGCCCTGGTTTGCACTGCAGCTATCTCTACAGTTTTTGGGGGCGTGCCTAAGAACACATACCTACAACCTAGCACTAGATCATACAGGGGTTTCTGTAAAACAGCTGCTTGGATTCGTCCTGTGACGTACCTACTCTCTACTTCGATCCAAGCTATTGGGCAAGTAGTCGTCGGTTTCGTCAAGTCTGCTCCTTGTAAGTCGACTGTCTTGTCTGTCAAGTCCGCGCGCGATACAAGAGACTCGCTGACTATCGCGTCGTATGATAGACCTGTGTCATACAGACAGTTCGCTTCTTTTCCGTTGACCTTGACCGTGTCTGTCACCGATGGGTGATCTCCGATCGTGTGTGGCTTATTACCGCTACTTTGAGTTAGAACTCTGTGCGCTGGCCGGCTTTCGCGCTCTTCCCTACGTTGTGCGGCCAACTTGAAACATTCTGCGGTGGAGTGATTGTTTCTGTTGCAGAACGAACAATACCGTCTCTGTTCTGCGGGACCTCTTTTCCCGAATTCCGTGTTGGGTCCTTTATTTTGCCCAGGTCTGGGGTTATTCGGCTTATTCGCGGTGCGCTCTTCTCGGTTAGGGCTTCGTTTCTGTGCCTCTTTCCCGTTAGGCTTTAGGTCTCGCCTGAAGCTCTTGGCTTCTCCGTGTGCGGCCACGTACCTATCTGCGACCTTGACCAGATCTTCTAGTCTTTCCGCGCCCTGCTCTACTGAGAAGGTTCTCAGCTCGGGGGTCATGGTTTCCCGTAGCTGTTCCCATACTAACAGTTCTGTCAGTCCATCATACGTCTTAGCCGTGGCTGACTGGCTAATCCACTTATCCAGCGTTGTGGACAACCGATCCGCGAACTGCGCATAGCTCTCTCCTTTCACTCTCCGATTGGTGCGGAACTTTTGCCGGTAGCATTCTCCTGTCAGTTCGAATCCCGTTAGGAGTGCCTCTTTTACTTTGTGATAGTCAGTCACTCTGTCAGTCGGTAGCTTACTGTAGATGTCATAAGCCTTTCCTCTAAGTCCTTGACTAAGCTTGAAAGACCAATGAGTGGGATCTAGTTTATACTCTGTTGCTAGGCGCTCAAACCTAGTCAGATAGAGATCTAGACCTTCTTCTCTCTCATTGAATGTTCCCAGTGGAAATGACATTCCTTGTACAGGGTTGGATGCTACCTCTAGCTGATCTGAGTGGGAAGGGGTTGAGGAAGAACTTGAAGCTCCTGATCCCAATCTTCTTAGCTCTAACTCATGCTGTCTTTCTTTTTCCTTTTCTTCCCTCTCTTTTTCTTTCTCTGCCCTCTCTTTTTCTTTTTCTGCCCTCTCATACTCCCATCTCCTAACTTCTGCTTCTCTCTCTGCTGCTAATGCTGCCTTCTTCTGTTCTCCTTCTAATTCTAGTTTCTTCTGCTCTGCTTCTAATTTCTTTTGCTCTGCTTCTAATTCTGCTTTTCTCTGATCTGCTTCGAGTTTCTTCTGTTCTGCTTCTAATGCTAGTTTCTTCTGCTCTGCTTCTAAGGCTAGTTTCTTCGCCTCCCTTTCTGCTGCTCTCTCTGCCTTAGCCTCCTGTTTCTCTACCTCTGCATTTATATACGCAATTAGGTCCGCCCCTGCTAAGTGTAAAGCTTCTCCCAATTCCTTGAAACGCAATCTCAAGGCCACTGGGTCCGACATTGCCAAACGTGTCTATGAACACCCTCTGAATCACGTGGAATACCAAAACACTAGCAATATTGCAAGTCAATAAAAACAATGCAAAGACAATCAAATTCGTAATCAATAATAGAATAAAACAAGAGTCAAATGGCATACAACAGTTACTTAAGCAAAACCTGCAAAAGAACAATGCAACATACAGACACAAAAATAATTGAAGCAAAAAAGTTTTTAACTAAAGAATAGTGCACCCAAACTGAGTCAATGTTACCACTATTCTAAGTTATTCTACTACTCCTACTGTTATCTAATTTTATTGTACTTAGATCCGTTTATACCCAATTCCTATTATACACAGATCCTGGCAGGCTCGCCAATTAAAGTGTCACGTGGGGTTTATGGGCTCTGCACAATGGAATTATGGACCCTCACGTTTATTCGGTGGGAACTGCTAGTAAGTCACCCTATGAATTACTTTAATAAATTTATTTGTTTAGCTCGTTCTGTGTTAAGGTTGGGGTACAGAAATAGATAGAAAAAAGGTAAAAGAATACTGTCACACTAGCTTTCACACGGCTATGAATCATATGTAGTCCAGCCTTTTGATAACAGTTAAAATCACACATTTATTTCTTCTACTCTATACAAGGTTCTCTAAGTACTAATCTAACTTAAAAAGTCTCTTTCAATGCTAATCGTTCGATCGCTGATAGTCTATGCAGCTGTTCTATCTTCATCGGGCACTCGCTAGTATATCTCATGTAGATTTGGACTACTGTGGTCCGTTTTAGAGTTTCTGAATAGTTGGACTACTGTGGTCCTGTTCTGATCAGTTTAAGTGCACTTGGGATAACACACTTAACTGGCGGGTGGTGCGGTCGAAGTCCTTCTGTGAGGTAGCTTCTGGTCCACCTGTGTCGTTGTGTAGTTGGGTTCCCTGGCCACGCTGTGGGGTCTGACAGGGAGTTTTACCGGGTCGCTCGTTCCGACTTGTGCGGTAGAGGTTCCTCAACCAACTTGTTTCTGTGGAGTGGGGTTCACAGGATAGCTCGGGATAGCTCGGGATAGCTCGCCTGCCCGTCTGTTTGACAAGTTCAGGCCCGTGTGACTTGATAGAATTCTACGATTCCTAAGTCCTGCTTCCTGGTCTAAGTGTAGAGAGATTTCTCTGCCAGCTTTCTAGCTGTTAACACTTCGGTGTATTACTCCCAACTGACCAAAAATGTGTTAGGCTCGGACCCAGTCAAACTGGCTCGAACCGCTTTGCGTAAGCTCTCATTGGGTAAAATGTTCATATTCAAAACTCAAGTGCTGACGTCACTGCGCTGTGTGTGTGGCTCAGGCTCGCAGTGTGCTGTAATTTAATTGCTACTGTGTACTGTACTAACTCTCTACTGTTACAAAGGCTACACAATGCTAAATAGTCGATAGGCAGAGTTTAAACTAGCCAATTCGTGACAATATATACGTATAACATATATCCAAGTTGGAGTTTACAACGGAACAGGTCAAGACAAAATATGAAATTTAAAAATATATTGTGCAGAGATTGCGATGGTGAGACTAGTTATGCTGAATTTATTAATTTTATTCCACGATAGTTGCAGAAGCAGTCTTTTAAACATGTGTGTTGTTAGTACCATCTGTCTAGGCAAGGGACGAGAATGACGCTTGAATGTGAGTACATTGTTTTATTTATTTGTTCACAGCTACAACAACCGCTGCACCTAACTAAAACTGAACATGAAAGTTTGGTACGGACACCAGATACCAGAAAGTCTACACAAAATGCTTTCATACACTCGAGGAAACGAATGAGATGAACAGTGGTCTGTGTCTGTTGAAATATTATTGAATTTATCTGGATTGTGATCAGAATAAAAAAATTAATGATCTTTTTTGAGCGCAGTGTAGTTCATGTTTGGTCTCATTAAAAGCAAAGGAGCATACATTGTGTGTAGTTAACACACTTTTTAAAGTGTCTTGATTTTCCCTCACCAGTGGTTTGTTTTCGTTGTCTTCTTGATTCTCTCTCTCTCTCTCTCTCTCTCTCTCTCTCTCTCTCTCTCTCTCTCTCTCTCTCTCTCTCTCTCTCTCTCTCTCTCTCCCTCTCTCTCTCTCTCTCTCTCTCTCTCTCTCTCTCTCTCTCTCTCTCTCAAAACAGCAAACAAGGCCACTCCAGTATGTCCTTTTGTCAAGCTTTCGACGCTTTAGTCCGGGATCATAAACATAACAACAACAACAACAACAACAACAACAACAACAACAACTACTACTACTACTACTACTACTACTACTACTACTACTACTACTACTACTACTACTACTACTACTACTACTACTAGATGCTCTACGCGCCTTAGTTATTCCTAAACCAGACTCAAAGCGCGGCGATCTGTAACCAACATACAGGCTTACATGTTACAGACAGTGGTACATATACACCAAACAAACACAGGTTCATCACTCAAACATGTGCTGTAAAGGCAAGTCGCTAATAGAAGAAGAAAAGGAAATCACATTCTTATTTATAAAATTCCACATTGACTGTATCCAATATTATTATTGAAGGGAGAGAGGAAACCGGAGTACCGGAGAAATCCCTCGGTCACCTGAATAGTCTCATACTTAAGTCGTTGTTGTTGTTGTTGCATCAATTTTTATTCATCAGATTAACATAAGTTGTACTGATATACTTAAGTCACATAAGTTCGCCCCTAGTGGGAATCGAACCCGCGACCTTCGGCATAGGAAACCGGCGACTAATCCACTGCGCAACGAGGCCACTCCTTGTACGGAATCGGGGAATATTATCTTCTGTTTCTCCTTTTTCTAAAGTAGAACTAAACTTCTGCTACACTAAAGCTGAATACTAACACACACAAAATCAACTAAATAAAATGAGTTTAGTGGAGCAGATGTTTAGTCCTACTTTTGAAGAAGAAAAAACAACAACAACAAAGTGTAGGTGCTGAGAGCAAAACTACTGGGAATACATTACACGCATGGTCAAACCATTGACACATATGTTGCAGTTGTGTTGCTGATGTAATAGGATTAGGCCATGTAACCATTAGTCAGATCGTACTAGATAATGACGACGACAGGGACGATGACGTTGGCGACTACAACGATGGTGATGATGATTCATTGATTAATGATGATGCTGCGAGTAATTGTATTAATGCAGTATACGTAAGCGAAGTGCTATGATGATGTGGAAAACTAGGGCATCGACGACGAAAAAGAAGAAGAGGAGGAAGAAGAAGAAATCGCAATTCACTCACAAATGAACTGAAATATGGATGGCTCTGGCTATAGAAATACTAGTTTCAAAATTCAAAGATTAAAGATCCAATCCCATTGCTTGCCCCTTCTGGGGTGTAGAAGACACAAAAACACAAGCTTAACAATCGTAAATCAGTTTTTTAGTCACCAACAACAATATAACATTCCATGCTTTTTCATATTGACATTACAGATAAATAGTACATTCATCTTCACACAACCGTAATTGACCAAACATTACATTGAAATATTTTGCCGTAATAAATATGTCATAGTTTTAGTCTTTCTGTCGCAGCTTGCTTTGTAAGTATGGCCATTTATCCAAAGTACTAAACACGCTCGACGTTGCTTAACATAAATTATTTCTAGCGTGTGCCCAAACCAGTACGCTACTACTGAATAAAAGAAGGAAGAAGAAGGAGGAAAATTAAAAACATAATTCATTTAACTAACAAGAAGAAAAAGACATTGATGATTGTGACGATTCAATTCAAGATTTATTCGCCAAGTGACATACATACAGTTATAGTATACATGACACAAAGAATGCTTTAGATCAGCGGCAGGCATGCACAAGATACATAACAGACAAATAAAGCATAGATCTAGTGCGACCTATGTAACCACCATTATACTAGACAGCAGACCCACGCCTGACTAGAACACTCATGTAGAACATAGAAATACAGACATCAACAAACACAACCGAATTACAGATAACAAAACAGGTGCATGATTTTTAATGTACATCATCAGACACATCAATATATATAAATTGCTTAGCCGGAAGTCCTTCTTCGCCTCTACTGTAAAGTTTGTCCGGTATGGACGCTGATCTGGGCAGGTGCTGGGGGCTGCGGATCGGCCTGCTGTGTGCTCAAAACCCGCGAAATCGTAATAGCCGACATTTCCTTACTGAACGTTTAACCGTTTCTGAGATAAATAAATAAACAAAATGTCCACAAACTAAAATAGCCTCATTCTACGCGCTTCCGATTCAACCCGTGTCAAAAACGTGCCGTTCCGTAATACCGCAAATTTTGTTTTATTTCCATTCAAAACACTTTTGCACTCATGTCACCAATCTTACAGCTGAAGGTTACCTGTTCACTTTCTTTTTCATCCATACTTACATGCGCACAAAAATTCATTGGCAAAACAATCTTGCAAGAATCCCATTCAAGCGCCAAACGTGACGTCACATATAACTTTGCAGACTGTCGCGGTGCGACGTGAAATAAATAAGAAGTAGGGCAGTGATTAAGATAAATACGTAGATGGACTCGGATTGGTAGATGATCCTAGTACAGTGTGTGTGTGTGTGTGTGTGTGGAGCGAGCGGTTCCGTAGCTGCCAAACCAGCCAGAACCAGTTGGTGAGCTCTCAAAAGTTTGAAATGCGAAGTCGCAATGTGACAGGGGTAAGAACGAGGCAGAACAGAGGGAGAAAGCCTTGGAGAAGGTTGTTTCTAAGTGTAAAGCTGTATTCTCTGAAGGTGATAGAGAACGTAGGTAAACCAGAAGAGTGTTTAATACGTGACAGTAAGAAGGGACAGGAAGTGTTATAAAGTATGATAACTTGTAGTCCTTCTTTTGTCGGAAGTGGTAGTACCAGGGAAGCTTATTGCTGGGACCTGTCAACGAATAATTAGTTGTCAGTAGGATAAGCTGAGAATAGTGTTTGCCAGTGTCATTGACGCCAGTTAGGTGTGAGTTTATGCGACGGCATAATATGCAGTGACAGCTGGACTCATTATTGGGTAGCTACTACTAGCGCAGGATAGGCCTGTGCCGGTGACTTGCCACATGTTGGAGGTCATTTCTATCTACCTTTTGTCACTTGGCCAGTGATTCTCTGTTTCTCAGTCAAGAGCCGAATTGGGTGAGTAATGCCTGAATATTTGGTGGTCCTGTATTGTGCGCGCATGCTTGTGAGAGTGCATTACCTGTGTGAGGGTGGACGGCGTGGTTGTGTAAACAGGGAACGTATGTTGCGTGAATGCTGGTGTACAGGGAGAGTGTATGCTAGCGGGTGGAAGGTGGAGTATGAGAGGGACACCTGTCATGGTTGCCTCCAGTGAATTCTGGTTATGTTTAGGTTGAATTAGTATGATAAATGGTATTCTGATATGCTTACATGTATTATGAATAGCCAGATGGCATGTAATCTCTTTTTCAGGGTCTTTCTTATTGATGCATATATATTGTTTATTGTGCGTGGAGATTGACAGAATTGACGGAGAGAGGACACTCTAGAGAATTGTGGAGAAGAGGGGGGAGGGGGTGATCGTCGAGGGGGATGGTAGGGATGGTGAGGACGAGGGGGGATGAGACATTGTACTGTAGCCTGTCCTAAATGGTTGCAGGCTCGCGGTGTCACCTTAAATCATCGCCTTGAGGATCTTTGTTTATCACCGATCTTCACATCATTCTTCTCATCTTTCATCGTGACGGCGGCCATCATGCCGGACTTCTTCTACGACGTCATGGAATGCTGCTGGCCTGGTCTTCTCCGGATGTCAACAAAGCCACGTGATGCAACGCAGATGACAGTGGTGTTGTATAACCATAGGTGCTGACTTCACTAGGACTTCTGGCAGTTGTCTGCTATTGTATCAGCGGAAGTCTCATCTGGGAATTCAGGCCAGTACCGTCCTTTCATACCATCCCCATTCATTCCCCTCCCTCCTTATTATTGAACAGTTTATTCTATAATATATTGAGAACTTGTTGTAGTTTCTGTGCAGAGAACATTCAGTAGTGTTTGTGGAACTCAATTATTATTTTCCAGTAACTGTGTTACAGAGACTCTGGGACTTATATGCAAGAATTCTATTCTAGATGATGTGTTATTATAATTATTATCATGGGTATGCAAGTGGGTATGCATGTTGTATGAATAAAGTGTGACAGTGATTGTAATCATCCTCTTCTGTTATCATTTTGTGGTTTGTGTTTGTGGTTGTCTCTCCTCGTCTCAACAACTATAGGTGACCGCCAGCGGACATTTTGGTTGAGAGTGTGACAGTTATATGTTTGTACGATAGCGAGAGTGATTGTGGTCCGCTGTTGCGCGTCAAATGGTGGAGATGCAGGGTACCTAGTGTGGTGTAGACCAGCTAGCCCCATAGTTACCTAGTTGTTGAGTGTCTTGTCCTGTGTGTGTCTGTTTACATCTCATCGTGTGTGGTTGCCTGTGCTGATCCTTAGTGTGTTTGTGTGGGTGATTGAATGCGCGCCGGTGGGTGGTTGGAGGGAGTCCGGGAAGCTGTACGGCGAAGGGACCCAGGACCACCAAGTGTTCGGGCGTACGACATTACTTACACTTTCGTGCTTCGTGATTAGTAGACAAGCGACTGTTGAGTTGCGCCACTGCGATTTAGTATAGTTGTTTAGAGTAGGTTGTTAGGGTGTAGATTTAGAGTTAGGATAGATTAGAGTATAAGATAGGCAAAAACTTGGGTCAGTATTTTTATTATCATGTCTTATCAAGGAGATTTAAGCCCGGTCGCTGCACATACACGCAGTCGTGAGCAGGCAAGATCAGAGAGGAAATCTCGAAGAGACTTGAGTGGGAGAAGGAGGATGGCTGAAGTGTATAGAACCCCTTCACCCTCGGTGGAGGATTATCCTGATGTTCCTAGCCAAGTCTATGGTTCTCTCTATCAGGTAACTAGTACCACAGAGTCGATCACTAGGAGTGAGGCGTACATGGATACAGAACTAAAGGTCATAGCATCTGGAGAGTACACATTTAGCAAAATGGGCTATGGGGGTGGTACTACAGACGCAGGAGGTTATGGCGGATTTGGTGTGTCACGAGTAGGCCAAGATGCCCCGGTAAGCAAGGGGGAGGATGTGGGACTAGAGAAATACCTAAGGATAGGCAAGGACCTTGACCTGAAGGGCAAAGATCTTATTGAGTTCGCTAGGGAAGAGAGCGAGAAAGATAGACGTTTTGAGAGAGAGGAGCGAGAAAGGGTGAGACAACTTGAGCTAGAATTAGCCAGAATTAGGGTTCAAGAACCTAAAGCCAAAACCGACACCCAGTTTGCGTCAATGGAATTTAGACTCCCATTTTTGGAAGATAAAGATGATTTGGAATCCTACCTAGCTCAATTTGAAAGATTCGCAAAAATTCAAAATTGGAGGAAAGATTCATGGGCTGTCAGGATGGGTACTCTGTTGAAGGGAAAAGCTCGACAGGTGTATGTAGGTCTGACTGATGAGGAAGCAGCAAACTATGATGTTCTGAAAGAAGCATTGTTGATCTGTTTCAAACTTACAGCAGAGTCTTACAGGAAAAAGTTTCGCACGACACGGCGTGATGGGAACGAGACCTTCAGGCAGCTGGTTGCCAGGTCCAGGTTATACCTGTCAAGATGGTTGAGCTTAGCAGGTAAGACTGCTACCTTTGATGATTTGCAAGACTTAGTCCTCATGGAGCAACTAATGGATAATTTGCCTGCAGACTTATACACATTCATCAGAGAGAGGAAACCAGGAAATGTAGAAGAGGCTGCAACTCTCGCTCAGCAGTACACCGACGCTCGGGCGGCCATTACTGTGTCCGGCAGGAGACCTCAGCAGGAAAGGGGAAGTCAGCAGTCAGCGAGGGATAATTTGAAGACATCCAATGTCACGTCACGTAGAGACCAGACGGCGTCCAAACTCTGCTACAAGTGCAAACAGCCAGGACATTTTCAGAGAAATTGTCCTACATTGCGGAGGTCAGGGGGAGGAGTGAGCAACGTGACAGAGGCTAGTGCTATGCCGCAAGTGAATGAGTTCAGATGTGAAGTCAAAGTGAATGGAATTTCGACATCAGCTTTGCGTGACACAGGCGCTGAAATCCTATGTGTCAGACAGGAACTGGTAAAGAATGGTTTGACCGGATGGCAAAGAGACGTGTTCCTGGCATCATCGAACCATGTGGAACGAGTTTGGACAGCATGGGTAGATTTAGAATCTCCATATTTCACCGGAGAAGTGGAAGCAGCTCTGATCCCAGGTTTGATGGTTGGGGTGCTGATACCCAACTGCGTCAAAAACATCTCAGGAGAGAAGTTTGATGTTCCAGTGTTTCCAGAGCAACGACACTACAGGTGTGCCGCTCCAGTCCAAACCCGGGCTCAGGAAAAAGCTGAAAAGGAATTACCTGGAAAGTTGGTAGTGTCAGAACCCACGCAACTGAACATGACACCACGGAAACTGCAAGAGCTCCAGAACGCAGACGAATCATTGGCCAGAGTTCGCCACTTTGCTGATGAGAAGTTTCCTCACGTACAACATCGGACTGGTAGGGTAGCTTTTGTCCGGAAAAGAGGATGTGTGTACAGAGAGTACTCGGGACGTGATGGAGTGGATTACACACAATTGGTGGTGCCCAAAAGTTTAAGGAAAGAAGTCATGCGACTTGCACATGATCCTCCCATGAGTGGTCATCTTGGTACCAAAAAGACCCAGGACAGAATATGGAACCAGTTTTATTGGCCAGGGATGTGTCAAGACATTCGCCAATACTGCCGAACGTGTGATACCTGTCAGCGTACTACACCAAAGGGCAACGTGCGAGCGGAGTATGTGGTGAACTTACGCAACAGGATAGAAGCAACGTGTGAGTTGGCTCACCAAAACCTGCGGCAAGCCACTACGCGTCATGCGAAGAACTTCAATGCCAAAGCAGTCGATCGGCAATTCAAAGTGGGCGAGCAGGTGTTATTGTTACTACCTACAAAGAAGAACAAGATGGAAGTAGCATGGCAAGGACCGTATGAGATTTTACAGCGAGTTGGTCAGTGCGATTACCGCATTCTGCGGAACAAGAAGAGGTGTTTATATCACGCCAACCTACTCAAGCTGTACCATCCAAGGACTGAATCGATCCCAACAGTTGGAGTGGTGATTCAAGAGGAACAGGAAGAACCATTGGAAGCATCAGGTTATGGTCAGGAGGTACCACTGATCCCATTGCGTGCAACCGAAGGACCAGGAGATGTAGATATCTGCCCGGATCTGGATAACGTAAAAAGGGCTCAACTACAAAAACTGTGTGGAGAATTTGGAAAGGTACTCACCGATCTTCCTCAGCAGACAGCAAAACAAGTGGTCGGGACAGGGGAGTGCCAGAAGGCGTTTGACCAACTTAAACGGTTGTTGACTAATGAGCCTGTAGTCAAACTCCCAGACTTTGAGAAAACCTTCATCTTGAGAACCGATGCCTCGGATCAAGGGATAGGAGCCGCGTTGCTGCAGGAGAGTGAAGATGGACTGCACCCCGTGGGGTATGCCAGCAAGAAACTGCTGCCGGCCGAAAAAAAGTATTCGACCATTGAAAAGGAATGTTTGGCGGTGGTTTGGGGAGTCAAGCGGTTCGAGCCATATCTGTTCGGACGACACTTCATCATCGAGACGGACCATCATCCTCTTCAGTATTTGCAGAGAACCCAGCCAGCAAATTCTAGACTGACAAGATGGGCGCTGCAACTGCAAGTTTACTCATTTGAAGTGAGAGCGATCGCAGGAGCGAAGAACTTGGAAGCAGATTATCTGAGTAGATCCATGGAATGAGAAATGAAGTTGAACTCAGCAGGCTTCGTCTTGAGGGGGAGGTTTGTCGCGGTGCGACGTGAAATAAATAAGAAGTAGGGCAGTGATTAAGATAACTACGTAGATGGACTCGGATTGGTAGATGATCCTAGTACAGTGTGTGTGTGTGTGTGTGTGGAGCGAGCGGTTCCGTAGCTGCCAAACCAGCCAGAACCAGTTGGTGAGCTCTCAAAAGTTTGAAATGCGAAGTCGCAATGTGACAGGGGTAAGAACGAGGCAGAACAGAGGGAGAAAGCCTTGGAGAAGGTTGTTTCTAAGTGTAAAGCTGTATTCTCTGAAGGTGATAGAGAACGTAGGTAAACCAGAAGAGTGTTTAATACGTGACAGTAAGAAGGGACAGGAAGTGTTATAAAGTATGATAACTTGTAGTCCTTCTTTTTGTCGGAAGTGGTAGTACCAGGGAAGCTTATTGCTGGGACCTGTCAACGAATAATTAGTTGTCAGTAGGATAAGCTGAGAATAGTGTTTGCCAGTGTCATTGACGCCAGTTAGGTGTGAGTTTATGCGACGGCATAATATGCAGTGACAGCTGGACTCATTATTGGGTAGCTACTACTAGCGCAGGATAGGCCTGTGCCGGTGACTTGCCACATGTTGGAGGTCATTTCTATCTACCTTTTGTCACTTGGCCAGTGATTCTCTGTTTCTCAGTCAAGAGCCGAATTGGGTGAGTAATGCCTGAATATTTGGTGGTCCTGTATTGTGCGCGCATGCTTGTGAGAGTGCATTACCTGTGTGAGGGTGGACGGCGTGGTTGTGTAAACAGGGAACGTATGTTGCGTGAATGCTGGTGTACAGGGAGAGTGTATGCTAGCGGGTGGAAGGTGGAGTATGAGAGGGACACCTGTCATGGTTGCCTCCAGTGAATTCTGGTTATGTTTAGGTTGAATTAGTATGATAAATGGTATTCTGATATGCTTACATGTATTATGAATAGCCAGATGGCATGTAATCTCTTTTTCAGGGTCTTTCTTATTGATGCATATATATTGTTTATTGTGCGTGGAGATTGACAGAATTGACGGAGAGAGGACACTCTAGAGAATTGTGGAGAAGAGGGGGGAGGGGGTGATCGTCGAGGGGGATGGTAGGGATGGTGAGGACGAGGGGGGATGAGACATTGTACTGTAGCCTGTCCTAAATGGTTGCAGGCTCGCGGTGTCACCTTAAATCATCGCCTTGAGGATCTTTGTTTATCACCGATCTTCACATCATTCTTCTCATCTTTCATCGTGACGGCGGCCATCATGCCGGACTTCTTCTACGACGTCATGGAATGCTGCTGGCCTGGTCTTCTCCGGATGTCAACAAAGCCACGTGATGCAACGCAGATGACAGTGGTGTTGTATAACCATAGGTGCTGACTTCACTAGGACTTCTGGCAGTTGTCTGCTATTGTATCAGCGGAAGTCTCATCTGGGAATTCAGGCCAGTACCGTCCTTTCATACCATCCCCATTCATTCCCCTCCCTCCTTCTTATTATTGAACAGTTTATTCTATAATATATTGAGAACTTGTTGTAGTTTCTGTGCAGAGAACATTCAGTAGTGTTTGTGGAACTCTGGACATTATTATTTTCCAGTAACTGTGTTACAGAGACTCTGGGACTTATATGCAAGAATTCTATTCTAGATGATGTGTTATTATAATTATTATCATGGGTATGCAAGTGGGTATGCATGTTGTATGAATAAAGTGTGACAGTGATTGTAATCATCCTCTTCTGTTATCATTTTGTGGTTTGTGTTTGTGGTTGTCTCTCCTCGTCTCAACAACTATAGGTGACCGCCAGCGGACATTTTGGTTGAGAGTGTGACAGTTATATGTTTGTACGATAGCGAGAGTGATTGTGGTCCGCTGTTGCGCGTCACAGACGACATTTGACAACAGCGTCGGCTGTAAGTGTAAGTACATTGCAATAAATATCATGCCTAATATTTTAAAATAAAGGTATGACATTTAAAATTACGTTGCCTAACATAAATACTAAATAAAAATAAAATATTTTAGTCATTACTCAAACATGCACCTATACTGAAGGTAATGAAAACAATGAAAACATGAAACAATCTCTCTCGCAATACTTCGATTTTACTTGTACGCTTCTTACCTGGTTCAGTGACAGTTATTTAAAGCTAAACGTAACTAAAACTAAAGAGATTTGCTTTGAAGAACACCGTGCGAGAGATCCTGCCCTGCTTCGCCCCCTGAAAATTGCATCTGAAAATGTAGAACAGGTTGAAACTTTTAAGTATTTAGGGACGGTTTTAGACAAGAACTTGAAGTTCAGTGATCATGTTGGTTTTATTTGCAAAAAGGCCAATCAAAGGATGTATCTAGTAAGAAAGTTGAAAAATTTTGGGGTCAATGTACATATCTTAGAAATAGTTTACAGATCTCTAGTAGAAAGTATTCTATGCTTTAACATTGTTACCTGGTTCGGAAATCTTGGCGTTAGAGACAGGAACAGACTCAACCGCATTGTAAACCTAGCTAGCAGAGTGATAGGAAAGACACAAAAGCCAATAACAGAAATATATAAAGATTTGGTAAAAAGTAAAGCTAGAAAGATCATGTCTGATAACAGTCATCCCATGTGTAGATCATTTGAACTGTTGCCCTCAGGTCGGAGGTTTAGAACCCCGGCCTGGAAAAGAAACTTGTATGGCCACTCTTATGTACCAAGTGCAATCCGCATCTTAAATTTAAGCAAACTGTAATACCCCCAGTTACCTACAATGGCTACATTTGTCTTCTGTGTACTGTGATGATGTAATGTAATATGATGTGAGTTGTGCAATGAAGTCAGCTATTTGTCATGCGTATGATTGTCTTAATTAATGTTTTATGTAATGTAATATGATGTGAGTTGTGCAATGAAGTCAGCTATTTGTCATGCGTATGATTGTCTTAATTAATGTTTTATGTAATGTAATATGATGTGAGTTGTGCAATGAAGTCAGCTATTTGTCATGCGTATGATTGTCTTAATTAATGTGTTATATAACAAAAACTGTTACTATTTCTTTTAGTTTTTAATCTTTCTGTCTTAGTCTTTGTGCTACTAAAGACAAATTTCCATGTTATTGTATTTTAATTATGGACAATAAAGATTCGTATTCGTATACTCTGTTCTGCAGTACATTGCAATTATCATTTTAAATTAAAATAGTTCAATGCATTGCTCGAGTCGAACATCAACATGCACCTTTTAATCTACTCTGTTTTGCAGTGCTTCATCATTAAACAGCAACCTGTGTACCCTGGCTTGCCAGGGTACAAAACCACTAATCAAATATACAGGTGACTAAAATAGATTCGCACGCAGAAGCAGCCTTTCGCAATACATGAGTAATATGACTATACAAGTGCACGCAATAAGGAGCAGCATAAATAATTCTTATAATTGATTTAAGTGTCTGATAGACCACGGGAAGAAGCCATTCAGTGAGCGTGTGGTTTTGCTGGGGAGGGAACGATGGTGATTACGAGTAGGATCTTCCTCCTTCCGATCGTCATCGTTAACTTAAAAACCTCCGGACGTTCTACGCAACTGTAACTGACTTTGAAGGCGTTTTTATACAACTGATAACAAACAATACACCCAGTCTCTTGCAACTTACTTCAAAAGTTCTGATAGTGACAGTGAGGTGGGCTGTGCGTGTGTTTTGTGTGCCTGCCTGCGTGTCTGTCTGTCTGTTTCTTCCCATCCAACCGGAACCCCCAGAGAGAGAAAGAGAGAGAGAGAGAGAGAGAGAGAGAGAGAGAGAGAGAGAAAGAGAGAGAGAGAGAGAGAGAGAGAGAGAGAGAGAGAGAGAGAGAGAGAGAGAGAGAGAGAGGGCTGCGCATACAGGCCACACGTACAGAAAGACACAGGCTGTACTTACGTATGCATATATGTACTTCATACAGATACAAATACACATAAAACACATTCACACACACACACATACAAACACCCACCCACCCACCCACCCACACACACACCCACACACACACACACCCACACACACACACACACACACACAAAGGTCGCGCGCGCGTTAGATCACGGGCAAAACCTACGAACACACTAACACACGAATATAAACCAAATAGCGATCATTCCCTATTATATCAAAATGATGCGAGTGTAGTTTGAACCTTGACGCTATCTAGCATCATTGATTCAGAAGTGTTACTTCTAAAGCAGAGCGGTTTACTAGTAAATAAACATATTGTTGAAGTTTTAAAAAAGATCATATTCAAGTAAATAAACTTTTTATTTTTCTTTACGTTTTCTTTATTCTTTTATTTATTTATTTGTAAAAAATAAAATTTGCTTTGACTGAATTTTGTATGCTGTTTTTGGTGGCAGTAGTTGAAAGAATAACATTTTTATTTTACCTTATACCAAGTGAATGCATTGCCGATGGCATTGATGGTAGGCTTGTCAAGGCCTGCGGCGACGAACTCGCCCCAGTGTTCTGCGATATTTTTAATCAGTCACTACAAACTCATGTGGTACCGCAATCGTGGAAAGAGGCAACGATCTGTCCCGTTCCAAAAAGATCCAGCCCCTCTACCCTGAATGATTATAGGCCCATAGCCCTTACTTCTGTCTTGATGAAGTGCTTTGAGAGACTTGTACTGTCTAAACTGAAGGTGGAAGCACAGCCGTCCCTCGACCTCTTGCAGTTCGCCTATAGGCAGAACAGGGGTGTTGAGGATGCTGTGATAACTCTGTTACACCGTGCACACTCCCACCTGGAAGACGGCGGCGCGTACGTCCGCATTCTCTATGCTGATTTTTCATCGGTTTTTAACACCATCCAGCCCCATATTCTTGCTCAAAAACTTCAAACCATGAACATCAACCCTTTTCTTACCCTTTGGGTCACAGACTTCCTCACTATCCGAACACAGACAGTGTGCATTAAAGCCCCCCCTCCGCCACTTTCATCACCATCATCGTTTTCGTCATCACCGACGTCATCACTATTATCATCTGCAGCAGTTGCAGCTACATCATCATCCTCATTATCGTCATCATCATCATCAGCAGCAGCAGCATCATCATCCCACTGTATCTCCTCTGTCAAGGTCATCAACACAGGTGCGCCACAGGGTACTGTGATAGCCCCCTTTGTCTTTACCCTTTACACAAACAACTGCCAAATTTCCAGAGATGACACACATATTATCAAATTTTCTGATGATGCTGCTGTTGTCGACCTTTCAGACTCTGTGACATGTTACGAGCAAAGTGTCAACTCTTTTGTCAACTGGTGTGATAGGAACCATCTTGAACTGAATGTCAAAAAGACTAAAGAAATGGTTGTGGACTTTAGGCGGAATGGGACAGATTTGCCGGCACTCTTGTTAAAGGGAGAAGAGGTAGAAAGAGTACACACCTATAGATATCTTGGCATTCTCATTGACGATAAGTTAAAGTTCACAGCTAACGCTGAGGCAATGTTCAAGAAGTGCAGACAGAGGATGTATATGTTGTACAAACTGCGTTCACTGATGGTGTCGCAAAGAATTTTGCAGCAGTGCTATACTGCTTTCATTGAGTCTGTGTTAACATTCTCATTCATCTGTTTCTATCAGTCTCTTAATCTCAAAAACCAAAATTCTCTTAACAGTATCTCCAGAACATGTAGCAAGATTGTAGGCAGAAATCTCCCCCGTCTCTGCGATTTGTTCCAAACAATGGCCATGAGCAAGGCCATGTGCATCATTAAAGACCCCACCCACCCCCTGTGACCCCTCTTCCAGTGTCTTCCGTCCGGGGTTCGACTCAGGACAATGCAATGCCGAACAGTTCGCTTTAGTTCCACTTTCATCCCTACTGCAATTACCCTTTTCAATTCAACCAACAAACGCTGATGGCTCTGCTCAGGACACCTCACCACCCTCAAATTAATAACCCCATCATTTATTTTTATCTGATTAATTGCTTTTACAATCAAGCTTGTATGTTTTACTTTACTCTACTACCCACATGTCCATTGATAATTATTGTGTTTGTAAGTGTGAGTGTATTACCTTATTTGTCAAGGACTGTTTGGTATTTTTTATCTCGTTGTTATAGTTGCTTATGATGTGTTCTGTGTGGATGAGTGCACGGCTGCAGTGATGAGTGGGCAAATGTAGTGCGTGAGTGTGTTGTAACTGCGCGAGGATTTTATGACTGAAATAATAGGGCCTATTCTTTAGTCCTACTTCTTACCTGTAATAGTTTTATCTGCAAGAGGCGTTCGCTCAATCAATGCATAGTTAAATTATGTACGGATGATGTGCGTACGGATTCTATGCTTTCTGAACCTCTTATATTAGTCTGTGTCTTATTATTGTTCATTATAACTGTCTTGATGTGTGGAGCCATTATATAACATAATGTGATGAGACTTGTACAATATTTCCATTCCTGTGGTAATAAAGATGTGTTGAATTGAATTGAATTTAGTTTTAAGAAAGAGGCTTTTTGACGTAATAAAAAAATCTGTATTTTTTTTTTTTATAATGCAGTTGTCGTTTTAGTGCGATGTTACTGATTATGTGTGTGAGTGCGTAGGTGAGTGTGTTTGACTAGGTGAATGTGTGGGCGTATGTGTGTGTGTATAATAGAGAGAGACACAAGTACAATATATTCCATAATTTTATATTTTAGTAGGTGTTTACATTGTGTGTGTAAATTGAACCTAGGTCCAATTTACCCCTCGTTTAAGTTCAATTTACCCGTTAGGGTGCCTAAATTGGACTTTCACAACTTTAAAAAAAAATCAGTCTCAGACAGAAACCGTTGACAATACAGCTTTCATCGTTTAAGGCCACGTAGGTGTAATGTCTACCTTTCAAATGACGTTCATGTTTTTAGGTTTTGTCTACTTTCCACCAAAATATTGAAGAAGTCCCTCAAGGGGTTCAATATACCCACTCTTCCCTTATATAGAAAAAGGACTCAATTTAACTGCACACTAGTACTTGTGAATTTGGAGCGAATTCAATACGTCATATTGTTCTACATGATCCACATAAATTCCATTCCTTAAAAATCAAATGTTTACTAAAGACGGTCAAACAATATTTTAGAAAACAATGGAAGAAAACAAGTTGAGCTCACTGTCAGCGTGTCTTTTTTTGTAAACGCTATGATACGTGTGCAAGTGAAGTAATATATATATATATATATATATATATATATATATATATATATATATATATATATATATATATATATATATATATATATATATATATATATAAATTGCTTAGCCGGAAGTCCTTCTTCGCCTCTACTATAAAGTTTGTCCGGTGTGGACGCTGATCTGGGCAGGTGCTGGCCGCTGCGAATTGGCGTGCTGTGTGCTCAAAACTAGCGAAATCGTTATAGCCGACATTTTCTTACCGAACGTTTAACCGTTTCTGAGATAAATAAATAAACAAAATGTCCACAAACTGCAATAGCCTCATTCCGCGCGCTTCCATTAAAAATCAAATAGAGGTTTCAGCATGTTTTCCGATATAGACCAAAAAATTGATGGAATTTCTATGAAGCTTTGATAGCTTACTTAGTAAAGCATCCGCCTACCGTGCAGGGAGACCCAAGTTCAAACCTCACGCGGCCCATATTTTTTTTTTACACTACATTATGGATATTTTTCTTTTTAATTTAGGCTTTTTACCTTTAATTTATTATTATTATTATTATTATTATTATTATTATTATTATTATTATTATTATTATTTATAAACTAATAATAATAATAATAATAATAATAATAATAATTATTATTATTATTATTATTATTATTATTATTATTATTATTATTATTATTATTAATATTATTATTATATCTGATATCAAATTTTCTTTTAAAACCTTGGTGTTTTTTTATGATTTCTATTTGTATTATTCTATATTCAATATTATTATTAGTATTAGTAGTTGTAGTAGTAGTAGTAGTAGTAGTAGTAGTAGTAGTAGTAGTAGTAGTAGTAGTAGTAGTAGTAGTACCAAGGATCGGGATGGGGTGGTACGTGTAGGTAAAAGGGGGCTACGGGTAGGTTTAAAGGGGCATGGGTATGCATAACGGGGATACGGGTATATATAAGGGGGTATGGTGATGGTCGATTCCAGCAATTAATCAATTAATCAATTAATTTTTTTCGTCCCCTATACGCTTCTGTGTCCGGGGATGTTAATCTATATAACTAACTAACGTCGATTCCTAAGTCCCCTATACGCTTCTGTGTCCGGGGACGGTAATCTACCTAACGAAACGAAACGAATCTCGATTCCTTTCATCCATACCTGCGAAACGATCAACGGGGAAGTATCAAGGAGGGTACAGGTAGGTTACAAGGGGGGTACGGAAGGTATCAAGGGGGTATGGGGAGGTATCAAGTAAGTTCGGGGAGGTATCAAGGGGGTATGATGAGGCATCATGGGGGGCGGGGGACGGGGAGATATCAGGGGGGGGGTATGGGGAGGTATCAAGGGGGATATGGGGAGGTATTATCGTCCAAATGAAACTCGCAGACAACACTTGTCTCTCTGTCTACATTTTAAACAGCAACCTGTGTACCCTGGCTTGCCAGGGTACAAAACCACTAGTTCATATATACGCCTCTAAGAAAAATAAAATAAAACAGAGCTATTTCCCTTTAGTTTCAGAGACGACTCTACCCTGCACTGAATCTCCTGTTCAAGGCAAGTACATAAATTGTGCTAAAAAAAACCCAATACCTTGTTATCACTAGATTTTGAGGAGAAAATCATCATGATTTACGTTGGTTTGTTCTTTGGAAACCGGTGAAACTATTTTCCTTTGCAGTCAAAATTATATCAGGAGTTGTGGCAGTTTTTCGCGCTACAATGTTCCCTACCCTTACTCGATTTTGTGTTCGATGTTGTATTCGTTTTCGATCATGGAGCCATGGAAACTCGCTCCGCCGACAAGCTCTAGAACTGACGTCAAGAATTGGCGTCAATGTCCCATCTTGATCCCTCTAAAATCTCTGGTAGTACGTGCCTGATACTTCCACATCACTTTGTCAAAGCTAGCTAGCAAGTCGCAAACTCCATCGCTGTGGTCTTGTGTTGTTCAGATTGGTCTATTGTAGGCCTAATAGTTGCCTGAGGAGTCTTCCCAAGCAGGAACAGAAAGCCTTCGGAGGACTCAAAACACCGTTGCCAGAATAGTGTCTCGATCCCGGATCGCAGAAAACGCAACATATGACCCCAATCTTGAGAGAACTACACTGGTTGCCAGTGTCGCGAAAAACATGCGTCTCTTCTGTCATCAACGGTGCATCGTTGTTTTGTTTTTTGTGATGTTCAAATGACAATGTTTTGGGTGCCTTTGGATTTTCATAGAATTCCAAAGATTATGTTTTGACGTCGGCATATCATACGTCGTAGACGGATTGCGTCATAGTAAACAACAAGAGGCTTCACGGGCGAGAAGAAGACATCGCGACTCCGGAGACATTCCAACTCGGCATTAACTAGTACAAGCCACACCAGTTGGGAATAATCGATCAAGAAGGAAACCGAGAGGTACCTTAGGTACAGGGGGAGTCAGCCAAAACGTACGGGTGGGAGTGACCATCAGCTTTCACTGACCCAGAGTCCAGTAACCAAGGTCATCAACTGGTCGTTACCCGTGGGGGAAGCCATTTTTGCTTTCACGAACCGTTGGGTTCACTTCTTCATGCGCCATCGTGGGTACGTGTTTAGCTAGGCTATACTAGGCTAACACTAGTAACAGATGCCAGATAGATAGCTATGTAGGTAAACATAAACAATAATAATAATTATTCATGCGCCATCGTGGGTACGTGTTCAGCCAGGCTATACTAGGCTAACAGATGCCAGATAGATAGCCATATAGGTAAACAAAACAATAATAACAATGTGTTTTATTTCATGTTAGTTAGTTTATTTTCGTGTGAAATAAGTGTAACTTTTCCATCATTGTTTCTATATTTTTAGCCTCAGCGCATTCTAGACCGATTCTTTAGATCTTTTAGACTTCATCTCACAGCGTTGATAGATGTATGTTTGTGTTCAGATTTAGATCTCTTGCAGAGGATCCAGTTTGGTGAGCACTTGGCAGAAGTGTTTGTTTATATTATTGTATGTAAGGCATGAAAGTGGAAGCATGAAAGAAGGATCATCAGTCATTTCATCTATCATTCATTATCAACTATCATGTGTGATAATTGTACAACATTTTTAATGCTTCGACGAACGAAGAACATTACACTATACCTGTGGTTCGTTATAGAAAATTCATATCTGGGACATTAGGTCACCACCTGATCGTTTCAGGCGCAACAAGTACAGGCCGGGAGTTGTGTGGAAGTCGTCGGGGAACACCAACATCAAGGTACCCAGAACATCACGGCAAAATCAACGACAAAAGAACAGTAAAAGACAGTGACCTTTTTCATCATCTTTGGAAACGTGAACATTAGTATCCGTTCTCCAGTTTCGCTATTAAAGATAAGTAGCCTTTTTGTGTTATTTTTATCATGAACAGCAGATGAGACAACCCTGGATTGACAGTCCGGATACCATTTTATCATATTTGACTATATCATCGTTCTCATCATTCATAAACATCATCATTGTGAGTGAAGAAGTTGATTTATATCACCATCACCCTCAAAGTGTACACGTTTATGGTGCAAGTGCGCGTGTGTTCTCATCTTTGATGCTGTGACTCTGTCCTCAATTGCACACATTGCCTATTTATTAAGAACTTGGAAGCAACCGCGGAAGGTGGTGCGGCACCCTCCTGAAATCATTGCGTATTTTGGGGTGGGGGCCGCATAAGGATCCTCCCGTGCGTTGACATACTGGGGGCATCATTTCCGGGATAGGTGTGTTCTCATCTTTGATGCTGTGACTCTGTCCTCAATTGCACACGTTGCCTATTTATTAAGAACTTGGAAGCAACCGTGGCAGGTGGTGCGGCACCCTCCTGAAATCATTGCGTATTTTGGGGTGGGGGCCGCATAAGGATTCTCCCGTGCGTTGACAGCCAGTCTCACGCCGCATTGAAAACAAAGTCCTTGCACTAGCGTTTCTTATTTGTGCGGATCTAGCACGACCTTGTAACATAGAATTTCGGCACCCTGTAAGTCAACACCATCATCATTATTTTTTATTGTAATGTATGGTATCGTTTCTTATGATATCATATCGTATGGCATAATGTTTGTTTCACAGAAGCAAGGAATGCCAAGAACTTCAAGAAGTTATGGTCAGCAATGATGCAGACAGCTGCATCGGCTTCCGTGACTGGCTGTTCGAATGCCAGGACCTGATTGAAAATGGAAACGTCTACGAAAAATGCATTGAAGAACACAACTTGGACTCAACGGAAGGTATGACGATAATGATGATGATGAGAAGGAAGAAGGGAAAATGGAGGAGGAGGAGGAGAAGAAGAAGAAGAAGAAGAAGAAGAAGAAGAAGAAGAAGAAGAAGAAGAAGAAGACACATTAGACATCGTCGTACGATTTCTGTTAAAAGCGCAATAAAACATTAACATATCCCGGGATTGAATAAATTGGAGTTAGTTATTTATTGTTTATAGGGTCCAGCGGACTGCAAATGACCACAAAATCAAGACATAACTAGGTTGAAAGAGTACTCATTCTTGATTCATATAATAGATGTCTTTCCTGAAACGGTAAAACTGAAGGCAATCCACCAGCCGGCCTTTCATGCAGGGACTTTGAGGCTTTACTCTAATTTATCGAACCCCCGTTTACAGAAAACAAAATAGGCTTAGAATATAAACATCATTATTAAATTTTAACCAAACACATATATTTAAAATGCATACATTGCTAAAAATTAATATCATAGAAAGCTCTAGTGACCATTTGGCAGAAGGCACCCAATTTCCACAAGCTGACCCAAAAGACCCCATACTCACATGAGGCGATGTGGGAGAGTTTTCAAGAACAAAGGTAGATGGCTGGTCTAGCGAAGAAGATACATGTAGTAGATTGATAGAACACAGTAGGAATGAGAAAGAACAAAACAGAAAGACAACGACAGTGGGAATTTAAAGCACTAAATTTCCAAAAAGTGGGGATACTATTTATACAGAAACCCCCGGCACCCCCACGGGAGGGAAGGGGGTAGAAACTGGAGTGAGAGAAAGGTGTCCAACTAGATATTTCAAGACTAGAAGCTACCCACCATAACCCAACCTCCCCAACTCACAAAAAGTGTAGAGGGGAGGGAGTCATTTTAATGCATGTAAAGGTTGTTGGAAGGTCGTTTTAGAACTACCTTAATTTGGCTCCTAGATATCCGTGGGAGGGTGAAGCAAATAGTTGGGAGGATTGTTCATTTAATTTATTTCCATTCTTAACATTGCACACATTGTATTACGCCATTCACGAGAAGATTGCAACACATTGAAATGATTTGTCATGTTGTTCGTTTATTTTTTTGAGTGGCGTCTGACCGGAAAAGTAAATAACAAACAATGTTAACTTATTTTGTTTCGGCAGGTCACTTCATTTGTGAAAACACTTAAAATGAATTGCTCGTCCTTTTTTAATTGAAGTGAAAGTGAATTCAGAACCGAGTATTTTTATTTAATTTAATTTAGTGGAATGCAAGTTAAGTGTGACTATTTCATTTAATTGTCGTGCTGATATTTGTGGCCTGTATGAAAGGACCGTGTCGCAAAGGAACAGTCGTAGACGCTGAGCATTGTTCCATCTTGCAATCAGTGGCTGACACACGCCACACCACCTGTCATCTTTCCCAATATAGTCCCTATTCCAAACGACAGCGTCCATTGATTGATTGATTTATTGTTGCTTTAGGTCCAGCGGACTCTATGCAGATGGCACAGGTTTTGGAGAAGGCTGGATGCAGTTAATTAAGAAGGAAGTGATGAAAAGGAAGAAGAGTAGAAAGAAGAGAATGGGGAAGAAGAAGAAGGAAAATGTAAGAGGAGACGTATAGATTATGCTAACGTGTCTGGGGTGGCCCGGTGACGCAGTGATTAGTCGCCGGTTCCCTATGCGGTAGGTCGCGGGTTCGATTCCTGCAAGGGGGCACACTTTTGTGACTTAGGTACGAGATTATTATTCAGGTCACCGAGGGTTTTCTTCAGGTACTCCAGTGTTCTCCCTCCATTCAATAATGGTATTGAATGCAGTCAATAAGATTTAAAAGTAAAAATTCTATGCCCTTTCCCACTTCTAATAGCAATCTTATACTACACGTTTGAGTGATCGATGTTTACGCGTGTGTGTCGTGTGTCGTGAGAGAGGGCGATAAATGTGAGCCTGTATGTTGGTGCAGATCGCCGCGTTTTGAGCCTTTTTGTTGATTGGGAGAAAAGCGCATTTATAGCATCCATTCTTCTTCTTCTTCTTCTTCTTCTTCTTCTTCTTCTTCTTCTTCTTCTTCTTCTTCTTCTTCTTCTTATATTAACAACAGTGACATTCTCGATCACTACTATTATCACAGCGTTTGATAGCACAACGCAGTATAGCATGGCATAGTTAGGCGCATAACAATGATACTACTACTACTACTACTACTACTACTACTACTACTACTACTACTACTACTACTACCTCCTTGCACTAGACCATCCTGCAAGGCACAGTGCAAGGAGGTAGAAGAAGAGGGAGACCGAAAAAGAGGTGGGAGGACAACATTCGAGAATGGACGGTTTTGACACTGAACGAAACAATCAGGGTTGCTGAGGACAGGGAAAGATGGAGTACGCTGGTTAAACGATCATCTGTGGTGCCCCTACGACCTCCGAGTTATGGGATAGGATAGGATAGGACTACTACTACTACTACTACTACTACTACTACTACTACTACTACTACAGGATACTATCACGCGCTTTTTTTTCAGTGGAACTCAAAGAGCGGCGATCTGAAGAGATCGTTATTACAGGAGTTGGAATAGAAATCAGCCTTTATTTTTAAATTTTACATTGACTCCATCCTATACCATTATTGAAGGGAGGGAGGAAACCGGAGTACTCGGAGAAAACTCTATGTGCTGAACAGTCTCGTACCTAAGTGAGCGTTGTGGCCGAGTGATCTAAGGCTGGACTAACTTGCCTTGTCCACAGGCCAGAAACCCATGGTGCCTGACAGTGTGGGCTCGATCCAGCATCTGGGCGTTATGTTTCTCCGAATGCTATTTACTTTCGACTCGGGCAACGTCTCGGGGGTTTTCACCGGGTACTCTGGTTTGTTCCCCCAGCAAAAATTTCAAAAAAACACAACTAATGTTAGGTAGGTTGGGTTTGGGCGCGCCTCAGGCTGCAATTACGCCTTCCCCAGGGCAGGCGACCCAGAATTCACAATATAAAGGAACAATAAAGCGTTACCAAAACAACGTCACCTAAGATTATCCCACGCGGGTTCGAATCCACGATCTTTGACATTGCAGACCAACTCACTTTCAACTGAGCAACTCTTGTCGTCCAGATAATTAGATGTATGTTACCTTTGTTCCACATAAATACTTGTACTTTGTAGCAACCCATTGTTTTTGTTTAGGTAAAGGTAAGGCAAAGGTAGTCCCATAGCCTGTGGCCGTAGGGGAGCGTGATGTTGGAGATCACACTTATCTTGGGCCAGCGTAATGAGGGTGATGCATATCTCTCTCCCTCGCTGCTTTACCTTCCCCACCCTTAAGAGAGTAGGTACTCAGTCACAGTTGAGTCAACTTGGGGCGTTGTTATTTGCCGCTTCACGTTTTGCGGTCACCCATCCAAGTGCTAACCGCACTGGACGATGCTTAACTTGCGACACAGTTTTTGTTTGGCGGCATTAATGTAGGCAATTTTATTTGTAAAGAAAAATGTCGACATACATTTTAGTATTCCTAGGTGGTAGGCATGTCTACGTTATGGTTGATTGTTTTTGTCTAAATTTATTCATTCACATAAATAATCTATCCCCAAAACTCTGGCGTTTAGAGAGCGACGCGTAAAACATGATGATCACAAATGCCAATAAGTAAAAATGAAACAATACCATTTTAATAAAGTCCAGAGTTATATACATGAGTACAAGTGAAATAATAAACATAATTATTAGGCTATACATTATTGGAAAACACTTGCGCTTTTCTCCAGATGGTTCAAAATTGTGCAATCTAGTCTCATGGATTGTAGAAAATATTGAATAAAATATGACGTTGTACTTCCCAGCTGAAGTGAATAGTCCTAGTCATTTCTATTATTTTTATCTAAAAATGTTCCTGCGCGCGCTCACACACACACACACCACACCCACACACACCCACACACCCATACTTGCAATACATCAGAAATGGGTTCATTTAAGAATGTAGGAATCGGAAAGTCATTTTTTGATGGAAAAGGGTTAGGGCATGGGTTAGTTGCAGCGCTGCAACTAGCCCTTACCCTAACCCTTTTTGACCTAGATCGTCTCCTATAGGCGACGAAATAGGTCGAAGTTTCTTCAAAATTTCTCTGAAAATTGACTGTATTTTCTCCGTCCCGGATAGAGCACTCCTGTGTACTTAAAACACTCTCATGCACTACAACTGCACTCCCATGCACTAAAAGAGCACTCCCGCGCACTTAGAAAAAAGTGCGGTCCTGGAAAAAAGTGGGTTCCAAGCAAATGAACCCATTTGTTACTAAGAAAGACAAGGTCTGCTACCCATTTGTGCGCTTTTGTGGGTACCCACCTACACACACACACACACACTCTCTCTCTCTCTCTCTCTCTCTCTCTCTCTCTCTCTCTCTCACTCGCTCTCACGTGGTTGCCGTGACCGCGAATGGCGGCTTTCTTGAAAGCAGCGTAAAAACTGGGAAGTTTTTGGTCATATTCTGCCAGTCTATGTGGTGTACGCACACTGTGAAAAATGCCTAGTGACAGCCTTCATCACCGGCAATCTACAGGCCGATTTCTGGCCACGCTTATGGACGATTTCATAAGAAATTTGACTCGGCAAGATTTTGCAAAGTGTGAACTGTCGTGCTGGTGTGTAGTGACTGTGTCAAGCTCTAGCAAGTGTGACTCAACAGCCCGGTTCAATGGAGTACGTGTGTTTGTGGCGTGTCTACTGCTCTTGTGTGGTGATGTCGAGTCAAACCCTGGACCTAATACACCCACAAAGAAGAAAGAGAATGATGAAAATAGACAACATGACTCTACCCAGGCATCCTCCACTCTACAGCAAGACCGCATTTTGAAAGGCATCGAAAGTCTCAGTGAACGTATGACTGCCTTTGAAAACAACCAAGTTAGTCAGATCCAAACTATGAAGAGTGGATTAGAAGATCTTAGGGACACTTTCACTGCAAGGTTAGCACTCATAGACAGCAACCAAGAAAAGCTTCAAAGCCGTGTATCTACAATCAGAAAACGTAGGCCTACGCGAAGAACTGTGCTACTTGAAAAGCAAATGTGACAGTCTAGAGAATCACAGCCGACGGAATAATTTGGTGTTTTACGGCATTATGAGGGAGTCGGGCCCAGAAAGTTGGGATACGTGTGAGAAGAAGGTGAAAGAAATGATCAGGCATGGACTAGGCATAGAAGAACACATCAACATAGAGAGGGCGCACAGAACGGGGCCTGGCAACGCCGTCATTGTTAAACTGCTCTCATACAAGCAGAAGATGTCAATTTTGACCAAGGCTCGCACCCTAAAAACCTCAGATCGATTCAAAGGGGTGTAGATCAACGAAGACTTCTCACGATCAGTCAGGCAGAAGCGCCGAATGCTACACGAAAAAGCCAAAGCGATGTTCAGTGCAAGTGGCGAGAAAACAAAGATGAAGTTCGACAAATTGATCACAAGAGGGGGAGTTTACACGTACGACACAAACACCGAGGCAATCGTGCTGATACAGAGAGGAAACATCACGGGTGACACGCACGAACAGACAACCTTCAACCACGACCACAGCGATGACCGACAACAACACGCGGAGGGGGCGTACGGGGGCAGTGACAGACGAGAGATGGACCCAGAAGACTGGAACTTCAACCCCTTCGCGATGCCAGTTCCAGATTTCCCGCCCCTGGCAGCAGACAGACCTAGCGACCGCGACAACGTCCATTACGATGACGAGGGGCATGCAGACGATGACCGACGAAGGGTATCGATGCCAGCGGCGACAAACAGTGCGAAGCCTACGCGCAGTGTAAACAAACATTCTACTAGGGAAAGCCCCGTGTGGACCCGGCACGCGACGCGCACTTCTTCATTGAACAGTAGGCCTGATGAAAACGGTTTAAAAGGTAATCAAGGCCTGAGTGCGCGTGGTGATAAGGGTCAGACAAGCCTCCAGCAGTGGACTATGACTGGACACAGGACAGCGACGCAGCCTGGAGGAAGAGGGGATGGGGGAGCAGGTAGGGGTGGGAACAGCATCAGAGGGGTGAGGGATAAAGCTAAAGAAGGAGAGGGAAGGGGAAAGGGGGACACCAGAATTAAATAGGGGTGTGGCCAAGGCCCAAACACGTTGTCAATATGTACGTGGAACTGTGAAGGGTGGCTGAACAAACAAGATATTTTTTATGTTGTTCAAACACTGAATCGTTTTGATATCTTTGCTCTCAATGAAACTTTTGTTGACAAAGCAAACCTGTCTTATGCTCATTTCAAGAAGTATGACATTTTTTTCTCTAAAGCTGTTAAATTAAGCGTTGCTGGGAGAAGATCTGGGGGTGTTTTAGTATTTGTTAGCAAAGCAATTTCTGAACGTGTGGAGGAAATTAAATTACCCTACGACCATTTGATTGTTTTACAGTTGAAAAAAGAGCTGTTTGGTTTGGAAAAAGATATCTGTCTCATGTGTGTATATGTGCATCCTTATGACAGCGACTATTGGAAAATTGCTGAAAATGGATATGGGATGGAGGTGATAGAGCATTGTATTGTTGATTTGCATGAAAGACTGGATGATTTTTCACTCATTATTTGTGGTGATTTAAACGCTAGGACAGGGGTGGAGAATGTTTTGCCGTTTGACTTTGATGATTTATGGATGAATGCAGATGCTGAAAGGAATGATGATAATGAGAATGAAAAAGAAGAGTGGAAGAGAAAATCTGATGATGAAGATATAAATGCATTTGGGAGAAACTTGTTAGAGTTGTGCTCTGTGATTGATTGTGTAATTGTGAATGGGCTATGCAAGTTTGATTTTGAGGATGCGTTGACTTATGTGGGTGCAAATGGTGGAAGTGTTGTTGACTATTTTATTGCATCTAAAGACCTATGTACAAAACATTTTATGTCCACTTTCAAGGTTGAATCATGTATAGACTCACCACATTTCCCAGTAGCTATGACTTTGAATGTTCACCATAATAATTTACAAATACAGGAGGAAAGTAAAGGCCATTGGATAACGAAAACAGTTTGGGATAAAAGCAAAGAAGAAGAGTTTATGTCCACTGTAAATTAAGAAATTTTTCAAGCTACATGTAACAATGCGATTGTTTTGATTGACACAAATGTTGACGCAGCTTTAAAAATATACACAGACGCCCTGCGCGCTGCGAGCGAGTGTATGACAAAGCGAGCGAGAGTGGGAGGTGCCCCGCGACAGGCGCGGTGGTATGACAGTCAATGTAACACTGCCAAGCTGCACGCGAGGCGTATGCTAGCGAATTTCAGGTTCACGAGGCAGGCACAGGATAGAGAGCTGTATGTTGCGGCGCGTAAAAACTATAAGACTTTGATTAGTAAAAAGAAATTAGAGTGTGGAAGAAATAGAGCAGAATACCTAGCGTCCTTAGGAAACAATTCAAAATTATTCTGGGGTGAGGTAAAAAACATATCTGGAAAAAGGAAGAGTGGGATTTGTAAGGATATTACTGTAACCGAGTGGTTTGATCATTTTAAAAACGTATTTAATGGTAACATTGTGATTGCAAAAGACGAAACGTTGCTAGAACGCATAGATAATACTCCTGCAAATGAAAACGATTTTTGTTTTGAGCTAAACAGACCCATTCTAGAAGAAGAAGTAAGAGATGCAATAAAGAGGATGAAAGTAGGTAAAGCCTGTGGAGTAGATAACATACTGGCAGAAATGATTAAGCTATCAGGGGAAACAACCGTTTTGTTTATGACAAAGTTGTTCAATGCACTATTCGATAGCGGGACTTACCCAGCTGATTGGGTCAAAGCTATTATTGTACCTATTTTTAAGAAAGGAGAGTTCGGTCTTGCTGACAATTATAGAGGGGTATCACTGTTAAGCTTAGTTAGCAAGTGTTATACATCGGTATTAAATAAGAGGCTAGCAGGCTGGGTAGAGGGTAACAGCAAGTTAACGGAATCGCAGGCAAGATTTAGAAAGGGGTATTCTACCGCCGACCATATTTTTACCTTAAATGCCATAGTACAGAAATGTTTAAGTAAAAAGGGAGGAAAGCTGTATGCCTGCTTCGTGGACCTGAAAAAAGCCTTTGATTCTGTCCAACATCAGCCATTGTTCGAAATTCTTTTTCACACTAATAATATTGAGGGGAAATTTATGAAAGCAATTGTATCTATATATAGAACTGTGTTGTCCTGTGTAAGGGTTCAAGATAAACTTACAGAATTTTTTGACTGCCCAGTCGGTTTGCGTCAAGGTTGTATCTTGAGCCCAGAAATCTTTTCCTTATTTATTAACGAAGTAGCGACAGCAATTGATAACAATGGATTGCATGGTATACAGTTATTACCTAACTTGATTGACCTGTTTTTGTTATTGTTTGCAGACGATATCGTGCTGATGTCAATCACCCCTCGCGGGTTACAGAATCAAATTAATATTTTAAATAATGCATGCAAAAGACTGTACCTAAATGTTAATATAGACAAGACCAAAATAATTGTTTTTCGCAAGGGAGGGTTTTTGGGAAGAGCTGAATCATGGCATCTCGATGGAAAGCATCTACAAGTTGTCAATGAATATAATTATCTCGGATTTATTTTTACCACCAAGATGAGTATCAAGAAAGGTGTTGATGCGCTAGCATTAAAAGGCAAGAAGGCCTGTTTTGAATGTGTTAGAAATATTTCAAAATTAAGAGAAATCTCGAAAAACTGTTACTTTAAAATTTTTGATACGCAAGTACAACCAATTTTGATTTATGCCTCGGAGATGTGGGGCCTACACCGGTTAGACAACATTGAGAGAGTTCATACTTTTGCATGCAAGAAACACTTAAACGTACCCATAGGAGTACCTAACAAATTTATTTACGGTGAGACTGGACGCTACCCTTTGTATGTAAACAGCGCAGTACGTTGCATACGTTATTGGCTAAAGCTTCTCAAACTAAATCCAGACAGACTGCCCAGACAAGCTTACCAGATGCTAATTAACTTAGATAACAGAGACAAACCTTGCTGGGCAACAAAAGTAAAAAACAATTTATTTTCCATGGGGTTGGGGTACGCGTGGGTACAACAGAGTGTGGGGTGCGAAAACACCTTTGTTAGTCTATTTAAACAAAGAATGAAGGATAACTATATACAAGAATGGGACAGTTCAGTATTGAGGAGAGGTAATTATCAGCATTATAGAATATTTAAAGACTTTTCCAGGCAGAAGCCTACCTTGATTTTATGCACATTAAGTGTTTTAGAGATTGTTTGATTAAACTTCGACTGGGCGTTCTACCCTTGAAAGCTTCATTATTTAGGTTAACTTTTGGTGACGTAGGTGGCAATGTATTATGTGCATTTTGCAATGCTGTTGAGAATGAAAATCATTTTCTGTTAGAGTGTTCTTTATTTAATGATCTTCGAGATAAATATATAACTTTCCCACTTCAGTCGTATGTACATGCTTTGCAGAATGGATCAAAATTCTATTTATGGAGGATAATTCTGTATATTTTTCATGCACTAAAATTAAGATCAGAATTTTATGAACAGCTAGCTATTGCAAGCTAATGAATGTTTAACATATGCCGTCGATTTATAATGCTATATATGTATACTATATTAACCACGTGACTACCATATGTACATTCTAGGGGCTGGAGGCCCGAAGAATTGTGTTTGTTATGTGATGTTGTTTTTGCTTAATACACGGACGAAGTCCAAACGTCTCTCTCTCACTCACACACACACAGGCACACACACGCGCGCGTACATTCACTCGTACATACAAACACACACACCCACGCGTGCACACACACCTACGGACTCTCACTAATATTAACAATGTCTAGCACCCTCTTCCGTTTCTACTTGGCCGTTTCAAACACACGAAGACACCACTAACTGTACTTGTAGGCTGTGTAAGCCACATTACCGTCAGGACGAAAAAGGAGGAGGAGGAGAATGAGAAAGGAAGGTGGATTTGAGCGGAAGGTAGAGCAGGAGAATACAAAAGGGGGAAAAATAGTAGAAACCTGTCTGTCTGTCTGTCTGTCTGTCTGTCTGTCTGTCTCTCTCTCTCTCTCTCTCTCTCTCTCTCTCTCTCTCTCTCTCTCTCTCTCTCTCTCTCTCTCTCTCTCTCTTATTGCTATAATCAAGACTGGTTTGCGAAACTAAGTGATAGCTCTAGGTAAAGGTAAAGGTAGTCCCATAGCCTTGTGGGCGTAGGGGATCGTGATGTTGGAGATCACACTTATCTTGGGCCAGCGTAATGAGGGTGATGCCCATCTCTCTCCCTCGCTGCTTTACCTTCCCCACCCTTAAGAGAATAGGTACTCAATCACAGTTGAGTCAACTGGGGGCGTTGTTATTTGTCGCTTCACGTTTTGCGGTCACCCATCCAAGTGCTAACCGCACTGGACGGTGCTTAACTTGCGACACAGTAGCGAGTGCTCCAACCACTGCGCTATCCGACACCCCTAGCTCTACGTACCGTTCTTTCAAATCAATATTACAACCTGAAAAATACTGTAATGATATAACAATAGTTACGTTTAGAAATCCCTTTGTGAATTTCCCTTTGGGTGTTATTGACATAAATGGAACCAAAAGACATAGGCCTAGTATCCTATCCTATCCTATCCAATCCAATCCCGTAACTCGAAACACAGATGATCGTTTAGCCAGCGTACTCCATCTTTCTCTATCATCAGTACCCTCATGGCTTCGCTCAGTGTCATGCCAGCCCCATTCTCGAATGTTGTCATCCCACCTCTTTTTATGTCTTCCTCTTTTTCTGCCTCCTTGCACTGTGCCTTGCAGGATGGTCTTTGCAAGGCCTGATGCTCTGGCAGGGTTGATAGTCTTTACTTTTTTTCTGTAAAGAAATAAATTTTCTTTAATTTGGGTAAAACGTTAAAAAATAAATTGTCTTCATTTTTTTTAATTTAAGAAATAAATTTTCTTTAATTTGTTAAAGAAAAAAAAAGTGGTATGCAGTGAAAAAAAATTACATACAATTTGTGTTAGAACCCATCTAATCTATGAACACACTGGAAAAAAATCAAGATCAAATAATGTGATTTGATTTGATATTTTATTAACAACAAGAATAGAGATACTAGACTAATTATTTTTCTAATCTGTCCTTGCAACACTCACACATACTCCTTCCATGCATTTTAACCCACGCACACCAACGAGACAAAGAAATTAAGCTAAGCATTCAAATACAGCAGCTAAAATAAAAAGAATCTAAATTTTAAAATGAGCGTCTCGGCTGACTTTCCTCCAACAAAGTCGTAGTATTCCATAAACGCTTCAAAAAATTTTGGCAAACTTTCATCACTCGAATCACTGCAGAAAGCCATCTTCTTTTCACGATCTCAAATTTAGTATAAACTAATGCAGGGTAGGCAAGCGGCAATGTCTACATAGGCTAATCCAAACCGCCTCAAACTGGCTGCAACTGGGTAAAACCGGCTTCGCGCATAAGCACCAGTTGTTCGTGGCAGAAAATCAAACTGATGTAACGAAATTTTTAACGAAAAAAATCGATAATCGTTACTTTTATTTTTTAATTCGTTGAATTTTCTTTAACTTTTTAAAAACATTAACGCGTTAAATTTTCTTTAACCAAAAATTTAATTCGCTGAATCGTTAAATCGTTAAATCTTCCAACCCTGTACTCTGGTGACATAGCTATACCATCGAGTTTTTCCGTTTCTTCACCACCGTGAGCATATGTTGTCCAATGCTTTGTGTGATGGTCTGTGGGACTTCGTCGTTGGTGATGTGCTGGATATAGGAAATGCCCAGAAGTCTTCTGTAGCACCTCATAACCATGCTTTGTATTCTTCGTTGTGGGTCTCCTGTGAGGGTCCATGTTTCGCAAGCGTATAGGAAGATAGAGATGACAAGTGAGCGCAGCAGCCTTACCGTGGACTGGTGGTCATTTCTTTCCAAAGTTGTTGTTAGAAAGAAACGGGAAGTCCGATGGCATGGCCACATCATACGAGCTTCAGGCCTTGCAAAGACCATCCTGCAAGAAGAAGATGAAGACAGAAAAAGAGGTGGGAGGACAACATTCGAGAATGGACTTGTTTGACACTGTGCGAAACCATGAGAGTTGCTGAGGACAGAGAAAGGTGAAGAACGCTGGTTAAACGATCATCTGTGGTGCCTCAACGACCTTCGATTTATGGGACAGGATAGGATGGGATAGGACAGGATAGTATTTGAATTTATTTATAACACCTGCAGTGAAACAACAAAATAAAGCTGCATCTCCTTGTGAGCAATTTTTTTTTTAAATTCGTCCAGGCTTTTTATTTTTATTTTGGACGTTTACATACATATTTTGATAGCACGTGAGCAAAACATATATATATAGATAGATAGATAGATAGATAGATAGATAGATAGATAGATAGATAGATAGATAGATAGATAGAGGGAGGGAGGGAGGGAGGGAGAGAGAGAGAGAGAGAGAGAGAGAGAGAGAGAGAGAGAGAGAGAGAGAGAGAGAGAGAGAGAGAGAATAAGAACGAATGAATGTTGAGTTTAATATGTACACGACGACTGGACGACCCGCTAACTAAATAAAAAAAACAAACATTAAGAAGCAGGTGAAATTAAAACACAAACAGTCAGGCACGGTCAATAACACACAAACACACACAAGCGCGCGCACAGGCACACGCACGTAAAGCACCTCTTTTATCTCGTATAAAATCATTCAGTGTGAGCGTTTGGGCGTTGTAATATTCAACTTGTATGTTCAATTGACCTTTGTACCAAAACATACTCCTATAGTATTCATAATGTATACTTGGCAATAAAGTCAACTAAAGTGCTTTTTTGTTGCATTTTTTAATGACCGAATTTAGTTGTAATTATTTTTTTGAAAATGTTTTTATTCAAAGGTTACATAGTGTTATGTTGCATCAGAAAGTACATTTTTAGCACACATGTAGTATTGAAAAAATGTGTTTCACACATTGGCAGAACTTTAATATACAGTAAATTTGAAGATAACAAAATAAAGCATTGAATCTGTTACGTTGAAACGCGTACGAAAGTATGTCGGAAACGCGCACGATAGATCTAATCGTTTCGTTTTGCAAAGTATTCAATAATGGAGTTTATTTACCTTTATTTGAGTTTGCATTGTTGTTAGGAGAGGCTTTGTATAACGTTGATAATTTTCGTTAGTCGATATTGTTGGAGAATCCTCTAGATCTGCTTGTTTACTATCAATCGAAGTTTCTTGATGGACGTAGATATTTGCGAACATTCTGGGACGGGAAATAATGTATGTATGACGTAAGACGGTAATGACGAAGTTAGAAGCGATTGGTTAAATTGCGTCATACGAGATTGATCCAGGTTATTCGGGAGTATCAAGAGACTATTTAAGTGACGCGCTATTTCAAAAGAGTTGAGTTGTTGTTGTTGATAGTAAGTTGGAAAGTAAATTTGAGAGTGGAAAGGCGATTGAGCGATTGTATGCAGTTGTTGATGTGTGCTGAATAAAAGTGGAAAACTTCATACGTCGACTCCGTGTCTTGTTGCTGAGTGAGCAGGCTGCGTGGATAAACGAATCTGAGTTACACCTTATCAGGACTTCAGCATCGGGGCTGAATCAGATACTGATAAAGAAAACACCAACATCGAACGGAGTGTAACAGAATCGATTATACAAAAACATATGCGAAGAGTTCCAAAGCATGATGCACATTCCTTCTTAGTCTTACGTTCAATTGTACACTCTGTTCATGTTCCATGGTCTATTCTCTTCTATAAATTGTTTGTAAGCTGCCCATTTTTGTGTGAACTTGTCATAATTCATGTTAATCTGAAAAACATATGTATCTACTTTATATGTTTGAATAATAAATCTTAAAAATACTTGCAATGGTTTTGTTTTGTTTATTCTGCATATGTATAGAAAAAAATTTTGCAAGCAATAAAATATGTGAAAAACCTTCATCAACTTTCGTTTTGCCATCCTGTCCAAAAAGTACAAAGATCGGATTCAGTGCAAGTCTGTCACAATTACAACATTTGTCCTTCAGAATTCTTACAAAGTCATTCCAAAACATGTGAACACGCACGCAGTTCCACAAATAATGAATTGCTGAAATTTTTTTTCAGTACAAAAATTACACAAATTGTTTGATATCACTCCCATCTGTTTCATAACAGTTAGTTACAATAATTCGATAGTTGATTTTCATCTGAAGCCACTTCAGTTTTACTTCTTTAATTTGTTTTGTTATCATGAATACTTCCGACCATTCAATATCACTTCCCAAAATTTTCTCCAGTTTGTAGAGGCATTAGACTGCAATGGTTTACCCAAAAGTATTTCATTAAAATATTTTGCTCCTGTTGGAGCCCTTAATGCACCATAGGTTTTACTATAACTTATGTCATTACAATCATTATTTATTAACTGAATATTATTTTCCTTCATACACTTTCTAATGGAACAAACATATCCAAAATACGTCAAAAAGGCACACCAATATTAAATTTGCTTTTAAATGCTTGTACTGTTAAAAAGGCGCCGTTATCTGTCACCAAATCCTTTACAAAATATAGGTCGTGTTTTGGTCCAGTCATCAAAATATAACATCTCACCATCAATTTTAAGCTTTTTATTAAACAATAATGGTTCTATTAACATCTCTTGGTCAGTGCAAATAATAATAATAATAATAATAATAATAATAATAATAATAATAATAATAATAATAATAATAATAATAATAATATAATAATAATAATAATAATACAGGATGCTATGTACGCGCCTTTCCCCAAGGCTCAAAGCGCGGCGATCTATACCAACATACACGCTCACCTGTCTCATTTACCCTCACACACACCAAATACACATACATCACTCAAACAGGTGGTGTAAAGGCAGGGAGATCGCTATTAGAAGACGGAAGAAAATCGAATTTTTATTTTTTGAAATTTTATATTGACTGCAACCTGTACCATTATTGAAGGGAGGGAGGAAACCGGAGTGCCCGGAGAAAACCCTCGGTGACCTCAATAGTCTCGTACCTAAGTCACATACGTTCGCCCCTTGCGGGAATCGAACCCGCGACCTTTCAGCATAGGAAACCGGCGACTTATCCACTGCGCCACGAGGCCACCCCATGTCCACTTTATTGTACAAATTATTACAACTATTAAATACATCCTTTCAAAACTGATTTACAAAATTATTCTTCAGTTATAACACTCCTGCACCATATTCCTTTAGCATTTCTATCTCTGTACATATTTCTTTCAAGATTACTTTCCATTTAGGATTACTCCATTAGATATATTTTTTCAAAGATGTAATTTGTCTTTCTATATTTGGCAAATTTATACCTCCGTTCTGGACACTATGAATTGCTATTGCCTGTTTAATTTTATCTCTGTTTTTGTTCCAAACAAAGTCATAGCACATTTTCTGTACCCGTTCTACTACCTCGTTGGGAGGATTAGGTAATAAAATCCATAAATACTTGAGTTTGGATAATATTAAAGATTTTAGTGCTGCAACTTTTTCCCAATGGATTGATAGATCTTTTTGACCAAGTATTTTTTAGTCTTGTTAAATTTGTTTGTTAAATTTATTTCTGCCATTTTAGTAAGATCGCTTGTAAACCAGAGCCCTAGGATTTTAAACTATGCTGGATTCCAAGTCATTTTTATGTTAGGCGAAAATGTAATGTCACTATTTTGTTTACTACCAAGCCATATTTTACATGTTTTTTCATAATTCATCTTTAAACCAGAGATTTTCTCAAAATCATTTAACGTCTGAAATAGATTTTCATAAGAATTTGTGTCACCTTCTAAAAGTAATAAAGTATCGTTGGCAAACTGACTCACTTTACATTCTGTCTCTGAAATATTTATTCATTTAATTTCTTTGTTTTCCCTTATGTTATTTGCCAATAATTCTGCACACAAAATAAATAAATATGGAGAAATTGTATCACCTTGTCTACATCCTTGTTTAATCATGAAACTAGCAGAAGCTTTACCATTTACCAACACAGAGGATTTTATGTTATTATAGAAGGCTGATATCCAACAACATATGTCTTCTCCAAAGCCAAACAATTTTAAGACCTTGTGCATGTAATTCCAATTCACAGAGCTTTTTCAAAATCAATTGAGACGACCATGGATGTTTTTTTTCATTTAGGTAGCGGATTAATACATACAAAAATCTTAAATTGTCTCCTATGTACCTACCAGCCACGAAACCTTTTTAATCTTCATTAATAAGTTTCGGTAGCATTTTAAAAAATTCTATTTGCTATACAAGAAGAGCCTGTCTTATAAATAACATTTTATAATGAGATGGGACGCCAATTTTTAAGGAAATCTCGAGGTTAATCTCCATTTGTTAGGCAAATTATAATACCTTCTCTTATTTCATTATTTAGAAACCCTTACTTCAGAGAGCGTACTAGAAATTCACCTAATTGTTTTAAGAAAAAAATTTAAAAGTCAACAGTCATTCCATCTGTCCCTGGACTTTTACCACTACACATACTTTTTAGTGCATAATTAGCTTCTTGAAGAGTTGTTAAACCTTCCAATGAAGTTGCTTAATCGACTGATAACTTGGACGTATGTGTTTCTAAATCTGTATCTATTACTTGTTTTTCTGAATACAAATTTTTCACAATTTTTTTATCATCATTTTTTTTTTAAAATATTGTTTAATTTTGGAGACTAGTTTAAACATTTGTTTGCTTACAAAATGTCTTTTTTCTAAATTACATAAATATTTGGTTACTTTTTCTCCTTTGGCTGCCCAGCGAGCTTTGCTGCGAATCATTATTCCTTCTATTTTCTTTCTCCTTAATTGTACGAGACTATTTTTACCTGTAATTCTTGTTGATCATATTCATATTTTTGTACTTTACTGTCTATTGTTTGTATTTCTTGTTCAAGTTGTTTTTCTAAATGCACTTCTATGTTTCTTTTTAAAACTAAATTCCATTGTTTTACTTCTAATTTTCATTATGAGAGTGTCCAAAAATAACTGGTCTGACAGGGTTAATTCCAGACAATCTACAGAAATATTAGCAATTTTTTCTCCATCGTATACCAACACAGCATACTGTTCCTTAACTTTATTAATAATATCATTAATTTCACTTACATAATTTTTGTCACTTAAAAGTGTTGTAATTATTTTTATATTCCGGCTTTTTGCCACAACTTGGCTGAAAGAGGACACACCCCTGATCCGCATAAAAAAATTTGCTGAAACAACCCCAGTGGTAACACAGAAGGCACTCCCCAGCCGGTCATTGTACAAAAAAGGCATCCCACGCATGGGATGCTGAGGCTATACTGTAATCTAATGAACGCCCGTTTACAAAAACAAAATAGAATACAAACATCATTATAAAATATCAACAAAAACATACATATACAATGCCTACATTGCCAAATAATAATATAATTGGAAGCTTTAGTGACCATTTTGCAGAGAGCGTCCAATTTTTCTAAGCTGATACAACAGACTTCACACACAAATGAGGAGTTTTGTCCCGGAAGAGTTTTTTAAAAAATGTAGGCGACTGGTCGAGCGAAGAAGAAGATAAGTATAGTAGATTAATAGAACAGAGTTGGAATGAGAAAGAACAAATGAGAAAGACAGCCACACGTGCTAACCCCACGCCCAACCCTCCTCCTTTTGCAGCCGGGCTTGGGACCGTCCTTGGCGGAGTTACTAAAACATTGCACTTGCAATATTAACAGCAATTGAAAGTCAACCTGAATCTAACAACAGCACACCAACACTGAAGTAGAAATTCAGAGCAGGAAACAACATAACACAGCGCTTCCATCAATTTGCCGAAGACAATCACTACTGACCCCACCTAAACAATACTAACTTCGCTTTCAAACACTAGAGCACTTGGACCTTGCTAATAAACAAGGACAAGCGCCCTTTTCCCCATCGCCCCTTCCTTTTCCGTGTGTTTTGACCTTGATACAGTTTTATGACAACGCAAGGCAAAACATTTCCTCGACGTTGATGTTTGTTTTCTTTCACTTTCTTTTGACCTTGATACACTTTTCTTCTTGACCTTGATACACTTTTCTTCTTGACCTTGATACACTTTTTTATTAACGACATTGTTATATGTGTTAGATACGTATTAATCATTAGTAGACTTTATTAACGACATTGTTATACAAAATATAGGAACAATAACTCCCTGGACATATAAAACAATCCATTATTTTCAATTTTCATATAACATAAGTTCTTATGATAAAGTGTTTATTTCCCCCACTGTCGCCCTTCTATCCTATCCTGTCCTATCCCGTAACTCGGAGGTCGTAGGGGCACCACAGATGATCGTTTAACCAGCGTACACCATCTTTCCCCGTCCTCAGCAATCCTGATGGTTTCGCTCAGTGTTAAACCAGTCCATTCTGAAATGTTGCCCTCCCACGTCTTTTTCGGTCTCCCTCTTCTTCTACCCCCTTGCACTGTGCCTTGCAGGATGGTCTTTGCAAGACCTGATGATCTGGGGACGCGGCCATACCATCGGAGTCTCCGTTTCCCCACCATTGTGAGCAGGTCATCGTATTGTCCAATGGCCCGTGTGATGGTCCGCCGGACTTCGTCGCCGACGATGCGCTGGGCACAGGAAACGCCCAGAAGTCTTCGGCAGCACCCTATCTCCATGCCCTGCATTCTTCGCTGCAGATCCGCCGCGATGTTCCATGCCTCGCAAGCGCACAGGAAGACGGAGACGACGACGACAAGGGAGCGCAGTCCCACCTTGGAATGTAGGCTGACAGGCCCCGTCTTTCCAAAACTGGCCTCAACCTCGCCAGGGCAGCAGTTGCCTGCGTGATCCCGGAGAGGACCTCCCGTCGGGACCCATTGTCCGACACAATGGCTCCCAAACATTTGAAGCCATGCACCGTGCCGAGGGATGTATCTCGGATCCCGATGTCCATGCCGATGCCACCGGTGCCGCCGGTCACCACCCTGGTCCCCTCGGCACCCACCTCCGGAGGTGGTGCCAAGCCCCTGCACCAGCTTCCCTTCACAAGTTTTAAAAGCGTTGAAAAACAGTCCAACTGATAACAGTTAGTCTAGCTCTAACCAAAAAGGAGCATTTATTATCCATGTTTTATTCAAAATTAAATCATGCACTTAAAAATATTGTGTTCTTTATATAGATGTATGCATACATTCAGAAGTTATCATTTGTATTTTTATATTTGCAATGCTTCATGATAATACTAAAAAGTATTAAAAAACTATATTTAACCAAAAAAAAAACCCGAAAGAACTTTTAAAAATACAGCATAATTACAATGTAAATTTTAAGGGACTATTTTTTTTTCAGAAGTCAAATTAAAAAAACGGTTTTAATATGGAAAACAGCACTATTTTTGGAATTTGTAATTTGGAAAGTTTGATAAAACAAAACTATTAACGATTAAAAACCCTAAATTCTTTAGTTCAAAATATTATTATTAAACAATATTATGTGATTCACTTACACATCTTTTAAATTAGAACATCCAATGTGAACAACACCAGAAGGGGAACACAAACCCAAGCACTGTGCTAGTCTTGGTTGACAGATAAGCTTGGGGTCACTTTGTCTTTCACATACATCAGCCCCTCACTGTCAGCATATCCAATCAACCTGTAAATGACTCAAAACATATTTACAATTCACTGAAATTTCTCTAAATCAAATTGAAAGTAAACTGGTGAATATTTTTCAATGGGAATGATACAAATTGACATCACTTTCAATTACTCATTTTTAAATAAATTGAATAACAATTTTTAAAGTTTTATTTATAAGAGGTATAGAGGTATTAAACACTAATTTTTGTGTGCACTCTGAATGAAGTTGTAATAACAGTAAAATGAAAGTGAAAAAAAAACACATAGGAAATATGAACAACAAAACAAATAAATGTTGGACCTATTCTATAAATTAAGCTAATTAAGCCACTTAAAAAAAACCAAAAACTAAACTTTCCAGACTTGAAGGAATCCATGCTCTTGAAGTTCAGCATCTCACAGCCGCCATACCCCTCGGAAAGCACGAGGTAGTTTAAACATAAAATGTCTGGATTCGACACTGCTGGCCATCGCTTAATATTATCCGCCGAGATCTTAATTTCCGACGGAGAAGAAACTTAAAGCCCATCCGAAATTCTTTTGAGTACTTTGCTGCTTACATTTCCCAACCATAATTTACATTTAATTGAGACAGGTCGTCGAAAGAATAAAAGAAATACGGTTGATAACGACGCTGTGAAGACAAAGGACAAAATTAATGGGAAGTTTTCAACATTATTTTGGCCTCGTTTTGAATTGGTTCATTACTCGGGGATTCTCGATGTCTCATACGGTTGCGGTACCTTGATAAGGTATTTCCTATGGAGACTGCCGGGTTTTGTAAACATCCCGCACAGAAGAAAGAATTCTGACATTTCGCCGGATTTATTGTTATGTTCGCGGTATGATCGACAACCGGACAGCTCCTAAAGGATGATGAGTTTTGATTTGAAGTATAATTATGTTTACCAAAACTTAAGAACATCGAAAAAAAAATTTGAGAAATTGAACAAAACGTGTTTAGCAATAAAATGGCCTTAGTGACCTTGATCTTTGCGGTAAATCAAATATGATGTTACGGGAGGTAGACCATTTACCTAGGTAATGTTACTAAAAGTCTGGTCAAAATCCGTTCAATGGGTCCGGAGATGCAACGTGCAACGACAGGCCGACCGACAGAACAACCGACATTTGGCTCGTTATGATTCCCGACTATTTCAGAGCAGCAAAAAAAACAACAACAACACACACACAAAGGGAAGATAGGGGAAAATGAGTGGGATGGAGGAGGGGGGTTGAGTGGAAGGAGGGGTAAGAAAAGATTAAAAAAGTAAAAGTGGATGGTTGTGTCTGCATTCTACGGCATGAGAAAGGCCGTTAATGTTGAATTTGTTTTTTAATTTGGCCCAGACAAAAGCCTGCTTTGCCTGGATGCGTCGTTGTCGTCAGTCATTTGGGAGTCTGGAAACACAATGCTGGTCCGTCAACATACCCGCCGAATTGCATCCTATCCTATCCTATCCTATCCTGTCCCATAACCCGAAGGTCGTAGGGGCACCACAGATGATCGCTTAACCAGCATACTCCATCTTTCTCTGTCCTCAGCAGCCCTCATGGCTTCGCTCAGTGTCAAACCAGTCCATTCTCGAATGTTGTCCTCCCACCTCTTTTTCGGTCTCCCCCTTCTTCTACCTCCTTGCACTGTGCCTTGCAGAATGGTCTTTGCAAGGCCTGATGATCTGGTGACGTGGCCATACCATCGGAGTTTCCGTTTCTTCACCACTGTGAGCAGGTCATCGTGTTGTCCAATGGCTTGTGTGATGGTCTGTCGGACTTCAACGTTGGTGATGTGTTGGGTATAGGAAATGCACAGAAGTCTTCTGTAGCACCTCATCTCCATGCTTTGTATTCTTCGTTGGAGATCTGCTGTGAGGGTCCATGCTTCGCAAGCATATAGGAAGATGGAGATGACCAGAGATCGCAGCAGTCTTACTTTGGAATGTAGACTGATGGTTCTGTCTTTCCAAATGGGCTTCAACCTTGTCAGGGCAGCAGTTGTTTGTGCGATCCTGGAGAGGACTTCCTGTCGAGACCCATTGTCTGACACAATGGCTCCTAAATATTTGAAGCTGTGCACTGTGTTGAGGGATTGGCCTTGTACTTTGATGTCCGTGTTGATGCCATTGGTGTTGTTGGTCATCATTTTGGTCTTCTCTGCACTAATTTCCATTCCATAAGCTCTGGAGGTGGTGTCAAGCCTCTGTACAAGCTGTTCAAGTTCTTGTTCCTCTCCAGCCAATCCATCAATATCATCCGCAAAACGAAGATTGGAGATTGCTCTGCCCCCTATGCTGACTGTGCCTTCGTGATCTGCAAGAGCATCTGACATGATGCGCTCTAGGAAGATGTTGAAGAGTGTTGGAGAGAGTAGGCATCCTTGACGCACACCGATTTTTGTTCTGAACCAGTTCCCGATGACGCTGTTATGGAGGACTGCACTGGTAGCCTTGTCATACAGGCTTTTGATGACTTCTATGATTTTAGGGCTGATGTTGTACACTTTCATGGTTGCCCATAGAGCTGCATGCCAGACTCGGTCAAATGCCTTCTTGAAGTCTATGAACACATGATATAGATGTTGTTGGTGCTGTAGGTATTTCTCACAGATTATTCTGAGGTTGAAAATCTGTTCAGTGGTACTTCGCCCTGCCATGAATCCTGCTTGTTCTTCAGCTATGATTTGTTCAGCTTGTGGTTTCAACCTGTTGAGTATTATTTTCAGTTGCATCCAGCAGGAGGAGAATCGATGATTGACGCCCTCACCATTATTTGTAACAAGATCTGGCAGAGTGGGGAATAAACTACACCGTGGACCCAGTCGCTTGTCATCACTCTTCCCAAAAAAGGTAACCAAAGGTAAAAATTACCGCACCATCAGCCCCATCAGCCATCCCAGCAAGATCTTCCTGAAAATAATATTCAACAGGTTAAAACCACAGGCCGAACAAAATCATAGCTGAAGAACAAGCAGAATTCAGGGCAGGGCGAAGTACCAAAAACAGATTTTCAACCTCAGAATAATCTGCGAGAAATACCTACAGCACCAACAACATCTATATCACGTACTTGTTGACTTCAAGAAATCGTTTGACCGAGTCTGGCATAGAGCTCTGTGGGCAACCGTGAGAGTGTACAACATCAACCCTAACATTATTGAAGTCATCAAAAGCCTGTATGACAAGGATATCAGTGCAGTCCTCCACAACAGCGCCATCGGAAACTGGTTTAAAAAAGCAATCAGTGTGCGTCAAGCATGCCTACTCTCTCCAACAATCTTTAACATCTTCCTGGAGCGCATCATGTCAGATGCCCTTGCAGATCACGAAGGCACAGTCAGCATAGGAGGTACAACAATTCCAACCTCCGTTTTGCAGATGGCATTGATGGATTGGCTGGAGAGGAACAAGAACTTGAACAGTTGGTACAGAGGCTTGACACCACCTCCAGAACCTATGGAATGAAAATAAGTGCATAGAAGACCAAAACGATGACCAACATACCAATGGCATCAACGCGAACATCAAAGTCCAAGGCCAATCCCTCAACACAGTGCATAGCTTCAAATATTTAGGAGCCACTGTATCAGACAATATGTCGGGACAGGAAGTCCTCTACAGGATCGCACAAACAACTGCTGTCTTGACAAGGTTGAAGCCCATTTGGAAATACAGGACCATCAGTCTATATTCCAAGTTAAGACTGCTGCGCTCCCTTGTCATCTCCATTTTCCTATACGCTTGCGAAATATGGACCCTCACAGGAGATCTACAACGAAGAATACAAAGCATGGAGATGAGGTGCTACAGAAGACTTCTGGGCATTTCCTATACCCAGTACATTACCAACGACGAAGTCCGACAGACCATTTCACAAGCCATTGGACAACACGATGACCTGCTCACAGTGGTGAAGAAACGGAAACTCCGATGGTACGGCCTCGTCACCAGATCATCAGGCCTTGCAAAGACCATTCTGCAAGGCACAGTGCAAGGAGGTAGAAGAAGAGGGAGACCGAAAAAGACGTGGGAGGACAACATTCGAGAATGGACTGGCTTGACACTGAGCGAAGCCATGAGGGTTGCTGAGGACAGAGAAAGATGGAGTATGTTGGTTAAACGATCATCTGTGGTGCCCCAACGACTTCCTAGTTACGTGATAGTATAGGATAGGATTCTAATATCAATCTACCTGGCTTCACACCACAAGTTTACATGAGGTTTGTGTATTGTATAACATAGGAGTGTGTGTAATATTGGAAAGCGTATATTAGTTACAGATCGCCGCACTTTGAATCTAATTTAAGAATGAAATAATTGTATTGGATGCAATTAATGTAAAAAAAATTTAAAATAACAAATAAATAATTTTTTTAATTATTATTTAAAAAAAATTATTTGCAGAAATGAACAAAATGGATGAATGTAGAACAATGAAGTATTAGTATGGTTAATAAGATCCATAACCTAAAAGTGAAGAAAACAACACGATCCTATAAACAATTGGAGACTCAAATCACGACCTTAAGATAAGAGAAGGCAGGCAGGCAGGCATGTAGATTGTAGTCCCCGGACACGTGGCGTATAGGGGACACAAGAAAAGAGAAGGCTATATATATTGCGTCGAAATACAATGTCCTTCAACTCCTGAAACAACTCGTGTGGGTAAGCATTAACGTCATACCTTTATTAGAGATCGAAATGGCACAAAAAATATAAAATGTCTAATTACTTACGCTAAGAGGTGACTATTTGCTTATTATAATCATACCCTTTGCGTGTCAAATATTTGCGAAAAACTGATTCTGAACTTCGTGTTTGACCGTTCAACCGTCCGACATAGATTAGAGGCACAAACGCCCAACAAGAGTAGTTGTGAAATAACCAAGCTGGTGTGTTGAGTGGTTATGGTACCGAGTGATGCATAAAGATTGTATCAAGGAGCCCTTTGAAAGACTCGCGAGGGGATGTTGTCGAGGAACCAAGACAGTGTCTTTTAAAGTTGTTAACACGCTTATTTAAAAGCTTTCGCCCATAAATTGGATTACTAAACTCTTTTATGTTCATACTATCTAGCGTAAATGTTTGAAGAAATTACCTCCGACTCACTTCAAGTTTACGTAATTATTCAGACGACTTTGTTATTATAATACTACAAGCTACAATATAAACATTAATACTAACTCTTAAAAAGATGGAGTGAAAACTACTACTACTACTACTACTACTACTACTACTACTACTACTACTACTACTACTACTACTACTACTACTACTACTATTACTACTACTAACAATTGGACCATTGAATGTTAAGCGATAACCTTGCAGCTCATAGACGCCATAGTTAGAAGTCAGTTGACGGCCAAAACAAAGTGTGGGTGGTACTAGTATTATGTGGGGGATTCTCAACATTGCGAGGTGTGGTGGATGATGTTTACAAGGAGCATGTGAAGTCGATATGTGTGTAATCTTAACATATCAGTTTTAAACTGTGACATACAGATAAGTTGTATATATTATCCGCTGGGCATTTAAAACAATAGTCTATGTAACTAAATAGTAGCAGTATAAGTGCAAGTAGGTGGTACATGATGCTGCTTCTGCTGCTGCTGATGATGATAACCGTTTGATATTTTGTAATTATGGTAGTTATTTAATTTGATTAATTTCATATTTATATTCATTTGTTTGCAGAGAAGCCATGTTCGCTATAATAGTGTCAGCGTGTTTGCTAGCTGTGGCTTCGGCCCAGTTTGAAGGTACTCCATTCATACATCATTTATTTATGTGTCTAGGCAAGATATATATACACACATCACGCACAAACAACAACAAAAACTTACACACACACGAAAAACAGAAAATAAAAGGACACGTGTTTTGGGCACACATTCCTTTACATTGTAAACGGTTTATTACAGCTCCCTCTCCCCCCTCATCCACTCCCTCACTTTCACTCCTCACTCCCCATCACTCCCACCTCTAGCATATGTCAAGGGCAGACGTGTGTGGTGATGGGGGAGGGGGGGCACTGCGTGGATGTGTACCCTATCCTATCTTATCCCGTAACTCTAAATTCTGTGGGGCACCACAGATGGTCGTTTAACCAGTAGACCTACTCCACTCTTCTCTGTCCTCAGTAGGTTTCATGACTTCGCTCAGTGTCTAGCCAGTGCATTTCTCGAATGTTGTCTTCCCATCTTTTTTCTGTCTCCTTCTTCTGCCTCCTTGCACCGTGCCTTGCAGGATAGTTTTTGCAAAGACTGATACTCGGGTGACGTTAACGCGTTGCCATACCATCGGAGTTTCCGTTTCTTCACCACTGTGAGCAAGTCATCGTGTTGTCCAATGGCTTGTATGATGGTCTGTCGGTCTTCGTCGTTGGTGGTGTGCTGGGTATAGGAAATGCCCAGAAGTCTTATAAAGCACCACATCTCCATGCTTTGTATTCTTCGTTGTAGGTCTGCTGTGAGGGTCCATTTTTCACAAGAAGGATGGAGATGACAAAGGAGCGCAGCAACCTTACCTTTTGAGTGTAGACTGATGGTCCTGTCTTTATCCAAATGGGCTTCAACCTTATCAGGGCAGCAGTTGTTTGTTCTATCCTGTAGAGGATTTCCTGTCGGGACCCATTGTCTGGTACAATTGTTCCTAAATATTTGAAATTTTGCGCCGTGTTTAGGGATTGGCCTTGGACTTTGATGTCCATGTTGATGCCATGGTGTTGTATGTCATCATTTTGGTCTTCTATGCACTTATTTCCATTCCAAAGGCTCTGGAGGTGGTGTCAAGCCTCTGTACCAGCTGTTCATGTTCTTGTTCCTCTCCAGCCAGGCCATCAATGTCATCCGCAAAACGGAGGTTGGAGATTGCTCTACCCACTATGCTAACTGTCCCTGGCTGCCCAGGATTGTGCTCACTTGTCTGGAGCGTTATTACAATGCGCCCATAGGCTGCAAGTTGGCGCCTCGGGCGGCTTGAGTTAGATCCTGTATCGGCCAGCGCCTGGAGTCGCCACGTACGGCGAAATATGTGCGCTATACAAATCCTCAATAATAATAATAATAAATAATAACTGTGCTTTCATGATCTGCAAGGGCTTCTAACGTGAAGCGCTCCAGAAAGATGTTGAAGAGTTTTGGAGATAGTAGGCATCATTGACGCACGCCGATGGTTATTCAGTTCCCGATGGCACTGTTGTGGAGGACAGCAATGGTAGCCTTGTCATACAGGCTTTTGATGACTTCAGTAATGTTGGGGCTGAATGACGTTGTATTTGCATAAGTTTGGTTTTACCTTGGAGGCGCAGGTGAAGTCTAAGTAGGCTTACGTAACAAACGTGAACCAATTTTCTCCCAACCTAGGAGAAAAAAGGAATAGAAAAAAAAACGCAACAAATTATGACGTCACCATGATGACGTCACCGTATATTAATACTTAGTTTTTAATCTGGTAGTGTAGGATTCTCTCTCGCTGACTTCCCTATCTTCAGCGATTGCACTGCTGCCTCAACTTCTTCTCGGAGAATTGGGAGGATTTCTTCTTCTTCTCTGTTCTCTGGACATGCTAGAACTGATGGGTCTCCGTTTGGTGTGTGGTTGTAAAGGTCAGAGCAGTACTCTGTCCATCTATCCAAGACTTCTTGTTCTTCTGTAAGGCATAATTATGCCAGACTTGCGTTGAATCGTGGAGACCTTGGGCTGTTTAACACTTGTCAGTCGCTTCACAGCGTGGTGAGCCTTCTTGCTGTGGCTCTCGTTCAGACTGTTCTCTATTTCCTGGCATTGCTCTTTCTATCCAGTTCACATTTGCTGTGCGCATGCCTTTTCGGATGTCATTGTTAATTTTTCGGTAGGCATCAGCTCCCTGTGAGGTGTTCTTTTTCTTTTTCATCTCTGTTCGTTTATCACACAGGTCCAAAAGTTCAGGTGTAATCCACGGCTTCTTCTTTGGCCGGTGTTTGCCAAGGATCGCAGTGGCGATATCTGTTACAGCTGAGTTGAAGGTGGTGGTCATGATGTTGACATCTACTTCACCAGCTCCCAAAACGAGCAGTGGTGCAAATTTCCCTCCAATTGTGGCCTGAAATATTTCTGCCACCTCCGGGTCTTGCAGTTTGTCCAGGTCGAACTTCAGTCTAGTGCACTTTGCATGATTGATTGATTGATTGTTGCTTTAGGTCCAGCGGACTCTTCCGAGCCAAATCAGGACCGGAAAACCCCCAATCCGCATAAAAGATCTGAAACAACCCTAGTGGGAAAACTGAATGCCCTCCACCAGCCAGTCACTTTACAATAAAGACATCCCACGCGAGCAGGGGACGGCTGAGGCTTCACCCCAACTTATCAAACCCCCGTTTACAAAAACAAAATAGAATACAAACATCATTATAAATTATCAACAAAACACATACATATAAAATGCCTACATTGCTAAATAATAACATCATAGGAAGCCCTAGTGACCACCTGGCAGAAAGCGTCCAACATTCCCAAGCTGATCCAACAGACCTCATACACAAACAAGGAGTCTTGTCCCGGAAGATTTTTCAAGAAAAAAGGTAGGAGACTGGTCTAGCGAAGAAGACGATAGTATAGCAGATTGATAGAACAGAGCAGGAATGAGAAAGAGCAAATGAGAAAGACAGCGACAGTGTTTACTCTCTTCAAGTGGAGCGGGAAAGACATCATCACGAGATCGTGGTCACTTCCGATGTCTGCTCCTGGAAAAGTGCGTGTCCTGCCAGTGTTCAACTGCCAATTGGTACAGAGGCTTTACATCACCTCCAGAGCCTATGGAATGGAAATAAGTGCAGAGAAGACCAAAATGATGACCAACAACACCAATGGCCTCAACACGGACATCAAAGTCCAAGGCCAATCCCTCAACACAGTGCATAGCTTCAAATATTTAGGAGCCATTGTATCAGACAATGGGTCCCAACAGGAAGTCCTCAACAAGATCGCACAAACAACTGCTGCCCTGGCAATGTTGAAGCCCTTCTGGAAAGACAAGACCATCAGTCTATATTTCAAGGTAAGGCTGCTGCGCACCATTGTCATCTCCGTCTTCCTATACGCGTGCGAAACACGGACCCTCACAGGAGATCTACAACGAAGAATACAAAGCATGGAGATGAGGTGCTACAGAAGACTTCTGGGCATTTCCTATACCCAGTACATCACCAACGACGAAGTTCGACGAACCATCACACAAGCCATTGGACAACACGATGACCTGCTCACAGTGGTGAAGAAACGGAAACTCCGATGGTATGGCCACGTCACCAGATCATCAGGCCTTGCAAAGATTATCCTGCAAGGCACAGTGCAATGAGGTAGAAGAAGAGGGAGACCGAAAAAGAGGCGGGAGGACAACATTCGAGAATGGACTGGCTTGACACTGAGCGAAGCCATGAGGGTTGCTGAGGCAAGAGAAATATGGAGTACGCTGGTTAAACCATCATCTGTGGGGTCCCCAATGACCTTCGAGTTACGGGATAGGATAGGATAGGATTACCTTGGAATGTAGACTGATGGTGTTGTCTTTCCCAATGGGCTTCAACATTGTCAGGCAGCAGTTGTTTGTGCGATCCTGGAGAGGACTTCCTGTCCCGACCCATTGTCTGATACAATGAGTCCTAAATATATGCACCGTGTTGAGGGATTGGCTTTGGACTTTGATGTCCGTGTTGATGCCATTTTTGTTGTTGGTCATCATTTTGGTCTTCTATGCACTTTTTTCCATTCCAAAGGCTCTGAAGGTGGTTTCAAGCATTTGTACCAGCCGTTTAAGTTCTTGTTCCTCTCCAACCAATCCATCAACATCATCCGCAAACCGGAGGTTGGAAAGTGCTCTGCCCCCTATGTTTACTGTGTCTGTGTGACCTGCAAGGACATTTGACATGATGCGCTCCAGGAAGATGTTGAAGAATGTTGGAGAGAGTAAGCATCCTTGACTCACTCCGATTGTTGTTCTGAACCAGTTCCCGATGGCGCTGTTGTAGAGGACTGCACTGGTAGCCTTGTCATACAGGCTTTTGATGACCTCAATAATGTTAGGGCTGATGTTGTACACTCTCATATGGTTGCCCACAGAGCTGCATGCCAGACTCGGTTAAACGCTTTCTTGAAGTCTACAAACACATGAAATAGATGTTGTTGATGCTGTAGGTATTTTTCGCAGATTATTGTGAGGTTGAATATCTGCTCAGTGTTACTTTCTTTCCAATTGTGGCTTGGAATATTTCTGCCACCTCCGGGTCTGGCAGTTTGTCCAAGTTGAACGTCAGTCTGGTGCACTTTGCTGTGTTTACTCTCTTCAAGTGGAGCCGGAAAGACATCATCACGAGATCGTGGTCACTTCCCATGTCTGCTTCTGGAAAAGTGCGTGTCCTGCCAATGTTGACGCTTGATCTGAAGTGTTTCTTGATGTGATGCTCCCCGCTTCGACTGTGCCATGTCCATCGTCTGGAATGTTTGTGGAGAGCAAGCGCATTTGCCAGTATCAGATTGTTGTTTGTATCTGGCAAACTCCAAGAGTCTCAGACCTCCGTCATGTGTGTCGTTGTTGCATTGGGGTCCACATGTGTCTCCCCAGTTGTGGTACGCATCTTGGCCAACCTTGGCATTTCAGTCGCCTTGCACTATGACTATGTCCTTCCTCGGCACTTGGTCAAGGACAGTCTGCAGATGTTCATAGAAATCCTCGATTTCGCTGTCATTTTAGTCTGATGTTGGGGCATAGGCCTGTATGATGATGATGTTGAAAGGAGCTGCTGTCAGACGGATAAACTGCAACACATAAACTGCAACTTACAAAACAGGCTCTTCATATACATCAATTAACTCAACAGGATGGTACTTGTTTTTATAAAAGGTATTTCATATTAAATTATGAGTGAATATGACACCATGCACAAGCTCCTGTAATGACAACAAGGCGCACGCACATACAGACTTAACATAGACAGGACACCTTTTCACCCCATGTTCCCCCGTTGGGGTGCCGGGGGTTTCAGTATAAATAGTATCCCCACTTTCTGGAAATTTAGTGCTTTAAATTCCCACTGTCGCTGTCTTTCTCATTTGCTCTTTCTCATTCCTGCTCTGTTCTATCAATCTGCTATACTATCTTCTTCTTTGCTATACCAGTCACCTACCTTTTTTCTTGAAAACTCTTCCGGGACAAGACTCCTTATTTGTGTATGAGGCCTGTTGGATCAGCTTGGGAATATTGGACGCTTTCTGCCAGGTGGTCACTAGGGCTTCCTATGATGTTATTATTTAGCAATGTAGTCATTTTATATGTATGTGTTTTGTTGATAATTTATAATGATGTTTGTATTCTATTTTGTTTTTGTAAACGGGGGTTCGATAAATTAGAGTACAGCCTCAGCGTCCCCTGCGTGGGATGTCTTTATTGTAAGTGACTGGCTGGTGGAGAGCTTTCAGTTTTACCACTAGGGTTGTTTTAGCAGATCTTTTATGCGGATCCGGGGTTTTCCGGTCCTGATTTGGCTCGGAAGAGTCCGCTGGACCTAAAGCAATAACCATGTAATGTAATGTTCACCCCATGTTATATGAGGACTGAACTGTTCCGCGCGTGAAGATTTCGAAGGGAAGATGCTAGCGGCAAAAGATCTATTCAACTGCCTTAGCTCGGCAAGTTGTGTGTAGCAGACAACTTGTGTTCCGTGTAATCATGCGTATGGAAAGAGTTTAGGTTGACGTCTAAACTCGTGAAGTTATGCTCTCGCTTCTGATTGGTCCTCGTAAGCCCGGCTTACGTATTTTTGCAGAAGAAATAAAACATGCGCTATCCCTGAGAAATTTTATGTTAGCCAGTACGCAAGGAAATACATAAGGAATTCATAAGCGTAACTACAGGTCAATATGGCCGGGTCTTAACGAACCCGCTCAAACGTATATGTGTGAGGCTAAAATGAACGCCTTCTAAATAAATAAATAAATAAGATTAAAACTGTGAGCGGGTAAGAACGGCATGTAAGGGCAGCAACAGTCTATCACTAGTCGATGTTCAGAACGTGTTTTAACAGCTTGGATATTAACGGTAATATACCAGCCCGCGGTGGCCGAGTGGTTAGAGCGTTGGCTTGCGGATCTAAAGGTCCCGAGTTCGAGCCCAGGCCGGAGCATTGTGTTGTGTCCTTGGGAAAGACACTTTACTCCCGTTTCCTACTCCTTCGGATGAGAGTATAAACCGAGGTCTAGTCTGGGTCGCATGCATTCCATCATAACGAACTTTAAAGATCCTGACGCTCATGTCCTAGACGGGTGAGTGCCGGTGACAAGAACACACCCAGCGTGTACCTTGGGTAAAGCGCTTCACTTGGGGCTGCTGTACTTTCGAAAATGAAAGTGCCTGAATTTCACCTTGGTGGTAATAAAGTTCTTAAAATAAAATAAAAATGAAGTAAATTGATTAACATATCTAATTAATTATTTTATTAATGTAATAATGTAGAATAATAATTATCATTAATTCCTTTATTTTCATGTCTTTATTTCCCAGATTTAACGCACATCGCACAATGTGCTGAACTTCATAATAGAGACTCGTGCCTAAGATGTTGCCACTCAACGCACTGGAATATCCCTGTCGATGAGAGACTCTGCGATGTGAGATGCAGCCTTGCTGGTGGTGTGGGCAAAAGACAACTGGGAGGACTTCTGGGAGGGCTGGGAGGACTTTTCTCCCGTAAGTTCTGCATTTTGATGGTATTTAAACAGGGTTCGTACTGAATCAACAGAACAAAATTCCCAACCTTTTCCCAACCTTTTCCCAACCCATGAGTAAAATTTCCCAACCATAGTCGGCATATAATAAAGATAAGATATCGAAACAAATTAATTTTAAAAAAGAAAGCTTTAGGAAATTTCTTTTTTTTATTTGCAGTAAGCTTAAAATACACCAAACTTTCACTTAATGAGTTAATCCAAAACATTCAAACAAATTTTTTTAAAAAAATTATAAAAATGTCTAGTTTTATATACTGTAAACTTAAAATTTACAAGATCACAATCACAATGAAAGTCATGGTTATATTAGATAGAAACTTTCATTTAATCCAAAACATTATTGATTTAAAAAATCTTTTAAAAAAAGCTTAAGAAAAATGTCTTGTGTTATTTGCAGTAAGCTTAAAATTATAAAAACAATTTACATAGTCAACATCATACTCATCACAGACATTGTAGGAGAGCCTGGCTCTTTTCCGCTATGTCTTTATTTACACTGGCTATTTCAGCCTTCTTTTTAGTTGCCCTTCGTCTCATGGCATTAGATTGAGAGAGCAGAGATAGAGCACTAAGTCGTTCCGCTTCATCAGCCTTAGCTGCAGCCTCCAAACTACTAGTGATGTCCTCTTGAAGGCGCTGTCTCTTAGCCTTAAGCATATCCACCTCCTCAGTCGCAGCCTTTCTTTTTTGTGCTCTCATCTCTGTGGCATGGTACTTACTCCTAGATGAAGATGCATATGATATACCAGCATCTCTTTAGTTACTGCAACTTTGTCAGGGCCACCAGCTCTCCTTATTTTATCTAACACCAGCCGCCTGGCAACTAGATTATTTTTCTTTAGGTTCTCCACCATGGTCATCTTGTTAATGCTGAACCCCCTCTCTACTGTCGCCTGGCCATGGCTGAGGATCAGCAGCTGCTGGACTACATCCCAGAGAAGAGAGAACTCCTTTCGACCAGCCAGATGTTTGAAAAACAGTTCATCTACTCGGTCATTGCTTGGGTCGAAGTTTTGAAACTGTAGTATGCTGTTTTCTGACAGCACACTTTCACGAAATCGCCTGAACTGGGACTTGATTTGATCGCAGTTGATTTCTTTTACTCTTCCAGCATCACAGAGAATTCTTAGTGACAGCTCCAGTTGTTTCAAATTTAGACAAGCCTTCTTCTGACAGAAGCAGCTTAGGACTCATCCATGCTAAATTTCTAACAATTTGATATTTAATTGGGGCTTTGTCCATGATCTTTTTAACTATAGCCAGGAGAAAATCACGGCATTCCATCTTAAAAGTTTGACAAGCCTTTTCAGTTGCCCCATTCTTGATTGTGGTTTTTGAGCATGTAATTGTAAATGAGACATTAAAGATTCCGAGAGAATAAGAAAGAAAATATTTAATAGCTTTGAATTTAAGAAAGTAAATAAAATATTTTAAAAAATTAAAAAAATATTAAAATCTTTAAAGGTCTTTAGGAAGATACTACTGTGAAAAAAAACCAATCTGCCAGAAAAGGGAGGTAATTCAAAAACCGTCCCCTAAAAAAATTAAGATTTCAAAGATAGTTTTCTTTATTTTCAAAATTGTATGCTATAATAAATTGAATAATGAATGTTAACAAATAATTATAACAATTTGAAAAAAGGTCAAAACTAAGTATTATGAAAATTTCTTATGGATTTGGATAGAAAAATACGTTTTTCTTTATGCAAAATTTTATGGTCAGTGCATGTGTTTGACATGTATGAAAAAAACAAAATCCCTCGAAGATTAAAAAAAAAAAAAAAAAAAAAAAAAAAGATCCGTAGGATCTCATCTTTGATATGATGATGGTAATCATTGTTGTCAGGGTGGCGACGTGGTGATCGTCCTTAACGCTAATGCAATAGGACGTTAAGCTTCGTTGTTCCTCCTTTAAGAAGTTCCGTTGGATCTCAATTTTGATATGATGATGATGGTCATTGTTGTCAGGGTGGCGACGTGGTGATCGTCCTTAACGCTCATGCAATAGGACGTTAAGCATCGTTTTCCTTTTAAAAGAGAAGATCCGTTGGATCTCATTTTTGATATGATGATGATGGTCATTGTTGTCAGGGTGGCGACGTGGTGATCGTCCTCAACGCTCATGCAATAGGACGTTAAGCATCGTTTTTCGTTCGTTCCGTTGGATCTCACTTTTGATATGATGATGATGGTCATTGTTGTCAGGGTGGCGACGTGGTGATCGTCCTTAACGCTCATGCAATAGGACGTTAAGCATCGTTTTCCGAAGCCAAATCAAATTTTCCCAAACTTTCCCAACCTGATGCCAATTCCCCCAGACTTTCCCAACTGGGAAAAGGGTACCTCAGTTTTCCCAAACTTTCCCAACTTTCCCAACCGCGTACGAACCCTGTTTAAAGGACTCCAATTCCAAGGCTTTGTTTACTTTTGGCAAAAATGAGTATAGCCTAAAATCCGCGTTGTTATTACATAAACCAAGGATAAAGTAGGCTTTAGTTGCTCCATCGATAAAGTTAGAATTTTCCATTTCTGTTTTGAAAAAGGCCGTGATTTTCCCCAAGTTTAACGGTACACCAATACGCTCTACGATCTATTAGATTATATATTTAGCACTAGAAAAGTTACTAGCGGTTGCGATTAATAGACACAAACACTACGGAATTGAGTGATTTAAAAAATAACAATACTTTGAAAAGAGCTATTTTTGTTGCCAGCTAATTTTGTTTTCAGTGTGGCAACATTCACTGTGAATGTTTAAGAGATCTGCCGAGGGCGCGTGGTCAAATAGTGATTTTATTAATTTCTTTTGGATTCTCATATCCCATCAATAGTTGTTATAGCTGATAAAGCGTCGATATCAACGTGCTATACTTCTCCTGTCTTGGGTCCAAATTTGCTAGACTTTCTGATTGGTGTTTTGCAGTCAGTCCTGTGATTACCCAGGCCCATACAAATAGGCCGAGATAGCTCAGTTGGTAGAGCAATGAGCTCGTGTTGCAGGTTCTATTCCCGGTGGACTGGACATAAACATTGGCTGTGAGCACTGGCCATCTTACTGTTGCTATTAGTCTGATGGTTGTTTCAGTGTACAGCTTTCCCTTCTCCCCCTATCCCGGTCGTCTAGGATTGTGCTCAGTCGTATGAGCGTTAGACTATGCGCCCTAGGCAGCGAGTGGGCACCTCGGGCGGCTTGAGTTAGAACCTGTATCGGCCAGCGCCTTGAGCAGCTCTTGAGCTGGAAAGCGCTATAAAACAATGATAAATAATAATAATAATAATAATAATAATAATAATAATAATAATAGGTGTGTGTTTTGACCAGCATAAATATGTGCTATAAATTATGATGTTATCCATTCTTAGCAATCCATAAAGGACATACAAAGTTTCTTAACTATTTGGGTAAAGGGTCATACGTTTTGAGAAGAATGAGAAACACTGACCATACATTATTATGTAAGTCAGAGGGGTAACGAAATTAACCTCGATATTATAAGAACCTAAAATTTTTCAAAGATCGTGAATTTATAAGAACACTACAATATGGTCCATTTTTCAAAGATCGTGATTTTATTAAAACACTACACTATTGTCTATTTTCAAAGAACATCCTTTAATCGGATGAATAACCATGATACAACAACAAGGATTCGTAATTTCAATTAGTTAAGCAATGCGTGAATAGATTAATCGCTTTTAGCATTAAAACCCCACACGGATGTCCGGATTTAACAAGATGTGATTTGAGATTCTTCTGAAATGTAATGACGACGACGACAATGATGATGAGAATGATGATAGCACTGCTGCTGCCGCTACTGCTACTACTACTACTACTACTACTACTACTACTACTACTACTACTACTACTACTACTACTACTACACCACTACCAGGTGCGGATCATGCTTTTGGTGTGAGGGAGAGGGAGGGAGGTGAGGCGTCCTGATTACTTTATGTGATACTATTAGACAACAACAGCATAAATGTACCGATGCGTATTGCTACAGTCGATTTGTATGTGTGTGTTATTTATTGTCCATTATTCAGCTAAGTGATTTAGATATTGAAAAAAGGAAACTAAGCATATTAAAAACAAATTTAAATAATCAACTATAAAAATGAATGAACTCATTAACTAGAAGAACTTATTTTAAAAAACCGCTCTCTCTCTCTCTCTCTCTCTCTTTCTCTCTCCATCCCCCTCCCCCCCTCCTATGATTAAACACATGGACTCTTCATACAATAATCATTTAAAAAAACAACATAATACTACATAGATCTTCCAACAGATTATTAAATATAAAATTTTGCAAGCTTTAGGCAAACTGGAAAAGTTCAATCACTTTTTCTCTTGATGTTTTTTTTTTTTTACATTTCCACTGGTAGTAACAAGTCGCAATTGTTGTTTTTAAACAGAATATGAACCAGTAAAAAGGCACAAATACGTGAGGGAGGGTGGAGGGGGGGCGTGCAACCTGGGACCCCCCCCCTTCCACCCCTACTCCCCTTAATCCGCCCCTGACTACTACTACTACTACTTTAGTTCTAATAATGTATCATGTAATTGATGGATTGGCTGGAGATGAACAAGAACTTGAACAGCTATTACAGAGGCTTGACACAACCTCCAGAGCCTTTGGAATGGAAATAAGTGCAGAGAAGACCAAAATGATAACATACAACCCCAATGGCATCAACACGAACATTAAAGTCCAAGGCCAACCCATCAACACCGTGCATATCTTCAAATATTTAGGAGCCATTGTATCAGAAAATGGGTGGGGACAGGAAATCCTCTCCAGGATCGCACAAACAACTGCTGCACTGACAAGGTTGAAATCCATTTGGAAAGACAGGACCATCAGTCTACTCTCAAAGGTAAGGCTGCTGCGCGCCATCATCTCCATCTTCCTATACGTTTGCGAAACATGGACTCTAACAGCAGACCTACAACGAAGAATACAAAGCATTGAGATGAGGTGCTCCAGAAAACTTCTGGGCATTGCCTATACCCAGCACACCACCAACGACGAAGTCCGAAAGACCATCACACACGCCATTTGGCAACACGATGCCATACTAACAGTGGTAAAGATACGAAAGCTCCGATAGTATGGCTACGTTACCAGAGCATCAGACCTTGCAAAAGACCCTCCTGCAAGCCACAGTGCAAGAAGGCAGAAGAAGAGGGAGACAAAAAGGTTTGGAAGGACAACATTCGAGAATGGACTGGCTTGACACTGAGCGAAGCCATGAGGGTTGCTGAGGGCAGAGAAAGATGGAGTACGCTGGTTAAACGATCATTTGTGATGCCCCAACGACTTTCGGGTTACGGGATAGGATAGGATATGAAGGATCATTTGTATAACCCTTTTGTTACAATTTAGATCAAAGTGTTTGGGAGAAAATTCGGTAAGAGGATCAGGGTCATAAAACGGAAAAATGCGCTAGTACAATTGCCAACAAAATCAAGAAAGTATGCAATCATTTACAAAGAATGTTCAAATATAGACCGTGCAATGAATGAACCTATTTAAACATGACGTGAATTTTTACCATTTTCGGAACAAAATACATACTTTTCAACTACTGTCCATAACTTGATGTGTGTGGAAACTTCCATGTTAAAAAAACGGTTGTGGATAACATTATAAATTACATTAATTTTTAGTTTTTGTCTGACACGCCACGATTATTTTCGAGCTGGTTTCACGAAAGGTCCCTTAGGGGTAATGTTTTATATTATCTATTGCTCAATAAATAGAAATAGGACATGACTATTGTCTAAAAGTCTTATATCCACCTATATTTAAGTACGATTGCTATTGTGAAAAGTCTGTCTATTAGTACATATCGCCTATTATAAAACAGGCTCATTATTTATAAATTTAAAAAAAAAATGTTATCAGTAGAAATCCAGAAAACATTAGATTTAAAGTGACCTGCTTAGGATCTAAATTGATCTTTCTTTAACCTTTGATTAGGACACTAGTTGTATGATAAGAGAAAGACAGGTATAGTTATCTGAAAGTGTTACAATACATTAGACCATGATGTTACATTACATTACATGACATGACTATTGCTTTAGGTCCAGCGGACTCTTCCGAGCCAAATCAGAATCAGAATCTGAATCAGAATCAGAATCTTTATTGTCCCCATGAAAACACAAGGAAATGTGACCAGACCATGATGTTACTGTCTGATACAATCATTAATCTTATTTAATCATAGCTGAAGAACAAGCAGGATTCATGGAGGGTGAAGTACCACTGAGCAGATTTTCAACTTCAGAATGATCTGCGAGAAATACCTACAGCACCAACAACATCTATATCATGTGTTAGTAGACTTCAAGAAAGCGTTTGACCGTGTCTGGCATGCAGTTCTATGGGCAACCATTAGAGCGTACATCACCAGCCCTAACATTATTGAAGTCATCAAAAGCCTTTATAACAAGGCAGTCCAGTGCAGTCCTCCACAACAGCGCCATCGACAACTAGTTCAGAACAACAATCGGCGTGCGTCAAGGATGCCCTCTCTCTCCAACACTTTTTAACATCTTCCTGGAGCGCATCAAACTCCGATGGTATGGCAACGTCACCAGAGCATCAGACCTTGCAAAGACCATCCTGCAAGGCACGGTGCAAGGAGGCAGACGAAGAGGGAGAAAGAAAAAGGTTTAGGAGGACAATATTTGAGAATGGACTGGCCTGACACTGAGCGGAACCATGAGGGTTACTGACAGAAAGATGGTGTACACTGGTTACACGATCATCTGTGGTGCCCCAACGACTTTCGAGTTACGGGATAGGATAGGATATAGGATAGGTTGTGAAATTTAGTGCAGTACAATGCAGTGCACTGCTGCCTCAACTTCTTCTCGGAGAATTGGAAGGATTTCTTCTTTTCTGTTCTCTGGACATGCTAGAGAACAGTGCAATCGCTGAAGAATGGGAAGTCAGCGGGAGTGGACAACATACCGGCGGAAATGCTTCAAGCAGGAGGAGAAGTGATGATTGACGCAGTCACCACTATCTGTAACAAGATCTGGCAGAGTGGGGAGTGGCCTACACCATGGACCCAGTCGCTTGTCATCACTCTTCCCAAAAAAGGTAACCTTCAGGAGTGTGAAAATTACCGCACCATCAGCAACATCAGCCATCCCAGCAAGGTCCTCCTGAAAATAATACTCAACAGGTTGAAACCCCAAGGTGAACAAGTCATACCTGAAGAACACGCAGGATTCAGGGCAGGGCGAAGTGCCACTGATAAGATTTTCAACATCAGAATAATCTGCGAGAAATATCTACAGCACCAACAACATCTATATCATGTGTTCGTAGACTTCAAGAAAGCGTTTGACCGAGTTTGGCATGCAGCTCTGTGGGCAACCATGAGAGTGTACAACATCAGCCCTAAAATTACTGAAGTCATCAAAAGCCTGTATGACAAGGTTACCAGTGCAGTCCTCCACAACAGCGTCATCGGGAACTGGTTCAGAACAACAATCGGTGTGCCTCAGGGATGCCTACTCTCTTCAACACTCTTCAACGTCTTCATAGAGCGCATCATGTCAGATGCTCTTGCATATCACGAAGGCACAGTCAGCATAGGGAGAAGAGCAATCTCCAACCTTCGTTTTGCGGATGACATTGATGGATTGGCTGGAGAGGAACAAGAACTTGAACAGCTGGTACAGAGGCTTGACACCACCTCCAGGGCTTATGGAATGGAAATAAGTGCAGAGAACACCAAAATGATGACCAATAACACCAATGGCATCAACACGGACATCAAAGTCCAAGGCCAATCCCTCAACACAGTGCATAGCTTCAAATACTTAGGAGCCATTGTATCAGACAATGGGTCCCGACAGGAAGTCCTCTCCAGGATCGCACAAACAACTGCTGCCCTGGCGAGGTTGAAGCCAATTTGGAAAGACGGGACCATCAGTTTACATTCCAAGGTAAGACTTCTGCGCTCCCTTGTCATCTCCATCTTCCTATATGCTTGCGAAACATGCAGATCTACAACGAAGAATACAAAACATGGAGATGAGGTGCTACAGAAGACTTCTGAACATTTCGTATACCCAGCACATCACCAACGACGAAGTCCGACAGACCATCACACAAGCCATTGGACAACACGATGACCTGCTCACAGTGGTGAAAACACATAAACTCCGATGGTATGGCCACGTCACCAGATCATCAGGTCTTTCAAAGACCATCCTGCTGTCATAAATTGGCTAGTTTTAACTCTGCTTGTTGACTATTTAGCCATGTGTAGTCTTTGTAACAGTAGAGAAGTTAGACTATTACACAGCAGCAATTAAATTACACAGCAGACCACACACCGCAAGCCCGACCCACATCGCAGTGACTCAGCACTTGAGCTTTGAATCGGACCGTTTTGACCAATCAGAGCAGGCTCAGTGGGTAGAGCAGTTTTACTGTGTCAAAACCTAACACAGTTTGAATCAGTCGTGTGTGAGACGAGGTAGAGTCAACATCTCCACAGCTAGAGAAATCTCTACACTCATAGACCAGGAAGCAGGACTTTGAAATCTTAGAATTCTCTCAAGTCATCACGGGCCTGAACTTGTCAAACAGGTAAATGAACACCCTTCTGTTTGATCGTGATATATTTGTATTATTGTTGAAATTATGTTTGAAGAATTTGCTATGCATAAATGTGAATTGTTAATCCGAATTTGCCGTACCACGTGGAAGAGCCGACCACGAGCCGAAACACGACCGGTTGCGCCGCCATGTTGTATACCATCGGAACCACTGTTGTTTAACTTATATGTATGTTTGCAGACCAGTGGCTGTACCACTGAATGTTTATAATATTATTAATTCTGGATGTGTATAGTTAGCCACGATTGATATTTATGTATGTATAGGAATTTAGAGTGAGATTCCAGTGGACCCCGGAAGTAGCAGAATGTTCGTCGCTTATGTATAGAGATGTGGAGCTATCACTGAGGGCTACTTGGCTTTCAGTGAGACGCTCTGCACAAACCGATTATTCAGGGTTGTGCAGAATTTCGTCTCTTATATTACAGACGAGCAGGCGAGCTATCCCGAGCTAACCCCACGCCACAGAAACGACTAGTTGGTTGAGGAACCTCTACCGCACAAGACGGAAAGAGCTGCCTTGAAAGACACCCTGTCAGACCCCACAGCGTGGCAAGGGAACCCATCTACACAACGACAAAGGTGTACCAGAAGCTACCTCACAGAAGGACTTCGACCGCACCATAAGAAAGTTAAGTGTACCCCCAGAAGTGCACTTAAACTGATCATAACAGAACCACAGTAGTCCAACTCTTCAGAAACTGTAAAACGGACCACAGTAGTCCAAATCTACATGAGATATACTAGCAAAGTGCCCGAGGAAGATTAAACAGCTGCCTAGACTATCAGCGATCGAACTATTAGCAGTGACTGAGACTTTTTAAGTTAGATTAGTACTTAGAGAATCTTGTATAGAGTAGAAGAAATAAATGTGTGATTTTAACTGTTATCAAGTGGCTGGACTACATATGATTCATAGCCGTGTGAAAGCTAGTGTGACAGTAATCTTGTACCATTTTTCTATCTATTTCTGTACCCCAACCTTAACACAGAACGAGCTAAACAAATAAATTTATTAAAGTAATTCATAGGGTGACTTACTAGCAGTTCCCACCGAAAAAACGTGAGGGTCCATAATTCCATTGTGCAGAGCCCATAAACCCCACGTGACACTTTAATTGGCGAGCCTGCCAGGATCTGTGGATAATAGGAATTGGGTATAACCGGATCTAAGTACAATAAAATTAGATAACAGTAGGAGTAGTAGAATAACTTAGAATAGTGGTAACAAGGACTAATCAGTTTGGGTGCACTATTCTTTAGTTAAAAACTTTTTTGCTTCAAATATTTTTGTGCCTGTATGTTGCATTGTTCTTTGGCAGGTTTTGCTTAAGTAACTGTTGTATGCCATTTGACTTTTGTTTTATTCTATTATTGATTACGAATTTTATGGTCTTTGCATTGTTGTTATTGACTTGCAATATTGCTAGTGTTTTGGTATTCCACGTGATTCAGAGGTTGTTCATAGACACGTTTGGCAATGTCGGACCCAGTGGCCTTGAGATTGCGCTTCAAGGAACTAGGAGAAGCTTTACACTTAGCAGGGGCAGACCTAATTGCGTATATCAATGCAGAGGTAGAGAAACAGGAAGCTAAGGCAGAGAGAGCAGCAGAGAGAGAGGCGAAGAAACTCGAAGCAGAACAGAGAAAAGCAGAACTAGAAGCAGAGCAGAAGAAATTAGAGGCAGAGAGAGAAACGAGGAAATTAGAATTAGAAGCAGAGCAGAAGAAATTAGAAGCAGAGCAGAAGAAATTAGAATGAGAAGGAGAACAGAAGAAGGCAGCATTAGCAGCAGAGAGAGAAGCAGAAGTTAGGAGATGGGAGTATGAGCGGGCAGAAAAAGAAAAAGAGAGGGAAGAAAAGGAAAAAGAAAGACAGCATGAGTTAGAGCTAAGAAGATTGGGATCAGGAGCTTCAAGTTCTTCCTCAACCCCTCCCCACTCAGATCAGCTAGAGGTAGCATCCAACCCTGTACAAGGAATGTCATTTCCACTGGGAACATTCAATGAGAGAGAAGAAGGTCTAGATCTCTATCTGACTAGGTTTGAGCGTCTAGCAACAGAGTATAAACTAGATCCCACTCATTGGTCTTTCAAGCTTAGTCAAGGACTTAGAGGAAAGGCTTATGACATCTACAGTAAGCTACCGACTGACAGAGTGACTGACTATCACAAAGTAAAAGAGGCACTCCTAACGGGATTCGAACTAACAGGAGAATGCTACCGGCAAAAATTCCGCACCAATCGGAGAGTGAAAGGAGAGAGCTATGCGCAGTTCGCGGATCGGTTGTCCACAATGCTGGATAAGTGGATTAGCCAGTCAGCCACGGCTAAGACGTATGATGGACTGACAGAACTGTTAGTATGGGAACAGCTACGGGAAACCATGACCCCCGAGCTGAGAACATTCTCAGTAGAGCAGGGCGCGGAAAGACTGGAAGATCTGGTCAAGGTCGCAGATAGGTACGTGGCCGCCCACGGAGAAGCCAAGAGCTTCAGGCGAGACCTAAAGCCTAACGGGAAAGAGGCACAGAAACGAAGCCCTAACCGGGAAGAGCGCACCGCGAATAAGCCGAATAACCCCAGACCTGGGCAGAATAAAGGACCCAACACGGAATTCGGGAAAAGAGGTCCCGCAGAACAGAGACGGTATTGTTCGTTCTGCAACAGAAACAATCACTCCACCGCAGAATGTTTCAAGTTGGCCGCACAACGTAGGGAAGAGCGCTAAAGCCGGCCAGCGCACAGAGTTCTAACTCAAAGCAGCGGTAACAAGCCACACACAATCGGAGATCACCCCTCGGTGACAGACACGGTCAAGGTCAACGGAAAAGAAGCGAACTGTCTGTATGACACAGGTCTATCATACGACGCGATAGTTAGCGAATCTCTTGTATCGCGCGCGGACCTGACAGACAAGACAGTCGACTTACAAGGAGCAGACTTGACGAAACCGACGACTACTTGCCCAATAGCCTGGATCGAAGTAGAGAATAGGTACGTCACAGGACGAATCCAAGCAGCTGTTTTACAGAAACCCCTGTATGATCTAGTGCTAGGTTGTAGGTATGTGTTCTTAGGCACGCCCCCTAAAACTGTAGAGATAGCTGCAGTGCAAACCAGGGCCCAAGCTAAAACCCAACCACCCCAGCCCGAGTTCGCTCCGAATCCAGGACTCGAAGAGATCAAAACAGCACAGAAAGAAGACACCTCGATAGCGAAGTGCTTCCAGAAGCTACCCAAGGCGCACACACCCCCGCACAAGGGAGACTTCTACATGGAAGAGGGAGTTCTACATCGACAAGGAGATGGAGATCACACCCAACTAGTACTGCCAGCCACCCTTCGAGCCCAAGTACTAGAATTAGGCCACAGCATGCCGCTCAGCGGACACATGGGAATTGGAGCCACAGTGCAGAGAATCAGCGCACACTACTATTGGCCAGGAATCACGGAGGATGTCAAGCGCTACGTGAAATCTTGCCACCAATGTCAACGATATTCCCCGCGACATCACACCGTACCAGTTACCTTAGGACCAGCGGTAGTAGTCGGCGTGCCATTCCAGCAAGTCTCAGTAGACATAGTAGGACCACTGCCCATGACCAAGAAGCGGAACAGATTTCTACTCACACTCGTCGACGCATGTACGATGTGGTGCGAAGCAGTCCCGTTGCCAGCGATTGACACCAAGAAGATTGCAGATGCACTCATCGCCATCTTTACCAGAGTCGGATTCCCGGACAGCATTAGAACGGACAACGGATCTCAGTTCACCGGCCGCCTGATGCAAGACGTGTTCGAGTTGATACAAGTTCATCACATTCGTACACCACCATACCACCCAGCCAGCAACGGACAAGTAGAAAGACTGAATGGAACCCTTCTCACCATACTCAGGAAAGTCGCCGACGACAATCCAGAAGCGTGGGACACCTACGTGAATGCGGCACTGTTCGCATATAGAGAAACGCCCCATGCAGCCACAGGCTACACCCCGTCAACATTGCTATTCGGCAGACCGCTAGCAGGACCGCTAGAAGCCCTACGCAGAAGTTGGACGGAAGCCAAGATAGACGACACACCAAGAGGTGCCACCAAGTACGTCGCAGACCTGCAGGAAACCCTCAAAGCAACGTGGAAGAAAGCTGGTGAAGCACTGAAGAAGGCAAGAGCCCGTCAGGCGAAGTACTACAACCGCCACGCGAAGGACAGAGAACTGCAAGTCGGCGATCAAGTGCTACTCTTACTTCCAAGTGGAACCAACAAGCTGGACATCGCTTGGAGAGGACCGTACCGGGTGACTGCCAAGAAATCCAAGACAGTCTACCAAGTAGAGGTGAACGGGAGAGCCCGATACCACCACATCAATCTCCTCAAGAAGTATACGGACAGAACAGCGACTCCCAGCACTCACAACTTGTTAGCCATCGCCATCGCGGAAGAAGGAGAAAGCATGGAGACCAATGCAGTAGAGTATCCCCTGCACTCCAAAGAAACCTACAAAGACGTGATACTCAACGGAGACCTAGCCGCTAAACAGCAACAGCAAGTACTACAGGTCATTCGACAACATCAGACTGTGCTCACAGACCGACCAGGGAGGACAGACCTCGTTGAAGTAACCGTAACGGTGACCGACCCAACACCCGTCCGCCAGAAGCTCTACCCGATGCCACTGTCGCAGCAGCGAGCCATCAAGGAAGAGATAGACACCTTACTGGCAGCCGGAATCATCTCAGAGTCTACCTCACCCTACAGCGCAGGCACGGTATTGTTGCGAAAACCCAACGGAGAGCACCGACTGTGCATCGACTTCAGACTCCTGAATGCCGTAACGCAATTCCAGCCAGAGCCACTCCCGGACCAGACCGACCTATTTGCCAAGCTACAGCGAGCGAAGTACTTCTCACGCATCGACCTCAGCAAAGGATACTACCAGATACCAGTACAACCACAAGTCCGAAAGTACCTAGCGTTTAGCACTATGGAAGGACACTTCGAGTTCAACGTACTTCCATTCGGACTCCACAACGCACCCAGCATCTTCAGCGCCATGATGCGGAAACTCCTGGCACCCCTGAGCAGCGAGCACCTACATTCGTTTATGGACGACATCCTCATCGCCACACCTACGTGGGAGGAACATGTCACGCTCCTACAACAACTACTCGCCCGCCTCAGAGACACGGGATTGACGGCAAGACCCACCAAATGTCAGATTGGATTCACAGAACTAGAATTTCTGGGACACACCATCAGTCAAGGAAGCCTGCGACCGGTAGAAAAGACAGTGAAACGCCTACTCGACGCTCCTAGGCCCAAGACCAAGAAGGAAGTGCAGTCGTTTCTAGGACTATGCGGCTTCTACCAGAAGTTCATCCCCAACTACAACAGCATCGCCGTACCACTGACAAATGGAACCCGGAAAATCGCCCCGGACAAAGTTGTATGGACAGCCGAATGCGAGACAGCATTCCAAACACTCAAGGACAGAATGACATCGGCGCCAGTACTCCACCTACCCGATTTGACTCAGCCATTCGTTCTTCGCACCGACGCAAGCGACTTAGGCCTCGGAGCAGTACTGCTACAGCGCGACCCCAAGGATGCAGAGACGCTATTCCCTGTCGCCTACGCCAGCAGAAAATTGAGACCCGCCGAGACCCACTACGCCACGTCGGAGAAAGAATGTCTTGGACTAGTCTGGGCCATACAGAAATTTCAACTCTACCTGTATGGGACCCACTTCACAGTTCAGGTGGACCATCAACCACTATCGTTCCTGGCAGCCTCCAAGTCTTTGAACTCTCGCCTGATGCGATGGGCACTCACCCTTCAAGCATACTCATTCCAAATCGAGTACATCCCCGGCAAAGAGAACCACGGAGCCGACTACCTCAGTCGCCATCTCGTGGAGGACACAGCAGCTGTCGCCCACCCAACACAACTAAGGGCCACAGCACCAGAATTCGTCCCCGCCCAGTAATACCCTGTCACTAGTGTCCATAGCTACCTGGCACAGCATTGCAGCTCAGGTAGAGCAACTTAATTAGTTTGTAAATAGGACCCTAGGATAGTGCAGTGTTAAACTAGGCTCTGTAGTAGAAAAAGGTCGAATCCAGTAGTCATCGCCTTTTTTCAGTTGAGGGAGCCTGTCATAAATTGGCTAGTTTTAACTCTGCTTGTTGACTATTTAGCCATGTGTAGTCTTTGTAACAGTAGAGAAGTTAGACTATTACACAGCAGCAATTAAATTACACAGCAGACCACACACCGCGAGCCCGACCCACATCGCAGTGACTCAGCACTTGAGCTTTGAATCGGACCGTTTTGACCAATCAGAGCAGGCTCAGTGGGTAGAGCAGTTTTACTGTGTCAAAACCTAACACAGTTTGAATCAGTCATGTGTGAGACGAGGTAGAGTCAACATCTCCACAGCTAGAGAAATCTCTACACTCATAGACCAGGAAGCAGGACTTTGAAATCTTAGAATTCTCTCAAGTCATCACGGGCCTGAACTTGTCAAACAGGTAAATGAACACCCTTCTGTTTCATCGTGATATATTTGTATTATTGTTGAAATTATGTTTGTGGAATTTGCTATGCATAAATGTGAATTGTTAATCCGAATTTGCCGTACCACGTGGAAGAGCCGACCACGAGGCGAAACACGACCGGTTGCGCCGCCATGTTGTATCCCGTACGGAACCACTGTTGTTTAACTTATATGTATGTTTGCAGACCAGTGGCTGTACCACTGAATGTTTATAATATTATTAATTCTGGATGTGTATAGTTAGCCACGATTGATATTTATGTATGTATAGGAATTTAGAGTGAGATTCCAGTGGAACCCGGAAGTAGCAGAATGTTCGTCGCTTATGTATAGAGATGTGGAGCTATCACTGAGGGCTACTTGGCTTTCAGTGAGACGCTCTGCACAAACCGATTATTCAGGGTTGTGCAGAATTTCGTCTCTTATATTACAGACGAGCAGGCGAGCTATCCCGAGCTACCCCCACTCCACAGAAACGACTAGTTGGTTGAGGAACCTCTACCGCACAAGACGGAAAGAGCTGCCTTGAAAGACACCCTGTCAGACCCCACAGCGTGGCAAGGGAACCCAACTACACAACGACAAAGGTGTACCAGAAGCTACCTCACAGAAGGACTTCGACCGCACCATAAGAAAGTTAAGTGTACCCCCAGAAGTGCACTTAAACTGATCATAACAGGACCACAGTAGTCCAACTCTTCAGAAACTGTAAAACGGACCACAGTAGTCCAAATCTACATGAGATATACTAGCAAAGTGCCCGAGGAAGATAAACAGCTGCCTAGACTATCAGCGATCGAACTATTAGCAGTGACTGAGACTTTTTAAGTTAGATTAGTACTTAGAGAATCTTGTATAGAGTAGAAGAAATAAATGTGTGATTTTAACTGTTATCAAGTGGCTGGACTACATATGATTCATAGCCGTGTGAAAGCTAGTGTGACAGTAATCTTGTACCATTTTTCTATCTATTTCTGTACCCCAACCTTAACACAGAACGAGCTAAACAAATAAATTTATTAAAGTAATTCATAGGGTGACTTACTAGCAGTTCCCACCGAAAAAACGTGAGGGTCCATAATTCCATTGTGCAGAGCCCATAAACCCCACGTGACACCTGCAAGGCACAGTGCAAGGAGGTAGAAGAAGAGGGAGACCGAAAAAGAGGTGGGAGGACAACATTCGAGAATGGACTGGTTTGACGCTGAGCGAAACAATCAGGGTTGCTGAGGACAGGGAAAGATGGAGTACCCTGGTTAAACGATCATATGTGGTCCCCTACTACCTCCGAGTTACGGGATAGGATAGGATAGGATAGGACAATGCAGTGCAATACACAACTGTCCGATCAAATGTCAAATTTCTTATGTCGGAGTTACAATTCTGCTTTGGAATGACTCGTGTCATGATTTCTGCAGGCATCAGGGTAGGTCCTTACGAAAGTACTTTCTGCTCCTCAACAAGTTGTATTCTAGTTTGCACATCGAGTTTTCTGGAAAAAAAAAGTAATTGCTGCTATTGCTTTCAGACCTTTGAACTGGCACGTTATTTAAATTCTTCCTTGCTTAGCAAGTGTTTGAGGTTGTGTTTGCAGATCTTCATGACGATGATGATGATGATGATGATGATGATGATGATGATGATGATGATGATGATGATGATGATGATAATGATGATGATGATAATAATTATTATAAGTCTCTTTTCCTAGTAAGGAACAGTTCAAAGCGCTCCCTCACGCATTCACACACTCATTAAACATTAGTACAATACATATATAGAGCATCAGAAATCAAAGCGGACGGTGAGAGACACTAATAAACAAAGTGATTCCCCACACATGCATACACAAACAGACATAAACACACACACACACACACACACACACACACACATGCATAAAATGGATGAGGCAGCATGGAAGAAGCAGTTTGAAGGAGGAACAGATCGGAAGAAGACTTTAGAGAAGATATTAGCTTTGAGGTTTGCTTTGAAAGTGTTGAAATTGCCGTGAATGTTGCCAATCGACCCACTGCATCGTTCCTTTAGAGGAGAGGGCTTGTGAGACGTTGTGTCCACTCACTCACCATGGTGCAAAAGAGACAATTTATGTGGGGGCCATAATTACACTATATTACACTACACAGTGTCGCTGTCCTATCAAATGATGAAATTGTTTGCAGATGTGCAGAGTTTTGACCAATGCGAACGCCACACAACCACTACCGACGATTGCCGTACATGTTGCCAATCGGCCCACTTCCCCGTTCCTTTAGAGGAGAGGAGTTGTGAGATTTTGTGTCCAATCACTCACCATGGTGCAAAGAGACAATTTATGTGGGGGCCATAATTACACTATATTACACTACATAGTGTCGCTGTCCTATCAAATGATGAAATTGAGCAATGCGAACACGCAACAACCACTACCGACGAATGCCGTACATGTTGCCAATCGGCCCACTTCACCATTGCTCTAGAGGAGAGGGGTTGTGAGATTTTGTGTCCAATCACTCACCATGGTGCAAAGAGACAATTTATGTTTGGCCGTAAGTAAAACATCGATTTGCAACAATTCAATTCAGTTGTATACAATACAACACAATACTATACAATACAATACAATGGACTACATTACACTGCACAACACTATACTATACTACACTACACTACACTACACGACACTACACTACACTACACTACACTACACTACACAGTGTCGCTGTCCTATCAAACGATGAAATTGTTTGCAGATCTGAATGATTTTCGCCAATGCGAATTCGAAACAACCACTACCGCAGAATGCATTACCTGTTGCCAATCGGCCCACTTCCCCATTGCGTTAGAGGAGAGGGGTTGTGAGAGGTTGTGTCCACGCACTCACCATGGTGCGTATATGCAAACATTTAGTCTTCATTTATTTTATCTTGATGTAGGCCTACCTCACGTTAGTAATTTTATCGTATGTTAAGGTGAAGAAAAACAAAGCCATTCTAGTTAGCATAACAACAATTGCTTTTACTTTTCTCTGTTATTTGGAAGAGAAAAAGAAACACTTAAACTATTCAGATAAATGTTCCTGGTACATTTTCGATACAATCTCTTGAAGTCACTTCGAGGAAAGTAACACTATTCAAATTCCAGATATTAAGAACTCTTATCTTGAAAGGACAACTTGGTCAAGTATCACAAGTCCTTTTGCCAGAAGTTTGACATGATACACATCCTCAGATAGGCTTATACTCCTAAGATATGTAGAATTTATAACATATACCAATACATAAAATATACATATCTCTATATCTCTCTTTCTCTTTCTCTCTCTCTCTCTCTCTCTCTCTCTCTCTCTCTCTCTCTCTCTCTCTCTCTCTCTCTCTCTCTCTCTCTCTCTCTCTCTCTCTCTCTCTCTCTCTCTCTCTCTCTCTCTCTCTCTCTCTCTATATATATATATACGTATAACATATATCCAAGTTGGAGTTTACAACGGAACAGGTCAAGACAAAATATGAAATTTAAAAATATATTGTGCAGAGATTGCGATGGTGAGACTAGTTATGCTGAATTTATTAATTTTATTCCACGATAGTAGCAGTAGCAGTCTTTTAAACATGTGTGTTGTTAGTACCATCTGTCTAGGCAAGGGACGAGAATGACGCTTGAATGTGAGTACATTGTTTTATTTTATTTGTTCACAGATACAACAACCGCTGCACCTAACTAAAACTGAACATGAAAGTTTGGTACGGACACCAGAGACCAGAAAGTCTACACAAAATGCTTTCATACACTCGAGGAAACGAATGAGATGAACAGTGGTCTGTGTTTGTTGAAATATTATTGAATTTATCTGGACTGTGATCAGAATTAAAAATTAATGATCTTTTTTGAGCGCAGTGTAGTTCATGTTTGGTCTCATTAAAAGCAAAGGAGCATACATTGTGTGTAGTTAACACACTTTTTAAAGTGTCTTGATTTTCCCTCACCAGTGGTTTGTTTTCGTTGTCCTCTCTCTCTCTCTCTCTCTCTCTCTCTCTCTCTCTCTCTCTCTCTCTCTCTCTCTCTCCCTCTCTCTCTCTCTCTCTCAAAACAGCAAAGAAGGCCACTCAAGTATGTCCTTTTGTCAAGCTTTCGACGCTTTAGTCCGGGATCATAAACATAACAACAACAACAACAACTACAACAACAACAACAACTACTACTACTACTACTACTACTACTACTACTACTACTACTACTACTACTAGATGCTCTACGCGCCTTAGTTATTCCTAAACCAGACTCAAAGCGCGGCGATCTGTAACCAACATACAGGCTTACATGTTACAGACACTACAGGTTCATCACTCAAAGGCAAGTCGCTATTAGAAGAAGAAAAAGAAATCATATTCTTATTTATAAAATTCCACATTGACTGTATCCAGTATTATTATTGAAGGGAGAGAGGAAACCGGAGTACCGGAGAAATCCCTCGGTCACCTGAATAGTCTCATACTTAAGTCGTTGTAGTTGTTGCATCAATTTTTATTCATCAGATTAACATAAGTTGTACTGATATACTTAAGTCACATAAGTTCGCCCCTTGTGGGAATCGAACCCGCGACCTTCGGCATAGGAAACCGGCGACTAATCCACTGCGCAACGAGGCCACCCCTCGTACGGAATCGGGGAATATTATCTCCTGTTTCTCCTTTTTCTAAAGTAGAACTAAACTTCTGCTACACTAAAGCTGAATACTAACACACACAAAATCAACTAAACAAAATGAGTTTTTTAGTCACCAACAACAATATAACATTCCATGCTTTTTCATATTGACATTACAGATAAATAGTACATTCATCTTCACACAACCGTAATTGACCAAACATTACATTGAAATATTTTGCCGTAATAAATATGTCATAGTTTTAGTCTTTCTGTCGCAGCTTGCTTTGTAAGTATGACCATTTATCCAAAGTACTAAACGCGCTCGACGTTGCTTAACATAAATTATTTCTAGCGTGTGCCCAAACCAGTACGCTACTACTGAATAAAAGAAGGAAGAAGAAGGAGGAAAATTAAAAACATAATTCATTTAACTAACAAGAAGAAAAAGACATTGATGATTGTGTCGATTCAATTCAAGATTTATTCGCCAAGTGACATACATACAGTTATAGTATACATGACACAAAGAATGCTTTAGATCAGCGGCAGGCATGCACAAGATACATAACAGACAAATAAAGCATAGATCTAGTGCGACCTATGTAACCACCATTATACTAGACAGCAGACCCACGCCTGACTAGAACACTCATATAGAACTTAGAAATACAGACATCAACAAACACAACCGAATTACAGATAACAAAACAGGTGCATGATTTTTAATGTACATCATCAGACACATCAAATATACAGGTGACTAAAATAGATTCGCACGCAGAAGCAGCCTCCCGCAATACATGAGTAATATGACTATACAAGTGCACGCAATAAGGAGCAGCATAAATAATTCTTATAATTGATTTAAGTGTCTGATAGACCACGGGAAGAAGCCATTCAGTGAGCGTGTGGTTTTGCTGGGGAGGGAACGATGGTGATTAGGAGTAGGATCTTCCTCCTTCCGATCGTCATCGTTAACTTGGAAACCTCCGGACGTTCTACGCAACTGTAACTGACTTTGAAGGCGTTTTTATACAACTGATAACAAACAATACACCCAGTCTCTTGCAACTTACTTCAAAAGTTCTGATAGTGACAGTGAGGTGGGCTGTGCGTGTGTTTTGTGTGCCTGCCTGCGTGTCTGTCTGTCTGTCTGTCTGTTTCTTCCCAACCAACCGGAACCCCCAGAGAGAGAGAGAGAGAGAGAGAGAGAGAGAGAGAGAGAGAGAGGGCTGCGCATACAGGCTACATATACAGAAAGACACAGCCTGTACTTACGTAGGCATATATGTACTTCATACAGATACAGATACACATAAAACACATTCACACACACACACACCTACACACGCACACACACACACACAAGGTCGCGCGCGCGTTAGATCACGGGCAAAACCTACGAACACACTAACACACGAATATAAACCAAATAGCGATCATTCCCTATATATCAAAATGATGCGAGTGTAGTTTGAACCTTGACGCTATCTAGCATCATTGATTCAGAAGTGTTACTTCTAAAGCAGAGCGGTTTACTAGTAAATAAACATATTGTTGAAGTTTTAAAAACGATCATTTTCAAGTAAATAAACTTTTTATTTTTCTTTACGTTTTCTTTATTCTTTTATTTATTTATTTTTTAAAAATAAAATTTGCTTGGACAGATATTTGTATGCTGTTTTTGGTGGCAGTAGTTGAAAGAATAACATTTTTATTTTACCTTATACCAAGTGAATGCATTGCTTTAGTTTTAAGAAAGAGGCTTTTTGACGTAATAAAAAATCTGTATTTTTTTCCATTTGTCGTTTTATTGCGATGTTACTGATTGTTACGTTGAAACGCAAAGGATAGTATGACTGAAACGCGCACGATAGATTTAATCATTTCGCTTTGCAAAGTATTCAATAATAGAGTTTATTTACCTTCGATTTGAGTTTGCGTTGTGGTTAGAGGAAGCTTTTTATAACGTTGATAATTTTCGTTAGTCGATATTATTGGAGAATTCTCTGGATTTGAGTGTTTACGGTCGATCGAAGATTCCCGATAAATGTAAATATTTGAGAACATTCTGGGACGGAAAATAATGTGGTATGACGTAAGTCAGTGATGACGAAATTTCATTTGATTGGTGGTAGTGCGTCAATCTACCGTGTTCTAAATTGTTCGGGAAGAGAGAGAGGCTATATTATTGTGTGCCGCACTGTTTTAAGAGGTTGTTGATAGTGAGTTGGAAAGTAAAAAGTTGAGAGTGAAAAGGCGATTGTATGCAGTTGTTGATGTGTGCTGAATAAAAGTGGAAAACTTCATACGAAGACTTTGCCTTGTTGCTGCTGAGTGAGCAGGCTGTGTGGATAAACGAATTAGTTACACCTATCAGGATTTCAAGCATCGGGGCTGAATCAGATACTGATAGAAAAACACCAACATCAAACGGAGTGTAACATTTTGGGGGCCAAGCCGGGATTCACGCCATAGCCAAGGGTTCAACTGCTACAACAAGCGAGTCAACGTTACGAGAGGCAGTCATCGAGGGTAGCCGCCAACAAGTTGCGTCGGGAGGGGCCAACATACTGGGACTACATCCGATAGATTCGGGTTGACTGCAAGGGCGTGTAGTCGCTGAAGAGTTGCTTCGTGAGCGAACAACAGATCGGGACTACGTGGCTGCCGCAAGACTACGTCGAGGGACAGTCTCGGAGCTACATCGCCAGTTTTACAGGGAGCGACGAGCGGACGTCGCGTCTACTTCAGCACAGGAGCGTGTACATCAACACCAGCGTGGTGCAGCGTCGCATACGACGAGGACAGCGGGGCCTGCGTCAGCGAAGGCGACTAGTGACAAGCATCAGCGCTACTGCAGAAAGCGTGCTGTTCTAGAACAGTCTAGAAAGGTACAGCACAGTCAAGAACTTTCCAGAAAAGAACTTTCCAGAAAAGCATCAAGATGGCTGATTTCTGGCAGAAAGGAGTTGAACTGAATCTAAAAGGCAAACAGCGGACGGAGTACGTCAAATCCCAGGAGAGAATACAAGAACGAGAATTAGAAGAGCAGCGTCGCCGTGAAGAAAGAGAATTGGAAGAGAAGCGTCTAGAAAAAGAAATAGAACTAGAACAGAAGCGTCTAGAAATTGAACAGCAGCGGCAAGAAAAAGAAAGAGAGTTCGAGCTGAAGCGTCTTGAAGGTGAGCGTCAGTACCAGCTAGAATTGGCGCTTATCCAAAACAATCAGCATGCGCCACAAGTTATCAGTGACAACAAAGCTCCAAAATTGCCAGCGTTTGTCGACGGGAAGGACCAGATCGACAGTTATTTGGCGAGATTTGAAAGGTTTGCCAAAAGCTCTAACTGGCAACCTCAAAACTGGGCGATTCGACTAAGTGCACTTATGACGGGGCAAGCACTCGACGTCTACACCAGATTGTCGGACGGTGACGCTAAAGACTACGACGTCTTGAAAGAGGCCCTATTGCAGTGCTACAACTTTACACAGAAGGGCTACCGTAAACGCTTTCGTGAATGCCAGCCTCTGTCAGACGAGACACCAAAGCAATTTGTGGAGCGCCTGTCGTCATACTTACACAAGTGGGTGGAACTATCAGGCAAAGGGAAGTCTTACGAGAGCCTCCATGAGCTGATCGTGAGGGAACAATTACTCAACGCCTGCCCTAAGGACCTCGCGATCCACTTGGAAATACAAAAGTTGCAGACGCTAAAAGGCGTTGCTGAGGCTGCTGAAAGATATCTCATCGCTTATGAGAAGACCCTGGGGCCACCCAAGGCGACGAAACCATTTCAGAAGACTGGAAACCATGGGAACCAGATCCAGGGGAGTCAGACGAGCCAGAGACACACGGACTCCACGCCACCTCCCAGGGAAGGGCATTCGAGAGGCTGTTTCACCTGCAACGCTACAGACCACAGAGCGGCTAACTGTCCTCAAAACAAAAGTAGCGGACAACGGGGCAGTACGGACAATGCAGCGGCGGGCAACCGGCAGAGGCGGTTCTCCAATCTAAGGCAAACCAGTAGAGCGTCATTCTTCCGAGTGAGACCGAGCGCACAGCTACTCCTGCGGACGTGCAAGAGTGCATGACTGATGGCCAACTCCTCCTTGCCAACAGGAAATCCATCCCCGTCGTCGCTAGCGCAGCTGTGACCGTCCAGAACATGCCTGTTTCCAAGGGACGCGTCGGAAATCATGTAGTGACTGTCTTAAGAGACTCTGGCTGCAGTGGGGTTATCGTCAGAGAAGACCTAATCGCTAAAGAACAGTTCACTGGCGATTTTAAATGGACACTCATGGCCGACAGCAAATGTGTGTGAGCGCCAGTTGCGACGATTCATGTCAGCACCCCTTTCTACATAGGCGAAGTCGAGGCGGTTTGCCTGAAGAAGCCGCTGTATGATTTGATGATCGGGAATATCGACGGCGCGAGACGACCCGACGACCCCGATCCAGAGTGGAGTCCTGCCTCAACCCAACGCGTCGAAGTTGTGGAGGAGGATCCATTGCCATTTCCCGATGGAGACCTTACAGAGCTGCTACGGGACAATGTGGCTACTCCGGCTCAGCCCTGCCGACCAGAGATCGTCGGTGCCGCTACTACTTGGGCCCAGGCCAAGAGAGACAAGACATCTACGCCACTGAAGGTCGCCGACAGCTCCAAAGCTGCCATCGTTGACAGAGATAAGCTGATCCAGCTCCAGGAAGCCGATAGCACTTTGAACAAGTACAGGAACCGCCAAGACCACGTGACCAAGGGCAGTGGCACGGTCTATTTCGATGTGAAGGCCAAGATCCTGCATCGAATCTTCCAGCACCCGAGGGTCAACGGAGGGAAACCACTACGTCAAGTCTTGGTACCGTTACCCCTAAGGCGCCAAGTGATGGAAGTAGCTCACGACTCCATCATTGGAGGTCACCTAGGCATCAAGAAGACGTCAGACAGAATCCAGGCGTTGTTCTACTGGCCAGGACTTCATGCGGACGTTAGCCGTTTCTGCCGAACATGTGACATTTGCCAGAAGCCCATACCTCGAGGAAGGGTCCCGAAAGTGCCCATGCAGAGGATGCCTCTGATCGACCGACCTTTCAAGAGGGTGGCCTTAGACTTAATCGGCGAAATAAGACCTCCGAGTGAAGAAGGTCATCGGTGGGTACTGACTTTAGTGGACTATGCGACTCGGTACCCAGAAGCAGTGCCACTGAAGAAGATTGACACTGAAACTGTAGCAGAGGCACTGGTGGACATGTTCAGTAGACTTGGAGTGCCTGAAGAAATTCTGACAGACCTCGGGACGCAGTTCGTCTCTGACTGCATGAAGGCGGTCAACAGACTGCTGAGCATCCGGCATTTGACTACGACACCCTACCATCCAATGTGCAACGGGCTTGTCGAGAAGTCCAATGCTACGCTGAAGTCCACCCTGAAGAAACTGTGCAGCGAGCAGCCCAGACAATGGCATCGCTACATCAACGCCTTACTGTTAGCCTACAGAGAAGTGCCGCAGGAGTCCACCGGCTTTTCTCCGTTCGAGCTGCTGTACGGAAGAACCATCAGAGGGCCGATGCACATCCTGAAAGAACTGTGGACGAAATAAGTAGAGACCCCAGAGGTGAAGAACAGCTACCAGTACGTGTTTGAGCTACGGGAGAAGCTGGAGCAGACTCTCGAGATAGCCAGAGAAAACCTGAAGAAGTCCCAGGACTGTGGAAACAAATTATTATCATCGTAGGGCTGTGAACAGGAAGTTTAAACCTGGCAACAAAGTGCTGGTGCTGCTACCTACTGATCACAATAAGTTGCTGATGCAGTGGAAAGGCCCGTACGAAGTGGAGACCGTGGTGGGGATCAACGACTATAAGGTGAAGATCGGCCAGCATTCCAAGATATACCACGCCAACCTCCTTAAGCTGTACGTGGAAAGGCCATCAGAGACTGTGCATGCAGCAACAGCAGCTGAGATCGACAACAGCTTTGACAGCGAGGAACTGTTGGAACTGGGAGACTTCCACAGCAAAGAAGGCATCGATGATGTTAAGCTAGGGCCAGGCTTGACGGAAGGTCAGAAGATTGAGCTCAAGGACCTTATGGGCGAGTTTCCCCATAGCTTCAGCGATGTCCCAGGCCCTACGACTTTGGTCGAACATTAAGTCCACCTCACTTCAAATATTCCCGTTCGATCCAGACTCTTCCCGATCCCTTTCAAGGCCCGTGAATCCTTGAAGAAAGACATCGAAGAGATGCTGAAGATGGGCATCATCAGGGAGTCCAGTTCCCCCTACGCGTCCCTTGTCGTGGTCGTGAAGAAGAAGGACGGTAGCAACAGAGTATGCATCGACTACAGGAAGGTTAATAAGATCACCGTCTTCGACCCCGAGCCGATGCCTACTGCAGCAGACCTCTTCCGCCAACTAGCTATCGGGGAGTAAAATATTCTCGAAGATTGACCTCAGCAAGGGTTATTGGCAAGTCCTCGTGCGTCAACAGGACATACCAAAGACTGCTTTTATAACTCCTGATGGGACGTACGAGTGCCTAAGGATGCCCTTTGGCATGGTCAACAGCGGAGCTACCCTGAAGAGAGGAATGAGGAAGATGCTCAATGGGATGGACAACGTCGTGTGTTACTGGGACGACCTGCTAGTCCACACTCGCACCTGGGAAGAGCATCTGCAGACCTTGAGGGAGCTGTTTCACCGTCTCACAGAAGCCAACCTGACCGTGAGACCCAGCAAGTGCCTTCTGGGAACCGACAACGTCGACTTCGTCGGACATCAGACGGAAGAAGGAGACAACGGAGGATGCACTGACTCCAGGAAAGCCCGCGAGATCACCGTCTTTGACCCTGGGCCGATGACAACCGCAACGGACGAGGGAGTCGTTTCCTTGCAGATGAAGAACATTGATTGTGTGGATGAACTGAGAACATTGACAATATCCAGACAGTCTTGCAGATGAAAAACATGGACTCTGTGTATATAAAGTGTGAACATTGACAATTTCCAGATAGACTTGCGGATGGAAAAACATTGACTCTGTGTGAATGAACTGAGCACAATGACAGTATTCAGAAAGTCCAGAATTAAAAATTTGTTTGTGCATTACGTTTCAACGTTGTTAAAAGAAATTGGGTAAATTTCTTCCTGAGTGGGGGGTTATGTTACGTTGAAACGCGAAGGATAGTATGACTGAAACGCGCACGATAGATCTAATCATTTCGCTTTGCAAAGTATTCAATAATAGAGTTTATTTACCTTCGATTTGAGTTTGCGTTGTGGTTAGAGGAAGCTTTTTATAACGTTGATAATTTTCGTTAGTCGATATTATTGGAGAATTCTCTGGATTTGCGTGTTTACGGTCGATCGAAGATTCCCGATAAATGTAAATATTTGAGAACATTCTGGGACGGAAAATAATGTGGTATGACGTAAGTCAGTGATGACGAAATTTCATTTGATTTGTGGTAGTGCGTCAATCTACCGTGTTCTAAATTGTTCGGGAAGAGAGAGAGGCTATATAATTATGTGCCGCACTGTTTTGAGAGGTTGTTGATAGTGAGTTGGAAAGTAAAAAGTTGAGAGTGAAAAGGCGATTTTTTTTAAAAATCAGTTTATAGTCCCCTCTCTTCCCGTTAAGGATTTTCAGAGAGGAGACTGTTAAACAAAAAAAAAGGAAAAGGCGATTGTATGCAGTTGTTGATCTGTGCTGAATAAAAGTGGAAAACTTCATACGAAGACTTTGCCTTGTTGCTGCTGAGTGAGCAGGCTGTGTGGATAAACGAATCAGTTACACCTATCAGGATTTCAAGCATCGGGGCTGAATCAGATCCTGATAGAAAAACACCAACATCAAACGGAGTGTAACACTGATTATGTGTGTGAGTGCGTAGGTGAGTGTGTTTGCCTAGGTGAAAGTGTGTGCGTATGTGTGTGTGTATAATAGAGAGAGACACAAGTACAATATATTCCATAATTTTATATTTTAGTAGGTGTTTACATTGTGTGTGTAAATTGAACCTAGGTCCAATTTACCCCTCGTTTAATTTCAATTTACCCGTTAGGGTGCCTAAATTGGACTTTCACAACCTTTTTAAAAAATCAGTCTCAGACAGAAACCATTGACAATACGGCTTTCATCGTTTAAGGCCACGTAGGTGTAATGTCTACCTTTCAAATGACGTTCATGTTTTTAGGTTTTGTCTACTTTCCACCAAAATATTGAAGAAGTCCCTTAAGGGGTTTATTATACCCACTCTTCCCTTATATAGTGAAATGACTCAATTTAACTGCACACTAGTACTTGTGAATTTGGAGCAAATTCAATACGTCATATTGTTCTACATGATCCACATAAATTCCATTCCTTAAAAATCAAATGTTTACTAAAGACGGTCAAACAATATTTTAGAAAACGATGGAAGAAAACAAGTTGAGCTCACTGCCAGCGTGTCTTTTTTTTTGTAAGCGCTATGATACGTGTGCAAGTGAAGTAATTCATATATACGCCTCTAAGAAAAATAAAATAAAACAGAGCTATTTCCCTTTAGTTTCAGAGACGACTCTACCCTGCACTGAATCTCCTGTTCAAGGCACGTACATAAATTGTGCTAAAAAAACCAATACCTTGTTATCACTAGATTTTGAGGAGAAAAATCATCATGATTTACGTTGATTTGTTCTTTGGAAACCGGTGAAACTATTTTCCTTTGCAGTCAAAATTATATCAGGAGTTGTGGCAGTTTTTCGCGCTACAATGTTCCCTACCCTTACTCGATTTTGTGTTCGATGTTGTATTCGTTTTCCATCATGGAGCCATGGAAACTCGCTCCGCCGACAATCTCTAGAACTGACGTCAAGAATTGGCGTCAATGTCCCATCTTGATCCCTCGTAAAATCTCTGGTAGTACGTGCCTGATACTTCCACATCACTTTGTCAAAGCTAGCTAGCAAGTCGCAAACTCCATCGCTGTGGCCCTTGTGTTGTTCAGATTGGACTATTGTAATAGCTGCCTGAGGGGTCTTCCCAAGCAGGAACAGAAAGTCTCCGGAGGACTCAAAACACCGCTGCCAGAATAGTGTCTCGATCCCGGATCGCAGAAAACGCAACATATGACTCCAATCTTGAGAGAACTACACTGGTTGCCAGTGTCGCGAAAAACATGCGTCTCTTCTGTCAGCAACGGTGCATCGTTGTTTTGTTTTTCGTGATGTTCAAATGACAATGTTTTGGGTGCCTTTGGATTTTCAGTCTTAATAGAATTCCAAAGATTATGTTTTGACGTCGGCATATCATACGTCGTAGACGGATTGCGTCATAGTTGGGGTAAACAACAAGAGGCTTCACGGGCGAGAAGAAGACATCGCGACTCCGGAGACATCCAACACGGCATTAACTAGTGCAAGGCACACCAGTTGGGAATAATCGATCAAGAAGGATACCGAGAGGTACCTTAGGTACAGGGGGAGTCAGCCGAAACGTACGGGTGGGAGTGACCATCAGCTTTCACTGACCCAGAGTCCAGTAACCAAGGTCGTCAACTGGTCGTTACCCGTGGGGGAAGCCATTTTTGCTTTCACGAACCGTTGGGTTCACTTCTTCATGCGCCATCGTGGGTACGTGTTTAGCTACGCTATACTAGGCTAACAGATGCCAGAAAGATAGCTAAGTAGGTAAACATAAACAATAATAATATTCATGCGCCATCGTGGGTACGTGTTCAGCCAGGCTATACTAGGCTAACAGATGCCAGATAGATAGCCATATAGGTAAACAAAACAATAATAACAATGTGTTTTATTCCATGTTAGTTAGTTTATTTTCGTGTGAAATAAGTGTAACTTTTCCATCATTGTTTCTATATTTTTAGCCTCAGCGCATTCTAGACCGATTCTTAGATCTTTTAGACTTCATCTCACAGCTTTGATAGATGTATGTTTATGTTCAGATTTAGATCTCTTGCAGAGGATCCGGTTTGGAGAGCACTTGGCAGAAGTGTTTGTTTATGTCATTGTATGTAAGGCATGAAAGTGAAAGCATGAAAGAAGGATCATCAGTCATCTCGTCTATCATTCATTATCAACTATCATGTGTGATAATTGTACAACATTTTTAATGCTTCGACGAATGAAGAACATTACACTATACCTGTGGTTCGTTATAGAAAATTCATATCTGGGACATTAGGTCACCACCTGATCGTTTCAGGCGCAACAAGTGCAGGCCGGGAGTTGTGTGGAAGTCGTCGGGGAACACCAACATCAAGGTACCAAGAACATCACGGCAAAATCAACGACAAAAGAGCAGTAAAAGACAGTGACCTTTTTCATCATCATTGGAAACGTAAACATTAGTATCCCTTCTCCAGTCTCGCTATTAAAGATAAGTAGCCTTTTTTTGTTATTTCCATCATGAACAGCAGATGAGACAACCCTGGATTGACAGTCCGGATACCATTTAATCATATTTGACTATATCATCGTTCTCATCATTCATAAACATCATCATTGTGAGTGAAGAAGTTGATTTATATCACCATCACCCTCAGAGTGTACACGTTTATGGTGCAAGTGCGCGTGTGTTCTCATCTTTGATGCTGTGACTCTGTCCTCAATTGCACACATTGCCTATTTATTAAGAACTTGGAAGCAACCGCGGCAGGTGGTGCGGCACCCTCCTGAAATCATTGCGTATTTTGGGGTGGGGGCCGCATAAGGATCCTCCCGTGCGTTGACAGCCAGTCTCACGCCGCATTGAAAACAAAGTCCTTGCACTTGCGTTTCTTATGTGTGCGGATCTAGCACGACCTTGTAACATAGAACTTCGGCTCCCTGTAAGTCAACACCATCATCATTATTTTTTATTGTAATGTATGGTATCGTTTCTTATGATATCATATCGTATGGCATAATGTTTGTTTCACATGTTTGTTTGTTTTAAAAATCAAATGTTTACTAAAGACGGTCAAACAATATTTTAGAAAACGATGGAAGAAAACAAGTTGAGCTCACTGCCAGCGTGTCTTTTTTTTTGTAAGCGCTATGATACGTGTGCAAGTGAAGTAATTCATATATACGCCTCTAAGAAAAATAAAATAAAACAGAGCTATTTCCCTTTAGTTTCAGAGACGACTCTACCCTGCACTGAATCTCCTGTTCAAGGCACGTACATAAATTGTGCTAAAAAAACCAATACCTTGTTATCACTAGATTTTGAGGAGAAAAATCATCATGATTTACGTTGATTTGTTCTTTGGAAACCGGTGAAACTATTTTCCTTTGCAGTCAAAATTATATCAGGAGTTGTGGCAGTTTTTCGCGCTACAATGTTCCCTACCCTTACTCGATTTTGTGTTCGATGTTGTATTCGTTTTCCATCATGGAGCCATGGAAACTCGCTCCGCCGACAATCTCTAGAACTGACGTCAAGAATTGGCGTCAATGTCCCATCTTGATCCCTCGTAAAATCTCTGGTAGTACGTGCCTGATACTTCCACATCACTTTGTCAAAGCTAGCTAGCAAGTCGCAAACTCCATCGCTGTGGCCCTTGTGTTGTTCAGATTGGACTATTGTAATAGCTGCCTGAGGGGTCTTCCCAAGCAGGAACAGAAAGTCTCCGGAGGACTCAAAACACCGCTGCCAGAATAGTGTCTCGATCCCGGATCGCAGAAAACGCAACATATGACTCCAATCTTGAGAGAACTACACTGGTTGCCAGTGTCGCGAAAAACATGCGTCTCTTCTGTCAGCAACGGTGCATCCTCATTCATCATTTATCATCATTCATAAACATCATCATTGTGAGTGAAGAAGTTGATTTATATCACCATCACCCTCAGAGTGTACACGTTTATGGTGCAAGTGCGCGTGTGTTCTCATCTTTGATGCTGTGACTCTGTCCTCAATTGCACACATTGCCTATTTATTAAGAACTTGGAAGCAACCGCGGCAGGTGGTGCGGCACCCTCCTGAAATCATTGCGTATTTTGGGGTGGGGGCCGCATAAGGATCCTCCCGTGCGTTGACAGCCAGTCTCACGCCGCATTGAAAACAAAGTCCTTGCACTTGCGTTTCTTATGTGTGCGGATCTAGCACGACCTTGTAACATAGAACTTCGGCTCCCTGTAAGTCAACACCATCATCATTATTTTTTATTGTAATGTATGGTATCGTTTCTTATGATATCATATCGTATGGCATAATGTTTGTTTCACAGAAGCAAGGAATGCCGAGAACTTCAAGAAGTTATGGTCAGCAATGATGCAGACAACTGCATTGGCTTCCGTGACTGGCTGTTCGAATGCCAGGACCTGATTGAAAATGGAAACGTCTACGAAAAATGCATTGAAGAACACAACTTGGACTCAACGGAAGGTATGACGATAATGATGATGATGAGAAGGAAGAAGGGAAGGAGGAGGAGGAGAAGTTGTTGTTGTTGCATCAATTTTTATTCATCAGATTAACATAAGTTGTACTGATAAAAGAGAAGAAGAAGAAGAAGAAGAAGAAGAAGAAGAAGAAGAAGACAGATTAGACATCGTCGTACGATTTCTGTTAAAAGCGCAATAAAACATTAACATATCCCGTGATTGAATAAATTGGAGTTAGTTATTTATTGTTTATAGGGTCCAGCGGACTGCAAATGACCACAAAATCAGGACATAACTAGGTTGAAAGAGTACTCATTCTTGATTCATATAATTTTCCTGAAACGGTAAAACTGAAGGCAATCCACCAGCCGGCCTTTTTACAATAAAGACATTCCATGCAGGGACTTTGAGGCTTTACTCTAATTTATCGAACCCCCGTTTACAGAAAACAAAATAGAATATAAACATCATTATTAAATTTTAACCAAACACATTGTGACGAGGCGGACAATTGCACCCCTGAGGCCCGGCTGCAACCATTCGACCACCCCGCACAGCCAGCGACGATCGCTTCAAACCAGCCATCATTCCTCTTGACCAGCCATCACTACCTAGCAGGCTCGCACAGTCTCTTAAGCCCCGCCCCCAGGATCGCCTTAAAGTCTGCTACTGACCAAGGCTTAGGGTCAGATGCTAACTTCCCTGCCTCGAAGTCACAACCTGTTCGAATCCACGCCGCCATCACCGAGCGACCTCTGAGTTTCGTCAGTATCCTTGTGCTTCCACCCGTCTTAAACCAAGACGGGTTCCTGTGCCGGACGCATCGCCCCGGACTGGTATCATCTCCCAATCGCTGACCCGCTGCAGGCCCCCAACAACCCGGGAGGTCAATGAGACGCGTGATTTGGGACTTTGCAATTTCTGAACCGGCTAGCCACGTAAGCCAAGTTCAACGCCTGTACCACAACACAACAACACCACTAGCACTCGTGATCCGTGAGTCATCCCCGCGTGACCACTGACCTGCATCTTTCCAACCACGCTTGCACCATCACTGGCAAGCCATCCAGAGGATCCTGGACAAATCGCCGCACTGCAGTCCACAGCTAAGTGCCTAAGCCTGAGAGACCCCCCCTCTCGCCAGATTATCACAGAAACTCTGGCCCCCATACAGATACTCTCTCACCCTGTGATGTGATCAGTCTACGATAGCTCTAGTACCCATAAGATTGACTTTCCCGAATATCCCCGGACTACTCAGTACTAGAGACGCCACGCCAATGAATCACTATAGAACAATTTGACCTAGACTCTCCCTTTTCAATTATTAAAAGTAGATAGTTACAGAAATCGCAATTTCCTTGACTGGCCTTTGACTGTGAATTTCTTAACTAGTACATTTACTTTTCCTTCTCGTCTTTACTCTATTTATCACTTATTAATTTGGCCTTGCTTTAATCTCTGGAATGTCATCGCACGTTAGTCTATCAAAGGAGACAACACAGCGCTAGAGACTAAGAGCTTACCCCCTTCCCCCAAACCCCTTTCTTCGTGACATTAATTTTGGCGACCCCGACGAGACCAAAGACTTAGGTTCCCCCCTCCAACCCAACGAGACTAGAAGACTTAGGCTCCCATCCCAACTTGACTAGACTTAGGACTTAGCTAGATTTCCCCCCCAGCCCAGTATAGATAGGACCCAGCCCACTAGGCCTAGTAGTAGTTAGCATAGCCCCATAGGTCCCTTACTGGCTTTCCCGAGTGGTGATCTCTCAACAGGCTTTTTTCTTGCATTCATTTTTTGTGATTTTTTGATTGATTGCATTTTGTCTTTGTGGTTGTGTTGCATTCGCCCCTTTGCAGTTTTCATCGTAGCTCATCCAGCCCACCCCCCTGTTTTCCGTCAGTATACCCCTCGTGTGCACCCCTCATCCGGTTAGGACCTTTTGCAGGGTAAGTTGCCTCTCTTACCATGGCCGACCGGGGAGAGCTTGCTCTTAAGTACAAGAGTATTGGCGAGAGCTTAGGGCTCGCCGGCACCGAACTCAAAGACTACGTCTTGGCGAACGTGGAGGCTGACGTGGCAGAGGAAAAGTTGAAGAGGGAGGAGAGGGCCAAAGAGCGAGATGCGAAGAGGCAGGAGGAAGAAAGAGCAGCGGCACTGAAGAAGGAGGAAGAGAAAGAGCGCATCGCCGCTGAGGAACGGGCCGCCGCCCGGAAGCTTGCAGAGGAGGAGAAAGCCGCCGAGCGGAGGAGAGAGGAGGCGAAGGAGAAGCTTGCAGAGGAGGAGAGGGCCGCCCAGCGGAGGAGAGAGGAGGCGAAAGAGAGAATAGCAGAGGAGGAGAGGGCCGCCGCAAGGAAGAAGGAGGAGGACGAGAGGGTCGCGGCACTCGAAGAGAAGAGAAAAGACAGGGAGCTCGAACGGCGCCAAGCACTCCTCCAACTTGAGCGCGACCGCCGCGATTTAGGGATCGCATCGCCGGCTAGCGAAGACTATTCGCTCATCGCCCCCAGCTTCGCCACCAGCACCGGAATACCCGCACCCCCCCCCGCCGATTCCGGGGATGAACTTCCCCCTGGACCCATTCGTCGAACGGGACGAAACAATTGAAGTCTATCTCGCCCGATTCGAGCGAGTCGCGAGAGAAAACGGTCTTGACCCCCAGTTCTGGTATCGCAAGCTCAGTCATGGCCTCAAGGGAAAGGCTTATGAGATTCTGGCCAAGACACCGACTTCCGAGGAGGGAGACTATCCCGCCCTCAAGAGAGCCCTACTACATGGCTTTGAGCTCTCAGGTGAGCACTATCGCAAGAGTTTCCGGAACTCCCGGAGAGAGAGAGGGGAGAAGTTCACGCAGTTTGCCGACCGTCTAGCTACGCTACGGGATAAATGGATTGAGCAAACGGACGAACCCAGGACCTATGACGGATTACTAGAGTTGATGCTCGCCGAGCAACTCCGAGGCACAATGCCGGCGGAACTCCGGACATTCGCCGCCGAACAAGGCGCCGCTCGCCTTGAAGACTTGATCATCGTCGCGGATCGATACCTCACCGCCCATCCCGACGACAGACAGCCTCGCCGTGATCCCCCCGCACCCTCGTCGCCAGATACCCGCCACCCGCCTCGCCGGCCAGTCCCGCCGGCGAACCACCGTCCACCGCCGCCCAAAGGACGCCCAACCCTCACAGCAGAGCCAGGGAAGCGGAGCACAGAGCTCTACTGCGGCTACTGCCAACGCAGAGGACACACCCGGGAGAAATGTTTTCGACGCATCAGCGACCAGCGTCGCAAACAAGGTACCGTACTAGCCCTACGCCAAGTTACCCCCGACGGGACCCCTGTCACCCCCGTCGCTACTCCCGCCGATCGACCGGCCGTCACCGAGCAAGTGACAGTCAACGATCGCCCAGCCCACTGTCTTTACGACACTGGACTTACCTTCGACGCCGTCGTCCGCCGCTCGCTCATCAGGGAACAAGACCTGACCGGCGAGACTATCACCCTGAAGTTGGCCGACGCGTCCCAACCCAGCACCACGCTCCCTATAGCCCGGATCCAAGTCACCAGCCGATACGTAACGGGGACCATTCAAGCTGCAGTAATGGACCAGCCCCTGTACGACTTAATTTTAGGATGCCGATACGTTTTCTTGGGGATGCCGCCCCAGCCTGTGGAATCGATGGCCGCCGTCCAGACGCGCGCACAGGCGAAAACAGCCGCGACTCCACCCCCGATACCCAACCAGATGCCGGAACAGATCCGGAAGGCCCAAGAAAGCGACGTCACCCTCCGCAAGTGCTACGGAAAGCTTCCCGCCGCACGCACTCCACCCAAGTCCGGGGACTTTTTCGTCGAAGACGGACTCCTCTTCCGCCAGAAGGACGACCATACTCAACTAGTCGTGCCTGCGACACTTCGCCCCCAAGTCCTGGAGCTTGGCCATAGCATGCCCCTAAGCGGACATATGGGCATAGGAGCGACCACTCTACGCATCAGCGCTCAATACCACTGGCCCGGGATGACCGATGACGTGAAGCGCTACGCCAAGTCCTGTAGCCAGTGCCAGCGATACTCGCCCCGCCATCACACCGTCCCGGTCACTATCAGCCCCACCGTGGTTGTCGGAACGCCCTTCCAGCGAGTGGCTGTTGACATTGTAGGACCCCTCCCGCGGACCAAGAAGCGGAACCAGTACCTACTAACCCTCGTCGACGCCTGCTCGATGTGGTGCGAAGCCGTTCCTCTACCGAAGATCGACGCCGCCCGAGTCGCCGACGCGCTCGTCACCATATTCACTCGAGTCGGATTCCCGGACAACATCCTGACCGACAACGGGTCCCAGTTCACCGGAAAACTTATGCAGGAGGTTTTTCAACTACTCCGCATCCGCCATATCCGGACTCCACCCTACCACCCCGCTAGCAACGGACAGGTCGAGCGCCTAAACGGGACACTTATCTCGATTATCCGCAAGATCGCCGACGAACAGCCGGAAGCGTGGGACACATACGTCGCGTCAGCGCTCTTCGCGTATCGAGAGACCCCGCACACCTCCACCGGATACACGCCTTCCACGCTGCTTTTCGGAAGACCCCTTTCCGGACCACTAGCCGCCTTACGACGTAGCTGGACCGACGCCAAACTGGACGAGGCACCGGTCGACGCTACAAAATACGTCACGAAGCTACAAGAAACCCTCAAGGCAACATGGAAAGCCGCCTCCGCCAACCTGAAGAAGGCGAGAGAGCGACAAGCCCGCTACCACAACCGCCGCGCCCGGGACCGAGAACTACAGGTAGGAGACCAAGTACTACTGCTTCTCCCCAGCGGCACGAACAAGCTAGACATAGTTTGGCAGGGACCCTACCCGGTGCTCGAGAAGCTCTCGCGCACCACCTACCGCATCGAGGTAGGCGGAAAACCCAGGACCCACCACATCAATCTGCTCAAGCGGTACCTGGAGCAACCTGCACCCGCCCCAGACTCCCACTCACTACTCACGGTCGCGCTGGCCGTCGAAGTGGATGGCACAGAGACCGGCGTCGCCGAATTTCCACTAAAAGGGAAGGAATCCTTCCGGGACGTCTCTCTGGACCCCTCACTTCCCGCCGGCCAGCAACACCAGCTACGCGCCATCGTAGCAGAACACAGGGAAGTCCTCACCGACATTCCTGGGAGGACGGACCTAGAAGAAGTCCGACTAACCCTGACGGACCCCACTCCCGTCCGCCAGAAACCGTACCCCGTCCCACTTTCCCAGCAGCAAGTAGTAAGAACGGAAGTAGAGGCTCTGCTACAAGCCGGAGTCATCGCTCCCTCCCGTTCCCCCTACAGCGCAGGAATAGTTCTATCACGGAAGCCCAGCGGAGAACATCGCCTCTGTATCGACTTCCGGCAGTTGAACCTTGTAACCCAGTTCGTGCCCGGACCCCTATCCGACCCCACGGACTTGTTCGCAAAGCTACAATCCGCCCGATACTTCTCCAGGGTGGATCTGAGCAAAGGCTTTTATCAGATTCCCGTGCACCCTTCATCCCGCCAGTACCTAGCCTTCAGCACGATGGACGGCCACTACGAATTCAACGTTCTGCCGTTTGGTCTGCACAATGCCCCAAGTATTTTCAGCACGATGATGCGGAAGCTGTTGGACCCCCTCCACTGTCCGTTCATACACTCTTTTATGGACGACATACTCGTCGCAACGGAGACATGGGAGGAGCACCTGCGAGTGGTGCGCCAACTCTTGCGCCGCCTCAGAGAAGCTGGCCTTACTGCCCGGCCGACCAAATGCCAGTTCGGCTATCAAGAGCTGGAATTTCTTGGCCACACCATCAGCCGTGGACAGCTCCGGCCTCTGGAAAAGACCGTCCAGCGCCTTCGAGACGCGCCACGCCCCAAGACCAAGAAAGATGTTCAGTCCTTCCTGGGACTGAGTGGCTTCTATCAGAAGTTTGTACCCGGCTACAACGGGATCGCCGCGCCACTATCAAGCCTGACCCGGAAAACCGCACCGGACCGAGTCATCTGGACCCCGCAATGCGAAGCTGCCTTCCAGGGGCTCAAGGACAAGCTGACGTCCCAGCCAGTCCTACGACTCCCCAACCACGGACAACCCTTCGTCCTGCGCACAGACGCCAGCGACGTAGGCCTCGGAGCCGTTCTGCTCCAACGGGACTCCTCGGACGCCCCGACGCTCTTCCCCGTCGCGTACGCCAGCCGGAAACTCAAGCCGGCCGAACAAAACTACGCCACCTCGGAGAAGGAGTGTCTCGCCCTCGTCTGGGCAGTCCAGAAGTTCCAACTGTATCTCTACGGTTCGCACTTTACAGTCCAAGTGGATCATCAGCCGCTTTCCTTCTTGGCGACATCGAAATCGCTCAACGCCCGGCTAATGAGGTGGGCTCTGCTGCTCCAGGCATACTCTTTCCAGCTGGAACACATCCCTGGAAAAGACAACCACGGCGCAGACTTCCTCAGCCGTCACCCCGCCACCGACTCCATCGAGTCGCCCCTGAGGGCCGACGCCCCAGCCTTCATTCCTGCCGCCGCCCACTAACCGTAGCCGAAACCCGGCAGCTCCGCGGACCCCAGCCTTGGGCATCCGCCACCGTACCCGGAACCCTGCATCGCCCCGCATCACCCGGATCATCACAACCCATCGTCGCACCCGGCAGCCGACCTCAGAGCTGATTGGCCGCGCCTTCGTCGAGTCCTACGTCCTCGCCTTTTTCCTTGGGGGGGGGCCTCTGTGACGAGGCGGACAATTGCACCCCTGAGGCCCGGCTGCAACCATTCGACCACCCCGCACAGCCAGCGACGATCGCTTCAAACCAGCCATCATTCCTCTTGACCAGCCATCACTACCTAGCAGGCTCGCACAGTCTCTTAAGCCCCGCCCCCAGGATCGCCTTAAAGTCTGCTACTGACCAAGGCTTAGGGTCAGATGCTAACTTCCCTGCCTCGAAGTCACAACCTGTTCGAATCCACGCCGCCATCACCGAGCGACCTCTGAGTTTCGTCAGTATCCTTGTGCTTCCACCCGTCTTAAACCAAGACGGGTTCCTGTGCCGGACGCATCGCCCCGGACTGGTATCATCTCCCAATCGCTGACCCGCTGCAGGCCCCCAACAACCCGGGAGGTCAATGAGACGCGTGATTTGGGACTTCGCAATTTCTGAACCGGCTAGCCACGTAAGCCAAGTTCAACGCCTGTACCACAACACAACAACACCACTAGCACTCGTGATCCGTGAGTCATCCCCGCGTGACCACTGACCTGCATCTTTCCAACCACGCTTGCACCATCACTGGCAAGCCATCCAGAGGATCCTGGACAAATCGCCGCACTGCAGTCCACAGCTAAGTGCCTAAGCCTGAGAGACCCCCCCTCTCGCCAGATTATCACAGAAACTCTGGCCCCCATACAGATACTCTCTCACCCTGTGATGTGATCAGTCTACGATAGCTCTAGTACCCATAAGATTGACTTTCCCGAATATCCCCGGACTACTCAGTACTAGAGACGCCACGCCAATGAATCACTATAGAACAATTTGACCTAGACTCTCCCTTTTCAATTATTAAAAGTAGATAGTTACAGAAATCGCAATTTCCTTGACTGGCCTTTGACTGTGAATTTCTTAACTAGTACATTTACTTTTCCTTCTCGTCTTTACTCTATTTATCACTTATTAATTTGGCCTTGCTTTAATCTCTGGAATGTCATCGCACGTTAGTCTATCAAAGGAGACAACACAGCGCTAGAGACTAAGAGCTTACCCCCTTCCCCCAAACCCCTTTCTTCGTGACACACATACATTTAAAATGCCTACATTGCTAAAACTTAATATCATAGAAAGCCCTAGTGACCATTTGGCAGAAAGCACCCAATTTCCACAAGCTGACCCAACAGACCCCATACACACATGAGGCGATGTGGGAGAGTTTTCAAGAACAAAGGTAGATGCCTGGTCTAGCGAAGAAGATACATGTAGTAGATTGATAGAACACAGCAGGAATGAGAAAGAACAAAACAGAAAGACAACGACAGTGGGAATTTAAAGCACTAAATTTCCAAAAAGTGGGGATACTATTTATACAGAAACCCCCGGAACCCCCACGGGAGGGAAGGGGGTAGAAACTGGAGTGAGAGAAAGGTGTCCAACTAGATATTTCAAGACTAGAAGCTACCCACCATAACCCAACCTCCCCCACTCACAAAAAGTGTAGAGGGGAGGGAGTCATTTTAATGCATGTAAAGGTGTTGGAAGGTAATTTTAGAACTACCTTAATTTGACTCCTAGATATCCGTGAGAGGGTGAAGCAAATAGTTGGGAGGATTGATCATTTAATTTATTTCCATTCTTAACATTGCACACATTGTATTACGCCATTCACGAGAAGATTGCAACACATTGAAATGATTTGTCATGTTGTTCGTTTAATTTTTTTGTGTGGCGTCTGACCGGAAAAGTAAATAACGAACAATGTTAACTTATTTTGTTTCGGCAGGTCACTACATTTGTGAAAACACTTAAAATGAATTGCTCGTCCTTTTTTAATTGAAGTGAAAGTGAATTCAGAACCGAGTATTTTTATTTAATTTAATTCAGTGGAATGCCAGTTAAGTGTGACTATTTCATTTAATTGTAGTGCTGGTATTTGTGGCCTGTATGAAAGGACTGTGTCGCAAAGGAACAGTCGTAGACGCTGAGCATTGTTCCATCTTGCAATCAGTGGCTGACACACGCCACACCACCTGTCATCTTTCCCAATATAGTCCCCATTCCAAACGACAGCGTCCATATGCAGATGGCACAGGTTTTGGAGAAGGCTGGATGCAGTTAATTAAGAAGGAAGTGATGAAAAGGAAGAAGAGTAGAAAGAAGAGAATGGGGAAGAAGAAGAAGAAGGAAAAGGTAAGAGGAGACGTATAGATTATGCTAACTGTCTGGGGTGGGCCGGTGACGCAGTGGTTAGTCGCCGTTTCCCTATGCGTTAGGTCGCGGGTTCGATTCCTGCAAGGGGGCGAACTTTTGTGACTTAGGTACGAGACTATTGAGGTCACCGAGGGTTTTCTTCAGGTACTCTAGTGTTCTCCCTCCATTCGATAATGGTATTGAATGCAGTCAATACAATTTAAAAGTAAAAATTCTATGTCCTTTCCCACTTCTAATAGCAATCTTATACTACACGTTTGAGTGATCGATGTTTACGCGTGTGTGTCGTGTGTCGTGAGAGAGGGCGATAAATGTGAGCCTGTATGTTGGTACAGATCGCCGCGTTTTGAGCCTTTTTGTTGATTGGGAGAAAAGCGCGTTTATAGCATCCATTCTTCTTCTTCTTCTTCTTCTTCTTCTTCTTCTTCTTCTTCTTCTTCTTCTTCTTCTTCTTATATTAACAACAGTGACATTCTCGATCACTACTATTATCACAGCGTTTGATAGCACAACGCAGTATAGCATGGCATAGTTAGGCGCATAACAATGATACTACTACTACTACTACTACTACTACTACTACTACTACTACTACTACTACTACTACTACCTCCTTGCACTAGAACATCCTGCAAGGCACAGTGCAAGGAGGTAGAAAAAGAGGGAGACCGAAAAAGAGGTAGGAGGACAACATTCGAGAATGGACTGTTTTGACACTGAACGAAACAATCAGGGTTGCTGAGGACAAGGAAAGATGGAGTACGCTGGTTAAACGATCATCTGTGGTGCCCCTACGACCTCCGAGTTATGGGATAGGATAGGATAGGACTACTACTACTACTACTACTACTACTACTACTACTACTACTACTATTACTACTACTACAGGATACTATCACGCGCTTTTTTTCAGTGGAACTCAAAGAGCGGCGATCTGAAGAGATCGTTATTACAGGAGTTGGAATCAGTGTTCCCTCCACACACAAAAAATGAGAGTCCTTGGGACTCCCAGGTATAAAATTTTAAGAGTCCTTGTGCAAATTTTGAGAGTCCCCAAATCGGAAAAAGAAATGTAAAAACAAGTCCAAGCCTCACTTTTTTTTTTACTCTGTTAAAGCGTCACATTAGTTATCATAATCATATAAAACCCCAAAATTTAAACATGTATTAAATGTTTATTTAAGCCTGAATCGCTTGGTTGCTGCAAACTCCTTCAGAGCACCCTGCACAACAGCTTCTGGATCTGTACTTGAGGTTGCTGTGGATGAACGGGTTTTGGACCCAGTCAACCAAGTCAGAAGTGACATGATCGTGTATGATAGAATCAAAGAATGGATTCACGAAGATTTCTGTTCGGTGAATGGATTGCTTGGAGGAAGTTTACAATGCGCGCGCATGCGATTTTTAAGGACGACAACTCCCGACACAATCTTTAATCGTCTGCAATGGCAGTCTCAGTTGGGTTCTGATTCTGATTATGCCGTGTATTAGTTCGCCACTCGTTGGTCGTATTTTTGACTTCAGCGATTCGAAAAAAATGTGTGCGTCCACAGGACGGACACATGCAAATTTTTCTGCGTCATTTTTCATATTTTGTGCGTAATTGACGCACTACTGTGCGTAATCGGGAACACTGGGAATAGAAATCAGTCTTTATTTGTAAATTTTACATTGACTCCATCCTATACCATTATTGAAGGGAGGGAGGAAACCGGAGTACTCGGAGAAAACTCTATGTGCTGAACAGTCTCGTACCTAAGTGAGCGTTGTGGCCGAGTGATCTAAGGCGGGACTGACTTGCCTTGTCCACAGGCCAGAAACCCATGGTGCCTGACAGGTGTGGGCTCGATCCAGCATCTGGGCGTTATGTTTCTCCGAATGCTATTTACTTTCGACTCGGGCAACGTCTCGGGGCTTTTCACCGGGTACTCTGGTTTGTTCCCCCCAGCAAAAATTTCAAAAAACACAACTAATGTTAGGTAGGTTGGGTTTGGGCGCGCCTCAGGCTGCAATTACGCCTTCCCAGGGCAGGCGGCTCAGAATTCACAATATAAAGGAACAATAAAGCGTTACCAAAAAAAACCGTCACGTAAGATTATCCCACGCGGGTTCGAATCCACGATCTTTGACATTGCAGACCAACTCACTTTCAACTGAGCAACCTCTTGTCGTCCAGATAATTAGATGTATGTTAGGACCATCAGTCTACATTCCAAAGTAAGACTGCTGCGCTCCCTTGTCATCTCCATCTTCCTATATGCTTGCGAAGCATGGACCCTCACAGCAGATCTCCAACGAAGAATACAAAGCATGGAGATGAGGTGCTACAGAAGACTTCTGGGCATTTCCTATACCCAACACATCACCAACGACGAAGTCCGACAGACCATCACACAAGCTATTGGACAACATGATGACCTGCTAACAGTGGTGAAGAAACGGAAACTTCGGTGGTATGGCCACGTCACCAGATCATCAGGCCTTGCAAAGACTATTCTGCAAGGCACAGTGCAAGGAGGTAGAAGAAAAGGGAGACCGAAAAAGAGGTGGGAGGACAACATTCGAGAATGGACTGGTTTGACACTGAGCGAAGCCATCAGGGCTGCTGAGGACAGAGAAAGATGGAGTATGCTGGTTAAACGATCATCTGTGGTGCCCCTACGACCTTCGGGTTACGGGACAGGATAGGATAGGATAGGTTACCTTTGTTCCACATAAATACTTGTACTTTGTAGCAACCCATTGTTTTTGTTTAGGTAAAGGTCAGGTAAAGGTAGTCCCATAGCCTGTGGCCGTAGGGGAGCGTGATGTTGGAGATCACACTTATCTTAGGCCAGCGTAATGAGGGTGATGCATATCTCTCTCCCTCGCTGCTTTACCTTCCCCACCCTTAAGAGAGTAGGTACTCAGTCACAGTTGAGTCAACTGGGGGCGTTGTTATTTGTCGCTTCACGTTTTGCGGTCACCCATCCAAGTGCTAACCGCACTGGACGATGCTTAACTTGCGACACAGTTTTTGTTTGGCGGCATTAATGTAGGCAATTTTATTTGTAAAGAAAAATGTCCACATACATTTTAGTATTCCTAGTTGGTAGGCATATCTACGTTATGGTTTATTGTTTTTGTCTAAATTTATTCATTCACATAAATAATCTATCCCCAAAACTCTGGCGTTTAGAGATCGACGCATAAAACATGATGATTACAAAATGAAACAATACCATTTTAATAAAGTCCAGAGTTATATACATGAGTACAAGTGAAATAATAAACATAATTATTAGGCTATACATATTGGAAAACACTTGCGCTTTTCTCCGATGGTTCAAAATTGTGCAATCTAGTCTCATGGATTGTAGAAAATATTGAATAAAATATGACGTTATACTTCCCAGCTGAAGTGAATAGTCCTAGTCATTTCTATGTATTTTTTTCTAAAAATGTTCCTGCGCGCGCTCACACACACAACACACACACACACCCACACACACACACCCACACACACACGCACACACACCCACTCTCACATACACACACAGGCACACACACGCGCGCGTACATTCACTCGTACATACAAACACACACACCCACGCGTGCACACACACCAACGGACTCTCACTAATATTAACAATGTCTAGCACCCTCTTCCGTTTCTACTTGGCCGTTTCAAACACACGAAGACACCACTAACTGTATACCTACTTGTAGGCTGTGTAAGCCACATTACCGTCAGGACGAAAAAGGAGGAGGAGGAGGAGAATGAGAAAGGAAGGAGGATTTGAGAGGAAGGTAGAGCAGGAGAATACAAAAGGGGGAAAAATAGTAGAAACATTAAGCAGAATCTGTCTGTCTGTCTGTCTGTCTGTCTCTGTCTCTGTCTCTCTCTCTCTCTCTCTCTCTCTCTCTCTCTCTCTCTCTCTCTCTCTCTCTCTCTCTCTCTCTCTCTCATTGCTATAATCAAGACTGGTTTGCGAAACTAAGTGATAGCTCTAGGTAAAGGTAAATGTAGTCCCATAGCCTTGTGGCCGTAGGGGAGCGTGATGTTGGAGATCACACTTATCTTGGGCCAGCGTAATGAGGGTGATGCCCATCTCTCTCCCTCGCTGCTTTACCTTCCCCACCCTTAAGAGAGTAGGTACTCAATCACAGTTGAGTCAACTGGGGGCGTTGTTATTTGTCGCTTCACGTTTTGCGGTCACCCATCCAAGTGCTAACCGCACTGGACGGTGCTTAACTTGCGACACAGTAGCGAGTGCTCCAACCACTGCGCTATCCGACACCCCTAGCTCTACGTACCGTTCTTTCAAATCAATTTTACAACCTGAAAAATACTGTAATGATATAACAATAGTTACGTTTAGAAATCCCTTTGTGAATTTCCCTTTGGGTGTTATTGACATAAATGGAACCAAAAAGACATAGGCCTAGTATCCTATCCTATCCAATCCCGTAACTCGAAACACAGACGATCGTTTAGCCAGCGTACCCCATCTTTCTCTATCATCAGTACCCTCATGGCTTCGCTCAGTGTCATGCCAGCCCCATTCTCGAATGTTGTCATCCCACCTCTTTTTATGTCTCCCTCTTTTTCTGCCTCCTTGCACTGTGCCTTGCAGGATGGTCTTTGCAAGGCCTGATGCTCTGGCAGGGTTGATAGTCTTTACTTTTTTTCTGTAAAGAAATAAATTTTCTTTAATTTGGGTAAAACGTAAAAAAAATAAATTGTATTAATTTTTTCTTTAATTTAAGAAATAAATTTTCGTTAATTTTTTAAAGAAATATATATAAAAAAAAAGTGGTATGCAGTGAACAAAAATACATACAATTTGTGTTAGAACCCATCTAATCTATGAACACACTATAAAAAAAATCAAGAACAAATAATGTGATTTGATTTGATATTTTATTAACAACAAGAATAGAGATACTAGACTAATTTTTTTTTCTAATCTGTCCTTGCAACACTCACTCATACTCCTTCCGTGCATTTTAACCCACGCACACCAACGAGACAAAGAAATTAAGCTAAGCATTCAAATACAGCAGCTAGAATAAAAAGAAAAAAGAATTTTAAAATGAGCGTCTCGGCTGACTTTCCTCCAACAAAGTCGTAGTATTCCATAAACGCTTCAAAAAATTTTGGCAAACTTTCATCACTCGAATCACTGCAGAAAGCCATCTTCTTTTCACGATCTCAAAATTTAGTATCAACTGATGCAGGGTAGGCTAGCGGCAATGTCTACTACATAGGCTAATCCAAACCGCCTCAAACTGGCTGCAACTGGGTAAAACCGGCTTCGCGCATAAGCATCTGTTGTTCGTGGCAGAAAATCAAACTGATGTAACGACATTTTTAACGAAAAAAATCGATAATCGTTACTTTTATTTTTTAATTCGTTGAATTTTCTTTAACTTTTTAAAAACATTAACGCGTTAAAAATTCTTTAACCAAAAATGTAATTCGCTGAATTGTTAAATCGTTAAATTTTCCAACCCTGTACTCTGGTGACATAGCTATACCATCGAGTTTTTCCGTTTCTTCACCACTGTGAGCATATGTTGTCCAATGCCTTGTGTGATGGTCTGTGGGACTTCGTCTTGGTGATGTGCTGGGTATAGGAAATGCCCAGAAGTCTTCTGTAGCACCTCATAACCATGCTTTGTATTCTTCGTTGTAGGTCTCCTGTGAGGGTCCATGTTTCGCAAGCGTATAGGAAGATAGAGATGACAAGTGAGCGCAGCAGCCTTACCATGGAGTGTAGACTGGTGGTCATTTCTTTCCAAAGTTGTTGTTAGAAAGAAACGGGAAGTCCGATGGCATGGCCACATCATACGAGCTTCATGCCTTGCAAAGACCATCCTGCAAGAAGAAGATGAAGACAGAAAAAGAGGTGGGAGGACAACATTCGAGAATGGACTCGTTTGACACTGAGCGAAACCATGAGAGTTGCTGAGGACAGAGAAAGGTGAAGAACGCTGGTTAAACGATCATCTGTGGTGCCTCAACGACCTCCGATTTATGGGACAGGATAGGATGGGATAGGACAGGATAGTATTTGAATTTATTTATAACACCTGCAGTGAAACAACAAAATAAAGCTGCATCTCTTTGTGAGCAATTTTTTTTAAATTCGTCCAGGCTTTTTATTTTTATTTTGGACGTTTTTTTTTTTAATTTGGACATATTTTGATAGCATGTGAGCAAAACATATATATTATTACTAGTTAGCTGAACTCAAGGCTAGAAAGTGCGCACGATAACCTTTTCATATATATATATATATATATATATATATATATATATATATATATATATATATATATATATATAGAGAGAGAGAGAGAGAGAGAGAGAGAGAGAGAGAGAGAGAGAGAGAGAACATTACTATATAGGTAATTCAGATGGTCTTCTATGATTTTTTGTTGTTGTAAACATTATGTGCGTCATGGTTGATCAGTTCGTGGGCGCGTCAGCAATGAGTTAAAAAAACAACAACAGGATATCGACATGGATGTTTGTAATGTGTTTGCTTTTTTAGGTATTGTTGTCATATTAAACGAAGAAATATTGGGTAGTCATCCGTTGTTTAACCCGACCGCGCTAATAAGCTTTGAGTTGTCGGCATCTCTTCCTTGTTATGTAAAAGAAACAACTACAGTGCCTACTAAACATACTTTCAATGAGGTGCTTAATTTTTTTTAAATTTTATAAACAGCCCTGAGGCATCTAAACAGATGAATTGATCTATTCACATCAAAACCGTACTTTTGAAAGAGGTTATGAGGTTATGAGTGATGAGGGTGGGTGGGTGGGGGATAAATTTTTTTTCCCCGGGGGAGGGTGGGTGTGTGTTTGGGGACGATGGGGAGGGGGGATAGGGTGTGGGGTAAGTAAACATTGTAAATTTGAACAGGATGTGTGACGCTGTAAAATGTGCGATCTTGTGGTCCTCTAATGTCAATGAAGCAAAATCTTACCATAACTTGTTCCAGTGAACTCATTCGGGTTTTCCATTCATTAAACGATTCCTTTTCCTGTTTATCAAACTCGCCTATTATATACAATTCAGAATAGGAGAAATTCCATACCAAGACAAACTGAATCAGAAACAAAGACAGGTAAATTTTTATTATATAGACATCAGCTGGCTTACAGTTAAAAGTTACAATAATATTTTTTGTCCGAAAGCAGCTCCTCCCCTTTCCCCCCTCCCCCCCTTCTTTCTCCTTCTCATAGTCACTCTTGTCTTTCTTTTTGTCTTCGTTACCCTTTTTCTTTCTTTCTTTTTCCTTTTCGATCCTTCCTTTTTTTTTTAATTATCATCATCATCATCATCATCATCATCATCATCATCATCATCATCATCATCATCATCATCAACTAGTTGTTGTTTTTCTTCTTCTTTTCTGGGCCAGCATCATGAGAACGATCAAGGAAAGATTTATGACCGACAAAAGAAACAGAACATCAAAGTATGAGAATTTAGTTAAGGCGTTCACGTGTGCAGAGTTTTAAAGAGCTGTGTGCAGTTTGAAGAAAACGGCATATCGTGTGTCTGTTATCAGGCGCGTGCGATCGTTTCATAGTAAACACACGCAGAATCTCTGAACAAGAAACCACCTGTTTAAGGCCAGGCCTGCCTGCAGCCGGCGTCATCTGTGACGTCATTTTACCTTCACCTTAGGCGACAGGCATCGCACAGAGGCTGACCCAGATCACAAGACTTCCGGGACATCGGGGTTACGTGTAATCTCCCGTCTGAAACTTTCCGTTGACTATGTGGAGCGCTTTCTCTTTTTGGCTGAATTGTTCATCACACAAAATAAAAACCATATATATACTATGTATAATGAAAAAGGTGGATTTTTGACGTTATCAGTGGGGCCTCAGCGCAGTGGTTAGGGCTGCTGAATATTGGAGTAAATTTACGTCCCCGGACACATTAAGCGTATAGGGGACGGGTGCTGCTGAATAAAACGTATTATTGCTATTTAAAGTAAACGCGTGTAAAGGGCTGAATTACACGTACCAGTCAGGTGAGGATCAATGGCGAACTGCGCAGAGAAGCGTTCAGTATCTTTTCAACATAAAAAATAATCTAATGGCCACTCCTTCGGTTTTTTTTAAAGCGCAATGAGCATGAACTTTCCCCGTTCATCATTTTCCTTCCCATTTCATACTCATAATTGAAAGATTTCCAAAGGCCAATCGTTGATACGTGTGCAGATACCCTTTGTGCACACGCTCATGTTTCCAGAAGTTAAGTGTGTGAATGTGTGCGTGCGTGTGTGTGTGTGTGTGTGTGTGCGCGCGCGTGTGCGCAGCACAGCCAGTTAACTTATTAGGGCAAAATGTTTAGTTTTTATTGAATCTTCAATATAAATTAACATTTAAAAGTTCACCAGCCTCGGAAAAGATCTCTACATTTCATATTTAAATCGTGTATATATAACTCATCTCCATATTACTTCGTCGTCAGTTATTCTCCTCCTCCTCCTCCTCCTCCTCTCATCATCATCATCATCATATCATCATCATCAAGAATGTTGACCTCAGAAGCGCCTGAAGCTCTTATCTCATCGCATATTTCACTCATCTTCCTCGCTCTTCTCTTCGTCTACGCAGTCAAGAACCTGCCTGACAGAAATTAAGTCTGCCTCCGACTGAAGCAAGCAACCTGGTATGGCATCCAGCAAGCCCAATTTTATCGCCGCCGTTTGTCAAATTTGACTTGTTTAAGTAATAAACTCAATTGCCAGTCTGCCGATGCAAACAGCTATCAACCTGGTACAGTTAGTTATCTTCCTTCTAGCCCACTTTCCCCCTCCACCCCACCCCGTCCCTCTCCCACCATCAGAATAATACAGTCACATTTGGGTTGATTAATTTTCTGCTAGGTAAAATTTCAACCGCATGTTTTCATCTTGTTCAGACCTACCCTTGTCGTTCTAATCCTTTTAATATTTATTTTACATCAAGTTTTATTTTGTGTGTCCAGTTTAAAAACAAACACATTCATGCATAACACCGTCACATTTTTATAAATCAAGTCTGCCGCTCATGCCAGTAAGCTTAAATGTCCGGTTATATTCTCAGTGAGAGCACGGTAAAAATAACAATGCTAGAGTGAAGTATGAGAGATTGCAATTAATTGTGCGTTTTTCTGCAAGTCAGTCGAAAGCAGAAGTTGATGTAGCCAAGCGTGGAGTATCTGACTCCCGTCTCTCGGCCACCACCTTGAGAACACGGCCCAACCCGAGCTGTTATTTTTATTTTATCCCTTGGAAGAGGGACATAAAAATATTTGCCCTGCATGGCGATGAAGCGTGGTAGGTAGCAAACCGGGTTGCCGGCTACTAGTGCCACGACACTCTTCTGCAAAGTCGCTGCCATCGACTTGCATAAAATGCCTGCCGACAACGTAGTCCTGCTCAGAGGGGCCGGGTAGCTCAGTTGGTAAGAGCGTCTTGCTAGTAACCGAAAGGTCGCTGGTTCGAATCCCGGATTGGTCAACGTGTGATCATATTATTTTCCCCTTTACCAACAACTGGCCCGCTGGTGTCAGTATAAATCGGTCCAGTAGTCACCTATATGCGAAAGTGTCGTGTGACTATAATCTACAAACAACAACAACATAGTCCTGCTCACCACCAAAAGCAGAAGACGAATGGTCAGCCAGAGAGAACAAATGTCGTGTCGCCTTGTCCTGCATAACCCAATGGCCACACCAAAGGATTCTGCACATCAGGAGCCACCAAAGGCTAATCTAACCCAAAAAATGCAAGGTAGACAACTTCTCGGCCAAGCCTGAACCAGTCGCCTCCCATTCCGCCACTAATATAGTTTTTAACACACAGAGAGAGAGAGAGAGAGAGAGAGAGAGAGAGAGAGAGAGAGAGAGAGAGAGAGAGAGAGAGACAGAGGCAAGCACACAAAACTCAATATATAATGATCATGAAAATTTCATTGACAAAATGGGAGATCATAAGAAAAGAGTACGACAGTTCGACAAGTTTTAAATGACAAACTATATAAAACTAGAGGGATTTGAGGCCAGGGGGTGCACGAGAAGCACATCAGACATAATGCGGACAAAGGAAAAAATGACCCACCAACCCCTCATTATGATAATTTGAGCCAAAACATAACCTTTCTCCATATTCACAGACAACAAGACACGGACTTAAACAGTAAGATGACCAAAGCTCACAGGCTGTTAAGGACATGAAGTTTGCTATGCATTTCTACTGACGGAGAACATAGCTTCTAAAGCAAAACACGGAGTCTGTCAAAAGGACACTATTTAAGTATTATTAAGAATAATACTAGAAGCATCGAAAACGAGATATAAGTACAACATTTCATCAATTTGTATCCTTTGGTCTTTATAAAAATGGCATTCTATACACAAATAATGCGAGGGCATTTCAAAATACTTTCTTCCGGCCATGATATACAAAATATTATGTACAGAAAGTAATTTTTTAAAACATTGTTTTAATTTTAAAAAAATTAGAACATATAGTCAACATACGACATTAATATATACACATAAATAGAAAAGTCACGAAGACAATGAATGTAATTATGTAGTCCTATAACCACACAATACAACCTTAGGCTTAAACAAAGGAGATAAGCGAACTTTAACATAGAATTTTAAGTACACAAACATACAATGATTGTTTTCATACCAAAATAACTGTAGCACGAACAATTCCAATATAATAATTATATCTCGGTTATCTCAAAACTTTTACATAATTAACAAATACATAGATAAGATACATTAAAAAACCTCAAAACAAGCGCAGACGAACTGGAGACCTCTCTCTCTCTCTCTCTCTCTCTCTCACACACACACACACACACACCCACACACACACCCACCCCCACAATCACCGCCTCATAAAAGAACAGGTCGAATCAAGCGCACATTACTCTCTCTCTCTCTCTCTCTCTCTCTCTCTCTCTCTCTCTCTCTCTCAACTACACACACATAAACACACACAAACACCCACATGACAATTATTTACTCTTTGATCCACAGGCCTCCACCCGTAATCACTCCATTGAGGTCAATCCAATGTCAGTGTTTCATTCACAGTGACATTATTGTACGTACATGCAAATAAATAAATTAAATTGCAAAAAGATTCACTTCTCAATTGCGCATTTTCAGTAATGGTTAATGACACAAGATACTGTGATCATCTAGATGTACAGTGAAGATTGGTCGTTTTGAAGTTCACATTAAGGGTTTTGTTCCCCCCGTTGCCGGGGGTTTCAGTATAAATAGTATCCCCACTTTCTGGAAATTTAGTCCTTTAAATTCCCACTGTCGCTGTCTTTCTCCTTTGTTCTTTCTCATTCCTACTGTGTTCTATCTACTATACTATCTTCTTCGCTAGACCAGTCGCCTACCTTTTTATTTGAAAACTTCCAAAGCTCATTTGTGTATGAAGTCTGTTGGGTCAGCTTGGGAATATTGCAAGCTTTTTGCCAAATGGTAACTGAGGCTTCCTATGATATTATTTACAATGTAGGCATTTTATATATGTGTTTTGTTGATATTTTATAATGATGTTTATATTCTATTTTGTTTTCGTAACCGGGGGTTTGATAAATTAGAGTAAAGTCTCAGCGTCCCCTGCGTGAGATGCCTTTATTGTAAAGTGACCGGCTGGGGGAGGACCTTCAGTGTTACCACTAGGGTTGTTTCAACAGATCTTTTATACGGATCAGGGGTGAATCCTCTTTCAACCAAGTTGTGGTCCTGATGTTATGGTCCTAATTCGGCTCTTTTGTAGTCGGCTGGATCCTGTAAGCAATGAATAACTAACTACTTAAAGGCTTTTATTGGCCAAAAGAGGTTTACCCAACATTTTGCATTGTTTGTACATAAAACAAGGATAAAGTGGGCTTTCGTTCCTCAAACCAACGGCTGAAGTTTGAATTTTCCATTTCTGTTTTGATAGGGAGAAATTTCCCCTGTTAACGATACCCAATACCATAGCCTGTGACCTTTGTCCCTATTTCTGAATGAATCACGCGGCTTCAATGGTGCGATTTTATGTCTGGAGTAGGGTAAGATATATTTTATTATCTTAAACGAATAATCTTATCGAGAAACTTATTTTATGGGTTCTGCCTCTTACCTTCTTACAAGATGCTATTCTTAGCTCAAGAGAGCAGCTAGCTGTTGCTATTAATAGCCCAGAAAATTACGGAATTTATTTATAAGACCACAACAACTGTAAAGAGTTTTTTCATCTTTTTTGTTTGAAGCTTAATTTTTCAGTGGGGCAACACTCCCTGTGAATGTTAAAAGGATCTGTGGAGGGGGCTTGCTCAAAGTCAGTCCCCTTAAATGCAAGTACAGCTTAGACTAAAACCATAACGTATTGTTGTTCGTGACATGCAGGGTCCGTATTCAGAAAAGGCAATACCCGCTGGTAATTTACCATGAGGAGGGGTAAAATCTTTACCTTCCGCTGGTTTGGCCTTGTATGGTATTCAGAGAAGTTGGAACTGCCCTGCAACTCAGCCAAACGGCCGATAATTTTACCGACGATACCCCCCTTCGGTATTGGTATTGCCGAGGTAAAAATGGCGAATGCAATTGTTTTTGCAATGATTTTGCATCGGAGACGAAGGAACAGAGTCTTTCTGGACAAATGAAATCCTCTAAATATACTTGATGATGTAGAACATGACAGGAAATTCACATTTCGAAGAATCGACGTCGTGCGAATTGTGGATGAAGTAGGAGAGGAGTTGCAACATGCGAACCGGCATCGTCTGATGCTATAGACTCCTTGCAGAGGGCACCACCAATAGAATATTGTAGCCAGAGTTCTGGATTTTCCAGTTCAGCTCTGGGACGGTTTGTGGAGAACGCTTGCTCCCGTGGAAAGAAGGCGATCAACTAGAATCTACCTCTCCACGTCCGGCCCCGCAGCTACCAGACTCGCCCGATCATCCTGAGAGTGACCAGACTCCCTCAGAGTGACAACCCGACTCAAGCACTCACAGAAACTGCGAGCTAAGTCCCTTATCAACTGCAACTGATGTCAAAACTACTCGGAACATTATTAGACCATCAAACACATAGAACTATTTAGCACACGATGAAGAAAACCTGCTAAAGAACTTTCCCAGCACATTGGACAGTTTATAATTATTAATTACATTTGAATAAAGTCATATTAGCATTTGTGTTCAAAATATAAATGTTGAAATCACATACATATGACTGGTGTCATTCTATTTGTATTGTTGTGTGTCCACTAGCTTTTCTTCTCTTCAGACCAATTAAACTATTCATTTGACTAGCCAAATTCATTTCTTAAAGTGAGCCAATGATACTTTGAAACCCGAGAACAAATATAAATTTTTATGTGACCAAGCACCGTGATCTAGTCTCTCACATCGCTTAGGAATCTTGGTAAATAAAGTCTGATAGAGGTAGCCTAACGTCCCATCTATCTACATGTACAGGTCTTACTCCCCTTGTAGGATACTCGTATCTTCTCCAGGATATCATCACAGCTATTTTGTCGTTGTCATCGAAGAGCACATGTGTAATATAGGGGGATTCAAATTTAGCTCGAGGTAGGCAGTGGTGTTCCCAGGATTAGAGGGCAATAGGACAAAATGTCCTAAATCATAAAACTAATCGGACATCATGTCCTGACTACATAAACGCAATAGGACATTCAGATTGTGAAGCGAACCGATTAATGGTGCTTCTTTAGAAGACAGTGACTGAGAATAAATATGAATAAAGTAAAACAAAAACTCTGTTGTGTAAACAGTTTAAAAATGTATTATTTTGAGTGATAGCGTGCTCTTCTTTTGTCATTTGAATGACTTGACACTTCTGTTCGTTTTCTACACGAATAGGTGTGAGCAAGGCGTTTTTGTGATCCTTTGTTCGTGCATGATCTAAAAGAGCGGATTTTCAAAAGTTACTGCAACCATTAGTAAATGAATTTCTGGCAACTCTGTCTTCTAGGAGATACTGCAGAACATGAGCTCCTTTTCTCTGTCAAAACGAAGCCAAGGGAACATGGTAAACCAGCTCTGAACTAACTTTCTACTACTAGTACTAGCCCCTACTTTCGTTTCATCGCCTTCTTTCGTTTCTTTCTCACCTTCGCCTTCAGCCTGATTCCCTGACGAAGCCGAGGGCCCTGCAAGCTGAATATCAGCAGACTTGTCACAGACAGTTGTCTCTTCCTTTTTCTTCAAAAACGAGCTCAAAACAGACTGCCCTTTAGCAACACAAAGCTTTTTCTTCGGCGGCATTTTGAGCGTAGTAAGATTTTGCAGAGGAAGTATGGTGTCGGTTATTTCCCTTTCAAAAGTGTCGAGAGCTGCGACCCTTTTGTTGTTCGACGGAATGTATTAAAGAGTGATAATAGTCTAGCATTGTCCACTATTCAAACTCGTTTTAACGGTTTTGACACTCCAGTTTGTACAGATGTTTCTTGCAGTGACCGCTCTAGTCATAATACACAATACTATCGGACAATGACCGCTAATTTCGCAATAGAATCGGACATTTGACGGGACACAGGTGTTTGCATTCGGTCATTTTCCAAACGAATCGGACCATGACCGATGTCTGAGGCCTCGGGACATCACTGGTAGGGACTATGCCTCAGGTACACCTTTTTGAATATCTAGCTAAGTTTCCTGGCAATTTTCTCCAACTATAAAAATTACCGCAAGGTCTATACCTTGAGATAAACAACCTATCGAAGAGTTTGCAAGCGGGTCTTTCTGAATACGGGCCCAGAAGTAAGCAATACAAAATGTAAAATATTTGACCATAACTTTTATAAATAAATAAACAAACATATAAAATTAAATTAAATTAAAACATATTACACAGTAAAAAATGTAAAAACTTTTGAACATAATCTAAGCGATGACTGAACTTTTCAATCCGTCCAAAGAGATGGGGTTTTATGCACAAACTGGAAATGTTGAGAGAAAAACACAAATTCACACGGTTTATAATTAACAGTGATGGTAGTTTTATGGTTATGTTAATAGAGAGAACTATTTAGCAGAAATACGAAGAAGATTTGATTAAACTATAACTATGTTTCTGATGCGAAAATGTTACAATCAAAGATTATTGAATGTAAAAGAGGAACCACAAATGTTAGAAAAATCGTATGTCCATAATTTTGTTCAGTCACTCTGTCGGCTCTGTTGGAAACTTGTAGGTTTCTAGGCTGACCTTTCGTATCCAGATATTCATTATTCTCTCTTCCTCCCTCTTTCTTGTGTTCTTCTCCACCATTTCCTATTTCTCGTCTCCCGCCTCCTCCGCGTTCTTTGTGATCGTCGACACTGTCGCTGGCATTATCTTCGATAATGATTGTTTGGTTGCCATGGACCGCACTGCTCGCTAGTGCTGTATGGTTGTTGGAAACGCTAACGACGTTCTTCTCAGCTATAGTCGTCAGTTCTTCTTTCCTGCCACTTTCTTCTGATCCCTGTTCTAATGAGTCGCTTGTGACTCCAATTCCTCCGTGCTCGAGTTCTGGCGAAACGGTCGTACCTTCCCATCGTTCGCACAGCGCTCCTTGGAAGCCAGGCAGGCAGGCACACATCATGACGCCATTTTGCGTCCGTCGGCAACTTCCGCCGTTCAAGCACGCCTCTTCCTGGCACACCAAGCTCGGGGGCGGGATCTGGCACACGCTTCCGGTGTAGCCGCGCGCGCATGCGCAGTGGAAGGCGCCAGTTCCGGTTCCAATTCGGAGGCAGGTTCCGCCGTGGAAGCAAGTAATTCCGACGCACGGATCGAGCGGCGTTTCGCAGCGATGTCCCGTGAACTCCGGCCTGCACATACAAGACGGCGCGAAACCCGTGCCTCGTGTGATGCACGTGCCGTAGTTGAAGCACATGAACCCGATGCAAGGGTCAAGGGCCAGGTCGCAGTGACGTCCTGCATGACCTTGTCTACACTCGCAGTGATAGCCGTTGACACGATCCCTGCACGTTCCTCCTGCAATCCAAGCAACAGACAAAGTCGTTTTATACAATTTACTATTGTTTCATCATCGTAGCATTTTACTACAAGTAGGAGCCTACATCACTAAAAACACAGGACAACACGGACATTGTTAAGTTAAGTAGGTAGACAAACGTTGTGGGGAGTAGCTGTCTCACTTAAAGAGATAGAATGAAGTTTAATAACAGCAACCTGGACATAGCCCTTAATAGACGCCATTCTCCGGGGAGTAAGGGAAAGATAAGACAGATCTATCTGTCATTTTCCGCCGCCATTGATTTTAATTTGTGGAATAATTACTCATTGTGATAAAAACGAACACCAAAACACCTAAACTAGAATATTTCGTGTAAATTGTTACACTTCATCAGCTACACAAAAATGACGTAAAAGAACCGATGATGACGCAAAACAAGTCGCACATCTTTCTTTCTCTCTCTCTCTCTCTCTCTCTCTCTCTCTCTCTCTCTCTCTCTCTCTCTCTCTCTCTCTCTCTCTCTCTCTCTCTCTCTCTCTCTCTCTCGCTATGTCTCTTGCTCTCTCTCTCACCACTTTATACACATACATTACTATCATCAGGAGTGAAGTTAACACCACAAACATATTAAGGTTCACAGCTATCAACAGAAGCAAGCCGCTAGCAAGAGTTAGTTAGTCATTGTTTATAGGGTCCAGCGGACTGTAAAGAGCCGAATCAGGACCACAGCATTATCAAGAAGAGTACCCTCACTTGTAAAACCAGCTATGCAGTCAGTCAGTCAAAAACATTTAGTCCGTCGGGAAAGTTCGTCTGTAACTGGTGTCGCCAGAATTTCTCTCTCCGCCTGCGTAACACCACATCATCATGATGAATTTGTTCGATCGCTGTGCATCTCATGTCCTTGATTGAATGTGCAGGTAGATTGAAATGTTTAGCAACCATTGTATCTTCTTTTATATATGCTGTTCTCTTGCTGTCGTCATTGTCGTGGTGATCATTGAAGTGACTGATGTTATGTCTGTGTCCATAAAGTCTTTTTTTCAGTGTCTGACCAGTTTCTCCTACATACTGCACTTGATTACATTTAGCACAGTCAATGAGGTACACCAAGTTGGTTGAAGTGCAGCTAAGTTCACTGCAAATGTTGTGTTTGCCTCCATTAACAACACTCGTAAATGTTTTGGTTGTGTTCAAATGGTTATGGCAGACGACACATCTTTTCGCATTACATTGATGACATCCATTAGGTAGTTTCTGCGAGTGCTGTTGCTTCAACGGTTGGGACTTCTGCTGCGGCTGATGTAGCTGACACTGCTGCTGCTGCAACTCTAGTTGCTGTTGTTGCTGTGGCTGCTTTATCTGTGACTGCTGCTGCTGCGATCGCTGCTGCTGCAACTGTTGTTGTTGCGACTGCTGCTGCTGTGACTGTTGATGCTTCGACTGCTGCTGTTGTAACTGCTGTGACTGCGGCTGCGACTGCTGTAGCTGTAACTGCTGCTGCTGAGGACGATGCTGTAGCAACTGTTGTTGTTGCGACTGCTGCTGTTGCGACTGTTGATGCGTCGATTGATGCAGTTGAGCCTGTTGTGACAGTTGTTGTTGGTGTTCTTGTGTTTGCGGCTGTGGTTCCTGTGATTTGTTCTGCTGTAGCTGCTGTTGTTCGCAGTTTTTTTTTAAATCTCTTTAGGTAACTTGCTTGGCATAAGCATGCTACGCAGGTTCCTGCAGTTTTTTTCTCCAACAATGGGTGGTTCTGGAACTGCTTTTTTCATTCTGGTACTAGAATGTAGGACAGGCATGTACTCCTTGAGCCATTGTGACAGAGGGGGGTTACTAGGATTGTGTGTTATTATCACTGGAACTCTGTCTGTCTGTTGTCGTTCCTTGTAGTTCAGCGTGCTTTGTCTGGGTATTGCTGCTACCTTTTGTATGGCTTGTTTTAACAGTTTTTTTGGGTAGCCCCTTCTTTTCAATTTCTCTTCGAGTTCTTTCGCTCTTTTCATGAAAGTGGAATCGTCAGAGCAGATGCGTCGAATACGCAGGCATTGGCTGTATGGAATGGAGCGTGTACAATGTCGGGGGTGACAGCTGTGGAACGGTAGACACATGTTGGCATCAGTGGGTTTTACAAATAAATCAGTAGAGAGTTTGTTGTCATTGATATTCAAACTCACATCCAGGTATGAGATGTTGCAACAACCATAGTTTGCTGTGAATTTGATTGTCAAGTGGAGATTGTTCATCCATTGGAGAAACAGTTTAAATTGGTCTTCTCCATGAAACCATAGCATCGCAATATCATCAATGAATCTTTTCCAGCAGTTGTTGTCAATGGTCCATGGGGAGGTGGTGAGGATAGTATTCTCCACCCAGGCCATAAAAATATTGGCTATTGTAGGTGCCATGGGTGTTCCCATCGCTGTGCCAAATCTTTGTCGGTATATTTCATTGTCAAACTGGAACACATTGTTGTGGAGGACATGTTCAATAATTGGAACAAGTCGGTCTAGTGGAGGTGTCTCTGGTGCAGCGGTGTAGTGGTTTAGGGCTGCCTGAATCGACGGACCCACTTCATGGTGCGGAATGTTCGTATATAAACCCACAACATCGATCGTGACTAACAGCGCATCTTGTGGAAATGGCTCGAATGTTTGTTTCCATTCTTCAACAATCCTTAGAAAATGTGTTGTATCTTTTACAAAAGACGGCAGTTGGTGCACAACTGGTTGGAGCCAGTAGTCAACTAGCTTTGATAGGTGTTCAGTGGGTCCTCCGATTCCAGATACAATTGGGCGTCCTGGTGGATGTTCTTGACTTTTGTGAACCTTAGGAAGATGGTAGAACGTGTGGCACTTTGTGTTATTGGTATCAAGCAGTCCCCAGTTGTATGTATTGGTGTCAATATAACTTTCGTTCTTCAGTTGTTGTAAAAGTTCGTTGGATTTCTCTGCAATTTCTTTGGTGGGATCTGTGGAGAGTTTCTCATAGGTGGCTGGGTCGTTCAGTTGACGCATGGCTTCTTTTTTGTAGTCATTGAAGTCTTGGACCACTACTGCCCCACCTTTGTTAGCAGGGATGATTCGAATTGTTCTTTCTTCTACCAATTGTTTCAGCTCGTGAATTGCTTTCTGATCTGTTCGGTTAATATTTTTCTTGTTGTTGGGGACAGGTTTAAAAGCTTTAACTCTGGTTTTGATGGTAGAGCAGTATGCATCCAAGGCCTCATCCCTTCCGTTTCTAGGACACCAATATGTCTTTTTGTAGAATTTAGGTCTGGTGGAGAGTTGGGCAGGTGTGTCATCTTGTAAGAAGAACTCCTTCAGTCTTAATCTTCTCATCCCTTCACATGTGTCTTCTAATAGTTTTAGCTTGTTGATGTTGGTTGGAGTAGGGCAAAATTTGGGTCCGAGAGATAATACATGTGTTTGTTCTTCTGTCAGATGAACAGTGGACAAATTGATGACTTGCTTCTTGTCTGGTGATTGAGGAAATCTGCGAACAAATCGTCTGTTTTTCTTTCTTTTTGGATTATTGTTGGTGGTAGGGAATGTCGGGACTGTTCTCCGTGTAATTGCTGGAGGTGTTGCTGGTAACAATAGGTCTGTTGATTGTGGACCAGGTGATAGAAGGTTTTCTGGGAAATGAGATGAAGATGTTGCAGATGATGATGATGTCATTGCTGCTGCGGCTGATGATTTTGATCTCCATTGCAAGAGTCTGGCCAATTTTCTGTTTTTGCGTTGAAATAATATGGAACTTGTTACACTTTCTTTCGTTTGAAGAGTATCGATATATCTTTGGTAGCTGATAGAGTCTAATTGTGTTGCAGCGGTTGTTAAGATGGATAGTAAGTCTTGATTGAGTTTGAGTAATTTACGTTTGTAACCATCAATAATTACTCAGACAATAATTACTCAGACAAAGATGTGTACTTTACGGTTGTTAAATTACGTAGAAAGCGCTTGGCGTTCCCCACGCACATCAACAAAACGACAATACTTATAATCATCATCAGCCGCAGCTGCTGCAAGAAACAGTATATCAGCAGCAACTGTAATAGTAGTAGTAGTAGTAACAGCAGCAGCAGCAGCAGCAGTAGTAGTAGTAGTAGTAGTAGTAGTAGTAGTAGTAGTAGTAGTAGTAGTAGTAGTAGTAGTAGTAGTAGACACTAGCTTCAATTTGCTTTACGAAATATACTACTCAAAATAATACAAGGGCCACTTGGACATGTGGGTCTCTCTTTAAATCAGAAACACGAATTCAATTTATTAGTTCATCATATTTTATTGCAATCATTTCTGCATCAATAACAAAAAAGATTTGAGACATCAGTCGCTTAAAATTCGAGTAAATTCAATTTAACTGGACATACCCCTCATTTACAAAATCAAAACTTTAGAAACCAAAAATCTATAGAGTCAGTATCGGGTGTGGCCACCGTTTGCATCAATGCAGTCTTGGCATCGTTGTCTCATGGACCGTATCAGGTTATGGAGGATGTTTCCTGAGATGGCCCAACCACTCTTGCTGGAGAACTTGGGCCAGAACTTCAAGGTTAGCTCCTGGAGGGAGGTTTGCCCGTGTCTGTCGACCCAAGACATCCCACAGATGTTCTATGGGGTTCAAATCGGGTGATCGAGCCGACCAATCCATCCTTATGACGTGCTGTTGCTGCAGGAAGTCATTGACGATACGCGCTCGGCGGGGTCTGGCATTATCGTCCTGTAGTATGGCACCTTCTCCAATGGCCCGCAGAGCTGAGAGAACCCTAGCTTGTAGGACGTCATCCCTGTAGCCAAAACCGTTTAAGTTGCCATGAATTTGGAGCAGGGGTGTTCTGAAGTATCATGCGAAGCCACCCCACATCATGACAGATCCACCACCAAAGCGGTCATGCTCGCGCACCGTCGCATCAGCAAAACGCTCCCGTGGACGCCTCCAAACATTCACTCGACGGTCGTTGAAAGACAAGGAGAACCGAGACTCGTCTGTAAAGAGCACCCTTGACCAATGTTGCCTAGTCCACACCAAATGACGCCGAGCCCAGGCCAAATGCGCTGCACGGTGAGCTGGGGTGAGCAAAGGCCGTACTGCTGGTCGTCTTGATCGCAAGTTTGCCTCGTGTAGACGGTTGCGAATTGTCTGGTCGCTGACGTTAACATTGCTGGCTGCGTGAAGCTGTCTTCTGATGGTGTTTGCTGTAGCGGACCTCATCCTCAGAGCTGACAGGGTGATGAAATGGTCTTGTCTTGCAGTGGTAACGCGGGGGCGTCCGGACCTTCTTGGTTCTTGGACGCTTCCAGTGTTGTTAAAGCGCTCCCGCAACCTTCGGACAAGGGAGTGGGACACCCCCAGCAGTCTGCCAACTTCTCTCACCCCCACCCCTTCCTGAAGCCATGCAATAGCTCTGCCTCTATCCGGATCAGTCAATCGTCGCCTTGGGGGTATGGTTAGAAAGCAGCAAAAGCGCTGCCATTTATACCCAGAAAAAAGCGCCGATTGTTGAACTGAACTCACGCAATGCAATCCTTTTGCGTGCAAATCACTTTTTACTGTTGAAAAAAACTGCTTTATTAGCAAGACAACAGTAAATTAGGGTCTTTTTTTGTGTTGTAAAAATTGGGTTTGTTTTTCAACTCAGTGCAGAAAGTTCAAAACTCACACATGTGATTACTTGTCAGAATAAGATTGTCTTGAATGTGACTGTACAGGATAAGTTTTGAAATAAGCAATATAAGTGATATTATTGATAGCAGCAAAAAATAATTAAACTAAATGAAATATGAGAGTGGCCCTTCAATTATTTTGAGTAGTATATTAGGCTTAATAGTAATAATAGTAGTAGTAACAGTTGTAGTAGCGCAGAAGGAATGATAGTAGTAGTAGCAGCGCAGAAGAAATGATAGTAGTAGTAGCATCAGAAATTGCAGTAGCAGCAGCAGTAGTAGCAGCTGTAGTAGTAGCAGCAGCAGCGGTTGTACTAGCAGCAGCAGTAGAAGGAGTAGTAACAACAATAGCACTAGCACAAAAAGAGTTTTAAAAGTATACCAGACAATTTTATGATGAAAAGTATATCTTCAATTTGCTTTATGAGTTCTTGCGTCTACACCCAAGCATAAAAGAAAACCCAGCAAGCGAATGTAATATGTCTATCCTGAGTGTTTACGGTTATTATATAGTTCTAGAGACATATTACCGCTACCAAATGGTTTATGGCTGAAGATTGTGGTAGTTGAAGCACACACATAACAAGCAATCTTCAGATTACTGAAGCACACCGCAATATCAAGATCAAGAGATTATGGAAGAAACCAATAAAAATAGTGTGATTAATGAGAGTCACGACTTGAGAGAGATTACTGATGCGAAGATAATAGATCTGAGCAGAGCATCAAAAACTGTTTGGTTGATTCCCAGGAAGAAAGAAAGAAGAAAAAGTAGAGAAAAGAGGAGAGGTAGAAGAAAACTCACACGCGTATCATCATCATCATCATCATCATCATCATCATCATCATCATCATCATCATCATCATCATCATCATCATCCTTTTGCAAAAAGTCATCATCAGCAGCAGCAACATCGGCCATCATATAAGGCGGAATGAAAGTAAAAGGACAAATGAATAAGCGGATGGGAGGGAGGGAGAGAGAGAGAGAGAGAGAGAGAGAGAGAGAGAGAGAGAGAGGAAGATTGCCCATAGGAGAAGAGTGGGGGTAGGTGGCAATCAAGAGGGCCATTTCCAATAACCAGCGCTCGGTCAGCCGACAGACCCAGTCAAAATCTGTATACTATTACTGGGTATTAGAAACCCAGGGAACTTCGCGTGTGTTACAGAAAACAGAGTTAAATAGTAATTTTATTAATTAAAATCTGGGTTGTGTTTCTGTTACGTTGAAAGGCGAACGAAAGTATGTCGGAAATGCGCACGATAGATCTAATCGTTTCGTTTTGCAAAGTATTCAATAATGGAGTTTATTTACCTTTGATTTGAGTTTGCATTGTTGTTAGGAGAGGCTTTGTATAACGTTGATAATTTTCGTTAGTCGATACTGTTGTATAATTTTCTGGATCTGCGTGTTTACTCTCGATAGAAACTTCCCGATACATGTCGAAGCAAGAAGACGTTCCGGAAGGAGAAGAAAATATGTATGACGTAAGACAGTAATGACGAAGTTAGAAGCGATTGGTTAAATTGCGTCAAACGAGATTGATCCAGGTTATTCGGGAGTATCAAGAGACTATTTAAGTGCCGCGCTGTTTCAAAAATATGAGAGATTATTGTTGTTGATTGTGAGTTGGAAAGTAAATTTGAGAGTGGAAAGGCGATTGAGAATTGTATGCAGTTGTTGATGTGTGCTGAATAAAAGTGGAAAACTTCATACGTCGACTTTGTGACTTGTATGCTGTTTGAACGGGTTGCGTGGATAAACGAATCTGAGCTACACTCATCAGTACTTCAGCATTGGGGCTGAATCCACTACTGATAGAAGACACCAACATCAAACCGAGTGTAACATTTTGGGGGTCAAGCCGCGATTCACGCCATAGCCAAGGGTTCAACTGCTACAACAAGCGAGTCAACGTTACGAGAGGCAGTCATCGAGGGTAGCCGCCAACGAGTTGCGTCGAGAGGGGCCAACATACTTGGGACTACATCCGATAGATTCGGGTTGACTGCAAGGGCATGTAGTCGCTGAAGAGTTGCTCCGTGAGCGAACAACAGATCGGGACTACGTGGCTGCCGTAAGACTACGTCGAGGGACAGTCTCGGAGCTACATCGCCAGTATTAGAGAGAGCGACGAGCGGACGTCGCGTCTACTTCAGCACAGGAGCGTATACATCAACACCAGCGTGGTGCAGCGTCGCATACGACGAGGACAGCGGGGCCTGCGTCAGCGAAGGCGACTAGTGACAAGCATCAGCGCTACTGCAGAAAGCGTGCTGTTCTAGAACAGTCTAGAAAGGTACAGCACAGTCAAGAACTTTCTAGAAAAAGAACCTTCCAGTCAAGAACTTTCCAGAAAAGAACTTTCCAGAAAAGAACTTTCCAGAAGCATCAAGATGGCTGACTTCTGGCAGAGAGGGATTGAATTGAATCTGAAAGGCAAACAGCTGACGGAGTACGTCAAATGCCAGGAGAGAATATTGCGTGAAGAAAGAGAAGAACAGCGACGGCGCGAAGAACGAGAATTAGAAGAGCAGCGTCGCCGTGAAGAAAGAGAATTAGAAGAGAAGCGTCTAGAAAAGGAAGAGCAGCGTCGCCGTGAAGAAAGAGAATTTGAACTGAAGCGTCTGGAAATTGAACAGCAGCAGCAAGAAAAAGATCGTCAGTACCAGCTAGAGTTGGCGCGTATCCAAAACAATCAGCATGCGCCACAAGTCACCAACGACCATACGGCTCCAAAATTGCCAGCTTTCGTCGACGGGAAGGACCAGATTGACAGTTATCTGGCGAGGTTCGAAAGGTTCGCCGAAAGCGCTAAATGGCAACGTCAAGACTGGGCGATCATACTCAGCGCACTACTGACGGGGAAGGCGCTCGATGTCTACAGTAGACTGTCGAATAATGACGCCAAAGACTACGACGTTTTGAAAGCGGACCTATTGCAGTGCTACAACTTTACAGAAAAGGGCTACCGTAAACGCTTTCGTGAATGCCGGCCTTTTTCAGACGAGACGCCAAAGCAGTTTGTGGAGCGCCTGTCATCATATCTACACAAGTGGGTGGAATTATCAGGCAAAGGGAAGACTTACGAGAGTCTCCATGAGCTGATCGTGAGGGAACAATTACTCAACGCCTGCCCTAAGGACCTTGCGATCCACTTGGAAATACAAAAGTTGCAGACGCTAAAAGACGTTGCTGAAGCTGCTGAAAGATATCTCATCGCTCACGGGAAAACGCTGGGGCCACCCAAGGCGACGAAACCCTTTCAGAAGACTGGAAACCATGTGAACCAGGTCCAAGGGAGCCAGACGAGCCAGAGACAGACGGACTCCACGCCTCCTCCCAGGGAAGGGCATTCAAGAGGCTGTTTCACCTGCAACGCTACAGACCACAGGGCGGCTAATTGTCCTCAAAACAAAAGTAGCGGACAGCGGAGCAGTACGGACAACGCAGCGGCGGGCAACCGGCAGAGGCGGTTCTCCAATCAACGGCAAACCAGTAGATCTGACCATCAGGTGTGCGGCGGGAGCGTCATTCTTCCGAGTGAGACCGAGCGCACAGCTACCCATGCGGACGTGCAAGAGTGCATGACCGATGGCCAACTTCTCCTTGCAAACGGAAAATCCATCCCCGTCGTCGCCAGCGCAGCTGTGACCGTCCAGAACATGCCTGTTTCAAAGGGACGCGTCGGAAATCATGAAGTGACTGTCTTAAGAGACTCTGGCTGTAGTGGGGTCATCGTCAGAGAAGACCTAATCGCTAAAGAACAGTTCACTGGCGATTCAAAATGGACACTTATGGCCGACAGCAAATGTTTGAAAGCGCCAGTTGCGAAGATTCATGCCAACACCCCTTTCTACATAGGCGAAGTCGAAGCGGTTTGTCTGAAGAAGCCGCTGTATGATTTGATGATCGGGAATATCGACGGCGCGAGACGACCCGACGACCCCGATCCAGAGTGGAGTCCTGCCTCAACCCAACGCGTCGATGTTGTAGAGGAGGATCCATTGCCGTTTCCCGATGGAGACCTTACAGAGCTGCTACGGGATAATGTGGCTACTCCGGCTCAGCCCTGCCGACCAGAGATTGTCGGTGCTGTTACTACCAGGGCCCAGGCCAAGAGAGACAAGACGTCTACGCCACTGAAGGTCGCCGACAACTCTAAAGCTGCCATCGTTGACAGAGTTAAGCTGATCCAGCTCCAGGAAGCTGATAGTACTTTAAACAAGTACAGGAACCGCCAAGAACACGTGACCAAAGGCAGTGGTACGGTCTATTTTGAGGTGAAGGCCAAGATCCTGTACCGAATCTTCCAGCACCCGAGGGTCAACGGAAGGAAACCACTACGTCAAGTCTTGGTACCGTTACCCCTAAGGCGCCAGGTGATGGAAGTAGCGCATGACTCAATCATGGGAGGTCACCTGGGTATCAAGAAGACGTCGGACAGAATCCAGGCGGTGTTCTACTGGCCAGGACTTCATGCGGACGTCAGCCGTTTCTGCCGATCATGTGACATTTGCCAGAAGACCATACCTCGAGGAAGGGTCCCGAAAGTGCCTATGCAGAGGATGCCTCTGATCGACCGACCTTTCAAGAGGGTGGCCTTAGACTTAATCGGCGAAATAAGACCTCCGAGTGAAGAAGGTCATCGATGGGTACTGACTTTAGTGGACTATGCGACTCGGTACCCAGAAGCAGTGCCACTGAAGAAAATTGACACTGAGACTGTGGCAGAGGCACTGGTGGACATGTTCAGTAGACTTGGAGTGCCTGAAGAAATTCTGACAGACCTCGGGACACAGTTCGTCTCTGACTGCATGAAGGAGGTCAACAGACTGCTGAGCATCCGGCATTTGACTACGACACCCTACCATCCGATGTGCAACGGGCTTGTCGAGAAGTTCAATGCTACGCTGAAGTCCACCCTGAAGAAACTGTGCAGCGAGCAGCCCAGACAATGGCATCGCTATATCAACGCCTTACTTTTCGCCTACAGAGAAGTACCGCAGGAGTCCACCGGCTTTTCTCCGTTCGAGCTGCTGTACGGAAGAACCATCCGAGGGCCGATGCACATCCTAAAAGAACTGTGGACGAAAGAAGTAGAGACCCCAGAGGTGAAGAACAGCTACCAGTACGTGTTTGAGCTACGGGAGAAGCTGGAGCAGACTCTCGAGATAGCCAGAGAAAACCTGAAGAAATCCCAGGACTGTGGAAAGCACTACTATGATCATAGGGCTGTGAACAGGAAGTTCAAACCTGGCAACAAAGTGCTGGTGCTGCTACCTACCGATCATAATAAGTTGCTGATGCAGTGGAAAGGCCCGTACGAAGTGGAGACCGTGGTGGGGATCAACGACTATAAGGTGAAGGTCGGCCAGCATTCCAAGATATACCACGCCAACCTCCTTAAGCTGTACGTGGAGAGGCCGCCAGAGACTGTACATGCAGCAACAGCAGCTGTGACCGACGACAGCTTTGACAGCGAAGAACTGTTGGAACTGGGAGACTTCCACAGCAAAGAAGGCATCGATGATGTTAAGCTAGGACCGAGCTTGACGGAAGGTCAAACGTTGGAGCTCGAGGACCTTATGGGCGAGTTTCCCCCTAACTTCAATGATGTCCCAGGCTCTACGACTTTGGTCGAACATGAAGTCCACACCCAGACCTGGAAGGAGCATCTGCAGACCATGTGGGAGCTGTTCCACCGTCCCGCAGAAGCCAACCTGACCGTGAGACCCAGCGAATGCATTCTGGGAGCTGACAACGTCGACTGCGTCGGACATCCAACGGAAGAGGAAGACAACGGAGGATGCACTGACTCCAGGAAAGCCCACGAGATCACTGTCTTTGACCCTGGGCCGATGACAACCGCAACTGACGAGGGCGTCGTTTCCTTGCGGATGAAAAACATTGACTGTGTAGATGGAATGTGAACATTGACGATATCCAGACAGATTTGAAGATGAAAACCATTGACTCTGAGTGAATGAACTGAGAACGTTGATAGTGTTCAGACAGGCTGAAATAAGTCTTAATTCTGTACTTTGTTTGTGCATTACGTTTCAACGTTGTTGAAAGAAATTGGGTAAATTTCTTCTTGAGTGGGGGGTTATGTTACGTTGAAACGCGAACGAAAGTATGTCGGAAATGCGCACGATAGATCTAATCGTTTCGTTTTGCAAAGTATTCAATAATGGAGTTTATTTACCTTTGATTTGAGTTTGCATTGTTGTTAGGAGAGGCTTTGTATAACGTTGATAATTTTCGTTAGTCGATACTGTTGTATAATTTTCTGGATCTGCGTGTTTACTCTCGATAGAAACTTCCCGATACATGTCGAAGCAAGAAGACGTTCCGGAAGGAGAAGAAAATATGTATGACGTAAGACAGTAATGACGAAGTTAGAAGCGATTGGTTAAATTGCGTCAAACGAGATTGATCCAGGTTATTCGGGAGTATCAAGAGACTATTTAAGTGCCGCGCTGTTTCAAAAATAGGAGAGATTATTGTTGTTGATTGTGAGTTGGAAAGTAAATTTGAGAGTGGAAAGGCGATTGAGAATTGTATGCAGTTGTTGATGTGTGCTGAATAAAAGTGGGAAACTTCATACGTCGACTTTGTGACTTGTATGCTGTTTGAACGGGTTGCGTGGATAAACGAATCTGAGCTACACTCATCAGTACTTCAGCATTGGGGCTGAATCCACTACTGATAGAAGACACCAACATCAAACCGAGTGTAACAGTTTCCCTGCCGACTGGACGGTCCCATTCCAGTACCGTGAGATCTAAAAAGGTCTACTAATATATTTGGTTTATTGCATAACCTCTCCAAAAAGAAACAGTTGCCACAACCACTATTGTACTATTAGGAGAAGGAATGTAAATTTATTTTGTAGAAGAAGAAGAAGAAGAAGAAGAACAAGACCAAGAAAAGCAAGAAGAAGAAGAAGAAGAAGAAAAAGAGGATTACATTACATTACATGGTTATTGCTTTAGGTCCAGCGGACTCTTCCGAGCCAAATCAGGACCAGAGAAGTGAAAGAGGACTCACCCATATCCGCATAAAAGATCTGCCGAAACAACCCTAGTGGTAACACTGAAGGCAATCTACCAGCCGGTCACTTTACAATAAAGACATCCCACGCTGGGGACGCTGAGGCTATACTTTAATTTATTGAACCCCCGTTTGCAAAAACAAAATAGAATACAAACATCATTATACAATATCAACAAAACACATACATATAAAATGCCTACATTGCCAAATAATAACATCATAGGAAGCCACAGTGACCGTTTGGCAGAAAGCATCCAATATTCCCAAGCTGATCCAACAGACCTCACACACAAATGAGGAGCTTTGTCCCGGAAGAGTTTTCAAGAAAATTGGTGGCGACTGGTCTAGCGAAGAAGAAGATAGTATAGTTGAATGATAGAACAGAGTAGGAATGAGAAAGAACAAAGGAGAAAGACAGTGACAGTGGGAATTTAAAGCACTAAATTTCCAGAAAGTGGGGATACTATTTATACTGAAACCCCCGTGGGGGGGGGGGAAGAGGATGATGAAGAGCAGGAGGGGAAGGATGTGTGTGTAGTAGGCTGCAATTCAGGAAAAGCAAACTTAAGTTTATTATTGAACCTCCCCGTTTCACTTCATCTACGGAAAAAAATCTCCATATTTTTGTGTCCGGATCTAAAAGCAACCACACTTTTTACTGTTACTCCACAACGACGGTTGATAAAACGACAGAATAACAATAGGAAGTGTGCAAGAGTAACCTTCAATGCGAGTACAGATTTCTATCAAGCAAAGCATGGGTCATTGTACTGAACAACTGCACGACTCCGTGGTGAAAATAAAGAAGCATCTTACAGCCCATGGTCTCAGATTTTCTGTATACGTTGGCCAATGGAAGTTGCCCATGACTCATCACCACTGACGTAGGCAATAAATAGATATATATCAAGAGTTCAACTCATGCTCTGAACCAGCGGAATATGACGTTGCGGCACTTGGCCAGTAACATTATTTTCTCCACCCATCGACCCACGGCGTCACCCCAATCCTACTTCTTCCTCATTACAAATCCCGCATTTCCGAAATCACCCCACCCCAAAGTCTCAGCTATCTCTGTCTCTGTCTCTTTCTGTCTCTGTCTCTTTCTGTCTCTTTCTGTCTCTTTCTGTCTCTGTCTCTTTCTGTCTCTTTCTGTCTCTGTCTCTTTCTGTCTCTTTCTGTCTCTGTCTCTTTCTGTCTCTTTCTGTCTCTTTCTCTGTCTCTGTCTCTTTCTCGGTCTCTGTCTCTGTCTCTTTCTCGGTCTCTGTCTCGGTCTCGGTCTCTGTCTCTCTCTCGGTCTCGGTCTCTGTCTCTCTCTCGGTCTCGGTCTCTGTCTCTCTCTCGGTCTCGGTCTCTGTCTCTCTCTCGGTCTCGGTCTCTGTCTCTCTCTCGGTCTCGGTCTCTGTCTCTCTCTCGGTCTCGGTCTCTGTCTCTCTCTCGGTCTCGGTCTCTGTCTCTCTCTCGGTCTCGGTCTCGGTCTCTCTCTCGGTCTCGGTCTCGGTCTCTGTCTCTCTCTCGGTCTCGGTCTCTCTCTCGGTCTCGGTCTCTCTCTCGGTCTCGGTCTCTCTCTCGGTCTCTGTCTCTCTCTCGGTCTCGGTCTCTGTCTCTCTCTCGGTCTCGGTCTCTGTCTCTCTCTCGGTCTCGGTCTCTCTCTCTCTCTCGGTCTCGGTCTCTCTCTCTCTCTCTCGGTCTCTCTCTCTCTCTCGGTCTCGGTCTCTCTCTCTCTCTCGGTCTCTCTCTCTCTCTCGGTCTCGGTCTCTCTCTCTCTCGGTCTCGGTCTCTCTCTCTCTCTCGGTCTCGGTCTCTGTCTCTCTCTCGGTCTCGGTCTCTGTCTCTCTCTCGGTCTCTCTCTCTCTCTCTCGGTCTCTCTCTCTCTCTCTCGGTCTCGGTCTCTCTCTCTCGGTCTCTCTCTCTCTCTCGGTCTCGGTCTCTCTCTCTCTTCCTCGGTCTCGGTCTCTCTCTCTCTCGGTCTCTCTCTCTCTCTCGGTCTCGGTCTCTCTCTCTCTCTCTCGGTCTCGGTCTCTCTCTCTCTCTCTCGGTCTCTCTCTCTCTCTCGGTCTCGGTCTCTCTCTCTCTCTCTCGGTCTCGGTCTCTCTCTCTCTCTCTCAGTCTCGGTCTCTCTCTCTCTCTCTCGGTCTCTCTCTCTCTCTCGGTCTCTCTCTCTCTCTCGGTCTCGGTCTCTCTCTCTCTCTTGGTCTCTCTCTCTCTCTCGGTCTCGGTCTCTCTCGGTCTCTCTCTCTCTCTCGGTCTCGGTCTCTCTCTCTCTCTCTCTCTCTCTCGGTCTCTCTCTTTTTTCTCGGTCTCTCTCGGTCTCTCTCGGTCTCGGTCTCTCTCTCTCTCTCGGTCTCGGTCTCTCTCTCGGTCTCGGTCTCTCTCTCGGTCTCGGTCTCTCTCTCGGTCTCGGTCTCTCTCTCTCGGTCTCGGTCTCTCTCTCTCGGTCTCTCTCTCTCGGTCTCGGTCTCTCGGTCTCGGTCTCGGTCTCTCGGTCTCTCGGTCTCGGTCTCGGTCTCTGTCTCTGTCTCTGTCTCGGTCTCGGTCTCGGTCTCTCTCTCGGTCTCGGTCTCTCTCTCGGTCTCGGTCTCTCTCTCGGTCTCGCGGTCTCGGTCTCGCGGTCTCGGTCTCTCGGTCTCGGTCTCTCGGTCTCGGTCTCTCGGTCTCGGTCTCTCGGTCTCTCGGTCTCTCTCTCTCTCTCTCTCTCTCTCTCTCTCTCTCTCTCTCTCTCTCTCTCTCTCTCTCTCTCTCTCTCTCTCTCTCTCTCTCTCTCTGAGGCCAAGACTTTTCAGCAAACAACAACATCGATTTCTCAAGGGTTCAACTTTAGTTTCTAACCCTGCTTACATGTTCCAGCATCTCTTGGCTAGCAACAATACTATTCTCCCAATACCCCCCCCCCCCCTCCGTTCTTCCGACACCCTCCACTTCTTTCATTTGGACCTAGAAATAAGTGATCGGTTATCGTCATCTAACCTGTCACAGTCGTTTACAATTATAAAAAAAAGTCCACTTAAATCTGTTTAAAAAAATTATTTGTATACGTACAAATCGATGTATTTCTTCCTAACTTTGTGGTGCTGAATATGTTTTTCTTTCACTGGCCATCGTACAAGAGCCATTGCAGTTGTCGTATTCTTTTCATACCAGTAAGTTTTCCAAAACCTGAACTTGCCCATGAAACCATACACATACACACACGCACACGCACACAGAACCACCAACTACAATTATTCACTACTTGTACGTTTTCCTATGAGCCATAGTTGGAAGTGTGTGTGTGTAAGTAGGTGTGTGTGTGTGTAGGTGAGTGGGGGTGGGAGGGGGGAAGAGAGACAGACAGACAGACAGAGACAAATAGAGAGACAGAGAGAACAAAGGTAAATAAAGATACAGACAGGCAGACAGACAAATAGAGGTAAATAAATATCAAACGTCAGATAAAACTTTTAAACTTTAAGTCGGAGAAAAGGACAAAATAACGATAGATAGAGAACAGGATTTTTATTAAACCTGAGAGGGATGACCCCCAGTGGCAAGGATGAGTCAGCGATGAGTCATGGAAATCTTGTAATATTAGCTTTTCCTGAAAACTTTCCGCAATACGGTAGCATTACAAGGTGGTATTGAGGGGAAAACGTTCCTTCTCCACAAACTTCACTTCGCCATTGGGGAGGAAAGTTACAGATAAATACAAACGAGATATTATAGAATCAATGTAATTTAATTCTTTCGAATCAATTCATCTCCCTGCATGAGAGTAACTAGTCATATCCGTCAATATATAAAGTTGAAATGATCATCCTGCAGGGATTTTACTTAAACCGCCAGAGACGCTCACTAAAGAGCATAAAGGATAAAGAAGGTGAGCTCCGTTCTCACAAATCTTAAATGTACTATGTTTTGTCAGACATTCGCTTGCCGGTTTCAACATAAGTTAAGCAAGAAATTAATTTCACGAGCAATAGCAAAAACAAAACAATAACCACCAAATATTCAACAACTAACCAAGCAAACAGAAACCGGAATAGGGGTTATTCATATTGGCGAAACGGCAATACCTCATTGTTTTACTGCTGTTTCTCCGCCGCACGGATGTCGCAAAATTAATATTTTTTTCTTCAGAGGTCCTATTTCGACTTTGTAGATCGCTGGACTCTTTCGACAACGATGAACTAACATCTTCAAACAGATATTCTCAGGCAGAAATTGGTCTTACCGTTTCTACAAGGGTTGGACAGACATTCGTCGATCTCTTTCTCGCACCACGTGCCAGTGAATCCGGGCCTGCACATACAGCTGTATTGGGGGCCTTTTCTCGTGCACGTGCCATTGTTTCGGCACGAGACTGGTCCGCACGTGATCGCTGCGTGCTCGCAACGTGGGCCTTCATAACCTTGACGACATCGACATGACCGTTCTCCTCCAACCATCTGCAACAACGAAGTCATTCGAATTAAACTGGAAATAAAACTCAAAAGCTAAATGTTCGATTCCCTGTCACGAACTGGCTAGTATTAACTCTGCTTATTTTAATATTTAGCTTGGTTAGTATATATAATATTAGAATTTCAAAGTTAGGAGCAGACGATGAAAGTAATCAAGCGTAGCGGTAGCATACTGCCGATCATACACACAGTGATAGTTGACGCTGGCTGAGGCCATGACATCATCGTAATTACGAGAGTCGTAAACATTTTAACCAATGGGAGCTTACGCAAAGCGGTTCGAGCCAGTTTGACTGGGTCCAAACCTAGCTTATCTTTGGTCAGTTGGGAGGAATACACCGAAGTGTTAACAGCTAGAAAGCTGACAGAGAAATCTCTTCACTCATAGACCAGGAAGCAGGACTTTAGAATCTCAGAATTCTATTTAGTCATCACGGGCCTGAACTTGTCAAACAGGTAAATGAACACCCTTCTGTTTCATCGTGATATGTTTATATTATTGTGGAAATTATGTTTGTGGAATTTGCTATGCATAAATGTGAATTATTAATCCGAATTTGCCGTACCACGTGGAAGAGCCGACCACGAGCCGAAACACGACCGGTTGCGCCGCCATGTTGTATCCCGTACGGAACCACTGTTGTTTAACTTATATGTATGTTTGCAGACCAGTGGCTGTACCCGTGAATGTTTATAATATTATTAATTCTGTATGTGTATAGTTAGACACGATTGATATTTATGTATGTATAGGAATTTAGAGTGAGATTCCAGTGGACCCCGGAAGTAGCAGAATGTTCGTCGCTTATGTATAGAGATGTGGAGCTATCACTGAGGGCTACTTGGCTTTCAGTGAGACGCTCTGCACAAACCGATTATTCAGGGTTGTGCAGAATTTCGTCTCTTATATTACAGACGGGCAGGCGAGCTATCCCGAGCTATCCTGTGCACCCCACTCCACAGAAACGACTAGTTGGTTGAGGATCCTCTACCGCACAAGACGGAAAGGGCTACCCTGTAAAACACCCTGTCAGACCCCACAGCGTGGCAAGGGAACCCAACTACACAACGACAAAGGTGGACCAGAAGCTACCTCACAGAAGGACTTCGACCGCACCATCAGAAAGTTAAGTGCAAAAACGAAGGTGCACTTAAACTGATCAATACAGGACCACAGTAGTCCAACTCTTCAGAAACTGTAAAACGGACCACAGTAGTCCAAATCTACATGAAATATACTAGCAAAGTGCCCGAGGAAGAAATAACAGCTGCATAGACTATCAGCGATCGAACTATTAGCAGTGACTGAGACTTTTTAAGTTAGATTAGTACTTAGAGAATCTTGTATAGAGTAGAAGAAATAAATGTGTGATTTTAACTGTTATCAAGTGGCTGGACTACATATGATTCATAGCCGTGTGAAAGCTAGTGTGACAGTAATCTTTTACCATTTTTCTATCTATTTCTGTACCCCAACCTTAACACAGAACGAGCTAAACACATAAATTTATTAAAGTAATTCATAGGGTGACTTACTAGCAGTTCCCACCGAATAAACGTGAGGGTCCATAATTCCATTGTGCAGAGCCCATAAACCCCACGTGACATTCCCTTCCACCCGAAACAAAATCAAATGTGCCTTGATCATGGTCAATGGATTTGATGCGGCGTGTTCATCATCATCATCATCATCATCATCATCATCATCATCATCATCATCATCATCATCATCATCATCATCATCAACATCATCATCATCATCATCATCATCATCATCATCATCATCATCATCAACCAACCAAACAAAACTCAAACATGTATTTGAATATTGTGTTAAACAGGTTCTAACAAACACTAATGATCAGCATGGACACAAGCCAAACCACCTGCCATATCCAGTCGCAATTTACAGGTAGCTGGCCGACGTTTAATATTATGGAATTCCCCTTGTAAAATATTTATTTGCGATATTTTTCGTTGATATTTTTACCACTTTCAGCTAAATAATCTGTAAATAGAAGCATACTTTCTAAATAATCATTTGTTTACAAACAATGTAAGATTTATCTAAATAGTTCAGTTCAGTGGGTAGATTACCGTCCCCGGACACGATAGCGTATAGGGGACTTTCTCTAAATAATATATTGTCTCCATAAATAACTTATTATTTATTTAAACAATACGTTGTTTACGTAAAATAAATAATAATATTGATAAATAAGACATTGTTTCTAAATAAAAAAATATATTTCCCTATATTACGCATTATTTAGCAGATTGTGTTAAATAATGTATTATTTAGAAACGTTTACCTAAATAATGCATTATTTAGCAGAATTTGCCAACTAAACATTAATTAGAAGAAGTTGCTAAATAATGCATTATTTACATAAACAATCCATTGTTTAAGGATTGCAATTTTCATTATTTAGGAGATTCCAGGATTCGCTTGAAAACTTGGTTTTTATAATTTTACTGCTTTCCATAATTAAATGCAAGGTCTTTCAAAGATTGTGTATCAAAATGTGTGATAATTATTTAATTTTTAACATTAATTACTCCACAAATTCGAAGATAAACTGTATGTAACCTCCCAAACACAAAAGATCAAGGTCAGTTTTTGTGCGGGAGTGATAAGTTTTTTTAGTATCCCGTCAGCAAAAAAGCTTTATTTTTGTATTTATTTACCTACAATATGTGTTGAGACTGTGTTTCGGTTTCTTCTTTTAAGTTGAATTATGTTTTCATTTTAAACGGAAAGTTTCAGCTTATTCGAAACTACCAGGCGTAAGTACTCTGAAGGTAAGAACGCCAAAGCAGAAATAATGATGGCTCTTTACTGGAGCTGTCACCGAGGTAGTCTCGTATAATAATACTATTGCGAAGGAATAACAAAATCGAGTGAAATAAAGTAGCCTCATTTTGAATCGCAAACCAGCTTAAAATCACTAATTTGCAATTTTATTTATTTCTACCACACAACTTCACAGTAATACGACAGGTACCTTCGAATCCTTTAAATAATGAAAATCGCTTTCCTTAAACAATGAATTGTTTACGTAAATAATGCATTATTTAACATCTTATAAATAATATATTATTTAGCAAATTCAGCATAATAATACATTACATAGGTAAAAGAATCATTAGTTAGAAACGTTTCTAAATAATACATTAATTAAAACAATCCGCTAAATAATGCATTATATAGGTAAATAATTCCTTATTTAGCAACAATGCATTAGTTACCTATATCATGAGTTATTTACGTAAACAATATATTGTTTAGGTAAATAATAAGTTATTTACGGAGAAAATATATTATTTAGAAAAATCTTACATTGTTTGTAAACAAACGATTATTTAGAAAATATGCTTCTAAATAAATATTATTTAGCACGAAGTGGTGAAAATAAATATTTTACAAAGGGAATTTCATACAATTTTGCCTCGGAAGTCTTCTTGCATACTATATTCTACAAAGGTTTGCTTTTCTAAATACTATAAATAGATCAGGTTTAACATTAAGTAATCCCTATAGCATTTTAACATACAGTAATGTCCGTCAGTTCTGAAAACATGGTAATCCCAAACCTCAAACAAATCTTATTACCATGCATTCGCCGTGGTTGAGGCAAAATCCATGGTAACACACAGAGTGCTGGCAATCTGGTCCTCCGAATCCAATTGTGCAGGTGCACGTGTAATTTGTGGTGGAATCGTAGGAGCACGTTCCTCCATTCTTACATGGGCCGTACCTTTCGCAGTAGTAGTTGTCTGGAAAGAAGCAGTAGGTGAATACAAAACTATAAATAAACAACATTCAGCTAGCCAGGCAAATAAACCAGCAAATCAATCAATGAAACGGTCTGAGGGGCGAGCACAGGTGGCATTCTCAACAAAGCAGCTTAGAAGCGTATTCGGACACGAAATATCATTATACATTTTAAATAAGCTCTAGAATACTATACTAATATCAATACATTATATACCACGGTCTTTAGACTACAGACAAAAGAGCTAATAACCCTCACTCACCAATAACAAGCAATTGTCTGCTCACCGCAAGGCATGCGCCAACACACAATTCTCAAGAACATTCTAGAATAGCAGAATGTTGAAGGGCCCCAAGATAACACATTTCAGCGCCACAGATTATTTTCAAATTCACAGTGAGTGTTGCACAACCGAAAAAAAATGACCGCAAGTTAAACAAAACTTTTTTTTTATAAGCAAGATATATACAAATAAATGCGTTCATTTGTTTATATGCCTATCAATAGCATCAACATTGAGTCTAAAAATAGTGTGCATAGTAGCCACGGTTGTCTGTTTGCATAACAAAGAAGAGACGCTGAAAAAAATTCAAAGCGTAGCGGTCTGTTTAGCCTAAGCAACGATCGATTGACCATTAAATAATCTTTTTATGTGACAACTCAATTACTTAAGTAAAAATCGCTGTCACAAAAACAACAACAAAACATTCTTGCTACCCTAGGTCCTTTAAGAAATTCTACCGATAAGACATCATTCATCCCCATTTACCTATATTACACAACGACCCGCTCCAGCCCTCGTGACAAAGACATTGCCAGGCCGTGGTGCAGTAGCCATGGAGACACTCAGGAAATGTCTGGCACTGGGTGCATAGAGACCCTCTCCACCCAGGATGACACAAACACTGGTTGGGTTTCTCGCAGAACCCGTGGGCGCATTCATCGATGCATTGGGCTGTGGAGGGATGTACACATACAGAGAATTAATAATTGTATTGACGTTAAGTTTTACGAAAATGACAAGAAATTGAAGAAATGTGAAATAGTACAGGTAGACTATTGACAATTTGTATTGTAGGCTGTAGAAATGTCCAATAACAGGATAGTGTCATGTTACTGGAAGAGAATATTGGCGACAGGGAGTTAGCGTGCAAGTGACGTGGGGTTATGACCTAAATGGTGGAGGCAGGGAAGGAGGAGGTGATGGTGGGGGCGGTGGTTGTAAATAATCGACTTTCTGTGTTAACGTTAGGAGAACCATAGTTATAAAACTCGGTAATTAGAAAAAGAATTAACGGCAAGAAAAATCATACTGGTTGAAAAGAAGAAGAAGAAGAAGAAGAAGAAGAAGAAGAAGAAGAAGAAGAAGAAGAAGAAGAAGAAGAAGAGGAAGAAGAAGAAGAAGAAGAAGAAGAAGAAGAAGAAGAAGAAGAAGAAGAAGAAGAAGAAGAAGAAGAAGAAGAAGACGTGTTCACTCATTAAATTAATTAACGAACAAACGAAAGTTACCTCTATCGCAAGACTCTCCTTCCCATCCAGGCAAGCATATTCGCGACCCGTCTGCGTCACACCCGTAATGCCCAAATATGGGATCGTCGCTCTCTCTGCATAATACGTCACATCCTGTTCCGTAGTAGTTTCGGTCGCACATGACCCGGAAGCGGAAGGTGAGGTCAGTATTTGTGGATGACGTAGTGTGGTTCTGCCAAAGATCAGAGGGGAAAAGTGTTCCACTCTCTACCCCGACCGCGATCAGGTGACGTCTGTCTGCACATCACGTGAGCACAGTGAATGATTTATTAATTAAATGTAAGATTTCGGGGAAGGAATGAACGTAGCATAAAACTGCACAACAGATACTTTAAAATACTTTTTCACTTCGCGACAAATGTGCATTATTAAAGAAAAGCAGAACCCTTACCCACCTTGGATGCTTTTGTTCTCATATTCATCGTGCCAAGCCTCTACCACCACGGTAAATGTTTTCTGAAATTAAAACAAAACAATTACAAAAGAGGGGGTAGGATCATCGTCTTCGGTTTCACTGTCGTCATCGTCGTCATCGTCATCATCATCATTATCATCATCATCATCATCATCATCATCATCATCATCATCATCATCATCATCATCAATCATCCATTCATCATAAATCATCCATCCATCATCAATCATCCATCCATCCATCATCCATCCATCAATCATCATCCATCAATCATCATCCATCTTTTATTTTCCTCCTCCTCCTTCTCCTCCTCCTCCTCCTCCTCCTCCTCCTCCTCATCATCATCGGTTTCACAGTTTTCGTGGTCATCGTCGTCGTCCTCTTCTTCCTCTTCATCATCATCATAGCCATCATCATCATCGTCTTTCTACTCCTCATCATCAGGCTACAGTCAACAAGCCTCACAACCATGTTGTACTATAATGCTCACAGGCCAAGAAAACGTGAAGGGTATAGGCACAACTGTAGCCGGGTCTACCGTTCCTCCGTTTGGCTTCCGTTCTTGCCAAGTGCCAAAGGGGTCCAGTGTATTCCCTCCCAGCACTGGGGATACAGCGCTACCGTAAGTGCACATATACGGCCGCATCATCCATGAGTCCATCTTGTCAACTGGGGGTGGATCCTGTTTGAAAATTTAGAAAATTTAGATGAAAAGAAGTAGGGTAGAGGAAGAAAGGTTGCTGGATGACGATTTTTTTTCAACAAGGACGGCAAACACTCTTTAGGTGCACATGTACCATCCCAGGGGCCATCCTTAACAATGTGTGAGGCCTGTTGTGAAAAAAAAAATAATAAAAAAATAAGTTAAACCAGGCACAGAAGAAATCTTGCCTATAAGAAAAATCCTGACCACATCGTCACGTGCTGTGACATATTGTGTACTGTTACTAGTACTATATGCTAACAGATGCCGTTTACGACACCTTTCCTTCACATGCTGAATCTTAATATACAACGTAAAAGCACCAAATGTTTTCAAATAAACACACGCGGCTCATGTTAACAGCGGTAAATAATATGATATAAAAACATGACATAGGCCTAATATTACATTCACGGGAAAATGTATTTATAAAAGATGCTTTTATGCGTGTAATGCTTTGAGCAGACCTTTTAGTTTCTAATTGGGCGTTATAAAATCCATTATTATTTATTATTAACATAATCCTCTTACCTGCAGATGCGAAAGACAGACACGTAGGAAGGTGCGACACTCCCCTTCACACTCCCATTCTCCTTCTTTGCTTCCCCCTTCTTCCTCACCTCCCTCTCCTCCTCCATCTGTGTACTCTTCGTCATAAGAAAAGCCATCTTTCCCGCTCAGTCTGTTGTGGTTTTGACCGTATTCCGGGTCGACGACGTCATTTGATTTGATGACGTCATTACTCTTGGTGACGATGCGGTTGCTGTGACGTGAGCAGCAGAGACCTTCGTGCGTCAGACCCCAGCCGTTAATAAGGGCTGTCAGCTGAACCTCGAAGACCCCTGTACTATTTCCCTAGAAAAACCAAAACAAAAATAATGCCCCATTACCGATAGCTCATTATAGATTAATTATAGACATTAACCTGATTAGGCCTACAGAGCTTATCGAATGAACTTCGCCAAAACCTCATTGCCTACATGTCTGTTCGGTTCCAGTGTAATTTTATGAGTTAAAATAGCATAAACGTTCTCCGTAGGAAATGAATCTTCAAGGATTTTTGCAAAGGAAAAATCGTTAAGCCGGTCGGTTTTGTTCGGTAATTGCGAAATTTTATAACAGTGATCAGACCATGTGTTAATTAAAAAATTTGTTAAAAGACGGAGAAGTCGACGCACAGAAAGATAAGGTAAGATAGGACAAAATAAGATAAGAATGTTATTTCCAACAGTAAAAGAAAGTGTAAGCGCTGTGAGAGCAATAGCCTATGACATCTTACACTTTGGGCTTATACAAGCATGCTACTTTTCCTGGAATTCCAGGAATTCCGGGAGATCGATCTTTGGCTTTCCGGGTGATTGAACAATTTCCGGGAGTATTAAAAAAATCCGTGTCGAAAAAAAAATGCAAGCGTTCTTATCACGGTAGGCGATATCAGCGGCATTCGTCTGCTAGACGATCATATCAAAGCGGCGTTGTGATTGGCTAGCTAAATTTATCTCACCAATCAGATTGCTTCTCTCTTACGTGATTCGCTCTGTGTTATAGCCAGTTGTTTCCCTTTGATTTTTGACAGTGTTCACCACGATTCTCTGTTTTTTTAAGTTTGATAACGTGTGGAAGCGTTTTTGTGATGATAAATAGGCTTACTACTAATAGTAGCATAGTATCAAAATGTTTCGAACCGACATTGTAATAAGAAACACAGTAGGAGACTGGGACAAAGGTCTCAAAAACACGTGGCGTTGGGACTAGCTGCAGAGAACACTGGATTATGAAGTAAAAGTTGTCGGAAAAGAACAAGAAAAAAGAAGTACGTCGAGAAATTTGGCGACCACATCGAAAAGCTTAAGGTTCCGGGCAAAGCTTACTGTACACTGTGCCGGACTGAAATAAGTTATGGCGGTTCTGGAGCAGCTGACTTGGCAGGCCATCTTAAGTCCAAGAGGCACAGAGAGAAGAAGATCGAATTGGAGAAGAATACTCATCTTCCATTTTACAAAAAGCAATCGAAGAAAACATGACTTTGTAAAAAGAACACTTTTAAACTCAAGGTTAGTTTATTTTGTTCACTCTTCTGAGGACTGATGTTATTTCTAAATGACAGACTATAATACAATAATGTTAACAGACATGTAGGCATACCAGTGTCATTTCTTGTATATAGTTTAAACTAAAATGTTTGGGTTTTTTTCGTCTTTGTTGATTGATTTTTCGTCTCTCAAAAAGTGCTCAAAATGTGCCAAATTGCACAGATTTTAACTTTAAAAAAAAAAATTCCGGAGGGGCATGCCCCCGGCCCCCCCTAGGGGTCTCGCCTGCTTTGCAGGCTCGCTCTCGGGGCTCTGCTAATCCTTCCAAAATTTTCCTGGAAAACAAAATTTTCAGAGTAGCATGCCTGTTATAACAACTATTTAAGTAGAATAGTTATAGTAAATTAACAATAACATAGAACAAAACAACATCATAAACTAACAAAAAGAAGCAGAAATAATCACAACCACAATTCACAATATTTTATTGCTTAACCTTAAATCCCACCACATCACATCACCTTACATCACACCACACCCCACTACACCACATCACATCATATGGTATAGTATCGTATCGCGTCGTGTGGTGTCGTGTCATCTGTGGTGCCCCTACGACCTCCGTGTTATGGGATAGGACAGGATAGGATAGGATACGATAGGTTGAAAATAACCCGAACAGAACAGTTTACGAGACTGTACATAAGAAAAGAAGAGATTAATTCTTTAATCTTCGATAACTGATCAGTTATGTCACAGTTAGTTTGACAAACGTTAATAATATATTCAATCCAAAACACATTCTTTTCTAAAGTTGAATGAGAGAGAGAGAGAGAGAGAGAGAGAGAGAGAGAGAGAGAGAGAGAGAGAGAGAGAGAGAGAGAGAGAGAGTTCACCTTTCAAACAATGTTCAATGAAGGAAACAGAAGTGGCCGTGTGTAGACACGGGGTAAGTAGAAGAGAACAGATTTCCCTGTAAAGTGTCGTACAGAAGGAAACACTATTCCCTATGATGGACAAATTGCGACTTTGATGAGAGAGAGAGAGAGAGAGAGAGAGAGAGAGAGAGAGAGAGAGAGAGAGAGAGAGAGAGAGAGAGAGAGAGAGAGAGAGAGAGAGAGAGAGAGAGAGAGAGAGAGAGAGAGGGGTAAAAAGAGGAAGGCAGAAAACAAAGTGACAGTGAAAAAACGATCAAAGGAAACGGCATGGCGGTAATGCACTTGCACTGACGTGAACCTTCACCTGTCTCTGTGGTGTTTTGTTATCTCCCTTCTACTCTCTCCAGCCGTTACCTCCCCTTATTTCTCTCTCTCTCTCTCTCTCTCTCTCTCTCTCTCTCTCTCTCTCTCTCTCTCTCTCTCTGTGTCACACACACACGTATACACGCACACACTCTCTCTGTCACACACACACACACACACATGCCCACATACACACACACTCCCATCCTCTAATACGATTTTCAAATCCAATTCAAATAGAACTGGGGGGAATCGGGTGGATCTTGGGGGAATCGGGTGGATCTTGGCAATCAGAAATAGATACCCCCTAACAGGCGCATGTTCACTTTTGTTTTAAGATTAGAAAAGGAAAAAAATCTAATTCAACAGCATCGTGCAGCAGTATCAAGCATGCACTGACATGAGGTGTAACCAACATATCAAAGCTCAGCTTTTCTTGATCTGGTACAAAGCAGACATGATAGCAAACAGCGACACGCCTCCGTGTAGAACTCTCCGCAGGAAAAGCAAAGGATCATAGGAGTCTGGGTAATAGTGACGTCAGAAAATGACTCTTATAAGGACGTGTCATCGATGAGATCATTAGTTACGTGCAAAGTGTAGCAAGTCTTACAGACGCAAAGGTGCATCACACTAATTTCTATTCATGTTCATTGTCTAGCCTAGCTCCAACCTGAAGTTGTTTCTCGCAGAAATCTATTCACTATCTAATGCATAAAAAATAATAGCAATTGTTATATCCTATATTAAAAAGTAGTTCCAATATATAAAATATATGCGTAAGAATGACCGCACACACGTAACTAACATCGTCTTCTTCATCTCCACCATCCTCCTCCTCCTTCAATATTCACAACAAATCATCCCTTCACTTCAGCAATATAAGAGAGAAGAAGAAAAGATAACCCTGGGTACCCCCTACACTTCCTGCAGATGGGGCAAGATAAAGCAGATACAGCACTCAAAAGCCTATTTACTACTGTCGTACAACAAACCTGAAGTAAATCTTCACTATGTGATGGGCCCTTTCATGTCTAGATGCAATGGAAACAAAGATATCCTTTATCTGGATTTTATTTTCTCTGCCGTGTCCACTAGCGCAGTAAGGCCGATGCTGGTGGAAGAGTCTTCACCTAACCTTTTGGTCGTTGGGGATCTGGAGAGAAACTTTAGAAACGTCCATTTTCGCATGGTCAGCTTTGTGAAGGTGGTCTCATCTTCTATCTCTCGCTGCTTCGGCTTCCAATGTTGTAAAGAGAGCACGCACGACAGGCGGTCCTGGAGCATACATGTACAACGGGGCACGCACAAATTAACAATTGTAAAAGACTTTAAATACACAACCAGATACAGAGTAAAGTGCGCTTGTTGTTACAAGAAGAAGAGGAAGAAGAGGAGGAAGAAGAAAAAGAAGAAGATAAAGATGAAGAAGATGATGATGATGGTGGTGATGATGATGATGATGATGGTGATGATGCTGGTGGTGGTGGTGATGATGATAATACAGATGAAGAGGAAGAAGAAGAAGCAGAAGATGAAGATGAAGATGATGATGATGATGATGATGATGATGATGATGATGATGATGATGATGATGATGATGATGAAGAGGAAGAAGTTAAACGTAAAATTCAAAGGCCAAGACTTCTTTTATTATCTCCTCCACAGGTCGTAAGTAAAATCAAGTTGGCAGGCCAAATTATTTTTTTTACGAGATGTCTGATTGGCCAGAATTCGTTCTCTTTTGTTCTGTATACTACGATTCCTACTGTTGCACGTAGGACGAACACTCACCAAAGGAGTCAAAGTCACATAAGTGCGAGAGCATCATACACAGGAACGTACGCACACCAGACAGACAAACACACAAATACACACAAACAACACACGAACGCATCCATCCACTTGCGCCCTGGCCCAGAGCACTTACTCGTAGGCCTCACTACAATACTTCCATAATCACCAAGGTCTATCGCTCTCAATTTCTGTTTGAGCGACTGCCCCCTCTCATTCCCCCTTTTTGCCCTCCCTCTTCCCATCACTCCCTCTCCCCCTCCCTCTCCCCCAAATAAATGCCTTTCCTACCTTTTGTGTACACTTCAAAATCAAACGGAGGTTGCAAACGAATCACAAATACATTTGTATCATTCCAAGCGATGTCAGCTCCAAATTCACTGCAAATTTGATCGAAAAAGCAGTCACTAAAGCTGGTCCGACATCCTCATCCCTACGTTCTTGGTGGATCGGTTCTCTTCCTTTTTTCTGTGCGTTCATTGGTTGAAATTCATGCTAAATTTGCGATTGGTCGTTTCGAAAGTCGCCAACGATCGTTTTTTTATATCATTAGAGTAGTCGGCCCTTCAGTAGGCCAAATAGCGCGTATTATTATACTACTTAAAATAATTGAAGGGCCACTCTCATATTTCATTTAGTTTAATTATTTTTTGCTGCTATCAATAATATCGCTTATATTGCTTATTTCAAAACTTATCCTGTACAATAACATTCAAGACAATCTTATTCTGACAAGTAATCACATGTGTGAGTTTTGAACTTTCTGCACTGAGTTGAAAAACAAACCCAATTTTTACAAAAAAATTACCCTAATTTTCTGTTGTCTTGCTAATAAAGCAAAATTTTCAAAATTAAAAAGTGATTGGCACGCAAAAGGCTTGCATTTTCTGAGTTCAGTTCAACAATCTGCGCTTTTTTCTGGGTATAAATGGCAGCGCTTTTGCTGCTTTTCTAACCATGCCCCCAAGGCGACGATTGACTGATGCGGATAGAGGCAGAGCTATTGCATGGCTTCAGGAAGGGGTGGGGGTGAGAGAAGTTGGCAGGCGGCTGGGAGTGTCCCACTCCATTGTACAAAGGCTGCGGGAGCGCTTTAACAACACTGGAAGCGTCCAAAAACCAAGAAGGTCCGGACGCCCCCGCGTTACCACTGCAAGACAAGACCATTTCATCACCCTGTCAGCTCTGAGGATGAGGTCCGCTACAGCAAACACCATCAGAAGACAGCTTCACGCAGCCAGCAATGTTAACGTCAGCGACCAGACAATTCGCAACCGTCTGCACGAGGCAAACCTGCGATCAAGACGACCAGCAGTACGGCCTTTGCTCACCCCAGCTCACCGTGCAGCGCGTTTGACATGGGCTCGGCGTCATTTGGTGTGGACTATAGGCACCATTGGTCAAGGGTGCTCTTTATAGACGAGTCTCGGTTCTCCTTGTCTTTCAACGACCGTCGAGTGAATGTTTGGAGGCGTCCACGGGAGCGTTTTGCTGATGCGACGGTGTGCGAGCATGACCGCTTTGGTGGTGGATCTGTCATGATGTGGGGTGGCTTCGCATTAAACTTCAGAACACCCCTGCTCCAAATTCAAGGCAATTTAAACGGTATTGGCTACAGGGATGACGTCCTACAACCTAGGGTTCTCCCATCTCTGCGGGCCTTTGAGGAAGGTGCCATACTACAGGACGATAATGCCAGACCCCACCGAGCGCGTAACTATCGTCAATGACTTCTTGCAGCAACAGCACGTCATAAGGATGGATTGGCCGGCTCGATCACCCGATTTGAACACCATAGAACATCTGTCTTGGGTCGACAAACACGGGCAAACCTCCCTCCAGGAGCTAACCTTGAAGTTCTGGCCCAAGTTCTCCAGCAAGAGTGGTTGGCCATCCCAGGAAACATCCTCCATAACCTGATACGGTCCATGAGACAACGGTGCCAAGACTGCATTTATGCAAACGGTGGCCACATCCGATACTGACTCTATAGATTTTTGGTTTCTAAAGTTTTGATTTTATAAATGATGGGTATGTCCAGTTAAACTGAATTTACTCGAATTTTAAGCGACTGATGTCTAAAATCTTTTTTTATTATTTATGCAGAATGGATTGCAATAAAATATGATGAACTAATAAATTGAATTCATGTTTCTGATTTAAAGAGAGACCCATTTGTCCAAGTGGCCCTTGTATTATTTTGAGTAGTATATTAGGCGCCCAATAAGAGCACGTAAGACAGTAATGTTGGTAGGAAACCGGCGTGACAAACATTTTGGTGTAAAAATTCGGACTAGCTTTTGTGACTGCGTTTTGGAACAGATTCGCAATGAACTTTGAAATGACATCGTTTGAAGTGATACGAATATGTTGCTATGAGTGTTTGTGATTGGTCGGCACCCTCCGTTTGAGTTTAAAGTGGACACAAAAGATAGAACATTATTTTTGGGTGGGTGGAGAGGAAAGGGGATGGGGGGGGGGCAGTCGCTGAAACGGAAATTGGGAGTGGTAGACTTCGTTTATAATGAGAGTATCGTATTGAGGCCTAGGAGTAAGAGCTCTGGACCTGTAGTGCGCCGAATATTACACTACACAAAAGCAAATACAGAACATCAGCAATATAAACAAAGGGAGGTGGGAGAGGGAGAGAGAGAGAGAGTGAGACCCCTCTCTCTGTCTCTCTCACTCAAAATGTTTACTATCAAAACAATCCATCACTACAGGATACGACACACGCCTCCAGTACATGTACATCAAAGAGATAACGTACAGTGTGTAGATCACAGAAGCGCTACAATAGTAGATGCCAGACAGATTGCACTGCATTCCGAAAGAGGAGGAACAGAGAGTCTTCTTCCTCCTCTTTCACCATCTCCCCCTCCTCATCCCACTCAAAACTTCCGTTCTGTTTCTGGGAAAAAAGAGATGGGGGAGGGGGGAGGGGAGAGGGTTGGAACCCAACATTATTGATTATCAAAATTCGAATGTAATTCTATTAATTAATTGCGCTAAGTACCAATTACATTTCAGACCACACGGCCCATTCCCAGATAATTGACCGTGTGTGATGGAAGGGCAGAGACAACCGCTATCCTGCTGAGGGAAAAAAACAACAACAAAGTTCAATCATTTTTGTGGACAAACTATAATGAGAGCTTCAGTGATCAGCTTCCTCCGAGGTTCCGTCCCCAAATTCTGTTATTATTCAGACAAGAAAAATGGCCAAATTTATGCAGAAGGAATAACAAAACAGCGTGGATGGTAGGCCTACATAAGAAGAACGTTTAAAAAAGACGATCCGTAGGATCTCATTTTTGATATGATGATGATTTTCATTGTTGTCAGGGTGGCGACGTGGTGATCGTCCTTAACGCTGATGCAATAGGACGTTAAGCATCGTTTTCCATCCATCCTACATAAGACTAAATATTGCATCTCAATTCCGCAAAGATGCCGTATCTAAATCTATCAATAAAAATGTTGTAATAGTAAAAATAAGGAAATAACGGTAAAGACATTTGGCCATACGAGACTAATTCGTTCCGTTGGCACTTCCGCCACATGCATCTGACAAAAGTGTGGCAGGAATAAGAACTCATAAGAATAAGAAAGCATTGTCCAAAGTAGATGTACGTTGTTGTAGGAACTTCCTAGCAGCAGAAGAAGGATGCCGCCGCAGCCACCATCACCAATATCAACAAAAATGGCATCTAGAAAAACGAGATGGAAAAGCCTTTCAAATGTATTTCCAGACACTCACACACATAGCTGAAAATATGCATTTTCAAAAATACTAATTTCCTTGTCTTTGTCGTGACACGGCTTTTATCCTAAAGAAGCAAAATAAAAAAATGGAATGATAGGCCTCTAACTCAACAATCTGCAAGCAAAACAATAATCACAATCGACTAAGCCAGTTGTTGGATACAGCGCAAAACATCTTTTAGAAAATGGTGAAGCACAATGAACTTCACCTAAGTCTGGAACACAACAAAGGAACAAAGAAACATGCAATGAGAATACTTAGGCATACAGTCTGCAAATATAAAGCAAGAATATGGACACATGTTCCTGCCTCCAGGAAATGGTACAGATGCTTTCCACGATCTTTCCTCAAGCAAGACTACTTTATTCCATATGTCCTGCACATCGTTTCGTATTTCTGTAACCTGTTAAAGCATGGCAACTCAAGTCTCTATATTTTCGACCGAGACTACTCACTCCATACGCTCAGCCAACCGTTTCATATCTCTAGAGACTGGTCAAGCCTGGCATGGTTACAAGACAAACCCTTATCACGGTAACAAAACCGAGGTATGGAAGATAATACTTTGTGCATGCATGGTTTCAAAATAATTATGGTCGTCTAGTATAGAGTGCGGTCGCCAAGATAAACAGATGATTGATAGGGAAGCCTAACTCAAACGGACACTGTATTAATAGTGTAGGTATACTGTACATAATACCAAAAGAAAACGAACACACATTTCTTGGGGAAAAAAGCTTTGTTATGATGGGATGAGAAGAAGAAGAAGAAGAAGAAGAAGAAACATTGTTGTCTAGACGTTTGATGACGCTAACATTTCTTACTGAATTTTGTTCATGGCAGAACATATGTATAGTCTCTGGTGAACCTAAAGTGCAAATATTTTTTGTTGGAAAAACAGGGTACAGTCACCAAGAGCAACATTGATACAGAATGAAGTATGCCTGGGTACTCAGAAAGATTGACCTAAGGATTCTTCTCAGATTCTGCACCCTCAGAGTGCCATGACGACTAGAAAAATTAAAAGCACGAAAAATAAAACAATGTATATGCATTTTTCTTACGGTAGGCTACAATACATTTTTCCGTAATAATTATTTACAATAGACCTGGCCACATGTGTGCAGTTTGGTCTTTATGTAATAGACCTATGCTATTCTTTCTCTCGTTCTCGCTGTCTCTCTCTCTCTCTCTCTCTCTCTCTCTCTCTCTCTCTCTCTCTCTCTCTCTCTCTCTCTCTCCTCTTCATTACTGTTCCAATAAGAATGCAAATAGGGACTGGCACACTTAAAGGGACTCTACGAAGAATCCCTCCCCACAATTACCGTGTATACAAAAAGAAAGAAAGGAAAACACGTTTTGTCTAGGAAACAAACTCAGACTGGAACAATCAACAAACACTTATGTGTCTTAAGGAGGCAGGTAAACTAAATCACTCTTCTTCTTCTTCTTCTTCTTTTCTTCTTCTCCTCCTCCTCCTCCTCCTGCTCCTCCTCCTTCTCCTACGCCCCATCCTCGTCTCTTCTTCTTCGTCATCAACTCCCGTGCATCTTATAAGTAACAGAGTGCCTTTCATTCTGATTTTGGTGGGTTACAATGGTTTCCTTGGAAAATAACAAAGGCTCGTGTTCCAATCTTAACGTCTTGTTAAATAAATGTTAATGTGCTCAGAGCATGGATCTGGGACATGCAGTTTGTGCGCTATATTAATATAAGACAACTAAATATTGCATTGGGTTGGAATGGATTGTAAGCTTCAAAGATGTATGCGAATAACGTATTCAATATGTAGTCCAACTGAACTGATATAGTACCGAAAGCTTAACGGACTTCAATAAATGATTACCATCATCACCATCACCAGGAACTGCGCTTCTCTCTCTCTCTCTCTCTCTCTCTCTCTCTCTCTTTCTCTCTCTTTCTCCCCCTCTCTCTTTCTCTCTCCTCTCCCCTCCCTATCCCAACCACCATAGGCTCAGCACAAAGATGGCGGAGAGGGAGGAGGGAAGTTTGTGTAGAGAAGAGTGATAGTTCGAAAATTAAGCCTTTCATTTTATTTGCCGAACTTTTCAGCGTGACGCAGGTTTATTTACAAACGACCACTTCACACAGGCATTGGTTCCGGTAAATAAATAGTCTCCCAACTTCTTAGGCACAACCCGCACAACCCCCTTTTAAACCCCGGCAAAGAAAATAAAAATAAAAAAAAATAAAATAAAATAAAATAAAAGTCCACAAGAAACGAAAGAAGTGTATAGGATCAATGGAAAAAGAACAAGAAGAAAGAAGGATGATGATTATGAGGCTATGACGGCAATGATAAAGGAGAGAAAGAAGGAAGAAAGACTCACACTGTAAGTGTCTAATTCAGATTGTTACGTAAACGTAGGCACTAATTATATATATCATGTAAACAACCTTTAGCATACCAGTCTCTGAGTGACCAATGTCCATGATAAAACTGGAGCGCAAATTTTCTCCCTGCATTACAAAAGAAACAATTTGTTTTGTTGACACAGCTAAAGGTGCAAGGTGTTAAGAACACGGATAAACGCATGCATCACAGCCGTTGCGCATGCGTCACATTCCTATGCCCGCTGTCTAAATATACAAAACCCGAGTGTAGCACACCCATGATGCAACACCGGAACAAGCAGAAGCGTCTAAGAATGGCATGGGAATCAAGAAAGTCTTGGAGAGATAATGACGAATCTCATACACCTGGCTCAACGATTGATTTAGCGATTAGCAACAGTAAAACAATGTTCTAGCATCTATCTATCCTATCCCGAAGCTCGAAAGTCGTTGGGGCACCACAGATGATCGTTTACCCAGCGTAAGCATACTCCATCTTCTTTTTTGTCCTCAGCAGTCGTCATGGCCTCACTCCAATCCATTCTCGAATGTTGTCTTCCCACATACCATCGGAGTTTCCTATTATTCATCCCTGTGAGCAAGTCATCATGTACGTCCAATAGCTCGTGTGATAGTCTTTCAGACTTCGTTTGATTATGCTGGGTATAGGAGATGCCAGAAGTCTTCTGTAGCACCTCATCTCCTTTCTTTGTATTCTTCATTGTAGGTCTGCTGTGATGGTCTACTGGTAGTCTATGTAGCTCACTTATTATGGCTAAATAGCTACCGAGGGATCGCGCCTCTCCGTACTGCGAACACTTCCAGCAAAGTTATGATCTGTTTAACGCCGTGGAAACAGGTACCACAGAGTCCGATGAATATTTATTTGAGACCCTCAACTGTAAGGTGATAGAATTGACCAGACTCTTTGGCGTGCCGTCTAGTCGACCTGGTGGTGTGTGCCGAGGTGCTGTCTGTCTAAAGAGGCAATGAAGAAAGCTTGCCCCTGAAAAACTTGACCGGTACTTGATGGAATTGAAAACTAATTCACGAACGCAAACACCGCACCTCAAATAAAAGATCAAAAGAACAATAAATAAATCCCAAACCCAAAACTCAATTTCGTAAGCCAATTTAAAGACTCTACAAATCTTCGTATATATGCAAACCTGCCAGAATGCCCGTGCTGAACTGTGAAGTATTACGTAATTTGCACGCTTGAAAATATTCCATTCTACTTTAGGATGAAATAACACCACTGACATGTCTGGACCTCCTGTGTACGTGCTTCAAGACATGAAAAGAGAAAGAAAGAGACACAAAAAGAGAAGAAAAAAATGAGAAAATAAACGAAAATGAAAAAAGAAATACGTTTATTTTATCACTGTTATATAGGCGCTTTGACAGTTCAAGAGCTGCTCAAGGCGCTGTTCTAAGCAAGACATAACTCAAGCTGCCTGAGGTGCCCACCTGCAATCTCTGGTTGCATAATTTGACGCCCAGACAACTGAGCACAATCCTGAGCGACCGGGGATGGGGAAAAGGGACTTAGTGCGTGCTGGGTGTATTTGTGTAGCCGGCACTCGCCCGTCTAGGACATGAGCGTTTGGATCTTTAAAGTCCATGCGATGGAATGAGTGCGTGGAGAATAGACATCGGTTTATAATCTCACCCGAAAGAGTAGGGGTACTTTAAAAATAATTATATGTATTATATGTAGGCTATGTATGTATGTATGTATGTATGTATGTATGATATGTATTTATTATTATTATTATTATTATTATTATTATTATTATTATTATTATTATTATTATTATTATTATTATTATTATTATTATTATTATTATTATTACAGGTCGTCAACGGGACCTGTACTGTACAGACTGCAATTTTATCGCCTGAGATTTTACTATACTGAGCCAACTGCACACTGGGGAGTGGCCTATACCATGGACCCGGTCGCTTGTCATTACTCTTCCCAAACAGGTAACCTTCAGGAGATTGAAAATTACAACAACATTAGCCTCATCAGCCACCCCAGCAAGATCCTCCTGAAAGTAATACTCAACAGGTTGAAACCACAAAGTGAACAAATCACAACTGAAGAAGAAGCAGGATTCAGGGCAGGGCGAAGTACCACCGAGCAGATTTTCAACCTCAGAATAATCTGCGATAAATACCTACAGCACCAACAACATCTATATCATGTGTTTGTAGACTTCAAGAAAGCGTTTGACCGAGTCTGGAATGCAGCTCTGTGAGAGTGTACAACATCAGCCCTAAAATTATTGAAGTCATGAAAAGCCTGTATGAGAAAGGGTACCAGTGCAGTTCTTACAACAACACCATCGGGAACTGGTGTGCGTCAAGGATGCCTACTCTCTCCAACACTCTTCAACATCTTCCTAGAGCGGCTCATTTCAGATGCCATTGCAGATCAAGAAAACACAGTCAGCATAGTGAGTAGAGCAATCTCCAACCTCCGTTTTGCGGATGACTTTGATGGATTGGCTGGAGAGGAACAAGAACTTGAAAAGCTGGTACAGAGGCTTGACACCACCTCCAAAGCCTTTGAAAAGGAAATAAGTGCAGGGAAGATCAAAATGATGACCAACAAAACCAATGGCATCAACTCGGACAGTCCCTCAACACAGCTTCAAATATTTAGGAGCCATAGTATCAGACAATAAGTTCCGACGGAAGTCTTCTCCAGGATCGCACAAACAACTGCTGCCCTGACAAGGTTGAAGCCCGTTTGGAAAGACAGTACCATCGGTCTACATTCCAGGGTAAGGCAGCTGTGCTCCCTTCTCATCTCCATCTTCCTATACGCTTGCGAAACATGGACCCTCGCGGCAGATCTACTACGAAGAGTGCAAGGCATGGGGTGGGGTGCTGCAGAGGACTTTTGGGCATGTCCTATGCCCGGCACGTCGCTGGAGACGGGGTTTGACAGACCATCACTCGGGCCGTTAAACAACACGATGACATGCTAACAGTGGTGGGGAGACGGAGGCTCCGATGGTGTAGCCGCGTCGCCAGAGCGTCAGGCCTTGCACGGACCATCCTGCAGGGCGCGATGCAAGAAGGCAGAGGATGATGATGATGATGATGATGATGATGTGATCTTGTAAGGCGCCAAAAATCCATGTACGTAGTTGTTCATGCTCTATGCGCACTAAGACGGTGATTCAGCCATATTAAAACATGTAAGTTTTTAGTCCTTTCCTGAAGCTTGGCAGCGTGAAGATGGAGACAGGAAAAAAAGGTGCGAGGCTAGCATTCAAGAGTGGGCTGGCTTGACACTGGGCGAGGCCATGAGGGTTGCTGAGGACAGAGAGGGATGGAGAACGCTGATTAAAAGATCATCTGTGGTGCCCCAACGACCTTGGGATAGGATAGGAGCCAACTGCCAACCGCGACCTTGGAACATATAAACATCACTGACAGCTGTGGGCCTCCATTGTGAAGACCTACAGAATCGCTGTTATCTCGGCACTAGCCGATCTACAGCCCGCGCCAAGGCGCCAACGTGCTGCGTTACGTTATGCACATGTCGAACGCCCAGAGACCATGAACCAAGGGGGAATATGAGCTGTGGTGCTTGCTGGGTTAGGCACTCGCACGTCTAGGACATGAGCCTCAGGATATTTACAATCCGCGCAGTGACACGCACGCGTGCAGACCAGATCCTGGTTTATACTCTTGTTCGAAGAATCATCACTGACAGCTTCGGATCTCTTATTTGGTTACAGGCCTACGTGCCTTAAAACACGAAGCAGAGAGAACTGAAGACAGAACGGAAAGGGGGGGGGGGGAGGGGAAGTCGATGAGCAAACGGATGATTCTTGAAGGAAATGTGTTTCTGTCTAGGCAGGTTTCGAAAGAATGAAGCATTTGTGTGTTTTGAGTGTGTGTGTGTGTGTGTGTGGGTGCGTGTGTGTGCGTGGGTGCGTGTGTGTGTGTGTGTGTGTGGATACAGGTGTATATCGTGTGTGTAGGTGTGTATTGTGTAACATGTATGCATTGTGTGTGTGTATATTTGTGTATGTTTCACACACACACACACCCACACACCCACACACACATACACACACAAAAACACGCACAGAATAAAAGGCAAGAGTTCTTGGGAAGAAGGGGGTTTGAGGTTGGGCTGGGGAAAATCCAGCATTGCAGAGTAAGCCTGCTTGGGCATTTGTGTGGTACTACGATAGATAGCAAACCTTTGAAACTGTTCAACATCCCGCATCTTCTTCGCCCATGACTTGAATAGAAAATTCCCAAGAGCTCGCATCTGGAATCCCTAAGGGTACAGTCCAGCTTCCGCAACAGCTGCTGACCTTGGAGACCTTTTCGAAGCACAGGCATTGAAACAATATTCTGGATGAAACAATACCTAAACCTAATTCCAAAGTTACAAACACAACTGACAGACCTAACACTCTCAGTTGTAACGAGTGAGGTAGATGATCGTTGATCATTGAAGTAATGATGAGACAGATGAAACGTAGTTTTTTTGTCGAGAATCATTTTTCCGTCTTTTATTGTTTTCCCCTACAGTTTCATTTGTCTCATGAAATCTCAGTGCCATTTTTTATTTACTTACTACAATAGTACCAAAGTTTGGGGAAAAGCAGTTCGCTACCTGACCCGGGATAGCGATACAAAAGCACATACACAAGCACATTTTAAGTATGGCGTTGTTCAAAAGTTTATAATGATTCCACTGTGTGTAAGAAAAAAAAAGAAAGGAAGGGAGAAATAAAAAACAATTACAAACTATAAAACTAACTGCTGAAAGATTCATCGCGGTGAATGAAAATACTTGAGTACAAAACTTCCAAGAAATGTTAAACATCTAAAAAAAAAATAACCACATTTAACTGCTAACTTAAAAATTTAACTTTTAATGTCTTCAAAATTAATAAATTAAAATTGACGTTTAACGTCTACACTTACCATGGGCGATAAAACAGACGGGGAGGGGGTTGGGAGGGGGGGGGGGGAATTAGCATATTAGGAAAGAGGGGATAGGGACCTACGTCAACGCTGAACCACCAGAGCAATCATACTGTTAAGGTAGTGGAAATCGCCACTGTTATCTTGCCCATCATTGGATTCGAACCTGATCATCGGTGTGCAGGCCGAACGCTCTACCCCTGAGCTATGACGATACGTCAGTCAATCCTCAAAATTATAGTTTCATTTGATTGTAACAATCGACAAAGACCTGCCACGATTATCATGTAACCGAAGGAGATTAATCTAGAATGGTGGTGTTGAATGATGGGGTCTGAATTGATGGGTTTGAATGATGCGGGGAAATGAAGGGAATATAAATCAATCGCGTAGAGTATTTTGGTGATTTCTACGCCTGTGCCACATTTCCCTGTATCCTCCATACCTTCTCAACTGTACTGAATAGACAGGAAAATGTCATCGAGGGTGTCTGGAATTTAATGCGCATGCGTGCACGCGCCAGTCGCGCGCTGGTGAGCGTGACCACGTGCCCTCAATAAACACTGATAGGGGAGAGTTGGGGGAGGGAGGGGAGAGAGAGAGAGAGAGAGGGATGGGAGAGAGAGAGAGAGAGAGAGAGAGAGAGAGAGAGAGAGAGAGAGAGAGAGGGGGCGTTTGTCTTGTGCTTTCGTGAAGACAACAGATGGACAGATAGCTGCAGAGGTTTGCGTAAAGTATTGTTTATTAGTTTAACACACATCCATACACGAACACCATGATGATCGCCAGCTTCACCGCCACCACATATATCATTATCATCATCATTATGAGCACCAGCACGTCGTGGCTTTCTTCTTCTTTTACTACTACTACTACTACTACTACTACTACTACTACTACTACTACTACTACTACTACTACTATTAAGGATTTTTATAGCGCACATTATCTCGCCATACTTGCCGACTCAAAGCGCTGGCCGATACAGGACTACTACTACTGCTACTACTACTACTACTACTACTACTACTACTACTACTACTACTACTAAGGATTTTTATAGCGCACATTATCTCGCCATACTTGCCGACTCAAAGCGCTGGCCGATACAGGATCTAACTCAAGCCGCCCGATGCGCCAACTTGCAGCCTTTGGGCGCATTGTAATAACGCTCCAGACAACTGAGCACAATCCTGGGCAGCCAGGGATGGGGGAGAAGGACCTAGGTGCATGCTGGGTGTGTTCTTGTCACCGGCACTCACCAGTCTAGGACATGAGCGTCAGGATCTTTAAAGTCCGTTATGATGGAATGTATGCGACACAGACTAGACCTCGGTTTATACTTTCATCCGAAGGAGTAGAAAACAGGAGTAAAGTGTCTTTCCCAAGGACAAAACACAATGCCCCGGCCTGGGCTCGAACCCGGGACCTTCAGATCCGCAAGCCAAAGCTCTACCATTAGGCCACCGTGCCTTCCCACTACTGCTGCTACTACTACTACTACTACTACTACTACTACTACTACTACTACTACTACTACTACTACTACTACTACTACCACCACCACCACTACCACTACTACTACTTCTTCTTCTTCCTCCTCCTCCTAAACATTTCCATATTTCGATCCTCCTTCTCTTTATCACCATCAGCAGCAGTAAGAATAGCAGCAGCAACACCACCACCACAAACATCATCATCATCATCATCATCATCATCATCATCATCATCATCATCATCATCATCATCATCATCATCATCATAATCATCATCATCATCATCATCATCATCATCGTCGTCGTCGTCGTCACCGTCGTCATCATAATCATCATCCATCATCATTATCATCACCATTATCAACATCATCATTGTACATTACATTACATGATTATTGCTTAGGTCCAGCGGACTCTTCCGAGCCAAATCAGGACCGGACAACCCCCGATCCGCATAAAAGATCTGCTGAAACAAACCCTAGTGGTAAAACTGAATGCTCTCCACCAGCCAGTCACTTTACAATAAAGACATCCTATGCAGGGGACGCTGAGGCTATAGTCTACTCTAATTTATCGAACCCCCGTTTACAAAAACAAAATAGAATACAAACATAATTATAAAATATCAACAAAACACATACATATAAAATGCCTACATTGCTAACTAATAACATAGGAAGCCCTAGTGACCACCTGGCAGAAAGCGTCCAATATTCCCAAGCTGATCCAACAAACCTCACACACAAATAAGGAGTCTTGTCCAGGAAGAGTTTTCAAGAAAAAGGGTAGGTGACTGGTCTAGCGAAGAAGAAGCTAGTATAGCAGATTGATAGAACAGAGCAGGAATGAGAAAGAACAAATGAGAAAGACAGCGACAGTGGGAATTTAAAGCACTAAATTTCCAGAAAGTGGGGATACTATTTATACTGAAACCCCCGGAACCCTAACGGGGGAATCATCATTGTAATAAATTTTCAGCAGAAAACAAGAAACAATCAGTCTCTTGAGAACTGTTGACCTGATTACAAAAAAGCAAGAGTGATTTACACCAGAAGTACTTTAACATCTGTAGCGGAAACCATTTAGACATGTGTAACCAATAATTTTGTTATTTGGTGGGCGAATCACACACACACGCATACACACACAGGGGCGCGCACGCACGCACACGCACGCACACATACACATTAACTTGATTAAGGAGAGAGAGAGGGAGAGAGAGAGAGAGAGGGAGAGAATGGTTTTGTACAAAAAGATGTTTAATTCCAGTCTAGCAGATGGAAGATGTTCTAGAGAATAAGACACACATTGAAAGGGGGCGTGGGTGGGAGAGGGGTGGGTGGGTAAGGGGTAGCATAACTGAGAAGGAAAAATTGAAGATGCTGGAAAGTACAAGAAAGTGGAGGATGGAAAGAAGAAGAAAAGATTACTTATGTAATAGCAAGACTAAGATGGGTGTCGTAGTACGTGCAGCGGTCATGATCTAAGAAGAGGGGGAAGTGGGGAAGGAACATACGGTTTGTGACAGGGTTTAATAATAATAATAATAATAATAATAATAATAATAATAATAATAATAATAATAATAATAATAATAATAATAATAATAATACAAGAAGTTATCTGTGCTTTCTCTTCGATCGAAGTCAAAGAGCGGTGATCTGGAGAGACAGCTATTACAGAAAGCGGAAGAGAAATCAAGTTTTAAATTGGAAATTTAGATTGCATCCAGTAACAGTATTGAAGGGAGGGATGAAACCGGAATACCCTGAAAAAATCAACCCTCTGTGTCCTAGAAAAGTCTCGAACTTAAATCACGTAATTTCGTCCCATGCGGTATTCGAACCCGCGACCATCGGCATAGGAAACCAGTACCTTATCTGTTGTGCTACCAGATCAGAACTTTCGCCATGTAATTCAGTTAAAACCTAATGCCTAATAATACTGTTTCTACAAACAGGCATAATACTTAATACCCAATCAAACAATAATGTACCGTCCCAGGAACTTATGCATGCTGGGTGTGTTCTTGTCACCGGCACTCACCAGTCTAGGACATGAGCGTCAGGATCTTTAAAATCCGTTATGATGGAATGTATGCGACACAGACTAGACCTCGGTTTATACTTTCATCCGAAGGAGTAGAAAACAGGAGTAAAGTGTCTTTCCCAAGGACAAAACACAATGCCCCGGCCTGGGCTCGAACCCGGGACCTTCAGATCCGCAAGCCAAAGCTCTACCATTAGGCCACCGTGCCTTCCCACTACTGCTGCTGCTGCTACTACTACTACTACTACTACTACTACTACTACTACTACTACTACTACTACTACTACCACCACCACCACTACCACTACTACTACTTCTTCTTATTCCTCCTCCTCCTAAACATTTCCATATTTCGATCCTCCTTCTCTTTATCACCATCAGCAGCAGTAAGAATAGCAGCAGCAACACCACCACCACAAACATCATCATCATCATCATCATCATCATCATCATCATCATCATCATCATCATCATCATCATCATCATCATCATCATCATCATCATCATCATAATCATCATCATCATCATCATCATCATCGTCGTCGTCGTCGTCACCGTCGTCATCATAATCATCATCCATCATCATTATCATCACCATTATCAACATCATCATTGTACATTACATTACATGATTATTGCTTAGGTCCAGCGGACTCTTCCGAGCCAAATCAGGACCGGACAACCCCCGATCCGCATAAAAGATCTGCTGAAACAAACCCTAGTGGTAAAACTGAATGCTCTCCACCAGCCAGTCACTTTACAATAAAGACATCCTATGCAGGGGACGCTGAGGCTATAGTCTACTCTAATTTATCGAACCCCCGTTTACAAAAACAAAATAGAATACAAACATAATTATAAAATATCAACAAAACACATACATATAAAATGCCTACATTGCTAAATAATATCATAGGAAGCCCTAGTGACCACCTGGCAGAAAGCGTCCAATATTCCCAAGCTGATCCAACAAACCTCACACACAAATAAGGAGTCTTGTCCAGGAAGAGTTTTCAAGAAAAAGGGTAGGTGACTGGTCTAGCGAAGAAGAAGCTAGTATAGCAGATTGATAGAACAGAGCAGGAATGAGAAAGAACAAATGAGAAAGACAGCGACAGTGGGAATTTAAAGCACTAAATTTCCAGAAAGTGGGGATACTATTTATACTGAAACCCCCGGAACCCTAACGGGGGAATCATCATTGTAATAAATTTTCAGCAGAAAACAAGAAACAATCAGTCTCTTGAGAACTGTTGACCTGATTACAAAAAAGCAAGAGTGATTTACACCAGAAGTACTTTAACATCTGTAGCGGAAACCATTTAGACATGTGTAACCAATAATTTTGTTATTTGGTGGGCGAATCACACACACACGCATACACACACAGGGGCGCGCACGCACGCACACGCACGCACACATACACATTAACTTGATTAAGGAGAGAGAGAGAGGGAGAGAGAGAGAGAGGGAGAGAATGGTTTTGTACAAAAAGATGTTTAATTCCAGTCTAGCAGATGGAAGATGTTCTAGAGAATAAGACACACATTGAAAGGGGGCGTGGGTGGGAGAGGGGTGGGTGGGTAAGGGGTAGCATAACTGAGAAGGAAAAATTGAAGATGCTGGAAAGTACAAGAAAGTGGAGGATGGAAAGAAGAAGAAAAGATTACTTATGTAATAGCAAGACTAAGATGGGTGTCGTAGTACGTGCAGCGGTCATGATCTAAGAAGAGGGGGAAGTGGGGAAGGAACATACGGTTTGTGACAGGGTTTAATAATAATAATAATAATAATAATAATAATAATAATAATAATAATAATAATAATAATAATAATAATAATAATAATAATAATAATAATAATACAAGAAGTTATCTGTGCTTTCTCTTCGATCGAAGTCAAAGAGCGGTGATCTGGAGAGACAGCTATTACAGAAAGCGGAAGAGAAATCAAGTTTTAAATTGGAAATTTAGATTGCATCCAGTAACAGTATTGAAGGGAGGGATGAAACCGGAATACCCTGAAAAAATCAACCCTCTGTGTCCTAGAAAAGTCTCGAACTTAAATCACGTAATTTCGTCCCATGCGGTATTCGAACCCGCGACCATCGGCATAGGAAACCAGTACCTTATCTGTTGTGCTACCAGATCAGAACTTTCGCCATGTAATTCAGTTAAAACCTAATGCCTAATAATACTGTTTCTACAAACAGGCATAATACTTAATACCCAATCAAACAATAATGTACCGTCCCAGGAACTTATGCATGCTGGGTGTGTTCTTGTCACCGGCACTCACCAGTCTAGGACATGAGCGTCAGGATCTTTAAAATCCGTTATGATGGAATGTATGCGACACAGACTAGACCTCGGTTTATACTTTCATCCGAAGGAGTAGAAAACAGGAGTAAAGTGTCTTTCCCAAGGACAAAACACAATGCCCCGGCCTGGGCTCGAACCCGGGACCTTCAGATCCGCAAGCCAAAGCTCTACCATTAGGCCACCGTGCCTTCCCACTACTGCTGCTACTACTACTACTACTACTACTACTACTACTACTACTACTACTACTACTACTACTACTACCACCACCACCACTACCACTACTACTACTTCTTCTTCTTCCTCCTCCTCCTAAACATTTCCATATTTCGATCCTCCTTCTCTTTATCACCATCAGCAGCAGTAAGAATAGCAGCAGCAACACCACCACCACAAACATCATCATCATCATCATCATCATCATCATCATCATCATCATCATCATCATCATCATCATCATCATCATCATCATCATAATCATCATCATCATCATCATCATCGTCGTCGTCGTCGTCACCGTCGTCATCATAATCATCATCCATCATCATTATCATCACCATTATCAACATCATCATTGTACATTACATTACATGATTATTGCTTAGGTCCAGCGGACTCTTCCGAGCCAAATCAGGACCGGACAACCCCCGATCCGCATAAAAGATCTGCTGAAACAAACCCTAGTGGTAAAACTGAATGCTCTCCACCAGCCAGTCACTTTACAATAAAGACATCCTATGCAGGGGACGCTGAGGCTATAGTCTACTCTAATTTATCGAACCCCCGTTTACAAAAACAAAATAGAATACAAACATAATTATAAAATATCAACAAAACACATACATATAAAATGCCTACATTGCTAAATAATAACATAGGAAGCCCTAGTGACCACCTGGCAGAAAGCGTCCAATATTCCCAAGCTGATCCAACAAACCTCACACACAAATAAGGAGTCTTGTCCAGGAAGAGTTTTCAAGAAAAAGGGTAGGTGACTGGTCTAGCGAAGAAGAAGCTAGTATAGCAGATTGATAGAACAGAGCAGGAATGAGAAAGAACAAATGAGAAAGACAGCGACAGTGGGAATTTAAAGCACTAAATTTCCAGAAAGTGGGGATACTATTTATACTGAAACCCCCGGAACCCTAACGGGGGAATCATCATTGTAATAAATTTTCAGCAGAAAACAAGAAACAATCAGTCTCTTGAGAACTGTTGACCTGATTACAAAAAAGCAAGAGTGATTTACACCAGAAGTACTTTAACATCTGTAGCGGAAACCATTTAGACATGTGTAACCAATAATTTTGTTATTTGGTGGGCGAATCACACACACACGCATACACACACAGGGGCGCGCACGCACGCACACGCACGCACACATACACATTAACTTGATTAAGGAGAGAGAGAGGGAGAGAGAGAGAGAGAGGGAGAGAATGGTTTTGTACAAAAAGATGTTTAATTCCAGTCTAGCAGATGGAAGATGTTCTAGAGAATAAGACACACATTGAAAGGGGGCGTGGGTGGGAGAGGGGTGGGTGGGTAAGGGGTAGCATAACTGAGAAGGAAAAATTGAAGATGCTGGAAAGTACAAGAAAGTGGAGGATGGAAAGAAGAAGAAAATATTACTTATGTAATAGCAAGACTAAGATGGGTGTCGTAGTACGTGCAGCGGTCATGATCTAAGAAGAGGGGGAAGTGGGGAAGGAACATACGGTTTGTGACAGGGTTTAATAATAATAATAATAATAATAATAATAATAATAATAATAATAATAATAATAATAATAATAATAATAATAATACAAGAAGTTATCTGTGCTTTCTCTTCGATCGAAGTCAAAGAGCGGTGATCTGGAGAGACAGCTATTACAGAAAGCGGAAGAGAAATCAAGTTTTAAATTGGAAATTTAGATTGCATCCAGTAACAGTATTGAAGGGAGGGATGAAACCGGAATACCCTGAAAAAATCAACCCTCTGTGTCCTAGAAAAGTCTCGAACTTAAATCACGTAATTTCGTCCCATGCGGTATTCGAACCCGCGACCATCGGCATAGGAAACCAGTACCTTATCTGTTGTGCTACCAGATCAGAACTTTCGCCATGTAATTCAGTTAAAACCTAATGCCTAATAATACTGTTTCTACAAACAGGCATAATACTTAATACCCAATCAAACAATAATGTACCGTCCCAGGAACTTATCAAATCACAAACGTAGGTGAAGGATTCTCATGTGTCCATGTATTGAAAACTACTTGTTTATAAATTGTTACACAAAGTACAGGTCTTAAGAGTTATTTCGTTACCTGATTTAAAACATTTAATTCCTAAATTATAACACAGTGGTTAATTATGGACGTCAGCAAATTCCTACCACGACATCTGGTGGCGAGTTGTGCCTTGTTTCACGTACGCTGGCGCACTTCGCACATGTCCCATGAACTACTGACTAGCTAATTATACAGAATGTCTTTTTGCCGGATTTCTATAATTTTTATTTTCCTGCCTGAGACACTAATTTTGTAAATGTTTCAGTCCTATTTAATTTGATGTATGTTTTATTTACGTATTTTACTGAAAAACTTTGAATGTGACAGGTTTAACTCTTGTTAACTTGATTGTTTGTGCTCTTGTTCTAGTTAGTAATTATGCTAACATGTCTGTTATAACGTACATCAGAGCCAAGTACCATTCGGAATTAAGCTAAGAGAAAACGGGATTGTCAGTACTCTTGTGATTAATTTAATACTTGGATGAAGCATGGACCCTCACAGCAGATCTCCAACGAAGAATACAAAGCATGGAGATGAGGTGCTACAGAAGACTTCTGTGCATTTCCTATACCCAACACATCACCAACGTTGAAGTCCGACAGACCATCACACAAGCCATTGGACAACACGATGACCTGCTCACAGTGGTGAAGAAACGGAAACTCCGATGGTATGGCCACGTCACCAGATCATCAGGCCTTGCAAAGACCATTCTGCAAGGCACAGTGCAAGGAGGTAGAAGAAGGGGGAGACCGAAAAAGAGGTGGGAGGACAACATTCGAGAATGGACTGGTTTGACACTGAGCGAAGCCATGAGGGCTGCTGAGGACAGAGAAAGATGGAGTATGCTGGTTAAGCGATCATCTGTGGTGCCCCTACGACCTTCGGGTTATGGGACAGGATAGGATAGGATAGGATAGGATTTTCAAGCTACATAAGTAAGTGTAAATCCAAATGTCTTATGTTCTTAGGACAAAATGAAAGTTGAAAATGTCCCTTACCTTCGGAGGATCGAATATAAAAACCAGCATGTCCAAAGTTTGACCAATAACTCCAGTCCCCTTCCATTAGGCGAGACAACTTACTTTATGTATTTTACACAAAACGTTTCGTCTGACTCGATGTTACGTTACAGATGAGAAAATAAACTTGAAGCTACATGTCTATTTTTCCGCTAAATTGTGTCTCAAGTTTCATAGCACTCAATTCCAAATGTGCATGCAACAGGTTGAAATAAGAGTGATGAAAGGCAGCTAATACAAATTGTAAACACTCATACACCAGCGCGTGGAAGACTCTCATGGTCACGTGGACATACACGCATGCACATACACGCATACACATGTGAGCGCGCATCCAAGCGCAGCACAAAAACACACACAAACACACCCACGCACACACACACACACACACACACACACACACACGCACATACACGCGTGTGCCAAGAATTTTAATTTGAGAAATGTACTCCATCGGTCCCACTCACAAATTCCATAGTAGAATGGGCCGTCAATGGAAAGTCAGTTACCAATTTCTAGTAACTCGATGGAAACATACCCCTTCCCCCCTCCCACACACAAACACGTATACACACACTCTCTAGGGGATTCTAAAAGCTCGAGCAATTTACAACGTTTCCTCATTAGATGATGTTCATTGTATGGGTATTTGATAATCGGATGCCAGCATATTATCCTCCTATCCTATCCTGTCCCGTAACCCGGAGGTCGTAGGGGCACCACAGATGATCGTGTAACCAGCATACTCCATCTTTCTCTGTCCTCAGCAGCACTGATGGTTTCGCTCAGTGTCAAACCAGTCCATTCTCGAATGTTGTCACCCCACCTCTTTTTCGGTCTCCCTCTTCTTCTACCTCCTTGCACTGTGCCTTGCAGAATGGTCTTTGCAAGGCCTGAAGATCTGGTGACGTGGCCATACCATCGGAGTTTCCGTTTCTTCACCACTGTGAGCAGGTCATCGTGTTGTCCAATGGCTTGTGTGATGGTCTTTCGGACTTCGTCGTTGATGATGTGTTGGGTATAGGAAATGCCCAGAAGTCTTCTATATAATAGTTGATGATTTCAGATTCCATCAGGGTTTGCTGTCTCTTTACTATCTATTTACGGTCAATATGAGCCTTTACTGAATATGAGCATTCCATGAAATATTATTTATAAGGCTGTGTGTGTGTGTGTGTGGGGGGGGGGGGGGGTGGGGGTGGGTGTAAGCGTGTGGGGGTGTGTGTGCGCGGTGTTCTCAGTCAAAACTGGGAACAACTTTGTGATGAGCACCGAGACCAGTCACGTGTCTGTCTGTCCGTCCGTTTGCTTATCTTTTGCATGCTCTAGGGCAAACCCTTCCCCCCCACCCACCCCCTGTGGGGGTGCCGGGGGTTTCAGTATAAATAGTATCCCCACATTCTGGAAATTTAGTGCTTTAAATTCCCACTGTCACTGTCTTTCTCCTTTGTTCTTTCTCATTCCTACTCTGTTCTATCATTCTACTATACTATCTTCTTCTTCTCTAGACCAGTCACCTACTCTTTTTCTTTAAAACTCTTCCGGGACAAAACTCTTCATTTGTGTGTGAGGTATGTTGGATCAGCTTGGGAATATTGGATGCTTTCTGCCAAATGGTCACTGGGGCTTCCTATGATGTTATTATTTGGCAATGTAGGCATTTTATATGTATGTGTTTTGTTGTTATTGTATAATGATGTTTGTATTTTATTTTGTTATTGTAAACGGGGGTTCGATAAATTAAGAGTATAGCCTCAGCATCCCCAGCGTGGGATGTTTTTATTGTAAAGTAACCGGCTGGTAGATTGCCTTCAGTGTTGCCACTAGGGTTGTTTCGGCAGATCTTTTATGCGGATCAGGGGTGAGTCCTCTTTCACTTCTCTGGTCCTGATTTGGCTCGGAAGAGTCCGCTGTACCTGAAGCAATAACCATGTAATGTAATGTAGGGCCAAACTTTTAAGGCCGATTTTGACCCAATTTGGTAGAAATAATCACGAAGATATCACGAGCCATCAGATCTTATGTCTGTCAAAGATCAAGGCCATGGGGTAATAACATGGCTGTCTAGCTCTTTATAAAATTTGCAAATTTGAGTGCAAGTTCTGTGTCTGTTACAGAATGACTGCTGGGCTGTGTACAAAACTACAAAAACAAGTGAAGGAAAATGTTTACTACAGCTGCAAAAGGGATGCAAACTGTCCTGCTAATGCTTTACAGCTGTACAAGGCACAACATGGAGGGGTGGCTCGATCTGTACCTGTCAGAAGACCATGGCCATTCCCAGTTGGTTAATTGAACAACAAAATAGTTTATTTAACAAACAAAAAAGTCTTCTGTCAAAAATCAAACAGTTTAGAAGAAATTTGATTTTGTTTTGCTGAAAGTACCAGATTTATTGCTGCATCCGATTGATTATGAGCAGTTTGTTGCTCGTTACTTCTTTTTTTGTGCTTGAATTATCCGATCTGTGGCTGAAATCATCAAATCTTGTGCTCAAGTGTATCCGCTTTTGTGGTTGAAGTTCTGCGATTGAAATAAGCAATTTTGTTGCTGAACCCATCTATTTTGTTGGTCAATTAATTTTAAGCGAACAATCAATGTCAACTTATGCAGCACATACAAACCTCCACACTTCTACTGTGCTCACAACACGTACACGCTGACAAACATACAAAACATACACACATATAAACATATAAAATCAGAAACTGACGATGCATATGGCCAAACTAGTAATGTTAAAAAATGAAAGTGAAGATAGCAGGAAGCAATATTAATCGCTCATTTTTTCCCATTGAGGCTTACCATAAGAAGTTGAAACATGCAAACGATACGTGAATCCCACCCTCACCCCTCCCTCTTCAGGAAAGCTCAAGCACACGGTGCAGGGTGGAATTTTACTTCAATATGCTGCATCATCGATGAGTATGGCACTAATGGAAACGGAGAAAGGTTCCAATATCAATATTTACGTTCTTCACAAACATGGCTGGCGACTTTCTAATTCTTTAAAACTCGAGAAAATTGTCCTGCATTGTGGAATCTATGAAGCTTTCCATGAGTCATTTTGCGATGCACAATCTTGAGAGAAGTGTACCCCGTCGGTGCTTAATTAAAAAAAAAAAAACGGAAGTGCGCAACACATAGTCACAGATAAACAAATACACGTACGTATACGAACACGCACTCGCGCGCATAAACACACGTACACACACACGCACGCGCGCGCTCACACACACACACACACACTGTTTACACCAACTGACACAACACTTGCTAAGGCAGCTTGCAAAGAAAGAGAGAGAGAGAGAGAGAGAGAGAGAGAGAGAGAGAGAGAGAGAGAGAGAGAGAGAGAGAGAGAGAGAGAGAGAGAGAGAGAGAGAGAGAGAATAAAACTTACTGCATCTAAAGAACCTTGAAGAAACATCGATAACTACAGTCGACACTTTCATATGCGGACCTCATTTGTGCACACAAACTGATACAGATTATATAATACTTAAAATCTATTCTATAATCTCAATCAGGGCGTTCCCAGTAAATGGTTGAGCAATTTGTACATCGTAATATAATTTTAATAACGTTTCTAGATTAGTAATGACCAAGGTGCTATATGAGAGAACGGTTTACCCTCAACATCTGAAAGAGTAAGACAGGGGTAAAAAAAAAAAAAAGTAAGATTAGACCTCCGAAGAGTTAGATTCCGGAATTCGAGTGGACCCAGGTTCCTAGGATTTATTTATACATGCGCACTGTATCAGCATGAAGTACATGTACAGTACATGAAAGCAAGGTTCACCTGTACATTTTGGTAGACGATGCTGGGGAGAGGGTAATTAGTTGAGGGCGTCATTACAAACACATCAAAAGAATTTTTCTTCAAGTTGGCCGCCTGTAATGATGACCCAATCATGATGCCAACATAACTCAGTGTGCAACAGAGATAAAGGGTAAATATGCAGACTACTTTTTTTTAACCAGGTAAACATTTCGCACTACACTGCATGCAGACTTTTCCTTTCTACCTGTAATGATGTGTACCATTTTCCACACTCCGAGCTTGCTTATCTCTTTCCTTATCTGCTCATAAAAGCAGAAAATGTATGAAAACTATTAAGGAGGCTTATGCAGTAGACATAAAGTGTTGATGGAAAGATTACATTAGTAGTAAGTCTCGTTTAAGCTTAAGGCTGCTTTGTTAATACAGCAAATATAATAATAATAATAATAATAATAATAATAATAATAATAATAATAATAATAATAATAATAATAATAATAATAATAGCGCCTTTCCTTTTTCAGTTTTAGTGACAACCCCTTATCCCGTGTGACTCTGCATTGAACATGCAATGCTTTCGTTGAGAAAGCGATCTGAACATATTGACCTGTTCGGGTGTCACATAATTACGTTCTAGAGCCTAACCAAAGAAGATGGGTAATAGGAAAGAAGGGAGGGAGAAATGTAGAAGATGAACTAATAACGCAGTTTTCCCAATGAAGATTTGCCGTCAGTTGACAGAGTTACGCTGCATTACACTTTGAACGTAAGGTGACAGTCTTTCTGGAACAATTTCCTCCACTCTATAAAGGAGAGAAAAAAGGAGGGCGGGGATGGAGAAGGGAGCTGGAGGGAGAGACGTGGAAGGAAAAACAACAACGCTCAACGAAGAATAGCAGTAGAAAAAGAAGGAAAAAAGAAAGAAGAGAAATCTAGTTTCGGGTTTGATGCATTGGGAAGAGATTGTATACAACGTTCCACACAGGATTGAATCTAGAACGTGAATTAAATTACTTAACCCATAAAAATGTCCAAAAGATAGATCATAGACATTACAAAGAAACTGCCGTATCTGTGTGGAGAATACCCACAGTGCACATTGAGAGAAAGAAGAATTTTTCATCATTCTCCCTCCTCCGTTCTACTTGCAAAAACAAAAGCGAGCAATCCCCCGTTGGAGTGCCGGGGGTTTATGTATAAATAGTATCCCCACTTTCTGAAAATGTAGTGCTTTAAATTCCCACTGTCGCTGTCTTTCTCCTGTGTTCTTTCTTACTCATACTCTGTTCTATCAATCTTCTTCTATCATGTATCTTCTTCGCTAGACCAATAATTTACCCTTTTTCTGGAAAACTGTCCTACAACTCCTCATTTTTATATTCTGTGCCAGAACAAAAGCCACTCAGCTCCCCACCCACTCTCTCCCCCGCATACCCCTCTTCTTGTCTCCCAGGTGTTCTCTCCAACTTCTTTGCGAGTAGGATTGAAAAACTCAGAAAAGAACTTGACTCCCAGCCCTCTGTTCCGTTTTCTCTCGGCAAGCCCTTTCAGGGCGTACCTTTCACTTCTTTCTCTCCAGTCACAGAGTCTGGCGTCCTGAACGTCGTCAAAGCCTCTGCTCCCAAAACTTGTGACCTAGATCCCATCCCTACCTCACTCCTCTTTGAATTTCTGAATGTCGTCAAAATTCTCTCACCTCTGGCTCTTTTCCTGACGTCTTCAAATCCGCTCTTGTTAACCCTCTTCTGAAAAAGCTTTCTCTGGACCCAAATGACCTAAACAAAAATTTAGGCCAATATCAAATTAATCCATTGTTTCCAAAATCATCGAAAAAATTGTTCTTTCTCAGCTCAATGCCTTTAAACAACTTTCTTGTTTTCAAACAACCTTCTTGGTCCTCTTCAATCCGCTTACAGACCTAGACATAGTACAGAAACTGCTCTTGTTAAAATCACTAATGATCTCCTCCTCTCCCTTGATCAAGGCAAACTCTCTGCTCTTGCTCTTTTAGACCTTTCGTCAGCATTTGACACCATAGATCACACCATTCTCATTGACCGTCTGCAACACACTTTTGGCCTTCGTGACACAGTTCTTGACGGCTCACGTCATACATCACTGACAGACAACAAACTGTTTAAGTTGACAATGGCCGCTCTGATGCTCCGATCCTCTGTGGCGTGCCGCAAGGATCGGTTTGGGGTCCCGTCCTCTTTGTTCTCTCCCTCTTTCTGACATCATCGATTCTCACTCTGTAAATCATCATTCCTTTGCGGACGATACACAACTTCATAAACCTTATGACCCACAGGATCTTGGCATTACAATAAATTCGACATATAATTATACACATCTGAGTACCCCATGCGCACCATCTGTGATGTTAAGTCCTGGATGACGTTCAACAAATTGAAACTTAATGACGAAAAGACAGAAGCCATAATTATTTCATCTCCTCGCATAACAACATCTCAGCTTCCATCTTTCTTTGTTGTTGGTAACTCTGTTGTCCAGTTCTCTGATTCTGTCAAAAAATTGGGCGTGATTTTGGACTCTCACCTGACTATGCAAGCTCACATTCAAACTCTAATCCGAAACCTAAATTTTAAACTCCGTCGAATCAACAGCATCCGTCACTTTCTGTCTGCCCAAGCCACTCAAACTCTTGTCCCAGCTTTCATTCTCTCACGGCTTGACTATTGTAACTCTCTCTTCTGTGGTTGCCCGGACTATCTATTGCAAAGACTTCAAAAGATTCAAAATAATGCCGCCCGTCTCATTTTTCGCATTCCAAGATCTGCCCATATAACTCCTCATCTTAAATCCCTACACTGGCTTCCCATCGAACAAAGAATTGAGTATAAAATTGCTTGCCTCTGCTTCAATGCTCTCTCTTCATCTGGCCCTTCTTATCTCAAAACCATGATAAACCCCTAACTGCCCTCTAGAACCCTTCGATCTTCTTCTGTTCCAAATCTCTGCATTCCACGAGTGAACAAATCCTTTGGTGAACGCTCGTTTTCATTTTCTTCTTCCACCGTCTGGAACTCTTTTCCCATGTCTCTCCATTCTTCCCAAACATCTGCTGCCTTTCGTTCTGGCATTAAGACCCATCTGTTCAAACGTTCCTTTGATGACGGTGGGTCTATTGTTGCTGGGCTCTGCACTCGTCTATCATCTGCGGAGATCGGCTAGTGTAATCACCCTATGACTAATCTTAATACATTTATAAGTTTAGCTCCGTCTGTTTTAGGATGGGGTTACAGAGATAGGGAGAAAAGTGTAAAGATTCACTGACACACTAGCTCTCACATGGCTATGAAACATAGGTAGTCCAGCCACTAGTTAACAGTAAATATTACACATTTTTTTCTTCTACTCTATACACAATATTCTAATCACTATACTAACTTAAATGTCCAAATTTCACTTCGAGTAGATTGCTCCTTGATAGGTCTATGCAGCTACTGTCTCATCATTGTGCTCGGAGTTCTTTCTTCCTATTATTCGGGTTTCTGGACGAGTAGACTATCGTAGATCAGTGTTTGGGCACTTCTGGGGGACTTAACTTTTTAGTCGATGTGCGATGTTGTTGTCTCTTCTTCTCGGTAGTTGACTACGGAGCTAGTGGAGCCCAATGCTCTCGCTGCTCAAGGTTGCAGGCCACGTGTCAGGGTTGCCTCTCTGTGGAGTTTGTTCCCAGCCTTGGACCAAGATGTCTTCTTGACAATGTCAGGCTCTGGCTATACTGTCGATGAATGCTTTTCATCTGTCACCTGCCGAGTCTTTCGCTAGAGAGATCTATCAACGTGCGTCTTGCTATGATGATGTTCGGACAAAATCTAACTCTCCTCCTGCTGGGGTCGGCTATCGTGCGAGACTACGAGAATAGTGATGCCACGTAGTGGGGTTTGCGGGTGATTGGTCAGCTGGGTGACGTAACAGCTTTTCTTAGTGAAACTGTAGCCTACACATGTGAAGAACCACCTACTTCGGCCGTCTGCTAGTCAGCGACTTAACTTACATAGTTCAAAGCAGACTGAACGTGTAGGCATGAAGCTTTAGTGCTGGGTTAGAACTAGCCTCTCGCGACAACACCACAATGCAAATTCGTGTTGAACTTTGTATAAGTGTGTGTGTGTGGGGGGGTGTGTGTGTGTGTTCATATTATCTAATGAAATTTTGTATGTTTTGTTTACCATATTTTATATTGTTATTGTTCAGCTATTTTAGTTCTTAGAAGTGTCTTATGTGAATGTAAAGCGCTCCGAGCTTTCATTAGAAAGGGCGCTATATAAATGTTTATTATTATTATTATTATTATTATTATTAGTAGTAGTAGTAGTAGTAGTAGTAGTAGAAGTAGTAGTAGTAGTAGTAGGCCTAGTAGTAGTAGTAGTAGTAGCAGTAGTAGTAGTAGTAGTAGTATATGTGGTCTCTTGACCGATTTCTGACAAATGGTCACTTTCTATGGTATTATTATTTAGCAATGTATGTTTCGTTAATATTTTATAATGATGTTTATATTCTATTTTGTTTTTTGTAAACGGGGGTTCGATAAATTAGAGTAAAGCCCCATCATCCACTGCATGGGATGCCTTTATTGTAAAGTGGCCGTCCTTCAATGTTACCGTTAAGAGTTGTTTCAGCAGATCTTTTAGACGGATCAGGGGTGAATCCTCTTTGAACCAAGTTATGGTCCTGATTTTGTGGTGGAATCGGCTCTGTGTGTTAATCTATAATTGATTTAACCACCCTGGCCTAGTGTCAAAGGCTGTATGCAGGTAGAATGTGTATGTATGATTGCGTGTGTCATTCAGTATTGCCTTTCTTCTTTTTAATTGTGTGCTTTTCTTTTGTATTTAAACATAAGCAAATTACATATAATTATACACATCTGAGTACCCCATGCGCACCAAGATTTCTTCGATGTAAAAGTTGAAGCGAAATAAATTGTCTTATGTCTTATGTCTTTGCAGTCCGCTGGACCCTATAAACAATGAATAGTTAACTAACAAAGCGAGCAAGCGAGAGAGAAAGAAAGACGGAGAACAAGCAAGAGAGAGAGAGAGAGAGAGAGAGAGAGAGAGAGAGAGACAGACAGACAGACAGACAGAAGTCAAAATATTAGGTCCTATGGACCTGTCTTACAGCTATCCTATCCTATTCTATCCCGTAACTATAAGGGCCGTTGGGGCACCACAGATGGTCGTTTAACCAGCATACTCCATCTTTCTCTGTCCTCAGCAACCCTGATGGCTTCGATCTGGTGACGTGGCCATACCATCGGAGTTTACGTTTCTTTACCACTGTGAGCAGGTCATCGTGTTGTCCAATGGCTTGTGTGATGGTCTGTTGGACTTCGTCGTTGGTGATGTGCTGGGCATAGGAAATGCCCAAAAGTCTTCTGTATCACCTCATCTCCATCTGCGTGTTACAGAGTAGGTCTACTGACTGAATGCAGGTGCGCATTATGAAACTGAATATGATTTTTACAGTAAAGGTCTTCTCCAACACCACTGTTGCATTCATTAACATTTTATTACGTCAACACCTGACGTTAAATGCTTTCGCTCACGGGAGGTACAAAAAAATGACTAAACCACCCCGAGTGCTAGAAAACCAAGCTCCAGTTATCATCCGTTTTATTGTTCGCAACTAGAAAAAAACACGTGAACTGAAACTGGTGACGGATTTTAATTCAATCTGTTCAGCCACACATATCTTTATGTTAGCAATTAGCACACTTCTGATTCCGTCTGTAGCGAACTAGAAGCTCAGAAAGGCACATAGGTTAGAACGTCGATATTTCTATTCCAGAACGTAATGAGTTTAAGTCCTTGTCAAACCAACATAATAACTTGTATTTGGGCTCAGTTTAGAAACCTAAAATCACGGCCGGAGGTAAGTAGCTCACCGACAGTGGAAGGAAAAACAAAAGCGTAGACTCGTTTTATAATAACACGTAAACTCGCATTTTAAAAAAAAGGGGACAATGGAGCTTTAAAGCATCTGACAATGCGCTTAACATTTTAAGAGCGCCGTCTGGCAAAATGGTTACTCTTGAAGTAGAAAAGGAAATGATAACTCAGTATCCCAAGACACGCACCTGTGTTTACTTTGGTTTAAACTAGTATTTTATTCAATTGAACAGATATATCACACATAAGCAAAAGTTATACAGAACAGGAAAGAAACAGGATTATATGAGCCGACTCTTTGTAAATACATAAAATGTAAAATGAATATTGAGCTTTAACGTCTACACCCACCATTGGCGATATGGCAGACGGGGATAACCATCCCAGGGAAAGAGGGGTATGGACCTGAATCAACACTGAACCACCAAAGCAATCATGCTGCTAAAATGGACAGTGAAAATGGCCACACTTTATATCGCCCACCACGGGATTCGAACCCGGGTCATCGGTGTGCCAGGCGAACGCTTATAAAATGTGAAAGGCAACAATTGAATGCAGTAGTTACGATAAATACTGCTTATTATACTCTCTATTGAAATCTTCTTGCAAACATACCAATTGTTCGCAGCAGTGAATGGGTATCCGATTTATAGTACCAAATTATGAGTTGGAAGCTTTTATTTTTCATTAACCTAGGGTGTGTGTGTTTGTAGGGGAGAGAGAGAAAAAAAGAAATATAGAGGAGGTGGGGGGAGAGCGCTGCAGATGCTTTGCTTTTTCCGACAACTATACTTTAATTTCACCCCCAATGGATGACCAATAGTTTCTTCCACCACCACACCCCCTCTTCTTCTGCAGATAAACATGGCAACATAATCCAAATCTCCCCATCCCAACCCCTCCTATCTATCAATCCTGTAAACGATTGAATACTAAAAAAAAACAGATTAATTAATTCGAGATCCTTTATAACAATAAGATGAGCTCATGCCCGCTATTACTTAACCTCAAATAATACAGAGCCGTACCAACATCTTTATGGATAGTTTTGTTCATAATGGATGTAGCTTATCAACCCTTACGGGACACACAGACAGTGCAGTGTGTACCGAAGCGCGCGTGCGACCTTAATGGGGAAAAAAAGGAAGGCAGCCATGTGCACTGTACACTCTTAAGAACTGGCGTATGTCTGTTCGTGTCGTTCGTGATGAGAATTCCTGCTGCAGAGCTTCCTTACACTTCCCCTCAGTTCCTCATCCCCACCTCTATCCCTCCATTAGTGGCAAGACACCTGTTCAAGACTTGGGCGGATTTAGATTGAAATACCGTGTCACATGTTCTAGTTACACAGCATTAGGATTTCAGGCCCACCACAATCCTTAACATCCTCCTCAGTCTCTTTTCCCTTCCACTTCCATTTCATTTGCTGCCCATCAAGATTTATAGCGATGTGCTTGAGCTTGAAACATCATGTCAATTTAATAGTTTCATCTCAACCCCTTTCCAACAAACCCCTTCCCCATGCCCAACCCACCCTCTATCCATCACCAACTTTGCTTGCTATTAAACACCTGTTCAAGACATATGCGGTTGGGACTGAAATGTCGCGTTAAACTTTATAGTTACGTAGAATGAAATATTCCGTTTCAGTCACCCCGGTTTCCCCATTTTCACTTTGATCTCGTTTTCAGATGCACTTCAATATCTGAATCTTCTTCATCTCACATTCATGAATCTACCTATAGTCCGACCTTAAATCCCTCAACCAATATTTCCAAACTCCATACTTTCATCACTTTGAAAATACACTGAGTTTGCATGCATGTAAGACAAAACTTGAAAAAGGAAATCATTTGGAAGGACCAAGTAACAGAACTAGGTGGTTTAGTTTCCAGCTAAAAAAACCTCTTATAGAATATTCCTAAGCTGAACTCATTAGTTGAAAGAATTCGCAGCACTCGGGTCAACATCAGTTTATCTCAATCTGTGATGGGAATTGCATCAACGTATCTCGGATGCTTAGTGTAATCATACATATTTATCTTCTTACTTAAAGGGACAGTGTGTGTGTATGGGTGGGTGGGTGCGTGTGTGTGTGAGTGTGAGTGTGTGTGTGGTTTTGTGACAATGCGTCTTGCTTTGGAAATTGCACCGTTGCCACATTTTTGTTTATAATTCCCCCTCCTCCAAAAGGATTTTTTTCTCATTGTTTCCGATTGCTTCAGGCATTTATTTACCTTTTTAATCGACAGCTACTATATTGTGCAAAGTTTACTCTTTATCTGTTTCTCGTTAGTTAGTTTATTCATTTATTTCTTTATTACTTTTTTCTCTTCGATGTTATTGTATTTCTTCTTTTGTACTATACTTGTTTGTTTTCTTTATTATTGTTGAGAAGATTAATTAATATAATTATGTTTTTATTACTTTGTACTTGTTCCTGTTCGCCAGAGACATTTCATTGTTGTCATTTGTCAAAGGGTAGCGCTTATTTAAGCTTTGCTTTTGTGTGCCCTTTATGTTCTCCATGCTTTGTTTGCTTGTCTCGTGAACAATATAATTCTGCTTAAACTAAAAGATGGTATAATGGACAGTCATTTATCAAACTGACCGTTAAGCTTGGAATTTTTTGTGTCTTTTCCTTTTTATATGTAATCAAACTTTGCCTACAATACACACTTTTACTGCGGTGCTATTTTTAGTATTCACCTTCATTCTATTAATAGCACATATACAAAGGAGTTTATCGATTAATATCAAGTCCCTACTTTTGAAAGAGGGTATTTTTTGGCTTCATCTCACTTTTGGGGGGCAGGGCAACACCCACTGTGAATTTAAAAAGGATCGGTGACGCTGAAATGTCTGATCTTGGGGTCCTTTAAACCCCTCTATCTGACACTTTTAATCCTTCTGTTATCATCCCTCTTTCTCTTCCTCACTTCTCTACCATGATAAACCACCCCTAAGTTTTGTGTGAAATTTATAGTCTTTACTCTGACTAATCGTTTTGAATACGATTGCTTGCGGCACTCTATTTGTGTAATACTAATACTAAGACTTATTCTAAATCCAATACCAATACAACTATCTTCTTAGCTTAAACCATCCACGTGACACTCCAAATGCCACCATTCAGCCCATTCTGCTGACACAAAAAATGTTTTGACTTCGCAGGCATCTTCAAACGGACAATTTCTTTTCACTCCGAAAACCCAGTTTGAATCGACTTGTGCATCAAGTACCTAATCTGAGAAATCATAAAACTGAACATTTTAGAAATACGAGGTGGTGACTTTAAAGGGAACAGAACCAGCTGCTGTAGACAAAAACATTTTTTGACAAGCAAGGAAAATAGATTAGAATTTTTCACTAAAAAGACGCTATACACCTGTATGTCTGATAGTGATGCCGGATCGGTCAACTGTCAAATATTAAAACTAATATTATTAGAACCATGAAAATGTAGGTAATAAATAAAACACTTTTATGCAAGAACCAAATCACAAGGTCGGTTTATTGAAACAGAAAGGATTAGCAATCGTAAACTCTGGACTACGTTAAGGAAAACTAAAATTATAAATAATGAAAATCAAAGTAATAAAATAGAAAAACTGAGTTAATTGAGACACTTAATTAGCATAGTAAAATGCTTTATTAGCAACGTATCCGTGTTTAAGAACATTCTATCTTAAAGTGAGTTTAAAAGCCAAAGGACAAATGTGATACGGTTGAGAATTCGTAAATATTTTTTTCTTTCTCACAAAGATTATATGTAATAGTTCGGTTACTAGGAGCTGAACCTTTTCCGACTTGTATGATATAAAATCTTTGAATTGTTATTGTTGCTTTCTTAGAGTTTCTGATCATCGACCCTAAACACCAGCTGTCTTACATGCTTCTAGTTACCAAGAAAAAATATACATGGTTTACATTCAACGGCACACCTGTGTTAGTGAAATAATTTTTGGACATAGGAGCAGTCTTTCTGTGTTACAAACGAGTGTAAAAATACCTGTTTCGATGACGGTGAGAACGGGAAAGTGATGCTGGAAAGGAAGAGGGGCGGATCATAATGTAAAGGAGAAGACGAGGAGAAGAAGAGGAATAAGGGAATGAGGATAAGGACACGGGGAAGAAGACGATGGAAGATATGAAGAACAAAACGAATTGTAGGGAGAAGAAGAATGACAAAGTACACCTGGAAAATGTATCAAGAAGAAGATGTATATGTACTGGTATAACAGATTTCAAAAGGATAACATAGTTCTTACTATTGACAGTTTTGCCCATACCACTGTTAGAAATGATGATGATGATGATGATGATGATGATGATGATGATGATGATGATGATGATGATGATCATGATGGCTGTCTTTGCAGCTCTTACAGTTGGCTAATTAAGTCATCATCAAGAGTTGACAAATTGAACGGGTCACCGTCGGCATCAGTTATGTGCCTTTCATCCTTTCCTCCGCGATCCTTTCGTCATTTTAATAAATGCTGCATCCCCTTTATTTTTGGCATAAATAGTCGATCACATTTGTATAATATGAGACCATGTGGGTCTTATACGCAACCCTTATACAACATGTAAGCGTGGTTCCATATCAATAACATGGCAATTTCAAACGGAATCTGTTAACTCTTCTACATGTATTGTGCTGTAGTTCTTGGTGAAGCTTTGAATCTTTAGGAGGCATAATGATACAATGATAACATAGGCTAACAGGTAATGCTGTCTAGACTATAGCTATTGCTTAACCTGTGAGTTTTATGAAGATATCATGCGCAGAATGGCATCACTTGTGTTCCGAGCGTTCATTAAAGGCCGAAGGCGTACATGTAGTTTTAACAAGAAGTATTTATTGAGATTTTAACAACCCGTAAACTGAAGAGGCCATTGTTCAACCAGGCACAAAACCAGACTCTGACGCATGCGAAAAAGACTACGTCACTTTTCCTTAGAATACGTCACTTTATCTTAGAACCGAAAATAACACATAACACGACATCTTCCTCCTTTGAGATTTTGCACAAAAAAATCAGCCAACCGGCTAGTTATTCGTTAGAGTTTGTGATAACCGAGAAGGGAGATGATTTCACTTTAACTCAAAAGTTCAACTTTAAAAATGTTCAAAATATCAATCTTGAAAACGGGCTGGCTTGGTAATGATGCGGCCACTGCGGGTCATCGTCACAACCGGACTGCTTTTGCCCTCGGGAGGTCGGCCTGGAGGTAGACGACCGCTAGGAACGCTGCAAGCGTCGGGACGCAGACTGATGTCATCTGGCGGGAGTTGAGCTAGGACGTTGACTGGACGTTGACCAATTTGGACGATGGACTTGCCCTGGCTCAGACTAGAACCGTACTCTGAATTTTGACTGTCAGAGTCGTTGCAGCTAGAACGTGCTGCATTGTGGCGGGGACTGCCACAATCTCCATGCTTGTCACTGGATTCAAGGACAGGGAAAGCATGACTGGACCGGAACAGGCGCTTATGGATAGGGCTGGGGTAAGGACAAGGCTGTTCAGGCTGACTGGAGAACAGCCTGAGATGGCGACGATTTCGCCGAAAGTTCTTGCCGTTAGGCATCTGCACCACATAGGACCTTGGTGCACACTGCTGCTATACGATAGCTGGACTTCCCCACTTCTTCTCGTTGTTCAGCTTCTGGAGAACTGGATCACCCGGCGAAAGTTCTCCAAGTGGACGGACACCATGCCGTCGGTCAAATGTCTTCTTGTAGGCTGTTTTGACTGCTCTATCTCTGTCGGCTACAGACTTTTTGTCGTAACCTCTGGGTGCGAGGTTGTCAGGCAGTGTTGGGAGTGTTGTACGAAGTCTCCGGTCGAATGCTAGCTCGGCTGGACTCTTGCCTGTCGCTGCAATAGGAGTGGCTCTGTAGGCGAGCAAAGCAACCATTGGCTCTTCTTGGCTCAGAATCTTCTTGGCTTCTTGTACAGCCCTCTCAGCTTCTCCATTAGCTTGTGGGTAGTGCGGAGATGTAGTGATGTGTTTAAAGTTCCAACGTTCTGAAAACTCCTTGAACTCTGATGATGTGAACTGACGGCCATTGTCAGTTATTAGGATCTCTGGAATCCCATGGTGCGCAAACATATTAGACATCCGCCCAATAACTTCGTATGAAGTAATGTTTTTGAGATGCGCTATTTCAAGGTATCTTGAGAAGTAGTCTGTTAGCACAAGGTACTGCTGTCCCTTGAGTTCACAAAGGTCTGCTGCACACTTCTGAAACGGCCTTTCTGGTAGTTCTGTTGCAATTAGTGGTTCTTTTCTCTGAGTGGCCTGTTTCTCTTGACAGTGCTTGCAGTTGCTAACAATCTGCTTAATGCGCGTGCCGATTCCTGGCCACCAGCACGCTGCGTTCGCTCTTTCACGGCACTTCACTATGCCGAGATGACCATCATGTATCCTGGCAAGGGTTTCGTCTCTCATGGACGCCGGTATGACAATGCGGCTGCCTCTGGTGAGCAGGCCATTGTTCTCGCTGAGTTCACCGCGGACTTCGAAGAGATCTCTCAATCCTTCCTCAACGTCTGACGCGTACGTAGGCCATCCTTCCCGTACGTAGTGTAGTGCTGCTTGAATCAAGCTATCTTTCTTGCTTTCTTCAGTCAGTTCTTTCAGTTTCTTGTCCGGCATTTGGCACGACCAAGACAGGTTAACGCTGTCGACGTAGTCTGCCACGTCTTCAATGAGTAACTCCACTCTGTTCTCATCTTCTACCTTGTACTCCTGCGGGCTACGAGAAAGAGCGTCTGCCACGACGAGCTGTTTTCCAGGCACGTACTCGGCGATGGGGTTGAACCTCATGAGTCGCATGAGCATTCTCTGGCATCTCACAGGGGTATCCTCAAGGTTCTTGTAGTTGATGATGGGGACGAGAGGCTTGTGATCGGTCTCCAGCTTGAAACTTGGCAAACCGACAAGGTAGCGACTAAATTTCTCACACGCGCAGACAGCTGCGAGAGTTTCCTTCTCTATCTGTGCGTACCTGCGCTCAGTGGGGGTCAAGGTACGTGAACAATACGCTACCGGCTTGAAAACTCCGTCAGGGTGTTGTTGTAGTAGGACTCCTCCTACTCCAAAACTGCTGGCATCTGCACTCACTGTTGTGGGTTTTCTTGGGTCGTAGAAGGCAAGTATGGGTGATGACGTCAGCATCTGCTTCACCTCTCTCATGGCTTTGATCTGTGCTGGCCCCCATGACCATGCCCTGTCATTCTCCAGAAGTTCTGTCACTGGCCGCAGTACTGTCGACAAGTTTGGCAAGTATCGGCCCAGGAAGTTGATCATGCCCAGAGCTCTCCTCAACTCTGTCACATTGGTGGGGTCGGGCATGTTGGTGATGGCTTCGACCTTGGTTGGATCAGGAGAGACTCCTTTTTTGCTAATACGATGCCCAAGAAACTCGATCTCTTGTTTTCTCAGCTCACACTTGTCTAGGTTGAGCTTGAGGTTGACACTGGTCAATGTCTTCATGACGCCGTCCAGGTGGCGCTCATGAGACTGCTCGTCTTTACTGTAGACGAGGATATCATCAAAATAACATACGACGTTGCTTTCATCCTTCAAGATGTTTTCGACTGTTCGTTGGAAGATCTCAGGCGCTGAGGAAATGCCAAAGGGAAGTCTCTTGTAAAAATATCTTCCTGTTGGAGTTATAAACGTGGTGAGCTTTGCTGTAGAAGGGTCAAGAGGCAACTGCCAAAACCCGGAAGTCGCATCAAGCTTGCTGAAGAATGCGGACCCCGATAGCCTGTGCAGAATGTCGTCGAGGGTTGGAAGGACGTACCTTTCCCGCTTCACAGCCAGATTAAGCTTCTTGAAATCTGTACAAATCCTCACGTCACCGGACTTCTTCAATACTGGTACGATGGGAGCGCACCAATCTGTTGGCTCGGTCACTTCTTCAATGATGCCTTTGGCCTCCATCTGCTTCAATTCTGCTTTGACTTTCTCCAAAAGCGGTATGGGAATTCTTCGTGCTGTGTGTAGACTGTACGGTTGTGCGTCGTCTCGCAATAGAATCTTGACTGGTGGGCAATCCACTGGCTTGTCGTCCAGTGTGCCGAAGGGTAGTTGTCGATCGATAGCGTCGACTCTCTTCACGAGCCCGATCCTCGTTGACGCTTCTCTGCTAAGAAGATTGTCAGTCTTCGAATTCACGACAAAGATTCGTAGTGAGAACATATGTTTATGGACGCTGGTGACTGCTTCAAACTGTCCCAGGCACTCCATCACGCCACCAGCGCTGCGCAGAATCGTGTTAGATTTCTGTAAATGTGGTCGTGGACTCATCTTGTTGTACTGGGTAGCAGAGATGACGCTCACGTCGGCCCCTGTGTCGATCTTGAACGTGATTTTGCTGTTATCAATTGTCAGAACTGTTGTCCACGGTGGTTCACTGCTGGTCTCACTGTTTAGCGTGCCCAAGAAGCTTTGCTTGGGTGCCACACTGGGTGCTTTTTCTTTTTCTTCTTCATACGGGTAGTTGTAGCAGTCGTAATGGTACTCTTCCACTGAATGCATCGATTTACTTCTGCATACTGCTGCGAAGTGGTTCAACTTCGAACAGTTCCGGCACTTTTTTCCTTGTGCTGGACAGATTTCTGTGTTGCCATGGTGACGACCGCATCTTAAGCATGAGGATGATGGGTAACCTCCTCTCCCCCTCTGTCTGAAGTGTTGATTTCCACGGTCGCGTGAACTGCCACCAGCATGCTGGTTCTGCTGACCGCCGCCCCTACGGCCAGAGCCGCTGCCCTGTGGATAACCGCCCGGTCTGCCACCTCGACTATCGTAACTGCCGCGTCGACCGCCGCTGTGATATCCTCCACCAGCCCCTTTGCCGCTATGGACTGCATCAATGGTCTGACGTTGTTCTGTAAGCTGCGTCTTTACTTGTTCATACTGCCGTGCTGCAGTAATGGCATTCTGCAATGTTAGTGTTGATATGAGCTGTAATTTCTCAGAAAGCTCACGATCAGTCACTCCCAGAACGAGACGATCCCGTATTGCTTCACCTTGTTTGTCTATTTTGGCCAACTTTGCAAGATCATATAGATCCCGGACGTAAGCCTCAATGGTTTCTCCCTGCTTCTGGTTTCGCGAGTGGAACCTGGCTCTTTCATGTATGACGTTCACTTGAGGGACAAAATATTCATCAAACTTTTCTAGAACAGTCTCGTAGACTTTTCCTTGGTCTTCGGTCAGTTGAAATGACGTCAGAATCTTTTCTGCGTCTTGGCCCATGACGTAAATAAGAGTACTTATCTGAACTTCTGCGTCTTCTTTATTCAGCTTTGAAGCCGTGAAGAATCTTTGGAAATGTTGTTTCCACTCAGGCCATGTTGTAGGGTTGCTAACACGACAGCATCCTTTCTCTTGAGGATGGCCGGTTTTTAGATCTAAATTTCAATTTTATTGAACCTTGTTCATGTGGTTCTGCATTTATTTATGAAACATTTTGACCTTAAGAATACAAGGTAGCCTGTCTCATTTGATTTAAAGCATCTAATGTTGACTCTTGAATGCGTCTTTTGCCCAAAGCGGAAGCAGTAAAGAAGAGGATTGGATCTAAATGTCACTCTTAAATAATGTTTACATTTTATCACATAGGTCACGACTGCGCATCACATGTCCTGTCATGTTGTAGCTGTTATCTGTATCAATCATCATAAATCTTAAACGTACAGCTGACGAAAGTGTGGTTAAACAGAAATCCCTAGTTGCTTTACGTTTCCTGTGGATTTCGGCGATTAGATGTTACATATTAAGATTTATGTTGCTTTGCATCATGTGCCTTACACCATTTTGAATTTGAATAAACGGACAAACATAGCATAACAGGAGCATTCAAAGGCAAAATTAATGAAGTAGTACTTTAAAACCAGTATATGTCGGTGTATACCAGTGATATTTGTCCGTCCCCACCGTTCTCCTAGTCCTATTTCCGCCATATATCGCCCCACCGTCCTTCACGTGACGCCCGATTCCGTCCATCTCGCTCACTGCTTTATCGTGCCTATAGCTTTTACTCAACATACATTCTATTCTCCAAGGTGTCTCGTCTCGACCCCGGGGTAACATTCAAATGAATAATAATGACAGCACGTCTGGCTGCCAAAATCTAATAATATACAAGAAGAAGAAACTTGCCGGAGTTGAAATAAAACTCTGCATTTGGCATTTGTGTGCGCAAAGTCGCCACGCCTACCAGTATTCGGCTACCTTTGTTGTTATTTTTTAATATTAAAAGCAAGTTCAAAAACTGCGTCCCGATTTAAGAAAAAGAATTCATTTCCAAAAGCCAAAGCGGTAATCGTAGTGACGTAATACACGTCACAGTATTTGATAACCGCAAATACATGTGTGCATTAAAACATCAATCAAAGTGCCTAGTTACACCGATCTAAAATTCTATATTATAGTGTACACCAATGCATGTCAAACTAATGTCGTTTTAAAGACCATTCTGCCTGTGTCGGAATGACATTGTAAGAATCAGAAAAATGAGAACTTATACAGACTTGTGAGTGAGTCTTCCATTCTTTCTTTTGCGAGCTCGCTTCTTGTTCACTGTATTTGTAGATAAAGGAAAGGAACACACACACATACACACACGCGCACACACACACACGAACACGCACGCACACGTCCGCACGCACGCACACACGCAAACACAAACACTCTAGTTAACACTGTCCCACGACAAATAGTAGGCTGTAAAACGTAGAATCCCAGATAATACGATATTTTAAAGAGCTACGATAATATGCGGACTAAAAGGTCTGTCTCATTTCGTACTATATAGCAGTGCTTGGATGTCCTACTTCTGCTAAATTTCTATGCACAACAATATAGCCTACTATGATTTCAAAATAGTGTCTCTGTTGTTCTATGGCTTGAAAGCAGCAAGCCGAATCGCTGCTTCGAAGATAAGCAATCTTTTGGATTACTACAAGGATGTTTTAAGTATACGTTTCGAGATCAAGATTGGTATCGCCTGGTTCTGTTTACTTTTGGAGATTATATTTTCCATGTTATGTTACTGTTTATGAGGTTTAGTATCTACTAAAGTTTACATATTGTGATTTATAGCAGTAAGGCGTATCATGCTGGTGATGTGGCAAGGTAAGATAGTAGATAAGAGGGAAGGATTAGATAAATCACTTTGCACATGGTAACGGAGAGAGAGAGAGAGAGAGAGAGAGAGAGAGAGAGAGAGAGGGTGGGTGTGGATGGGGTTGGCAATTCTCATCCTGCCATGCGGCTGCCAAGTAACCCGTGTTACGAATGTTATGAATTTATTCAGTTAACGAATATGAAATTTCAAGTCATTAGCCAACCCTAGCTGATAATACCGTAAAATATTCAATTTTAGTCCAATATTAGGACTGTATGTTATAAATCTAAACCTAACAGATTCTTATCCAATAATCTAGTAAATATTCATTCCAACGCAAAGACTTTAAAGGCCCTGGGTGGTATTCATGACCGTTGGTTAAGGCTTAACCAATGTTGGTAAAATTAACGACGTTGGTTAAGCTGGAAATTTTAAATTCACGAGGCCTTAGCAGAGTTAACGACGGTTGCTAACCATGGTTATTTTAACGGAGGGGGCACCACCCGATAACCAATGGAACACTGGTTAAAAATGGCGGCCATCGTTTGGTGGCAACTTCGACAGAGACGAGCTCCGAGGAGAGAGAGAGTATTTCGCGACAGAAGTAACCCACTTGACAAATTTGATGATGTGGAACTGGTATCAAAATTTCGTTTTCGTCGGCATGATATCATCACGTTAACGAACGCGGTAGACAGACTGAAACTGTGTGATCGGCAAGGCGTTTTGTCACCACTTTTACATGTGTGTCTCACTCTTTGTTTTTATGCCTCTGGCACCTTTAATAATCTGTCATATTAATAAAACGGGTTAATATTATTATTATTAAAATATTGTTGTTGGATTTTGACTGGTGATGTGTAGGCTTATTGTGTATCTGTATAGTTTATACTCGTAGGGTAATGCAACCCTACGAAAAAAAGACAACATTTCAAGTTCCAAACTACCCAGAAACGGCAGAAATTGACACCTCAGTCTAAAAACAAAATGTAGGCCTAACATTACAAACTACAAAGTGATCAAAAGTGATTTCTCTCCTTTCACCCCAACAAAAAGCTCGCTCTCCTTGCTCACTATGATATCCAGCATGCTGTCGGTAGGCTTGCTAATCACGCCACCATTGCCAGACTTTAATCGTGCGGCTGCACGATTCCGATGGGTTATAGGCCTATTTTGTTGACGAAAGAAGGAAAACAGCTGCTTGAATTATGCCCCCTTACGGATATTCCCGCACAGCCCAAAAATAGCCTTGGTTAAGTAACAATGCGTGGACACTCGCTCATGAATAGCGATCTGCTAAACGATGGTTAACGATACCATTGTTGGTTACAAAACCAATGTTGGTAACGTTAACCATCGCCTATAATTTAACTGGCCATGAATTCCACCCCCTGACGCTAAAGCCTTAGGCTGGTCAGTGTCAGTTACATTTTAAAAAAAAAACACAGTAAGTACTAGTTCCATCCTCCCCAACCCTCGGCCGCTTTGAATTGTACTTTTGTTGTTTGGGGCGTTAGGGGCGATGCGTGGAAGGCTGCAATTTAGAGCTAGGGCGGTTTGATTTAGAACCTGTTTCGGCCAGCGCCTTGAGCAGCTCTTGATCTGGAAAAGCGCTATAAAACAACAATAACAACAACAGCAAAACACTACTACCTACTCCTACCCCTTCCCTTTCTCCTCCCTCTCCCGTCCCCGTCTAGAATACAGAGCAACACGTTGTCAAAATCACTCAAGAAGTAATAGAATAAGTTCCTAGAAGCTTGGTTTTCTCGTTTCATCAAGAAACTTCGAAGACGTTCGGTATCGTGTACATTCTTACAATAGTACAATAAACAGAGAAAACCCAGTAGCAAAGTTAATTAGCCCTCGGAAAACCCCAGAAGTGGAAAGACTACCCCCAAGATCGATGGTACCAAGTCGCACAAACTAAGACTAATGAAGACAGACTGGCACCGCGATTCAATAAAAGACAGGACGGCAGCAAATCTATACGCATACTTTCCTCTGGAACTCTTTCCTTGACCCAATCAAATCAGACCTTACACCCACCTTCACTCTTCACCCTCGTCCACAGCCGCTTTTCCCCACCCTCCCACTGTCCTTCATATTCTCTCTATATAATATTGTTATTGGCTTATCATAAAATCGTGTTGCCACACACTTAACTACAGTACCAGAAATAGTCTACATTTGCATCAACAACTTACGTATGGTCGATATCAATTGAATCTATCCAAATCCATCAACAAGACCATAAAAAACAGACTGTACCAAATACAAACCCACTATTTCGAAAATAAATCAACAGCAGCAACTGGACCAAAAATACCAGAGCGAAGCCAAAGCAAACATATTTAAAAAAAAAACAAAAAAACTTAGCGACACAACCTTACTTCTTTTACTTCGGAGTTTCTGTCTTGTTCAATTAGGTCCAATACCACATTTATTCGGCTATTTGTCTGGACAGAATGGCTACAGGATTAGTCAGAGATTCTAGAGCCCATGAATCATGAACGACCACTACACTGTTGGGTACAGAAAGGCAGAGAATTTGATAGGATCTTATATATTGTTAATATCCACACGCTATTAGAGCATGGTCAGTGCGATATCAAAACCATTTCGAGCATCTTTATATCATATAAACCAGTAACATGGAGCTGATGTGCTTGTCCTGTTTTTACCCATGGGACACCGTAAAAAGAGTAATTACAGTCCGCTCCTGTTGAGAGAAAAATCTCTCATGGCCATTCCAGAATGGAACCCACGTTTCTCTGCACTCCAGACAAGGTTTCATTCCACCGAGCCATTCTAAAGCTGGAGGAGTTCATAGCGTCACCTGATAGCAGGATGTTCGTTTCTCTTTTGCTGAAGGAATCATGGGAATAGCCAGAAATGAAAACTTACTTTACTGTGACAGTATAGACAGTAAACACGGACAGACCGACGATGGATACTACAAAAGAGAATCGAAAGATGGGAAGAACAAAACGTAAGAGAAAAGGTCAAAAAGGAACAAATGGGGTAAAGAGTGGACAAGAGTTTATGGTCAAAGAACAATGGCAAGAGAAATTGGAGAGAGGAAAGGAAAGAACAGGAGTGAAGCGAAGAGAGAGAGAGAGAGAGAGAGAGAGAGAGAGAGAGAGAGAGAGAGAGGAGAAGAAGAAGCAAAAAGAAAGAAAGATAAAATGGAGGGAGGAAAAGAGGGGGACTACATAGCTTGAGAGAGATGGATGGATGGATAGATAGATAGATTGATTGATTGATTGTTGCTTTAGGTCCAGCGGACTCTTCCGAGCCAAATCAGGACCGGACAACCCCCGATCCGCATAAAAGATCTGCCGAAACAACCCTAGTGGGAAAATTGAATGCCCTCCACCGGCCAGTCACTTTACAATAAAGACATCCCACGCAGGGGACGGCTGAGGCTTTACCCCAACTACTCGAACCCCCGGTTACAAAAACAAAATAGAATACAATCATTATAAACTATCAACAAAACACATACATATAAAATGCCTACACTGCTAAATAATAACATCATAGGAAGCCCCAGTGACCACCCGGCAGAAAGCGTCCAACACTCCCAAGCTGATCCAACAGACCTCATACACAAACAAGGAAGAGTTTTCAAGAAAAACGGTAGGTCATTGATCTAGCGAAGAAGAAGATAGTATAGCAGAGTGATAGGACAGAGCAGGAATGGGAAAGAGCAAATGAGGAAGACAGCGACAGTGGGAATTTAAAGCACTAAATTTCCAGAAAGTGGGGATACTATTTATACTGAAACCCCCGGCACGCCAACGGCGTGGGGCCGGGTAGCTCAGTTGGTAAGAGCGTCGTGCTAGTAACCGAAAGGTCGCTGGTTCGAATCCCGGATTGGTCAACGTGTGATCATATTATTTTCCCCTTTACCAACAACTGGCCCGCTGGTGTCAGTATAAATCGGTCCAGTAGTCACCTATATGCGAAAGTGTCGTGTGACTATAATCTACAAACAACAACAACGCCAACGGGGGTACTGTTGCCGCAGTGAATCGGTCATGCCTATAAAGGAAAGACCGGTTTTCAACTGGGGCTTTCACTTTTCCCTTTATAGGTTAGAACAATCTACAGTGGCAAGATTGCTCATGACCCCAAGGGGTGGATAGATAGATAAGCTAGTGAGACAGATAAGATGAAAGATAGGTAGATAGATAGATAGATAGATAGATAGATAGATAGATAGATAGATAGATAGATAGATAGATAGATAGATAGATAGATAGATAGATAGATAGATAGATAGATAGATAGATAGATAGATAGATAGATAGATAGATAGATAGATAGATAGATAAACTAGAAAGACAGATAAGCTAAAGAAAACAAAAGTGAGAGAAAGAGAGGAGAAAGAGAGAGAGAGAGAGAGAGAGAGAGAGAGAGAGAGAGAGAGAGAGAGAGAGAGAGAGAGAGAGAGAGAGAGAGAGAGAGAGAAAACAATTTTAGATAAATAATTTTTAAAATTGCTCGTATTACGCATCATCTACTACAGTCCGAAATTCACTGAGTTCCCCCTGTGTGCTCGCAAAGATGCAATTGTCTAATGACTGATATTTTAAACGTTTCGTCTAGAGATAAACCCGATTTAATGCGATTGATTCTTGGCACTCAAAATAATAAATAATATTATTATTTGAAATTAAGAGGAAAGCACGGTTTAAGCAGTTAAAATGAATTTATGTACTCGTACTTTATATTGATGTCTAGTCAGAATGCACGCGAATGCAAAAGTTTTCAAGATGCGTTTAGGTTAATGAGGTTAGACGAACGGGAAGTGGTGGGGTCAGAAAACAATAACACAACAGGAGAGAGAGAAGGAGAGAGAGAGTGAGTAAGAGAGAGAGAAGAAGAAGAAAAACGAGAAACCTTACCCATGGAGCAAGAAGCACAATGTAGCATATGGTTCCAAACACAGAAGATGATAATCCAGACATGGCGATGATTTTATATCCTTTGAATTTGATTAATAGGTAACACAGACAAACCCACTCACAAAAGCAGACGTAAAGATTTTCCTGCAACTGCAAGTGGATGACCTTGTTTGTTTTCTTTCCCTCTTTTAGCATGAAATATAGACAAAACACTACACTTGTGAAAGTTTTTTGTGTATAAAAAATGCGGAACTTTAAGTATAAGCAGACGTAAGATTTTCATGGTACTCTTCTTGTCTCCAGTGCTAGAGATCGGCAAAACAATTTCGCTTCTTTTATTTTCATCCACGGAATCTCTTACTGGAGATTAAAAAAATCAGACGACGGAAAACAGCGACGACGAAATTATCCCAGCATTTTTTCTAACTCATCCACTGAAGGGCGACATCGAACATTCATTGCACTGTCTCCGTCACTGAAGAGCTCTCCTGGTCGTCTGCTGGCAATCATGCTCTTTCTCTCTTTCTCTCTCGGCTGTGGTCTGCAGCGTCCACGCTCGCGCACCAACTCTCTATGTTCGAGATTTTAGGCGATAAAATGCTGTCGGGTTTGGTTGCCTCTAGCCTAGTCCAGGTGATTTTTACTTCACGTGGCGCCTGTATATGTGGAAAACAGTATTAGAAGAGTGATGAAGGAACGGGATGGTGACGTGGGTTGATTTTATTTATGAAGAGTACGTTTTCTTGTTTTTGCTGCTTATTTATCGATTTGTCTTGCCACTTTGAAATCAGGTTTGTCGATTTGCGGTGATTTAAAACAAAGAACATCTGCTTTTCCGTACAGTCGCCCTCCCCCATCCATTCTCTCCCTCCATCCCATCTTACCAGTCGTTATTGATAAAACAACGTTCTGTGTTGGCATTGCTGCTACAAACAGCAATAATAGGGCGCCCAACAACTAATTTAATATAGCTGTAGGCGCACAACTCACACATGCACTCACAAACGAACAGCTAACACACACAGCGCACCCCCTCATACCACACACACGGCTTCTTCTTCTTCTTCTTCTTCTTCTTCTTCTTCTTCTGATCACTATGTAATTTAAAACAGATTGTCCGAAAAATAGTCTCTCGTAGAATCTAGCTGATAAATTGCAGTTAATGACAAGAAGACAGAAGTAATAAGCATTTTAAAGGCGTCACGAACTGATCAGACACAAGTACACGTGCAGGCACTCACATATAAACACACACTCACACAAGCGCTCTTGATCGGCCGGACGTCCTTCAGTCGCTGAGACGAGAAAAGAAAGAACGTACAAACACTTACAACATGTAACAAATGACAAAGATTTATGATCACAATTCCAATCAAACTTTATTCATACAATTAAACTAACATTCACTGACGCACGCTAAACTCAAAAGTGATGGGATGAAAACAATGAACAATCACAATAGCATCAACAAAATAAAATAGAAAGTCAAAGTCACAAGGAGGAAGGAGGGAAATGGAATAGATAGTTGATGGGAACGACAACACCTATAGGGAGAGATGAGGTTCGATCCGGATCCACGTGGTAGGATGATCGGGACTTGCCGCTTGCCCGGTGTGACGTCGTCACAGTTCCTAGTATCCTAGCTGGGGTGGGAGCGACTGGGAGCATTCTGATTGGTCGACGCATTACAAAATTCGACGCATTCGCACAGTGCTATCGTAGTCTTAGTAAGGATTAGGGTTAGGGTTAGAGTTAGGGTTTGGTGTTAGGGTAAGAGTTAGAGTTAGGGTTACGACGCCTAAAAACATCGTGAAAAGGCCGGCCCGACGTGACCTGGCGCATGCGCTAAGGTGCCCGGATAAAGTAGGACACCCGGAACTTTGAGGATGTGACACCGAAATGTCAATAAGTAAACATAAAAAAAAACAAAAAACAAACAAAAAAAAGCAGCAATAATGATGGTTAAAAATTTGGTTTTTGCAAACGTTGCCATAAAAATGTTCTTTTGCAATGGCATAGGCTCAATAAGTTACCACGCACAGATCATTCATATAGCAGATGATGAAATATAGCCAGCCCGAGCAAAGGGAAATAATCCGTGAGAGCGCCTCGCATTTTTGTATAGGACATAATGGAAGTTCCCCCTCTTTCCGTAATAAGCTCTTTCCGTAATAAGCTCTTTCCGTAATAAGCACTTTGGTCAAACTAACTTCTAGCATAAGTGACGTCACGTCACATGAACTCACATGTCAACACGGCAACAGTCACAAACTAGCTTTTCAACTCGCCAATAGGAAAAGCTAGGCTACATTTCTTTAGCTTTACCGCTCATCCAAAAAAATGGCTATTTTCACAGACCAACGAAGTTATTCTGAAAGATAACTTAATCTTCTAACAACGCTGCCAATTGTCTGCCGCCGCTGAACAAACGCTGTCACTGCCTATTCAGCCCTGTCAATTTTCTCTAGAGAATGCAAAATCATAAAGCCTAGGTCTGACGACGAAAGTTTTGATTGCTATGATCTATCATAAGGAAAATCATGACTTGAGTCACCCAGTCATCATAGTCAAATCAGTTCGCAGCGTGATTTGTGATGATTTTCCACGTTTAGAACATTCCGACGAACTGATTGCGAGTCATTTAGCATGGGAACCAATGAAACGCTCTACTTTCAACACGTGATCTTGCGGAAAATGACAAGACCACGACCGACCTGCTAGGCACGTTGAGTGCGAAAAATACCTGTGAAGTAAGATCCCAGAAACCACAAAAAAAGGTCTTTCTTCTTTGAAACTCTTGCCTGCAGTGGGCGTATTCAAAAACTTATAATATTTCGTCCTACCCTGTCTTGCCCTCGGAAAGTTATAATCTTTGCTCACCTTTCGCTAAAAACACGTGAACTCCGTGAAATTATCCTTCCTCCTTTCATCCATCCCTCTTTCACCTCCACTATATCATCCACTCTCTCGCCTGTACTCTATCCACATTATCTGTGGACCACATACTTCTCGCCGCGCGACCAAAGGGACCCACCTTGGCCACGGCCTCTCGAAAGATCCGTTTAACATTCACAATGAATGTTGCCCCACTTTTAAAAAAAATAGCATGCAGCAAAAAGAACGAACTCTTCCGAACTTATAGTTATTTTTAAAATCAATACATTTTTATAGTTCGTGTGCCTATTACCAGCAACTGCTAGCTATCTTTCCATCACTAAAATATCATCTAGTAGATCGTAGAGCGTATAGGTGTACTGTTAAACAGAGAAAATAGTTCCCTGTCACAACAGAAATTAAAAATTCAACCTTTAGCGGATGGTTTGAGCAACGAAAGTCCACTTTATCATTGATTAATGCAATGATACGAATTTTAGGGTAAACTCATTTTCGCCAAAAGTTTTTTTTTAAGCCTTCGAAATGGGGCGCTGTAAAGTAATTGTTATCTTAAAAGGTAAAAACCGCTTAGATGGCCATGCTACCACAGCTTGTTAAGTGCGGTAGATTTTTTTTAAATGATGAAGAAAGAAGAAACTGCAGGCACAAGGGTTCAGACAAGAAATCATGTGAGGAGTCACAGTTGATTTATCATGTTTTAACACCACTTGAGGTCAGACAGTCAGTCTTCCACTGCTGTCAGACGCCATATTTCTTAACATAGTTATTGCTTCCGGAACCACCTGTGTCTAGCAAGTTATAACACTGCTTCTTTCTTTGTCTTCTTCTTCCTTCTTATCCTCCCCGTCCTCCTCCTCCTCCTCCTCCTCCTCCTCCTTCTTCTTCTTCTTCTTCTTCTTCTTCTTCTTCTTCTTCTTCTTCTTCTTCTTCTTCTTCTTCTTCTGCTTCTTCTTCTATTTCTGATTTCTGATCGAATGGTTTGAAAATATCTGTGTTTAACACTGTACCCATCATTACCATCATCATCATCATCATCATCATCATCATCATCATCATCATCATCATCATCATCATCATCATCATCATCATCATCATCATCATCACCGTCGTCATCTTCTTCTTGTTGTTGATCTTGTTGTTGTTGTTGTTGTTGTTGTTGTTGCTCTTCTTCTTTTCTTCTTCTTCTTCTTCTTCTTCTTCTTCTTCTTCTTCTTCTTCTTCTTCTTCTTCTTTTCTCTCTCAACTTTGCAATCTTGAACAACTAGTATCAGGACCAACGAGAGTAACCGCAAATTCAAGCACACTCATTGGTCATATTTATACAAAAAACTATTTTAGAGTATGTCAGTCCATACTTGTTTTAACTTGGAAAAAGAAAGGAGCAAAAATACCAAAACCAGGACATACAACAGTAACATATAGATCTTTATCAAATTTTAAGGAAGACGATTTTCTCTTATACCTTAAAAATAGCACTCTCTCAACATGTTTACAAGTTTAATGATCCAGATGATGCATTATCAAATCGGTATAACGCCTTTATGAACCTATACATTAAGCATGCTCTTATCTATACCAAAAGAGTTAAATGTTGTTTTTTTTAAAGCTACGAAAAGCCACATTGGTTAGATAATGAATTGCACAAAGGTATTAATTTTAGAGACCATTTAAAGAAAAGTGGCAAAGAAAGTGAACATAAAAAACTGAGAAATGCGGTAACTTCACTCAAGAGAAAGAAAATAATAATAATATATGTAACAAATTTAATATAGTATACAAACAGTTCGAAAACGAGTTTGAAAGCAATCAATCACTTAACAAACAAAAGGATACTCTGAATTTATACTTTGCTAAAAGTTCTAACAGAATTACTACTGTTGACAAATCAATACAAAACAGAAATTGGCAGAATATTGTCAATCCAAGAATATTAAAAACAGGAGAGATATTTCTTTTTTGTCTACAGCATTTGCACACAAAATAATAAAACAAACTTAAGCAAGCAAATTCCAAACGAATCGATGAACTGGACACTGTCAGCGCCATTTATTACTGAAAAATATAACAAGTCTGGTGATAGCTCTGACCCATCGAACTATAGGCCTATTTCGATTTTTTTCTACTCTCTCTTAGCCACTTGAAAAGCACATAAATAATCATATTCTTAATTATTTCACGGAAAATAACCTGCTTCATAAAAATCAGTTTCAGAGCTATGCATTCTAATCACACAGCTCTTACATCTATGATAGAAAAATAGCTAAATAATATTAATGTGAAAACATTCTCTGGAACATTGGTTTTAAATCTCTCGAAATTCTAAAATCGTTCATTTCTGGCATAAAACAGTGTGTTTATGTAAATAACCAAAAGTCACCAGTAAAAACAGTATTAACGCTGGACCCCTGCAAGGATGCAATGTTTTATTTTCTATCTATGTAAATGATCTCCCCGTTCATATTTCAACTGCTTGGTAACTAATTGCTGATGATACAAACGTTCTACCGCCGTAGCTCAGTGGTAGAGCGTTGGCCTGGCACACCGGTGAACCCAGGTTCGATTCCCGTGGTGGGCAAGATATAAAGTGGCCATTTTCACTGTCCATCTTAGCAGTAGGATTGCTCTGATGGTTCAGTGTAGATTTAGGTCCCTACCCCTTTTGTTCCCTGGGATGGTTATCCCCGTCTGCCATATCGCCAATGGTAGGGGTAGACGTTAAACTTCAATGTTCTTTCTGATCAAACTACATTACACTCTCAAAATACAGACTTCAATAATGTATCCTCCTCATTACAAAAAAGGGGCTAAAGAACTACAAGAATGGACTGAATTCAACCACATGGCACTCAATGCAAACAAAACAAAATCTATGCTAATTACTACAAGACAGAAACGACAAAGTTTATTTCTGAAACTTCCTCCTTTGAACATTTGCAATAAAATAGTTGAAGAAGTTCAATGTCTTAAGCTTCTAGGTGTGACTTTATACAATAATTTGTCTTGGATGCAACATTAGTAAAACAATATCTAAAATGATCTATCAACTTTCGAGAGGTAAACATTTCTTAAATTTACATTTTTGTAAACTATTCTATTCGGGTCATATTCAACCATTTATTGAATATTCCTGTACATTTTGGGATTCTGCTAGAGCCAATGTCATGAAGCTATTACGTAGAATTCACTAAACTGCAATAAACAACTTGTTTTTACACAACAAATATCTCTTGATGACTATAAAAAGCTGAATATATTACCTCTTGCCGACAGATTTTAAAATTTAATAAAGGGGTTTTCATGCACAAGATCCTTTCTGGCAATGCACTTTCCTACCTTTCTTCTATTTATTCAAAGAAAACTGCGAGATCCTCCACCAAGTTAAATGTTCCTAATACAAGAATTGATCTTTTCAAAACTAGTCTAGCGTATTCTGGTTCCACTTTGTGGAATACATTTTCTGAAGATCTTCGCAGCCCAGTATGTCAATTTACATCATTCAAAAAAAAAAAAAACTGTTGAAATACATTAACAATTAACTAAACATGCAGTTAATTAACAACATTTATAAATATAATATTTTTGAGTGTGTGTCTTAATTTTCAAAATTATTATTATTATTATTATTATTATTATTATTATTATTATTATTATTATTATTATTATTATTATTATTATTATTATTATTATTAATTATTTTATGATCTACCTTGTTTGTTAACACAACATCTTTATTGTTATAACGTTCATTTTCTAATTCATTGTTTATTGTCACAAGGGCAGGATGTAAGAAGGTGCACCCAGCGCTTACTCTTTTATCCCTATAAAATAAATTGTTATCTTATTTTATTCTCTCTCTCTCTCTCTCTCTCTCTCTCTCACTCTCTTTCTCTCTCTCTCTCTCTCTCTCTCTCTCTCTCTCTCTTTCTCTCTCTCTCTTTCTCTCTCTCTCTCTCTCTCTCTCTCTCTCTTTCTCTCTCTCTCTCTCTCTCTCTCTCTCTCTCTCTCTCTCTCTCTCTCTCTTGCCTCCATATATTTTTCCTTCTACTCCTCTTGCTTTTCTACACCCCCTTTCCTCCTCCTCTCTGTCTCTGTCTCTGTCTCTCTCTCTCTCTCTACTAGACATCTATCTTCTTTTTTTGTTTTTCTTTCTTGTCTACGAGTTTGCGATTTTCCCTTCCTACTCCCCCTCACACATTCCCCCTTCCCCACCCCCGCATTCACGTTCTCGTTCGTCACCATTTTCTTTTTTCTTCTTCCCTTCCTTTATGAGAGGAAGAAGTAGTAGCAGCAGCAGCAGCAGCAGAAGAAGAAGAAGAAGAAGAAGAAGAAGAAGAAGAAGAAGAAGAAGAAGAAGAAATACACGCTTCTATCAAGCGCCTTTTCTTCAAGCGAACTCAAAGCGCGGCGACCTGCAAATACCGCTATTACAAAAGACCGAGGAGAAATCAAATTTAGATTCATTTGTATCCAACACCATTAGTAAATGAATGAATGAACATTGAGGTTTAACGTCTGCACCCACCATTGGCGATATGGCAGACGGGGATAACCATCCCAGGGAACAAAGAATAGGGAACGAAATAACAGTGAACTACCAGAGCAATCATACTGCTAAAATGGACAATGAAAAATGGCTACTTTGATATCGCCCTCCACGGGATTCGAACCTGCGTCACCAGTGTGCCAGGCGAAGGCTCTACCACTTGAGCGGTGGGACAAAGCTTTAGTGAAGGGAGGGAGGAAACCAGAGCACCCAAAGGGTGACCTGAAAGTCTTGCACCTAAGTCACGCAAGTTTGCCCCAAAGTGGGGTTTGTACCCGCGACCTTCGGCTTAGGAAATCAGCACCATTTCAACTGTGCTATCTACTTTTCCTGCTCACGCCTTCCTAAATTTCCTTGTACCGTTTCGCCTTGTCTGCCATCAATCTTTGTCCCTGCCTCTTGCATCATCGTTATGCACGAGAGAGAGAGAGAGAGAGAGAGAGAGAGAGAGAGAGAGAGAGAGAGAGAAAGAGAGAGAGAGAGAGAGAGAGAGAGAGAGAGGTGGGTCTGTAGGTTGTAAAATGCATTAAAGGGAATATGATGAAAATCCTGTACATTATACAGTTATGATGAAAACCATTGACATCTTCAGAACTAATTCAGGAGCCTCGTAAGCGAGAAGGGGGATATGATGAAAAGTCTACGTATTTATGCTGTTTTGCTGAAAAGCACTCCAATTTTCACCAGGCAATGTAATGTACATGCATCTGATGAAATAAGGTCAAGTATTATGTCAACCTTGGTTCACAGAACTGGCGAAAATAAGTAGTTTGCACATGTGCAAAGTAACAAAATCAAGCTACTGACTATAGATAAATAGTCCACTAGTGGATTGTGGAAAAAGTACTTAACGGGGATTTAATATCCTAATTATATAGTTTTCGTTGTGTCTCTGTGAATGGTAAATACTTTTCATCCAATACCTATGTACACAATTAGCAACCCTATCCTATGCTATTCTATCATATCCTATGCTATGCTATCCTATCCTAACCCTTAGCTCAAACGTCTTTGGGGCACCACAGGTGATCGTTTAACCAGCGTTCTCCATCGTCCTCTGTCCTCAGCTGTTCTCTGTTCTCATGGCTTCGCTCAGTGTCAAGCCAGCTAACAACCCACTACCGCTAAAGCACTAAACACTGCTAAGGATAGAGTAGTTATTGTGAATATGCTTAGTTATATAGAAGTTGGTGTAAGCAATAGTTTGTTTCGTGGTATTACCATCCCCGTATAATTATACAGACTTTCATAACATTCAGGTCCGACAGTCGCTTGTAAAAAACATTAAGGGATAGTCCAAATTTGAAGCAGAACGAAAATGACTTGTTGACTACTGGCGGAAAAACTGAGGATCAAAAGAAAGTGAAAGGAAATGTGGGTGTGTGGGTGCAAGTGCAGGATATTACTAAGGAAAAGAAAGATGAAGGATGTAGGGTTGGAAGATGAAGAAGAGAAGGAGGAGGAGAAGGAGAGAGAGAGCGTTAGTTAGTCATTGTTTATAGGGTCCAGTGGACTTCAAAGAGCCGAATCAGGACCAGAGCTTGGTTGAAAGAGGACTCACCCTTGATCGGTATAAAAGATCTGCTGAAACAACCCTAATGTTAACACTGAAGGCACTCCACCAGCTGGTCACTTTAAAATAAAGGCATCCCATGCAGCGGAAGCTGAGGCTACACTCTAATTTATCGAACCCCCGTATACAAAAATCATAATAGAATATAAACATCCTTAAAAATATTAACAAAACACACTTGTAAAATGTCTACATTGCTAAATAATAATACCAGAGAGAGAAAAAGAGAGAGACAGAAAGACAGATATATAGAAATACAGACAACAGGCAGAGACAAAGAGAAACACAGAGACAGAGAGGAACAAAAAAAGACAAAGACAGACAAACAGAGACAGAGAGAGACAGACAGAGATGCGAAGGGGAAAAAATGCAGAAGGACATGACTTTAGAAGGGAGGGATGTGTGTGCTTGTGTGGGCGGGTGTGTGTGTGTGTGTGTGTGGGGGGGGGGGGGCGTGTGCACTTGAATAAACGCACAAATGGGTAGCAGACCTTGTCTTTCTTAGTAAGAAATGGTTTATTTGCTTGGAACCCACTTTTTTCCAGGAACTTACTTTTTTCTAAGTGCGCGGGAGTGCTCTTTTAGTGCATGAGAGTGTTTTAAGTACAAGGGAGTGCTCTATCCGGGACGGAGAAAATCCAGTCAATTTTCGGAGAAATTTTGAAGAAAGTTTGACCTATTTCGTCGCCTATAGGAGACAAACTAGGTCAATTTTTTAGACGAGAAGAGCCAACTTTGTATCAGATTCTTACATTTTTAGGAGAAGTTTGCGTTCTTTCCGTCAAAAAAAAAAACAACAACAACACTTTCCGATTCTTGCATTCTTAAATAAACCCAGTTCTGATGTATTGCAAAAATATGTGTGTGTTTGTGTGTGTAAAAGATAGGAAATGAGGAATAATTAAAACAAAGAAGTAGATAAACAGAACGACAAAGAGAAGACGACCACCACCAACAAGGAAATGTGGAGAAGAAATAGAGAGGGAGGTAGAAAAAAAAGATGCAAAAAGGAAAAAAGAAAGAAAGAAAGAAAGAAAGAAAGAAAGAAAGAAAGAAAGGAACAAGAAGAAGAAAAAGAAAAAAAAGAAAGAAAGAAGAAGAAGAAGAAGAAGAAGAAGAAGAAGAAGAAGAAGAAGAAGAAGAAGAAGAAGAAGAAGAAGAAGAAGAAAGAAAGAAAGAAAGAAAGAAAGAAAGAAGAAGAAGAAGAAGAAGAAGAAGAAGAAGAAGAAGAAGAAGAAGAAGAAGAAGAAGAAGAAGAAGAAGAAGAAGAAGAAGAAGAAGAGAAGAAACAAGAAAAGAAAGAAAAAAGAAGAAGAAGAAGAAGAAGAAGAAGAAGAAGAAGAAGAAGAAGAAGAAGAAGAAGAAAGAAAGAAAGAAAGAAAGAAAGAAAGAAAGAAAGAAAGAAAGAAAGAAAGAAAGAAAGAAAGAAAGAAAGAAGAAGAATGATGGCAAAGTACACATGTAAAATGTATGAAGAAGAAGAAGCTTCGAAGAAGTATGTATACTGGTACCCTTGGTATTTGGTACCATCATCTGGTAAAACGATTTGAAAATCTGGGTTTGGAGGGTAATCTTGTTTTCAAGAGGAAAGATACACTAATATTTTAAAAACTGTGCCTCGATCACTATGAACAGTTACCTACATTTACATTGGCAAGGTTTCATACAACCTACATTATTAATGATCTACTGTATATTTAAAAACTGTTGAGCGTACCCACAAATAGAGCTTTCAACTCTTGTACATTTAGTATTTTAATTTAAACTTTCTTTCAAGAACAACAAGTAATATTAGGTAGGTTGGGTTACGGCGCGCAACAGGCTGCGACTACGCCTTCCCCTGGGGAGGTGGCCCAGAATTTCCAGATAAATCGGGACAAAATAGTATTTTAAAAAACAAAGTCACTGGTGGATAATTTCCCCCCCCCACCCTCTCCCCTTCCGCCACATGGCTAATAAACAAAAGGTTGCCTTACACTGGCTTAAAGATTATTAAAAGGTGTAAGGAAATGATGCTACAATCCAATGTTGATTAACGGGACACAATTTGTCCACGCAGCCTCGACAGATCTTGTTAACATTCAGTTTTGTTGAACCACTGAAAAAAAAAAGCTTACAACAAAACATAACCTTTTGGAAAGCATATTTACGTTTTAAATAAATAAATAGCGTGTGTGTGCATGTACAAAGGTATCATACATGTTGTAGAGATTTCAACCAAATATTATACTATCTTTAATTTTGTATTTGTATTTGCATTTTTATTTTGTTTATTTTAGTGATCAAGTGCCTGTCTTAATTCCTTGTGAATGGTAATACAGATTTGTTGAATTGAATGGAATTCCGTAGTTTTTGTGACTATTAATAGCAACAGCCTTCAGATAGTCAGCTGGAGCTAAAAATAGAAGCTACCAACGCCGGTAAGAAAAAGAACCCGTAAAAACAATTGCTCCGAAGGTTTCTCATGTTAGGTTATTAATATAGACCCTGTGACGGTTTTTTTTAATTGTTGCTGGGCTCTGCACAATGGAATGCTGTAACCCTATCGCCTTATTCTATGGGGACCGCTAGTGAGTCAACCGGTGAATTACTTTAATACATTTATTTGTTTAGCTCGGTCTGTGTTAAGGCTGGGGTACAGAGATAGATAGAAAAATGGTAAAAGATCACTGTCACACTAGCTTTCACACGGCTATGAATCATATGTAGACCAGCCACTTGATAACAGTCAAAATCACACATTTATTTCTTCTACTCTATACACGATCTTTTAAGTACGAATCTAACTTAAAAGTTCAATTGTCAATGCGAATGGTTCGCTCGCTGATAATCTAGGCAGCTACTTTTTCTTTATCGGGCACTGGCTACTAGCGTTCATGAAGAGTGGACTACTGTGGTCCTTTTGATACAGTTTTAGTGCACTGTTTCCTAGGCACTTAACTGATTGGTTTTGTGGTTGAAGCGCTGCGTTGAGTTAGCTTCTATGACACGCTGTGTTGTTGTTGCTTGTGTTCGACGGGTGGGCTATCTGCGCTCAATGCTGTAGATGCCTCGGCAGCCAACTCGAATCATAGATTAGGTTCTACTCTTTGCTGAGTTGGGCTCACGATATCCCGCCTGCTCGTCTGTAACATATGAGACGACATTCTGCACAACCCTGAATAATAGGTCTGTGCAGAGCGTCTCACTGAAAGCCAAAGTAGCCCTCAGTGATAGCTCCACATCTCTATACATAAGCGACGAACATTCTGCTAAATCGGTGGTCCACTGGAATCTCCACTCTAATTTCCTATACATACATAAATATAAATCGTGGCTAACTATACACATAAAGAATTAATAATATTATAAACATTAACTGGTATAGCCACTGGTCTGCAGGCATACATATAGGTTAAACAACAGTGGTTCCGTCAGGTATACAACATGGCGTCAAACCCGGTCGTGCTTGACACGTGGTCGGCTTTTCCACTGGTAAGGCAAAGTCGGACTAACAATTCCAATCTATGCATAGCAAATTCCACAAACATAATTTCAACAATAATATAAATACATCACGATGAAACAGAAGTATGTTCATTTACCTGTTCGACAATGTCAGGCCCGTGGCTACTTGATTGAATTCAAATATTCAACAAGCACTGCTTCCCTGTTCTATCAGTGGAGATATTTATCTGCTCGAGTGTAGCTGTGTACTGCTCAGAGCTTTCCACACAACTGACCCTATACTTGGCTTTGACTGAATCAGCCAGAACTGGTCCTAACCACTCTACCTGTGTCCTGATTGGATGAAACAATCTAAGTGGCTATAAAGTTCAAAACACCATCGTAGACCGCGATGATGTCACTAAACGGCTAGCGTCAGCTCGCAGTGTGTGTGTGTACACATCAGTTATACCTTAATCGTCTGCTATAGACTACAGTAACCTTCTAAGTTTTACTACTGCTAAACAAGCAAAAGCTCAAATAGTGCGGGGTAAACGGGTCTGCTTGTGACAGACCCAAGACACCAAAACGCACGCTTCCGGACGTGTGGTTCACTCAGAAATAGGGAAAGGTCGCACGGCTGTGCCTTAAAAAAAACAACCAAAAAACTCCCTTTCAGAACGGAAATTGAAACTTTAAACTTTAGCGGTTCCTATCCTATCCTACGCTATCTGTTACGTTCGCGACGCGCACGATAGATCCGATCGTTTTCGTTTTGCAGAGCATACAATAATTAATAGAGTGTATTTACCTTTGATTTGATTTTGCGTTGTTGTTGTTAGAAGAAGCTTGGTATAATGTTAATAATTTTCGTTGGTCGATATTTTTGGAGAATTCTCTAGGGTTGCTTGTTTACTATCGATCGAAGCATCTAGATAGATCCACTAGAAGCTGAGAGATTCTTTCATGCTGAAGAAAGTTGTATGACGTAAGACAGTGATGACGAAGTTTATTTTGATTGGTTGTAATTGCGTCATGCCGGAATGTCCTAACGTTATCTGGAGTATAGGAAAACTATATAATTTATGCACTGTGTCTGAAAAGGGAGAAAAGAGAAAGTGAAAAGCGATTGAGCGAGTGTATGCAGTTATTGATGTACGCTGAATAAAGTTGGAAAACTTCATACCACGACTCCTGCCTTGTTGCTGAGTGAACAGGTTGCGTGGATAAACGAATCCGAGTTACACTTATCAGGAAACAAGCATCAGGGCTGAATCAACTACTGATAAAAACCAACAACGAGTGTAACACTATACTATCCTATCCCGTCACTCGAAAGTCGTTGAGGCACCACAGATGATTGTTTAACCAACGTACTCCATATTTATCTGTCCTCAGCAACCCTCATGGCTTCGCTCAGTGTCAAGCCAGTCCATTCTCGAATGTTGTCCTCCCACCTCTTTTTCTGTCTCCTTAACCCCCTTCTTCTTCTGCCTCCTTGCACCGTGCCTTACATGATAGTCTTTGCAAGACCTGATGCGCTGGTGACATGGCATTTTCTTTACCACTGTGAGCATGTCATCGTGTTGTCTAATGGGATTTGTGATGGTCTGTCGGACTTTGTCGTTGGTGATGTGCTAGGTATAGGAAATACCCAAAAGTCTTCGGTAGCACCTCATCTCCACGCTTTGTATTCTTCGTTGTAGATCTGCTGTGCTGGTCCATGTTTTGCAAGCGTATAGGAAGATGGAGATAACAATGGAGCGCAGCAGCTTTACCTTGGAGTGTAGACTGACGGTCTTGTTTTTCCAAATGGGCTTCAACCTTGTCAGGCCAGCAGTTGTGTATGCGATCCTGGAGAGGACTTCCTGTCTGGACCCATTGTCTGATACAATGGTTCCTAAATATCTGCAGCCATGCACTGTGTTGAGGTATTGGCCTAGGACTTTGATGTTCGTGTTGATGCCATTGGTGTTTATGATTATCATGTTTTGGTCTTATTTGCACTTATTTCCATTCCAAAGGCTCTGGAGGTGGTGTCAAGCCTCTGTACCAGCTGTCCAAGTTCTTGTTCCTCTCCAGCCAATCCATCAATGTCATCTGCAAAACGGAGGTTAGAGATTGCTCTAGACTTTATGCTGACTGTGCCTTCGTGATCTGCAAGGGCATCTGACAAAATGCGCTCTAGGAAGATGTTGAAGAGTGTTAGAGAGAGATTTTTATTCTTAACCAGTTCGCTATGGCGCTGTTGT
>CM072518.1:17469088-17479088 GCA_036898135.1 Oncomelania hupensis
ACACAACCGCTGCCTGCTGCCGCCAAAGCTTTGTTGATGTTGTCGTGACCATGTTGCGTAAGACAACACAACCCCACCGACGGCAGTGACAGCAACAGACGACAACACGGCGCGAGAGACGCTTTAATTAAAGTCTAATTGTTGATTGTCTCTCCAGGTTTTTGTCTGACAGGAACTCAAACAACCTGGTTCATCTTCGTCCAATTTTGCTGGAATGGTTTAACATTGTAAAGAAAGCTCTCTCGTAGAAATGTGCAGTAAGTTAATGGAGATGAATGGAGGTAGTGAAAATATTTGTTGATTCTTGCGGTAATAACATGTAATTATTGTTCACTTCATCGTCATACAGACCATTACAGTAACAGCCAGCATTGGCTTCGGCAATGTACCAAATCCAGATCCTTAGCATCGTCGTCATTATCATCTTAACCATCATTTTCACCATCACTATCATCATCATCATCATCATCATCATCATCATCATCATCATCATCATCATCATCATCATCATCAGTGTCACGTGGGGTTTATGGGTTACTGGGCTCTGCACAATGGAATGCTGTAACCCTCACACTTTATTCGATGGGAACTGCTAGTTAGTCACCCGCTGAATTACTTTAATAAATTTATTTGTTTAGCTCGGTCTGTGTTAAGGCTGGGGTTCAGAGATAGATAGAAAAATGGTAAAAGATCACTGTCACACTAGCTTTCACACGGCTATGAATCATATGTAGTCCAGCCACTTGATAACAGTTAAAATCACACATTTATTTCTTCTACTCTATACAAGATCTTCTACGTACTAATCTACCTTAAAATGTCATAAGTCAATGCAAATAATTCGATCGCTGATAGTCTAGGCAGCTGTTATGTCTTCATCGGGCACTGGATTCTAGATTTCATGAAGATTGGACTACTGTGGTCTGTTTTACTACAGTTCTGAAGAGTGGACTACTGTGGTCCTTTTGCTATCAGTTTGGGTGCACTTTGGCTTATGCACTTAACTGCAGTATGGTGTGTTTGAAGTCCTTCGTTGAGGTAGCTTCTGGTACACGATGTGTCGTCGTGTAGTTTGGTCCCTTGCCACGCTGTGGGGTCTTGCAGGGGGTTTTCCAGGGTTGCTCCCTCAGTCTTGTGCTGTAGGGGCTAAACAGCCAACTTGGTTTTCCTGTGGAGTTGGGCGCACGGGATAGCTCGCCTGCTCGTCTGTAATATAAGAGACGAAATTCTGCACAACCCTGAATAATCGGTTTGTGCAGAGCGTCTCACTGAAAGCCAAAGTAGCCCTCAGTGATAGCTCCACATCTCTATACATAAGCGACGAACATTCTGCTACGTCCGTGGTTTACTGGAATCTCAACTCTAAGTTTTTATACATACATAAATATCAATCGTGGCTAACTACACACATACAGAATTAATAATAATATAAACATTCACTGGTACAGCCACTGGTCTGCAAACATACATATAGGTTCAACAACAGTGGTTCCGTCAGGTATACAACATGGCGGCGCAACCGGTCGTGTTTCGCCACGTGGTCACGCACATTCGGATTAACAAGTCAAATCTATGCATGGCAAATTCTACAAACATAATTTCAACAATAATATAAATATATCACTATGAAACAGAAGTATGTTCATTTACCTGCTTGACAAAGTCAGGCCTCGTGGCTACTTGATAGAATTCTAAGATTCTAAAGTCCTGTTTCCTGGTCTATGAGTGAAGATAGTTCTCTGCTCCGGTCTAGCTGTGTAGACTTCGGTGTCTTTCGTAGAACTGACTTAAGCTATGCTAGGTTTTGACCCAGTCAGAACCAGCTCTAACCGCTCTGCCTGCGTCCCATTGGTTAAAACTTTCAGATTCAAGGCACACAGTGCTGACGTCACTAACTGCCTGCGTCAAGCTCGCAGTGTGTGTACCTCCTATACTGTAATCAGCTGCTGTGTAATACCCTAACTTTCTAATGTTACAATAAGGCTAAATAGTAAATAGGCAGGGTAAAACTAGTCATCTCGTCACAATCATCATCATCATCATCATCATCATCATCATGCCTCTATAATCATTTACATCACCATCACAACCTTTACCGCCACCAATGCCACCACCACCACCACCACCACCACCATCATCATCACTAGCTTACTATTATCTTCATCAGTTTAATCAACTTTCAATCATACATCTATTTCAGACCTTACGAAACAAAATTTCGTGGCTTTAAAATGCCAGTTTGCGAATTAAATTTGGTCTAGTGGCTGCAGTGTTGACACCCACGCAAATTGATTGTTCTCGCCTTTAAACACATTGTTTATGTTCAGCTTTGTGTCACATTGTGTAACAATTTGCTTCTACACCCCTTCTCGTTTCTTCTTCTTCCCAACCCTCCATACAATACCGCCTCCCTTCCTTCACCTTCTTCATCATCTATACTCTCTCTCTCTCTCTCTCTCTCTCTCTCTCTCTCTCTCTCTCTCTCTCTCTCTCTCTCTCTCTCTCTCTCTCTCTCTCTCTCTCTCTTTGATTTTTTGTGAGTGTGAAATGGCGTGCCGGTGTATGTGTACTGCGTGTTTGTATGACCCAGCATACATTATATACAATGTCTAATCCAGTATTTTGTTGTTGTTGTTGTTGTTGTTGTTGTGAAAACTGTGCATTATGGGTCTCTATTTGTCTGGATATGTGTGTATGTGTGTGTGTATTAATGTGTGAGTGTCAATTTTTCAAACAGTCCTGTTTTGTTATTTGGCTTATCATGTGATGATGATGTCTGTGCATGGGTTGCGTGTGTTGTACGCCTGTGGTTAATGTTTGCGCGTGATGGCGTTGGTTTTGTGATGCGTGTATGCGGGGAGCGTATAGTTCAAGTATGTTTGGGATGTGGACTAGTAGTTTCATTATTTCATTATATTTTATGTGTTGCACTATTTATTTTTGTGTTTGTATATGCTAATTTTTATCAAAGGTATTCTGCATTTTACATTTACTATATATGTGCAGCCGAAAGGCACATTTCTATGTAAATTTCATAGAGGACTAAAGTGTCAGTCTCAGTTTCAGTCAGTTAGTCAGTAAATCAGTTTGCTTTACGTCCTAAGACAGGACTTGCTGTATATAGGATGATAATGTGAGTGTGTTATGGCTATCTAGAAGTCACCAATGTATTCACATGCTATGTGAACCGCAGAGGCTCTTGCAATCCAGTTCACTACAATACTCGATACTGTGTATTTAGTCGTTCTTATATAGCGTTGTTCCAGTTCAAGAGCTGCTGAAGATGCTGGCCGATATTAGCCTACTTCTAACTCAAGCCGCTCCAGGCGCCTACTAGTATGCTGCCTTAGTCGTAACGTCTGATGCCCAGACAACGCAGCACAATCCTTGGCGGCCTGGTCCTATCCTATCCTGTCCCGTAACCCGGAGGTCGTAGGGGCACCACAGATGATCGTTTAACCAGCATACTCCATCTTTCTCTGTCCTCAACAGCCCTGATGGCTTCACTCAGTGCCAAACCAGTCCATTCTCGAATGTTGTCATCCCACCTCATTTTCGGTCTCCCTCTTCATCTACCTCCTTGCACTGTGCCTTGCAGAATGGTCTTTGCAAGGCCTGATGATCTGGTGACGTGGCCATACCATCGGAGTTTCCGTTTCTTCACCACTGTGAGCAGGTCATCGTGTTGTCCAATGGCTTGTGTGATGGTCTGTCGGACTTCGTCGTTGGTGATGTGTTGGGTATAGGAAATGCCCAGAAGTCTTCTGTAGCACTTCATCTCCATGCTTTGTATTCTTCGTTTTAGATCTGCTGTGAGGGTCCATGCTTCGCAAGCATATAGGAAGATGGAGATGACAAGGGAGCGCCGCAGTCTTACTTTGGAATGTAGACTGATTGTCCTGTCTTTCCAAATGGGCTTCAACCTTGTCAGGGCAGCAGCTGTTTGTGCGATCCGGAAAGGACTTCCTGTCGGGACCCATTGTCTGATGCAATGGCTCCTAAATATTTGAAGCTATGCACTGCGTTGAGGGATTGGCCTTGGACTTTGATGTCCGTGTTGATGCCATTGGTGTTGTTGGTCATCATTTTGGTCTTCTCTGCACTTATTTCCATTCCATAAGCTCTGGAGGTGGTGTCAAGCCTCTATAACAGCTGTTCAAGTTCTTGTTCCTCTCCAGCCAATCCATCAATGTCATCCGCAAAACGAAGATTGAAGATTGCTCTAAACCCCCTATGCTGACTGTACCTTCGTGATCTGCAAGAGCATCTGACATGATGCGCTCTAGGAAGATGTTGAAGGGTGTTGGAGAGAGTAGGCATCCTTGACGCACACCGATTGTTGTTCTGAACCAGTTCCCGATGACGCTGTTATGGAGGACTGCACTGGTAGCCTTGTGATACAGGCTTTTGATGACTTCAATAATTTTAGGGCTGATGTTGTACACTTTCATTGTTGCCCATAGAGCTGCATGCCAGACTCGGTCAAACGCCTTCTTGAAGTCTATGAACACATGATATAGATGTTGTTGGTGCTGTAGGTATTTCTCACAGATTATTCTGAGGTTGAAAATCTGTTTAGTGGTACTTCGCCCTGCCCTGAATCCTGCTTGTTCTTCAGCTATGATTTGTTCAGTTTGGGGTTTCAACCTGTTGAGTATTATTTTTAGGAGGGCCTTGCTGTGATGGCTGATGAGGCTGATGGTGCAGTAATTTTCACACTCCTGAAAGTTACCTTTTTTGGGAAGAATGATGACAAGCGACTGGGTCCATGGTGTAGGCCACTCCCCACTCTGCCAGATCTTGTTACAGATAGTGGTGAGGGCATCAATCATCGCTTCTCCTCCTGCTTGAAGCAGTTCCGCGGGTATGTTGTCCACTCCCGCTGACTTCCCTTTCTTCAGCGATTGCACTGCTGCCTCTACTTCTTCTTGGAGAACTGGGAGGATTTTTTCTTCTTCTCTGTTCTCGGGACATGCTAGAACTGATGGGTCTTCATTTGGTGTATGGTTTTAAAGGTCAGAGCAGTACTCTGTCCATCTGTCCAAGACTTCTTGTTCTTCTGTAAGGCATATGCCAGACTTGCTTTGGATCGTGGAGACCTTGGGCTGTTTAACACTTGTCAGCCGCTTCACAGTCTGGTAGGCCTTCTTGGTGTTGTTCTTGTTCAGACTGTTCTCTAGTTCCTTGCATTGATCTTCTATCCAGTTCTCCTTTGCTGTGCTCATGCCTTTTCGGATGTCATTGTTGATTTTTCGGTAGACATCAGCTCCCTGTGAGGTGTTCTTTTTCTTTTTTATCTCTCTTCGTTTATCACACAGATCCAAAAGTTCAGATGTGATCCACGGCTTCTTCTTTGGTCGGTGCTTGCCAAGGATCTTAGTGGCGGCATCTGTCACAGCTGAGTTGAAGGTGGTGGTCATGGTGATGAAATCTACTTCACCAGGTCCCAAAATGAGCAGTGGTGCAAATTTCCCTCCAATTGTGGCCTGAAATAGCTCTCCCACCTCCGGATCTTGCAGTTTGTCCAGGTCGAACTTCAGTCTAGTGCACTTTGCTGTATTTACTCTCTTCAAGTGGAGCCGGAAAGACATCATTACGAAATCGTGGTCACTTCCGATGTCTGCTCCTTTAAAAGTGCGTGTCCTGCCAATGTTGATGCTTGATCTGAAGCGTTTTTTGACTATGATGTAGTCGATCTGGTTGTGATGCTCCCCGCCGGGACTGTGCCATGTCCATCGTCTGGAGTTTTTGTTGAGACCAAGCGTGTTTGCCAGTACCAGATTGTTGTGTCTGGCAAACTCCAAGAGTCTCAGACCCCTGTCATTTGTCTCGTTATTGCAGTGGGGTCCACATGTGTCTCCCCAGTTGTGGTGCGCATCTTGGCCAACCTTGGCATTCCAGTCGCCTTTGCACTATATGTCCTTCTTCGGCACTTGGTCAAGGACCGCCTGTAGATTTTCATAAAAATCCTCCACTTCGCTGTCGTCATAGTCTGATGTTGGGGCATAAGCCTGGATGATGGTGATGTTGAAAGGGGCTGCTCTCAGACGGATGGTAATGAGTCTACTGGAGACTGGGCGGCCTGGTAAAGGAGAGAAAGGGCCTTGTGCTCGCATTCACCCGTCTAAGACATAAACGTCACGATCTTTAAAGTCCGTACGATGGAATGCGTGGGTGCACAGATTAGATCTCAGTGTATACTCTCATTCGAAGGAGTAATAGCACTGCGCAACTGCTCGTAGAAGGCACAGTTTTGACTGACTTCTGCAAATTAAGGTTTTGTATCGTGTACGAGATTCAAGTGGCGAGAAACTTTGCATGGTTTTACTAGAAAGTTGTTATACTGGGGTTTAAAACTCTACGATTTTTAGTAGTGAAAATGTTATGTCCCTGTAATATTGTGTACAAGTGCAGTGAAGATGACAGAGTTTCAAAAGCAGATAGAAGCTTAGGAAATATTTCAATAGATCCGCTTTTTGAATATATTAGTTCCAGAGTTTATTTGGGCGTTCGGCGACCGTCCGTCGGCGTCCGGAGGTGACGTTTGTGCGCTTTTCTCTGAAACTAATGAACGGATTTCTTTGAAACTTGGTATTTAGTTAGGAAATCCCTACCAGACGACAAAAATTATGCACATTGGGCGAAGTCATCATAATGATGTCATAATTTTTTTTTTTTTCTAATCCTTTTTTCTCCCAAACTACTGAAGGGATTTGGTTCAAGTTTGGTAAGCTTATGTACTTAGACTTTATATGTGCCTCCAAGGTAAACGCAAACTTATACAAATCGTGTAAAGTAATCACCAAGACGTTGTTGTTTTTTGTTTGTTTGTTTGTTTGTTTGTTTTGTGTACAGATGCCTTGAGGCTTAAACCAATCTATGGTATGATTGAGGGACGTCATCATGTGACATCATCATGGTGACGTCATAAATTGTGCTGTTTTTTTTTTCCTGAAAGAAATTTTTTTTTTTGGTTCGTTATTTATTTTGTGCACTTTTCTCTGAAAGTAATGGACGGATTTTTTTAAATCTTGGTATTTAGTTAGTTAGCGTGTATGTTGATGTGGGTGTGCGTGTGCGTGTGCGTGTGCGTGTGTGTGTGTGTGTGTGTGTGTGTGTATGTGAGAGAGAGAGAGAGAACAGGCGAGGGAACTCTGCACCCGTTAAGGTCCAGCACTTATTATTATTATTATTATTATTATTATTATTATTATTATTATTATTATTATTATTATTATTATTATTATTATTATTATTCTCCAATACTTTACTTTCGACATCAGGTCATAAGGGCTATTTCAATCAATTAAATGACTACAACATGGTTCATGATTGTGCTATCATCGGTCTCTTGGGGTTAATGCCAACCAACCCCGTAAATCTTCTGTAATCTCAACTTCCCAAATTACTGCAGTCGTCATTGAAGGATTTCAATCATAACTTCTTTTTTTTCCCAAACTGTACCCAACTTTTCTCCTTTCTCCCTCTCCCCCTCTACCACTCTACGCACTCACATCACTGCTCATTTTACCCCCACCCCACCCCACCCCTTCATAAATCATTCCTTTCATCTGAATTTTTTCCCGTCGGATTATTCAAGGCAATTTTGATGAAGGATTGTTAATCACAGTTTTTACTCAACAGCCATCCCCACACCAGGCCAACACCCGTAACCCCCTCCCACCTCCACGCACCCACACACACACACACACACACACACACACACACACACACACACACACACACACACACACCACTACCTCCATTCCCATACACCGCAAACCCCACCCAATCCAACTCTACCTCATATACTCGGAAATCAAAGGTCATCTCAACTTTTTCTGATCATTAGAGGCCTTTGAGGGCTTTAGATCATAAATTGTCGCATTCGTCAGATTTAAGTGCAGAGGCTGTCACGGTGCTTGGCAAAGCAATCTCAATCTGATATGGATTTTGTTTTTCTTTCAGAAGAGGCGGAATTATGCTGTGATGCTATTTTAACAACCTTATGCTATATAATTTAAACAAACGACTCTCCCGTGTATAACAGATTTGAATAAACTACTTTAGTCTGTACTATTTGATAGTTTTGCTTGTACTATAATTTTTTTTTAAAAGATGATTATTATGATTATGATGATGATGGTGATGATGATGATGTTGTTGATATTGTTGTTGTTGTTGTTGTTGTTGTTGTTGATGATGATGATGATGATGATGATGATGATGATGATGATGATGATGATGATGATGATAATAATAACGATGATGCTGCTGCCGCAACTGCTGTTGTTGCTGCTGATGATGATGATTGGTAGGGCGCAGACGAGGTCACGGTCAATGTGCACACTTATTGTTCCAACCATAAGTAAAGGCATTTTTACAGAGTGATGCCTTTGATTAAGTTGTTAGTTGCACTACTATAATTCACAAATATAACTTACTTTAAAGTGCGTTTGAAGTCGAGATCAAACTGTACTAAAACTTATGCAATGTTTAATTGACGTAGGAGATAACTACATGCTTATATATTCATACAATTTTTGGGTGTGTCGCGAAAAATGAAACTAAACGTTTTGTTCAACAGGTCGTCTGCTGTAGCAGTAAATGGCTTATTTTCCTTAGAATACCGCCGTTAGCGTGTACTGATTAAATGCAGCCGAGCGTGACCAACAACAACATGCTCCAAGGCATTGGTGTGAATTGACCATTGCGGTGACTGTGGTATCCGGTGAAACTCGATGGCTGTAACAAGGATCCCAGATATTAGACTCGCGCCGTGAGGTTAACAGGGAACCCCAATGTCGTTTTGAGCTGCTTACACTCCCATCGGAAAGCTTTCACCTCTTTGAATATGATTTATTAGACTGTTGTATAATTATGCTATCTTGGGTTAAAGTTTGAACATTTGAAGTCAGGCTCACTTTGCCAGCACGTTAAAGAACCCGATCATTGTGTCCAACGTACAGGCGCTTAGCTCGAGAAAATAAGTATGCATACATATGGAATTCCATTTGTATTTATGTAAAGGCTCTGTGATTCACAACATTAGAGAGTGCGCATGACTTGTTGTTTGCAAGTTGACCGACTGCACGTTAGAATATTCGGGGTAGAACACTTTAAATTAATATAGGAACACGAATTATCTTGAGCTAATGCTTCTTGATATTTTTCATTCGTCAGCAATGGGGATATTTTGCAAGAAGCAGTAAGAAGTACATTACGATGTATTTTAAAGTGGTCTGAACAAATACGTTTTTGCTCGTCGTGTGTTAAAATTAATGGAATGGTGAATTTTTTTTAATTCCTAAAATGGATTGGGCATAGACTAGAAGCTTTACAAATGTGTTTCAAAGCTGAGCATAATACACGCATGTTTATGTATCATCTGTAGAAGTGGATGATAAATCGAAATTGTGTTGATAGAGTTATCTGCCCAGTGCAAAACGCGATAAATGCATTAACATCAATCTTACAGTTACATCACCTGAGTGTGTCATTCATCACCTGTTGAATCGAACTGAAGGATGAATTGATAATAATAAGGACACTACAATTTTATTTTAAAGATACATGCACAGGCAGATTTAATCCATCGCCTGTTACACGATGAATATATATCTAAATGTTGTAGCAAATGTTAGCGGTCGCTAACGATGGATGATTATGTAGAAAAGGATTTGTAACTCAAGTGTTTCTAATGAACATTTCCGATCAAAGCAGTATCATATTGCCCTTGTACTTAGAAGGTAAGCTGATTGTCTTTCTTGAATACTAAGTTTCCTTCACTCTATGCAGAAGGACCAATGTTGGTTGAGAGCAAAGTGTGTAAACGTGCCTTCAAAGTTTAATCCAGTGTGATACTGTTATGTTTTACCGATGACATTGATGGATTAGCTGTAGAGGAACAAGAACTTGACCAGCTGGTACAGAGGCTTGACACCTCCAGAGCCTATGGAATGGAAATAAGGGCAGGGAATACCAAAATGATGATCATAAA
>CM072518.1:17484088-17661588 GCA_036898135.1 Oncomelania hupensis
CTTTTTACTATCGTTATTTTTTCTCTATTTCAAAATTATTTTTATTGTTCGTCTTCTTCTAATTCAGTGCTATCCTTGTTCTGTTTGATGCTTTATTTAAAAACAACATCACCTACCATAAATACACCAAGAATTTAAAAAAGAAAAAAGAAAAAAGAAAATGGAAATTACTCAGTTTGCGTTAAATAAATTCTCCATTGTTTTTCTACTTCTTACTTCTGCCTTTGAGTTAAGCCTAGACCCGACCCCCTCCAACCTGTTGCTACAGCATCCTTATCGTCTGCGAGGCGCGACAAGTGTACATGCCGAACATACTCCTGGGGGATAGTCCCGAGGGCTGGGACTCTATCTCTGGGAGGTCGGTACAAGGGGGACAATTTGTCCCTTCTTGTTAAAGACCGCCTCAAATAAGGCCCGGAACTGTGGAGAATGTTGAATTGTTTGTCCTTCCAACATTACCTCCTTTCCCTGTGTTGTCTCGCGTTTGTTTGAGGACATGCGTTTCTGGTTTGGGTTTGAACTTTGGTTACTCCCCTCCGTATCCCCTTCTTCGTTCATCCCCGAACCCCCTTCATAAATTCTCCGGCCGCCCCATTCAACCACCCCTCTCTCTCTCTCTCTCTCTCTCTCTCTCTCTCTCTCTCTCTCTCTCTCTCTCTCTCTCTCTCTCTCTCTCTCTCTCTCTGGATGGGCATGCGACAAGCCTCTGCTTTTGCGTTTGAAATTGATCGTCCGGATTATTCGTATTTTTAGTAGTTCGTGTAATGTAGTGTAGTGCAGTATAGTGTGTGTGTGCGTGTGTGTGATTGTGCGCGCGAGCGCACGAGTGCGTGTATATATGCGTGTGAATGTGTGTTTGTGTAGGTAGGGGGTCTCTGTGTGTTGAGGTGTACGCGCGCGCGAGTGAGAGACAGAGAGACAGACAGATATAGACAGAGAGAGAGAGCGCTAGAGAGAGAGAGAGAGAGAGAGAGAGAGAGAGAGAGAGAGAGAGAGAGAGAGAGAGAGAGAGAGAGAGAGAGAGAGAGAGAGAGAGAGAGAGAGAGAGAGAGAGAGAGTCGAACAATGATGATTTTAATGGGGATGGGGATGAGGTCTAATTCTGAAGGCCGGATTAGGATGGGGACAATCAGTTAGAAAGAAGAATGCAACCATGCATTCCAGAAATGATTCCCACTTTAAAAGATAATGGAGAGAGAGCGAGAGAGAGACAGAGAGAGACACACACATATACAGACAGACACGCAGAGAGACAGAGAAAGAGAGAGAGAGAGAGAGAGAGAGAGAGAGAGAGAGACACAGATGCAGAGAGACAGAGAAAGAGAAAGGGAGAGAGAGACAGCGACAGAGATGCAGAGAGCAACAGAGAGAGAGAGAGAGAGAGAGAGAGAGAGAGAGAGAGAGAGAGAGAGAGGGAGAGAGAGAGATACAAATACAGAGACACAGAGAGAGAGGCAGAGACAGACAGACGAGAGAGACAGGGACAGAGAGAGACAGAGAGAGCGCGAAAGAAGGAGAAAGAGACAGATACAAATACAGAGACTCACAGAGAGAGGCAGAGACAGAGATAGGGGGAGGGGGGGGGGTCGGGTCTGAAGGTCTGTGATAAGGGATAAATGCTGGGCCGAATTTCACTGATCAAGAGAGAGAGAAAGAGAGAGAGAGAGACAGAGAGAGATACAAATACAGAGACACAGAGAGAGAGAGACAGAGACAGACACAGAGAGACAGAGAAAGAGAGAGGGATTGAGAGAGAAGCGAGACAGCGACAGAGATGCAGAGAGAGACAGAGAGATACACATACAGAGACAAAGATATATATATATATATATATATATATATATATATATATATATATATATATATATATATATATATATATATATATATATATATATATATATATATATATATATATATATATATATATACAAATACAGAGACACAGAGAGAGACAGAGACAGACACACACCCAGAGAGACAGAGAAAGAGAGAGGAATTGAGGGAGAAGCGAGACAGCGACAGAGATGCACAGAGAGAGAGAGAGAGAGAGAGAGAGAGAGAGAGAGAGGGGGGGTTGTCGGGTGTGACAATGATGAGGGATAAATGAATGGGCCGAATTTCACTCAGAGAGAGAGAGAGAGAGAGAGACCCACAACTCTACCCAAATCTTTACCTTGAACTGTGTGACCTCTGAACAATAACATTACTTAAATCAGGACTTCTGGCACCCAAGAGCAATCAAGGGGTGACAACTTTGGCAGGATCATTTCCTTGTCTGTGGGCAACCTAAACACAGTGAATACATTGTTCCGGCACTATCGATAAAGTAAAAACCGTCCTAGATGTATTTGTACTTGCATAGCATACATACCAGATCATATATAATTGCTCAGTCAACTGGTTTGAGACGACAGAATTGAACCCAAACGGACCAAGATGTGCATTTGCTGCAATCCAGATCAATGTGCTGCTGGGGACTGTACTCTTTATGTCTGTGTCTGAAGCAGAATTTTGTGTCAATGGTGTCTTGAGGTTTATCTAGTGCGAGTAAGAAACTGATACCTCGCATTTCGTCTGCACAACCAAACATTGTATCCATCTCAATCCAACGCCAATTTCTCTAGCACACAACTCCATGTCAAAGAGACATGATCAGGGTGCTAGGAATTGTTATAGTATAGAGAAGTCTAATGTATTGGTGTGTTTTTACACAGGCGCATTAACCAAGAGGAATTGACCCTCGGCAAAAATGGTGTGGATACCCGATAGCGGACGGTTAGCGTAGTAGTGCGTATCATATAGATATCCACTGCGCTATACGTAGTCCGCTTTCGGGGTGTTACACTCTGTTTGATGTTGGTGTTTTCTATCAGTATCTGATTCAGCCCCGATGCTTGAATTCCTGATAGTTGTGTAACTCAGATTCGTTTATTCACACAGCCCGTCCAAACAGCTTACAAGTCACAAAGTCGACGTATGAAGTTTTCCACTTTTATTCAGCACACACCAACAACTGCATACAATTCTCAATTCAACTCAACAACTTTCACAGCAACTCTCAGTTTCACTATCAACAACTTTACTCTCCCAACAGCGACTCGGCTCACGATTAAATAACCTCTCTCTTTTCTGGAACAATATGGTACATGGTAGAAATGACGTACTGCCACCAATCGAACTAAAGATCGTCATCACTGGCTTACGTCATTGCACATTTTCTCTACTTCCGGGAACATTCACGACCTTCGATATCCACCCGGAAATTTCTATCAAGAGTAAACACGCATATCCAGAAGATTCTCAACTAATATCGACTAACGCAAATTATCAACGTTATACAAAGCCTCTCCTAACAACAATGCAAACTCCAATCAAAGGTAAATAAACACCATTATTGAATACTTTGCAAAACGAAACGATTAGATCTATCGTGCGCGCTTCCGACATACTTTCGTTCACGTTTCAACGTAACATAACCCCCCACTCAGGAAGAAATTTACCTAATTTCTTTCAACAACGTTGAAACGTAATGCACAAACAAAGTTCAGAATTAAAACTTACTTCAGACTGTCTCATTTACTGTCAATGTCCTCAGTTTATATACACAGAGTCAATGTTCTTCCATCCGCAAGTCCATCTGGATATTGTCAATGTTCACAGATCATTTACCCAGTCAACGTTTTTCATTTTCAAGTCTATCATTACCAATATTCTTAGTTCGTCCACACAGTCAATGTTCTTTCGCTCGCAAGGAATCGACGCCCTCGTCAGTTGCGGTCGTCATCGGCCCAGGGTCAAAGACGACGATCACGTGGGCTTTCCTGGAGTCAGTGCATCCTCCGTTGTCTTTTTCTTCCGTCGGATGTCCGACGCAGTCGACGTTGTCAGCTCCCAGAATGCATTCGCTGGGTCTCACGGTCGGGTTGGCTTCTGCGGGACGGTGGAACTGCTCCCTCAAGGTCTGCAGATGCTCCTTCCAGGTCTGGGTGTGGACTTCATGTTCGACCAAAGTCGTAGAGCCTGGGACATCATTGAAGCTCTGGGGAAACTCGCCCATAAGGTCCTTGAGCTCCATCTTTTGACCTTCCGTCAAGCTTGGTCCTAGCTTAACATCATCGATGCCTTCTTTGCTGTGGAAGTCTCCCAGTTCCAACAGTTCTTCGCTGTCAAAGCTGTCGTCGGTCACAGCTGCTGTGGCTGCGTGCACAGTCTCTGATGGCCTTTCCACGTACAGCTTAAGGAGGTTGGCGTGGTATATCTTGGAATGCTGGCCGACCTTCACCTTGTAGTCGTTGATTCCCACCACGGTTTCCACTTCGTACGGGCCTTTCCACTGCATCAGCAACTTATTGTGATCGGTAGGTAGCAGCACCAGCACTTTGTTGCCAGGTTTGAACTTCCTGTTCACAGCCCTACGGTCATAGTAGTGCTTTCCACAGTCTTGGGACTTCTTCAGGTTTTCTCTGGCTATCTCGAGAGTCTGCTCCAGCTTCTCCCGTAGCTCAAACACGTACTGGTAACTGTTCTTCACCTCTGGGGTGTCCACTTCCTTCGTCCACAGTTCTTTCAGGATGTGCATCGGCCCTCGGATGGTTCTTCCGTACAGCAGCTCGAACGGAGAAAAGCCGGTGGACTCCTGCGGTACTTCTCTGTAGGCGAAAAGTAAGGCGTTGATGTAACGATGCCATTGTCTGGGCTGCTCGCTGCACAGTTTCTTCAGGGTGGACTTCAACGTAGCATTGAACTTTTCGACAAGCCCGTTGCACATTGGATGGTAGGGTGTCGTAGTCAAATGCCGGATGCTCAGCAGTCTGTTGACCTCCTTCATGCAGTCAGAGACGAACTGCGTCCCGAGGTCTGTCAGAATTTCTTCAGGCACTCCAAGTCTACTGAACATGTCCACCAGTGCCTCTGCTACAGTTTCAGTGTCAATCTTCTTCAGTGGCACTGCTTCTGGGTACCGAGTCGCATAGTCCACTAAAGTCAGTACCCACCGATGACCTTCTTCACTCGGAGGTCTTATTTCGCCGATTAAGTCTAAGGCCACCCTCTTGAAAGGTCGGTCGATCAGAGGCATCCTCTGCATAGGCACTTTCGGGACCCTTCCTCGAGGTATGGTCTTCTGGCAAATGTCACATGATCGGCAGAAACGGCTGACGTCCGCATGAAGTCCTGGCCAGTAGAACACCGCCTGGATTCTGTCTGACGTCTTTCTGATGCCTAGGTGACCTCCCATGATAGAGTCATGAGCTACTTCCATCACTTGGCGCCTTAGGGGTAACGGTACCAATACTTGACGTAGTGGTTTCCCTCCATTGACCCTCGGGTGCTGGAAGATTCGGTACAAGATCTTGGCCTTCACCTCAAAGTAGACCGTACCACTGCCTTTGGTCACGTGGTCTTGGCGGTTCCTGTACTTGTTTAAAGTACTGTCAGCTTCCTGGAGCTGGATCAGCTTATCTCGGTCCACGATGGCAGCTTTAGAGTTGTCGGCGACCTTCAGTGGCGTAGACGTCTTGTCTCTCTTGGCCTGGGCCCTGGTAGTGACAGCACCGACGATCTCTGGTCGGCAGGGCTGAGCCGGAGTAACCACATTGTCCCGTAGCAGCTCTGTAAGGTCTCCATCGGGAAATGGCAATGGATCCTCCTCCACAACTTCGACGTGTTGAGTTGAGGCAGGACTCCACTCTGGATCGGGGTCGTCGGGTCGTCTCGCGCCGTCGATATTCCCGATCATCAAATCATACAGCGGCTTCTTCAGGCAAACCGCTTCGACTTCGCCTATGTAGAAAGGGGTGTTGACATGAATCTTCGCAACTGGCGCTCTCACACATTTGCTGTCGGCCATAAGTGTCCATTTTGAATCGCCAGTGAACTGTTCTTTAGCGATTAGGTCTTCTCTGACGATGACCCCACTGCAGCCAGAGTCTCTTAAAACAGTCACTTCATGATTTCCGACGCGTCCCTTCGAAACTGGCATGTTCTGGACGGTCACAGCTGCGCTGGCGACGACGGGGATGGATTTTCCGTTGGCAAGGAGAAGTTGGCCATCGGTCATGCACTCTTGCACGTCCGCAGGAGTAGCTGTGCGCTTGGTCTCACTCGGAAGAATGACGCTCCCGCCGCACACTTGATGGTCAGATCTACTGGTTTGCCGTTGATTGGAGAACCGCCTCTGCCGGTTGCCCGCCGCTGCGTTGTCCGTACTGCTCCGCTGTCCGCTACTTTTGTTTTGAGGACAGTTAGCCGCTCTGTGGTCTGTAGCGTTGCAGGTGAAACAGCCCCTTGAATGCCCTTCTCTGGGAGGAGGCGTGGAGTCCGTCTGTCTCTGGCTCGTCTGGCTCCCTTGGATCTGGTTCCCATGGTTTCCAGTCTTCTGAAAATGTTTCGTCGCGCTGGGTGGCCCCAACGTTTTCTCATGAGCGATGAGATATCTTTCAGCAGCCTCAGCAACGTCTTTTAGCGTCTGCAACTTTTGTATTTCCAAGTGGATCGCGAGGTCCTTAGGGCAGGCGTTGAGTAATTGTTCCCTCACGATCAGCTCATGGAGACTCTCGTAAGTCTTCCCTTTGCCTGATAATTCCACCCACTTGTGTAGATATGATGACAGGCGCTCCACAAATTGCTTTGGCGTCTCGCCTGACTTAGGCCGGCATTCACGGAAGCGTTTACGGTAGCCCTTCTCTGTAAAGTTGTAGCACTGCAATAGGGCCTCTTTCAAGACGTCGTAGTCTTTAGCGTCATCGTCCGACAATCTGGTGTAGACGTCGAGTGCTTCTCCCGTCAGAAGTGCACTTAGTCGAATCGCCCAGTCTTGAGGTTGCCAGTTAGAGCTTTTGGCAAACCTTTCAAATCTCGCCAGATAACAGTCAATCTGGTCCTTCCCGTCGACGAAAGCTGGCAATCTTGGAGCCGTATGGTCGTTGGTGACTTGTGGCGCATGCTGATTGTTCTGGATACGCGCCAACTCTAGCTGGTATTGACGCTCAGCCTCTCTTTCCTCTCTTTCTTCACGACGTCGTTGCTCTTCTTTCTCTTGCCGCTGCTGTTCAATTTCTCTTTCTTCACGACGTCGTTGCTCTTCTTTTTCTTGCCGCTGCTGTTCAATTTCTAGACGCTTCTGTTCTAGTTCTATTTCTTTTTCTAGACGCTTCTCTTCCAATTCTCTTTCTTCACGGCGACGTTGCTCTTCTAATTCTCGTTCTTGTATTCTCTCCTGGGATTTGACGTACTCCGTCAGCTGTTTGCCTTTTAGATTCAGTTGAATCCCTTTCTGCCAGAAGTCAGCCATCTTGATGCTTCTGGAAAGTTCTTTTCAAGAAAGTTCTTTTCTGGAAGGTTCTTCTTCTAGAAAGTTCTTGACTGTAGAGTTCTTTTTTTTTCTGGAAAGTTCTTGACTGTGCTGTACCTTTCTAGACTGTTCTAGAACAGCACGCTTTCTGCAGTAGCGCTGATGCTTGTCACTAGTCGCCTTCGCTGACGCAGGCCCCGCTGTCCTCGTCGTATGCGACGCTGCACCACGCTGGTGTTGATGTATACGCTCCTGTGCTGAAGTAGACGCGACGTCCGCTCGCCGCTCTCTGTAACACTGGCGATGTAGCTCCGAGACTGTCCCTCGACGTAGTCTTACGGTAGCCACGTAGTCCCGATCTGTTGTTCGCTCACGAAGCAACTCTTCAGCGACTACACGCCCTTGCAGTCAACCCGAACCTATCGGTGATGTAGTCCCAGTATGTTGGCCCCTCTCGACGCAACTCGTTGGCGGCTACCCTCGATGACTGCCTCTCGTAACGTTGACTCGCTTGTTGTAGCAGTTGAACCCTTGGCTATGGCGTGAATCGCGGCTTGACCCCCAAAATGTTACACTCTGTTTGATGTTGGTGTTTTCTATCAGTATCTGATTCAGCCCCGATGCTTGAATTCCTGATAGTTGTGTAACTCAGATTCGTTTATTCACACAGCCCGTCCAAACAGCTTACAAGTCACAAAGTCGACGTATGAAGTTTTCCACTTTTATTCAGCACACACCAACAACTGCATACAATTCTCAATTCAACTCAACAACTTTCACAGCAACTCTCAGTTTCACTATCAACAACTTTACTCTCCCAACAGCGACTCGGCTCACGATTAAATAACCTCTCTCTTTTCTGGAACAATATGGTACATGGTAGAAATGACGTACTGCCACCAATCGAACTAAAGATCGTCATCACTGGCTTACGTCATTGCACATTTTCTCTACTTCCGGGAACATTCACGACCTTCGATATCCACCCGGAAATTTCTATCAAGAGTAAACACGCATATCCAGAAGATTCTCAACTAATATCGACTAACGCAAATTATCAACGTTATACAAAGCCTCTCCTAACAACAATGCAAACTCCAATCAAAGGTAAATAAACACCATTATTGAATACTTTGCAAAACGAAACGATTAGATCTATCGTGCGCGCTTCCGACATACTTTCGTTCACGTTTCAACGTAACACGGGGATCCACAACATTCCTGCGAGGGTCCATTCTTCTTGATTAATGCGCCTGTGTTTTTGTTTTTGTTTTTAGACGGAAAGACTACACATCTTCTGAAGTTTCGGATTAAATTTGTCCCCCAGCTTCTTAGGATGAGATTATCACAGATGTCTAGCCAGTGCACACATGCAATCCATCGCACGAATGTTAAAGATCCTGAAACTCATGTCCGGGAGTGCCAGTTATACCACCACACCCAGTAAGTACTATCGGCGTCTATGACGGCCTACTAGCGCCAAAACCGAGAGTTACCATTATCACGAGATAATTGAAATTATCACGTGTTCTGTGTAATTTACAGAGATATCGGTAATCCGCAGTGTTAATTAATAATTTTCAGTATTTGCCACGCTTTCCTAGCGCCAAAACCTGATAATTACAAATATCATGACATAATTACAATTATCAAGCGATAATTACAATTATCACTGAAAATTATAAATATCAAGATGAGCATGCGCGAACCGAGGCGCGAGGCGCATGCGCGGCACTGTTCCGAGTACGCCTGGGGTTTTGGCCCTAGTACAGTGTGGCTAAAACTGAAAATTAGTAATTAAGACTGTGAATTACCGGTATCTCTGTGAATTACACAGAACACGTGTTAATTACAATTATCACTGATACATGTAAGTTTTGCAGGTTTTCACGCTAGTAAGCCGCCTTACCAGAATTAAGCATGATCACGTGAAAATTATAATTTTCAAGTGAAATTTTTAATTATTATGTGATCATTACAATTTTCCGTTTTGGCGCATTTCCAGGCGGATTAATAGAGCCAAAACTGAAAATTAAACATGATCACACAACATATTTGTAATCTTTCAATGATAATTGTAATTATATCTTGATAATTGTAATTATCCCATGATATTTGTAATTATCACATGATAATTGTAATTATCAGGTTTTGGCGCTAGTAGGCCGCCATAGGCGTCCTTTCATTCCACCGCCAGCGTCCTCGGATTGGATTCAAGTCTTGGGCCTTAGACAAAGCACCTAAGGCATCAATTTGCCACCTAGGGTAGGCCAACGTTTCGAGCAACTGTGGAGTTGGTAAAAGCGCTAGATAAGAATAATAAGTCAATATATGGGTAGCCTACGTTTTAAGATCCTGTGGGGCCCTATTTCAAACAGTGAATGAAACATATCTGAGTGACGTACATCCATAACGTGTCTATAAATTAATCGTATTTTGCAGTGAAGACACTTGCAACTTGGCTATGCACCAATGTTGATGCCACTGTATGTTTTTATCTTCTTCTTCTTCTTCTTTTTCTTCTTCTTCTTCTTCTTCTTCTTCTTCTTCTTCTTCTTCTTGGGTTGAGAAGCCACATTTAGTACATAGATTCATTTGCTGCTATCAAACTCTCGGAAGGAAGAAGGAGAAGAAGGAAAAGAAAAAAAACAAGAAACAAAGACAAGAACAATAATAACCGGTCTGAACAGGACGAGGACGAGGAAGAGGAGGAGAAGGAAGAAGAAGAAGAAGAAGAAGAAGAAGAAGAAGAAGAAGAAGAAGAAGAAGAAGAAGAAGAATGTAACATGAAAGAAGAAGAAGAAGAATGTAAAATGAAAGAAGAAGAAGAAGAAGAAGAAGAAGAAGAAGAAGAAGAAGAAGAAGAAGAAGAAGAATGAAAGAATAAACTTTCATAAAAATAAATATATTTATTTTCCATCACACGACAACCAACATTCTAACATAACATGGCGCAATTACTCACAATGCCGGACGATAACATGAAAATAACTAAATTTGAGCGTTATTACTACCGATCACGGATTTAATCGATGTTTTTACCAGAATCAGCCAGTGAAGAGAGAGCACCGAAAAGAGTTATATGAATTCAAATCCAACATGGCGAAGACGTGGCTTCCGGTAGGTCCGATTTTGTTTCCGGTAAATATCATTTACAACGATATGATCCAAACATTTAGCTCGTTTTAAGGAAAACTCTAGCGTTTAGCCAGTACCAGAATTGTCCAATTATTTATTTAAAGTGTTATAATAAGGGAATTATAACCGGGCAGCAATATTTCGCTTTTTAAAAAATTTGTCAAACACAGTAAACATTTATAGTAACATAATTCAGCCATTTATATAACTGCACATATTCTTGAAACAAATTTAGATGTTGCAACACTCACAAACAAACAATTGATCAGTCTTGTGTAATTGATGAAGACGTTGATGATGATCATGATGACGACGATGATGAAAATGTTGCAGATAATGTCGATAAACGTTAATGTACAGTAAAATATGTTCTGGGTTTTAAATGGCAATAGGCATGCAATAACTATTATGATGACACATTAAAAAACCGCGACCTTATGAAATAACCTTGATTACATGGGCAAATATCTCAATTCCAATCAACAGTATTGTTAACAGTCATCCCTTCTCGACATGGACAAATAAATATAATTAGTTGAGGTTGGTGTTGATGTCTTGTATAGCGCGATGCTCCACGTCGGTAGAAATGCTCATAGCGCATGCAGTGGGTTGGGCGTGGGGGATTGGGAGCGGGGGAAGGGAGGAACGGGGAGGGATCCAAAAATAAAGCGAAGCAGCCACCAGATGTAAGGAAAGTACATAATGTGTACATATATTCTAGTTCATTTATAATCATCGATAATACCAAGCCTTGGCTAAAACTAAATAATTAAAATAACTATTTTATAGTTATAATCATGTGTTTACAACAAATCCTTTCTCATTCATAATAGTCAATATTCTTATATTAACATTCAAACCTTGACGATCTAAAGAAATGCATAGTTCATTTATAATCTTCAGATATCTTATAGATCAACAGACATTTCTTGGCAATCTGGACAAACAATCAGAAATTATATAATCAACAGTTTAAAGCTGCGAGTTGTATAATGCCAATTTCAACGATATCTTATTTACAGCACAACAAGAACAACAACAACAACAACAACAACAACAATAATAATAATAGTAATAATAATAATAATAATAATAATAATAATAATAATAATAATAATAATAATAATAATAATAATATTAACAACAACAACTATAATAATAATAATAATAATAATAATAATAATAATAATAATAATAATAATAATAATAATAATAATAGACATATTTGAGCAGTACAATTAAATAATATCGTTGTGATCATTATTTTTACAATAAATTCAGTGCTTGGAACTTTAGTATAAAAAGTGAAAAATATTGTTACTTTAAAAAAAAAAGGTAATAAAAAAGGAGAAAAGAAACAGAAACAAAAACAAATAAACAAACTACCACGAAAGTATGATAAATAAAAATCGACAAACCATAGTAAACAGGTTGTCGCTGTACGACAACAGTTCTTAGGACAATGGCGATAATTAATATGTTGTTATGATGGCGACAGTGGGTTTTAAATTAATTAATTTACGTAAAGCATAATGACATATAGTGATTTATAATCCATTACTTTTTTTATTTTTTTTTTATAATGGAAAAAATTAGACTGTCTTTCTTTTAACCCCATTCCGTCCATTTCAACATTGACCACATATTACACCCCACACCTACTAAACCAAAAAACCGTCAAATACAATGTTTTGCCCTTTCAAATATCTGGAAGTTTCTTACATACTTTCCCTTGATTTTCTTCACTATTATTAAGAATGACTAGTTGTGCTTGCACTTTCAACTACAAATAATTAAACAGCACCATCTGAGTATCAACCACCACCGAGTCGGATGGAAATTCTTATTTAAATTACAGAAAGCGGACATGGTCATAGGAAAACCAAAACCTGACTGAAAACTATTTGATCATTGTGGCCAAACATTTTTTGATCACGATGAAATGACATATCGTTGAAAAGCGCACTGTTAAATCAGTGGCAATTTCGCTGGCATTCTCTGAAAGTCTCGAAGTTATTGTCGTTGCCCTGGCAGCCGCCATAGGTAAAGGGAAGGCACTCCATTACTTTTGTATCAAAGAAGAATCTCTCGATGGCCTCCCTGCATGGCCCGACCTCTTTGGCCAAGGAGCACATTGGAGCCAGGTCTTCGATCAGGTTTGCGTCTAGAATGAATAAATTAATTAATACATTAATGAATTAAAAGGATGCACATTGGATACAGTATAAATCTCTTGCGAGGCAACTTACATTGCAAAGGAAGATCTGGCAAGGCCAAATTAAAATCCATCGTGTGCATAATATCAGTCAAATCAAGTCAACAATTAATATTATTTTATTACCACAAAGTAGAAATTGCACAGCACAGTATAAACGAGATTCGGGTCTAAGACGTGGTTAAACCTAAAGCCCTCTGCAGACACAATGTAAGAACTGCACATATTTTCCACCAACCCAGAAATCAGTCCACATTTTGTGGGTGAGTGACAGCAGCCATATCCATCAACCGTCAAACCACCTTGACGAGTAGAAAATTAATGGTCAGCTGACTAACAAATTAGCGAACCGAAATATTTGAGCAAAAGCATAATGAAAGGCTGGTTACACTCACCAGGCTGAGAAACAACTCGTCTGTGAGGAATCCACGAGTCTGACTGTATGTCGCCTGGAAAAGTCGGCTTTGGGACACCCCTCTCTTCTTCCTCTGTGAAACAAGGCAATTTTAAAAAAAATCATTGTGTGTGTTTGTGTGTGTGGATTGAAACCATTTTTCCGCGCCAAAACACTTTCGTCATCATCATCATCATCATCATCATCATCTTCAATACCACAAACATTCATCGTCATGCAGTAACGATCATCTTCCCTACACCTCCCGTCATGATGAAACATGATTTATGAAAACTCGGAAATATATATATATATATCTATTAAGGTCTTGTGAAATGACACTTCGTTTCCGCGACAGTTTGTGTGTGGGGTTGCGAGATAATTCAAAGGGACTTCCTCCTCCTCCCCTCCTCATTCCCCTCCCCAATGAAACCCAGAATGCAAACAGAAAAACAGTTCTTTTTTTGTCTTCGTTGTCGTTATTTTCCTCAAGTTGCTGTTGCTCTTGCTGCTCTCCTTCTCTTTACCTCCTCCGTCCTTTCTAGTTCACTTTTAAATTCTTCTTCTTATCCTCCTGTAATCCTCGATTTTCTTATTTTTCTTCTTTCCTCCAGCTCTTTTTTCCATCTCTTTCTTCCGCATCCTATTTTCTTCTCACCTTCTGCAGCACACGTAGGAACAATGGGAGGATCCCAGATGGCAACATGGTGGAATGGGTCCGGAACGACCAAACACGTGGCATGATTAGGCCCATGCAACACATATCCTGCGTCACATTCGTAACCAATGGTGGCAGTGACGTTATAATCTGTTCCAATGACGTGACCGTGACCCGGGGATGTCGGAGGTGGGCAGGTAATGTCTCGGGTAGACGAAGTCCCGTCCCCGCGAGTTCTCACGCTGCGAGGTTTTGCGAGATAACGGAAGAAACGTAAACAGCAGCTGCGGAACGAACCTTTGAGGAGAGGATGACTCATTTTCCCACGAAGAACATTTGATGTAACTTTTAATGAGAATTCATTTGAGGGACTCAAAAGCATTAACCTAGATGGTTGCCTTGCTTTAATGTTATCGATCTTCCTGTATTCGTATCGGGAAAAGAGCATTAGGGGTAAACTGTAAATTGAAATACCTGCAACGAAGTGTGTTTCTTCTGTGTAAACTTTATAGGATGGTGCACCCTTTCGTTTGGTTGTCTTTGTGACTGCTCCTGTTCTGTTGTTTTCAGCAACTGCAAAAAAAAAAAAAAAGAAAAATAATCATGCAATTAAAAAAAAATCACGCAATTAATTGTATTTCTATTTTGTTGTTACCATGTCATTGTGAGCAGTTGCAGCTTTTGCCATCATCTCCGTGGCCATTGTTTTCATCTTTGATGTCGGGTATTCGCCATCATCATCAAATATTCTCTGACGTTGTTCTCGTCACCACCAGTCATTATAATTCCCAGTCCCATCCTCCTCCTCCTCCTCCTCCTCCTCCTTCTCCTCCTCCTCATCTTCCTCCTCAACTTCTTCCTCCTCCTCCTCCACCTCCTCCTCCTTCATCCTCATCATCGTCGTCGTCGTCGTCGTCACCATCATCGATCATATCATCAACATCATCAACATTAGGACAATATTATAAGTTATCCGCCGTCTGAAAGGTAGAATTAACCTACACAAAATTGATCATCGCTTATAATAAGGATAGCAAGAGAAACTCATCAGGGTGTGGGTGTGTGTGTGTGTGTGTGGGTGTGTGCGTGTGTGTGTGCGGGTGTGTGGGTGTGTGTATGTGTATTAGCTATAAATAAGCCTATTAAATGTTCTTATTCATTAGTTATTTTATATGTTCTATTTGGTATTGGCGAGTAGGGGTGACCCCGTGGTTTAGTGACTTTGTATGCCAACTTGGTACACGTTAAAAGTTCAAATCTCTATTTCAACCTACAATTTAGGCTTTTAGGCGAGACACCTACTTCTGGTCTTTTACACAAGCTCTCTGTCCAACTAGCCTAGCTGGTCCACCGCCTCGACTTTGAGCAGCTCCTCTAGTTAAAAAGTTCGTGAAACAAGAAATTGATATACTCACGCAAACAAGTCGCTTCCTCTCTAGGCATCCACACCCCACCATCCTCAGGTGCCAATGGAGAAACGGGCACGCAAGTGATATTACTAGGCCCGTGCAAAACGAAGCCTTCTTCGCAGTAAAGAAAGACAACTCCTTTCAGTCGGAAATTGTCTCCCATTAAGAAGCCGTTCTGCGGTGGTTCTGGCTCTTTGCAGGATGGGTAATATTCTGATGAGGAAAAAGAAAAGAAGAATGGTTATATGTGACTAAATAAATGTACGAATGAATGTCAAAATGAATGAATGAATTAATGAATATTAGTCTACATACTAATAAATGAATCAATGAACCAACAAACAAATCAATAAATGGATTTTAGCCAATACATAGAACAGTACACTTATTTCTAGTGGCACTTTCCAGTGCCAGTACTACTACTACTACTACTACTACTACTACTACTACTACTACTACTACTACTACTACTACTACTACTACTAAAGCTGATTAATATAGCGCAGTCTCCTGATCTACGATAAGGTACACTGCTCTTCACAGTAAACCCATTGTAAACGTTTGATTAAAAATAACAATACAAACATACTACTAACATATCAATAACAACAGCAGTCACCAAAGCCAAACAGAACCCAAATGACAATCTCACACCTACTACATTTAAAACAACATAAAGATCTGCATAACATACAACATAGCATAGACAATCAAACACCAAATACAAGCGTAGACATAATTACAAACACTAGTATCATGAAACAATCCCTGGTATAAAAAGGTCATAATTTAAACAAGTATTTAAAAGAAAAAACGTGGTTTTAAAAATAGAAATACAGTATAAACATTAAAAACAATGTGCTTCATACAATTAAAAAAAAAATTGGCAAAAATGTCCGGGATATGGCGAACAGTGCAGAAAGAGTGAATAAAGATGTAATAAAGACATTAATAACATTATCTGGTAAATTAACAAACAAACAAACAAACAAAATAAATAAATAAAATTGAAAAAAATAAAACAAAATGTAATTAAATTACGTATTATAAATAAATATAAATACACTTTTTAAATTTGGTTTTGTAATATGTCTGTGATCATCTTCGGGTTTTACAAGCAGGAATAATAAACTACTGACTAGATGTAAGAAATTATGTAAAAAAAGCAAATAAATAATGCAATAATAAGCCAGATCTTAAACAAAAACTGAAAATAATAATAAGTACATCTTTACAGTTGTACCTTCTGGTCCTGGTGTTGCCATCACAAACTGTGATCGTTTAGGGTTGATTTCGTTGGCTGTTTCAAACTCACCTGCGCAAACATGAAAATCGCAACTAGCTATTCAGTCAAAAATAAAATGTTTATTTATTCATTTATTAGTTCTTATATAGCGCTTTTCCAGTTCAAGAACTGCTCAAGGTACTAACAGGATCTAACTCAAACCGCCTGATGCGCCCACTTGCAACTTTTGGGCGCATAGTCTGACACCCACCGACTCAACGCAATCCTGGAGAAGGGATATAATGCGTGCTGGGTGTATTTATGTAGCCGGAATTCACCGTCTAGAACATGAGCGTCAGGATCTTTAAAGTCCGTGCGAAGGAATGCGTATTTGCACAGGCTAGACCTCAGTTTATACTCTCATCCGAAGGAGTAACATTGAAACATTTTATTATTGCATCATCTGATTACTGATAGCAAATTTAAAGTAAACCGCCAAATGAATCTCTTTATTTTATTTGCTATTTATTCACATAATATAATATAATATAATATAATATAATATAATATAATATAATATAATATAATATAATATAATATAATATAATATAATATAATATAATATAATATAATATTGTTTAAACTAACGGAGACAAAAGGAAATAAAGAACTGCAGTCAACGTATAACCATACAACGGGAATACTCCTTGCTGTCATCATAAGCTGTTACTTTTTTATGACAACAAAACAAATCCCTGTAATTACTATAATTCAGAGTGTTCTCACAGAAAAAGCTAGTGGCTGTCGATGTGCTACGCTACCCAGGCCATGATAGCAAATCCCCAAGCCGGCTTTAATCGTGATTGTATTACGGACCTATCATTTTCATAGGCTGTGAAACAGGCCTGATTGAAAACAGATTGCTCTTAAACAGTGCGCTTACCAAGCTCAAAGAGGCTCACAACGCTATCAACCGAGATGTTGCATAAACAATAATAGTCTGAGATGAATCCAACAGGCCCAAGTACACCAACGCGTATTCGCTTCAGAGTTTTTCTCAATCATTCTACCACTTAGCCACGTATAGGATTATTGACAAGGTACAGACTAACAATAATTAATTAATCCATTATGCAATGCAATTTAAATAGTATCATATTTCAATTACTTACGTATACAGGTGTAGCCTTCAACAGGAAACCATATACCCATCACGACGTTTGGATGCGGTGAAGCGCGACAGGTGATGTTCGCTGGACCATGAAGGACGTATCCTTGCTCGCAGAAAATCAGCACCAGGCCGCCATTCTCAAAATTATCTCCCTCCATATACCCGTTCACAGGAGGGACCGGTCTGCTGCAGAATACTCCCGTATCTGAAAATACAGCAAGTTTGAAATGAATATTTTTGACACGACCTAGGTAAAAATGTTTACGGAAACTTAGCACTAGTCTTTCATTTTCAAAGCTTATTCCGCTTACAATTTTTTTAAATCACGAGTGGGGATTAACTTGTGCTGTACGGTGCGGTCGCATAAGGAAAAAAAATAAATTAAAAAAAAAATATATATATACATAACATAAAACACTTTTAGAACGATAACATGTTATCCACTCAATATATATATATATATATATATATATATATATTATATATATATATACATATATATATATATATATATATATATATATATAGAGAGAGAGAGAGAGAGAGAGAGAGAGAGAGAGAGAGAGAGAGAGAGAGAGAGAGAGAGAGAGAGAGAGAGAGAGAGATAGATAGATAGATAGATAGATAGATAGACAGACAGACAGACAGACAGACAGACAGACAGACAGACAGACAGACAGACAGACAGACAGACAGACAGAGATAGATAGATAGATAGATAGATAGATAGATAGATAGATAGATAGATAGATAGATAGATAGATAGATAGATAGATAGATAGATAGATAGATAGATAGATAGATAGATAGATAGATAGATAGATAGATAGATAGATAGATAGATAGATAGATAGATAGATAGATAGATAGATAGATAGATAGATAGATAGATAGATAGATAGATAGATAGATAGATAGATAGATAGATAGATAGATAGATAGATAGATAGATAGATAGATAGATAGATAGATAGATAGATAGATAGATAGATAGATAGATAGATAGATAGATAGATAGATAGATAGATAGATAGATAGATAGATAGATAGATAGATAGATAGATAGATAGATAGATAGATAGATAGATAGATAGATAGATAGATAGATAGATAGATAGATAGATAGATAGATAGATAGATAGATAGATAGATAGATAGATAGATAGATAGATAGATAGATAGATAGATAGATAGATAGATAGATAGATAGATAGATAGATAGATAGATAGATCCGTTCACAGGAGGGACCGGTCTGCTGCAAAATACTCCCGTATCTGAAAATACAGAAAGTTTGAAATGTATATATATATATATATAGAGAGAGAGAGAGAGAGAGAGAGAGAGAGAGAGAGAGAGAGAGAGAGAGAGAGAGAGAGAGAGAGAGAGAGAGAGAGAGAGAGAGAGAGAGAGAGAGAAAATGGCGGCGATGTTTTCCTGGTTGTGAGGTGTGCCGAGAACAAGTCATAAATGTGCATTAAACATGTAAATATATCTGCGTGTGAATGTGTTTGCGTGTGTGAGAGAGAGTTTGCGTGTGGGTGTGTGTATGTGTGGGGGTGTGCATGTGTGTGTGTGCGTGTGTGTGTGTGTGTCGATGTAGAAACGCCGTTATTGTTCCACACTCTTTATACTCTACTGTATTCCACGAATTTTGTTTCGTGGTGAGGGGACTTTTATTGTTGTTGATGACCTATACACTTTTGTGCATCCGGTTCAAGTTATTACGAATATTTGCACAACAGGTCAACGAAACTTGGTAGAAAAGACCCTTTCTACGAAATTATCTTCGTGAGTGTATATTTATATTTAATATACTACATGTAGCGTTAAAGAAACTTTACGTTTTACATTTAATCTCTGCTGTATAATATTTCCGTCTATGTTAGATACTTATGTGCAACTACCACACGTACAATGGGCTTGCCCTAAATAGACTCAGGGTTATCGCTGAAGCTGTCATGGCGCTTGTGGCTGTGTGGTTTAGAGTGGCATTCCCTTTGTAAAATATTTATTTTCACCACTTTCAGCTAAATAACCTTTATTTAGAAGCATATTTTCTAAATAATCATTTGTTTACAAACAATGTAAGATTTTTCTAAATAATATATTTTCTCCGTAAATAATTTATTATTTACCTAAAGAATATATTGTTTGCGCAAATAAATCATGATATATGTAAACAAGGCATTGTTTCTAAATAAATTATAATAATATTATAATGCATTATTTAGCACATTGTGTTAAAGAAAGTATTATTTAGAAATTCTTGTAAATAAATTATTTGTTTACCTATATATTGCATTATTTAGCTGAATTTGCTTAATAATATTTTATTTAGAAGATGTTGCAAAATAATGCACTATTTACGGAAACAATTCATTGTTTAGGGACAGCAATTTTTTATTATTATTTAGGGGATTCGCAGGTACATGTGTCATATTACTGTGAAGTTATTTGATAGTGATAAAGAAAATGGCAAAATCGTGATTTTACTCTGTTTTGCGCGATTCAAAATGAGGCAACTGCTTTATCTAACTCGATTTTTTTATTCGTAGGCAATAGTATTATTATACGAGACTGCAACGGTAACGGCTCCGGTAACGAGGGTGCCATTATTATTTCTGCTTTTGGTGTCCTTGCCTTCTGAGTACTTCCGCCAAACTCCTGGTAGTTATGAATGAGCTGAAACTTTCCGTTTGAAAATATTACATAATTCAACTCAAAAGAACAAACAAAAATGCAGTCTCATCACAGTTTGGGGGGAAATAATTTTTTTTTTTTTTTTTTTTTGCTGACTGGATACTTAAAATACTGAACACTCCCGCAAAAAAAATGACCCTTGACCTATCTTTTGTGTTCGGGTGGTCACATACGTTTTTCCTTCTAATTTGTAAAATAATTTTAATATTGAAAAATAAATTATTATTACACATTTTGGGTACACAATCTTTGGGAAGATCTTGCATTTAATTATAGAAGGCAGTAAAATTATAAAAACCAAGTTTTCAAGCGAATCCTGGAATCCCTTAAATAATGAAAATTGCAGTCCCTAAACCAAAAATTGTTTACGTAAATAATGCATTTTTTAAAGCAATATCTTCAAAATAATACGTTATTTAGCAAATTCTAAATATGGGTAAAAATTGTTTTAAATTTAGCAACTATGCCTTATTTACCTATATCATGAATTATTTACGTAAACAACGTATTGTTAAAGTAAATAATAAGTTAATTATGGAGAAAATATATTATTTAGAGAAATCTTACATTGTTTGTAAACAAATGGATTATTTAGAAAATAAGCTTCTAGATAAAGATTATTTAGCTGAAAGTGGTAACAAAACACCGAAAATATCGCAAATAAATTTTTTACAAATGGAATTCCATAGTATGGACTTGCCGAATTAATATCTAGGGAACGGTTAAAAATATTACAGGATACATTTGTCATTATTAAACAAGAGAAAATATTAGGTAGTCATGATGACAGTAATCTGTAATTTACTGTTAAAATTGCATCCTGCTTTAGCTAGTATCACAAGTATTTAGGCCTATACATTTGTTTTTCAAAGATCAGTGTCGGTCTTGCTTGGTCCTGATTTGGCTCGGAAGAGTCCGCTGGACCTAAAGCAATAATCTTGTATTGTATTTGTTTAGGAATATTTCTATATAATGACGTCATTATATTAAGTACGTCATGTTTAGATTATAATTTTTACGTCATCAAAAACCGCAGACGAAGCCGGGTGCTGTTGCTTGGTCATTCAATAAAATTGTACTCTGCATAATAATACCTGGACTCCACTGTCTTAAATATTTGTGGTAAACAAGCATTCCTCCAAACTCAAAAGAAAGGGAGATGTTTAGGAATATTTCTATAAGAAGATAATGACGTCATTATATAGAAATATTCCTAAACAGTATTGTCGGTCTTGCTGCAGTCAGCTCTCAAGAACTGACTTCCTCACCGCAGACACGAGCACGTAGAGGACACAGCAGATCGTATCGACCGGTTTCCTGCAAGACAGATCTGAGATCTGCAAGACAGATCTTAGATATCGGCAAGACAGATCTTAGAAAGTAGGCCTACATCTTCTTCCTTCGGACAATAATTGACTGAATTAAATTGCCACAGGAGACGGTTGACGCTCAGTCAGTTGAAATATTCACTAAAAGACTTTCAACTCTCAGACTTTAGTCTCCAAGAAAACATCCCTTCAATCCAAGTGAAAGTGTTTAGATTCAGAAACATTTAGATGAACATCCAGCAACATGATAGCATACATCTCAAATCCGCACCCATAGGTTGTGATACATTTTTTTAAAATTTTTATTTTATAATCTGATAAAGAGCACGAGCAGTTAGCCAGGGCAATGTCTGTGGTGGATCTACATCAAAGCTTACAGCAACTGCAACGTACGCTGTCTGGAAATCAAGGCGAGGAAATCCCGCGCATTGGAAAGCACTAAAACCAACTGCCAAATTCGTCGTGGATCCCTGCGCGCGCCTGTGGCGCAAGAATCCAGCGCGCAACAAAACGTCGAACGAAACAAAGTTCTTTTCGGCTTTCTGTAATTCCCTATTGAGCGTACATGAGTGGTGTGTTATTCAAATGAAATGTTGTATTATGCGGGCGTATGTAATAGTTGTGAAAGAGCTGGAAGAGCCTAAAGTGTGTAGGTCACAGGCGCTTGTATCTGGACACGCAAGCGCCTATGCATGTGATGCGTCTCCCTTTTATTATCTATAATACAGATAACCAAAGGAAGATGTGTCATAGGTATAGGCGCTCGCTGTCCAGATACAAGCGCCTGTGGTGTATGTGTATAGAGCTTTGAATAAGGTGGAAAGTATAATGTATAGATGTCGTGGAAATGTAGTTTAAGTATTGGTAATTTGTGATTTTATTTACTATTTCTTTTGTTTTTATTTGTTTAAAAACAAGCTTTCTTTACTTGCTGAGATGCGAGGTGCTCCACTGTGGGTAATGCAGATTTGACTTGACTTTTGTCATTCGCATTATTATTAAAACATAAAACAATGATCACGTGGGATTTCGTTGCTCAAACCAACGCTAAAGTTAGATATTTTAAAATTTATGTTGTGACCCGGGGTAATTTCCCCTGTTTAACGGTACCACAGTACGCTCTACGATCTACTAGAAGATATTGTTAGCGCTAGAAAGGAAGAGAGAGTTGTTGTTTTTGAAAGACACCAAAACTCCAGAATGTACTGTTTAAAAAAAATAACTATCTGCCGAAAAAGTTGTTTTTTGTTGCAAGCTAATTTTTCCAGTCGTGCAACATTCACTGTGAAACGGATCTGTTGAGGGAGCGTCGTCTAAGTTGGTCCTTACAAAAAAAAATTCGGTCCTTGTACGGTGTGACAAATATTGAAAAAGTAGACGCCCGTACTCAATAAAAAAAACAACTTTCACAAAAAACCGCCAGCTCTTCGGATTTTTAAGGTACCATGCGTAGCCCAATGGTTGATAAATACCTACCGTCTTCATTGGGGACGCTTGTTTTCTATCCACATGAATCCAATACAATCCATCCACTAATTAGTTTGTCGTGGAATCTTCTTAAGGCAGACATGGGGCATAATGGCCTTCTAGTAAGCACTGTAGTGGGTTATCCTATTGGAATAATTGTATATTATAAGTTATTGTTTGGCTACTATATATTTATTTGTATAATTTATAATCTGCTTTGGTTTCCTGAGGAAGGTTTTAGCGAAATACAGGCATAGGTAAAGGTAAAGGTAGTTTCATAGCCTTGTGGCCGTAGGGGAGCGTGATGTTGGAGATCACACTTATCTTGGGCCAGCGTAATGAGAGCGATGCCCATCTCTCTCCCTCGCTGCTTTACCTTCCCCACCCTTAAGAGAGTAGGTACTCAGTCCTAGTTGAGTCAACTGCGGGCGTTGTTATTTGTCGCTTCACGTTTTGCGGTCGCCCATCCAAGTGCTAACCGCACTGGACGGTGCTTAACTTGCGACAGAGTAGCGAGTGCTCCAACCACTGCGCTTTTCGACACCCCAAATACAGGCATAGGAAATCTTTTAATCGGCCGTGTGAATGATTTAACATGGAAGTTTAACGTCTACACCACCCCTAGCAATATGGCAGACGGGGATTACCATCACAGGGAGGAGGATGTAGAGATCTAAATAAACACTGAACCACCAGAGCAAACAAACTGCCGTGTTTTATCTGGCTTTGATCAGCCCTCTGTTTCGTCCTTTTGTAGTGTTTTACACATTACAAAACCCTATGCTAAATTGCATCACAACCCAACTTTCGTGTGAAATTCATTCACCAACAGGCAGTGATAATTGAAATGTTGAAATAATGAGCTGTGACGAGTTATGCATTTGAAGAACTAAGGTATTATCAGTATCCTTTGAAGTATGTCCATGTACATACAACACGGGGTCATGTCGTGGTAGGTCTCTAACTGTGAATTAAGCCGGTGACATCGATAATGTGGGTTTTGTCACGCATTAGTACCGTTAGGCCTACATTTGTGGTACTTTCTTAGATTTTAAATACTTTGAAATAGATGGGAATCAGAATAAGCACCTATGTCGGTCGATCGATCGGTCGGACGGTCTGTCGGTCGGTTTGACCGGTCCGCTGGAAGCCACGTCTTAAAAACCGCTAAACGGATTTTGCCCAAACGTCATAGGAGCATTACCTAGGTTAGTGGCCTGCCTGCCGTGCCATCAGATTTGTTCTACCACAAAGATCAAGGTCACTGGAGTCATTTTGTTGCTAAACACACTTTGCTCAATATCTTAAAAAACGGCTGAAGCGATTTTGTTGAATTTTGCTATCATATCCGATCCTATCCCGTAACTCGGAGGTCGTAGGAGCACCACAGATGATCGTTTAACCAGCGTACCCCATCTTTCTCTGTCCTCAGCAACCCTCATGGCGTCGCTCATATAAATAAATATTTATTTTTCGATAAAGTATCATTTGAATGGCTTGCCATCTTGTTTTACACTGATACAACAGCACTTTTATAATGCTAACTGCATTTCAACGTCAACAATAAATTCCCGCCCGTTATCACACAGATAAAAAAAACATGAAAGAAACCAGAGAGAGAGAGAGAGAGAGAGAGAGAGAGAGAGAGAGAGAGAGAGAGAAGTCGAAGCCGAAACTTTAATAGGATAATAGCATTAGGTCCTATAGACCTGTCTTACAGCTAGTCCTTAATAAAATTGTAAAATAAATAAATACAAGAATTTTTTTTTTTAATTTAGAACAAACAAAATAATTAACACAAAACTGATTTTAAACTAACACAAACCTTAACAGTGGTAAGAATTAAAAAAATTAATAGGAAAATTAATGTACCGAAATACACATACTCCCTCCCCCCACCTCACTCCAATAACCCTTTCCTACTCCCACTCTCCCCACCCCCTCCACCACAACCACCTATCCTATCATATCCTGTCCCGTAACACGGAGGTCGTAGGGGCACCACAGATGATCGTTTAACCAGCATACTCCATCTTTCTCTGTCCTCAGCAGCCCTGATGGCTTCGTTCAGTGTCAAACCAGTCCATTCTCGAATGTTGTCCTCCCACCTCTTTTTCGGTCTCCCTCTTCTTCTACCTCCTTGCACTGTGCCTTGCCACACAAATACACAAGCTAATTCACACATGAACAAATTAAACTGTCGCAAGATAGGAAAGAACAAAATGTATACAATCATCTTAAATATTAAGAGCAAGGGAAATTTGTGGAGAGAGAGAGAGAGAGAGAGAGAGAGAGAGAGAGAGAGAGAGAGACAGAGAGACAGAGAGAGACAGAGAGAGACAGAGACGGAGAGACAGAGAGAGAAACAAAGAGTGAGAAAGAAACAAAGAGAGGGAGGGAAAGAGAGAGAGAGAGAGAGAGAGAGAGAGAGAGAGAGAGAGAGAGAGAGAGAGAGAGAGAGAGAGAGAGATTAGTTAATTATTCATTGCTTACAGGGTCCAGCAGACTGCAAAGAGCCGAATCAGGACCTCAAATCAAGACCACAACTTGGCTGAAAGAGGACTCACTTCTGATCCGCATAAAAGATCTGCTGAAACAACCCCACTGAAGGCACTCCACCAGCTGGTTACTGTACAATAAAGGCATCGGACGCAAGGGACGCTGAGGCTGTACTCTAATTAATCGAACCCCCGTTTACAAATACAAAATAGAAAACAAACATCATTATAAAATATCAACAAAACACATAAATATAAAATGCCTACATTGCTAATTATTAATATCATAGGAAGCCTTAGTGATCATTTGGCAAAAAGCATCCAATATTCCCAAGTTGATTAAACAGACCTCACACACAAATGAGGAGTTTTGTCCCGGAAGAGTTTTGAAGGAAAAAGGTAGGTGACTGGTCTAGCGAAGAAGAAGATTGATAGAATAGAGTAGGAATGAGAGAGAACAATGAGAAAGACAGAGGAAGTGGGAATTTAAAGCACTAAATTTCCAGAAAGTGGGGATACTATTTATACAGAAACCCTTGGCCCCCCCCACCCCCCCCCCCCCCACGGGGCAAGAGAGAGAGAGAGAGAGAGAGAGAGAGAACTGCAGGTAGCAAGCAGGTAAGAACACAAGTGTTCAAAAACTAGTTTAATTTGCAAACTGTCATTAGTTAAAAAGCGAAAGACAGCAATTGTATAACTGGAAACTTTGGCGCATGTGCTTCAAATTTTAGGATACTCTCTCTCTCTTACCCTCCTCCCCCACCCCTCAAGCTCACAGTGGTGAAGAAACGGAAATTCCGATGGAATGGTCACCTCACCGGAGCATCAGGCCTTGCAAAAAAAAAAAACATCCTGCAAGGCACGGTGCAAGGCGGCAGAAGAAGAGGGAGACAGAAAAAGAGTTGGGAGGACGACATTTTAGAATGCTAACAATTATTTTTGTTGTCTAAGCTTCAATCTATCCCAGATGCAGAAGACTTTTTAAATTTTTAAAATAGCTCATATAAAACCTCACATTGATTAATTATGCATCAACACTATGAGACGGCTACAGTGATGGCTTGTTTAAAAAAATAATTCTATTCAGCGCAGAGCTGCAACATTAACTATCCTCAACACTTCTATCATACATTTGTCAAAATTAAAAATAGCTGGCATGCTTCCATTAAACAAACACCTAAATTACAATAAAGCCGTTTAAATTGACAAAATACTGAACAAATATTCATCTCGTTATTCATCTTTCAGACATAATTTAACATTTTAACAACCACGTTTAAACTTATTTAAAACATCTGTATCGTATTCTGGTCCAAGCGTGTGGAAGTAAAAGAAAGTAAATCATTGACATCGTTTAAAAATAGACTCCACCATTTTTTTTAAATATTCCCTTTGCTCCTAATATTTTAAGATGTTTGAGGAAGTGGGGAGTACGTGTATTTAGGTGTATTAATATTCTTAGTTTTTACTTACCATATGTAAGGTATAGTTTAGTGTCAAATTGTTGTTAAGTTAATTATTTAGTTCTGAATTGTTTATTAAGGACTAGCTTTAAGACAAGTCCATAGAACATAATAGAACCTAATCCTGTTAAAGCTCTCTCTCTCTGTCTCTCTGTCTCTCTGTCTGTCTCTCTGTCTCTCTCTCTCTCTCTCTCTCTCTCTCTCTCTCTCTCTCTCTCTCTCTCTCTTCAGCGTTCACTGTACAATTAGTGTATCACGTATTGCCCCTCTGTGAGAAATACCTACAGCACCAACAACATCTATATCATGTGTTCATAGACTTCAAGAAGGCATTTGACCGAGTCTGGCATGCAGCTCTATGGGCAACCATGAAAGTGTACAACATCAGCCCTAAAATCATAGAAGTCATCAAAAGCCTGTATGACAAGGCTACCAGTGCAGTCCTCCATAACAGCGTCATCGGGAACTGGTTCAGAACAACAATCGGTGTGCGTCAAGGATGCCTACTCTCTCCAACACTCTTCAACATCTTCCTAGAGCGCATCATGTCAGATGCTCTTGCAGATCACGAAGGCACAGTCAGCATAGGGGGCAGAGCAATCTCCAATCTTCGTTTTGCGGATGATATTGATGGATTGGCTGGAGAGGAACAAGAACTTGAACAGCTTGTACAGAGGCTTGACACCACCTCCAGAGCTTATGGAATGGAAATAAGTGCAGAGAAGACCAAAATGATGACCAACAACACCAATGGCATCAACACGGACATCAAAGTACAAGGCCAATCCCTCAACACAGTGCACAGCTTCAAATATTTAGGAGCCATTGTGTCAGACAATGGGTCTCGACAGGAAGTCCTCTCCAGGATCGCACAAACAACTGCTGCCCTGACAAGGTTGAAGCCCATTTGGAAAGACAGAACCATCAGTCTACATTCCAAAGTAAGACTGCTGCGAGCTCTGGTCATCTCCATCTTCCTATATGCTTGCGAAGCATGGACCCTCACAGCAGATCTCCAACGAAGAATACAAAGCATGGAGATGAGGTGCTACAGAAGACTTCTGTGCATTTCCTATACCCAACACATCACCAACGTTGAAGTCCGACAGACCATCACACAAGCCATTGGACAACACGATGACCTGCTCACAGTGGTGAAGAAACGGAAACTCCGATGGTATGGCCACGTCACCAGATCATCAGGCCTTGCAAAGACCATTCTGCAAGGCACAGTGCAAGGAGGTAGAAGAAGGGGGAGACCGAAAAAGAGGTGGGAGGACAACATTCGAGAATGGACTGGTTTGACACTGAGCGAAGCCATGAGGGCTGCTGAGGACAGAGAAAGATGGAGTATGCTGGTTAAGCGATCATCTGTGGTGCCCCTACGACCTTCGGGTTATGGGACAGGATAGGATAGGATAGGATAGTATTGCCCCGTTCGTTCGTTCGTTGATTAGATTAACGTCCCTAGACACTTTCGCATATAAGGGACGTATTGCCCCGCAACAGCATAAGCCTTATATATGACGGGCAGAATACGAGTACTAGATCCTCCGTCTGCGCGCGGTCTATCAGAAAGGCTCATCTCGGTGTGGTACCAAATATTTGATTTTCGGCATGACGGGTGGCGGTGACGGGGTTAGTACCACCTCGTTCCAACCCCAATGATCCGGTCCTATTACGGTGTACTTGTCTCCCTGCCCCCTCGTACCCCTATCTCCTTGCCCTTGTAGACATACCCTCATCCCCAAAGATCCCCAAAGTAATGTTTCCTTTTTCTTCGTCCTCTCCGCCGTTTCCTTTTTGTATTTCCAAACATACTTAGAATACTTTAAAATAGTCGAAAGGGGGGAAGGGGAAGGAGAAAAATGATCCAAATGCTGGTCGGTCGGTCGGTCCACTGGTAGCCATATCTCAAGAACCGCAGAACGGATTTTGACCAAACTTCATTGGAACATTACCTAGGTGCCATCACATTTGCACTACCGCAAAGGTCTAGATCACTGGAGTCATTTTGTTGCAAAACACGTTTTGTTCAATTTCTCAAAAATATCAGTCCGGTTGTCGATCAATCTCTCCGAATGTAACTTTTTTTTTTTTCAAAACAAACTTTTTGCATTTTCTCAAGAACAACTGAATTCATCATTTTTACTTCGCGGATACTTTAACTGCTACTCAGCATGTTATATCATTCGTATTTGTACTTTCTCTAAGGTCAAGTAATGGGTGCTTCGCCACTTGATAAAAACGGTTTGCGCTGTATCTAAAACTTGGCTTATCCGATGTTGATAAATTTTGGTTTGCTGATAGTTGAGATAGTGCTTGATAAAGCCCAGTCACAACACCGCCCAAAAAAAACAACAAAAAAACACTTTTTAAAGTGCGTATTTCTGGGCTATGGGACTGAATGTCTGGAAATACATTTGAATAGCCTGACATCTTGTTTTCCTTCTTTTTCATCTCCTTCGTCCGCTTAATTTTTCTCCTCCCTTCTACTTTCTTCTTCAGTCGTTTACCTGCGCTCTCTCGTCTTCTTGCCCTATCCCCTCCACCCTCCCTCTTCCTCACACAACATCCCGCCAGCCACAAGAGTGATAGCGTGAACTTGAGCATTGTGCGATTCTATTTGTTTTGTTAGACAGCTAACATTAACAGGCCGACTAAATAAACTAACGTGACGGTTCAAATGGAAAGTCGTCAACTCGATGGGGCACAACTGCTTTAGGGAGAAAATAGCAACAAAAACAACAACAACAACAACAACAACAACAACAACAACAAACAGTCGTATGAAAACCATGGAAGTTAATTAAGTAGTCTCGCTTAGGAAACTGATTTGAATAATAATAGCATCTAGTATATAATCTCCAATGCATGCAATGGTCAAGAGACACTGGGACCTTGAAAAGGTTGTGTGGAGCTACATACGAGTAAAACAGAAAGCTCGATTCCCGATCTTTTGCCTATAGAACCTTGTATCTGTCAACATCTTAGCCCACTGAAGGAGTTTGTTATGTTATGTTATGGTAGATTAACGTCCCCGGACACAATGCGTATAGGGGACAACGAAGGAGTTTTCTCCGAAGGCCAGGCTTTATGTCATTTCATCAAGACGTTTTACCGCACCACAACCTTTACAAGGTACCAGTTTTAAGAAAGAATATCAAAATAGCCTTGGCTATGAGACTAATGGTATTACCATTAATCTTACACTCAGGTATATTTTATGTTCTTTCTTTCTTTCTTTCTTTCTTTCTTTCTTTCTTTCTTTCTTCTTTCTTTCTTTCTTTCTTTCTTTCTTTCCTCGCGAATGGTGGATGTAGACGTTAAACTTCAATGTTCCTTCATTCTTTCATTTTCTTTCTTTATTTCTTTGTTTCCTTTTTTGTTTTCTTTTCTTTCGTTCTTTTCTTTTCTTGTCTTTCTTTCTTCAAATATCTTTACAATTTTTACTGATGATCTTCACAATCTTTGCTTTCTAGTTAGCAGCTTCTCTCCAACATTTCTATTCGTACTAAACTGTTTACAAATAATAGCTAAATACTACTACTACTACTACTACTACTACTACTACTACTACTACTACTACTACTACTACTACTACTACTACTACTACTACTACTACTACTACTATTTGTTGTTATATGCGCTCTTTTCCCCAAATCACCACTCAGACTCAAAGCGCGGCGTTCTGTATCAACATATCAACATGCTCGTTACGTTTGTTTTCTTAATATTCTATGGGGGTAACAAAGATTTGTTGACTTAAGTCAGTTTTACCCTTCGAGTTGACTTTATATTTTGACCCGTACACGTTTCCTTAATCGACCTTTCATATTAATTAGCGAAACTAATTTAATCGTACATTGCTTTAATTTTAAAATAAGAAGAAGAAGTAGAAGCTCGTAGAGCGTTGTCTGTTTAAAAGCGGAATTTAGCCTAAGGTAATTTTATTTTGTTACTGCACTGCTTTGCTACATTAGTGATTATGCGATATAATTTTACACAAGTTTTATGGTATTTTTGCATGTATTATTTCTCTGATTTTTTTTTAAATTTGTAAATTGTCACGCTACATCTACATTTCCCTGTAGATCTTGAATCTTGAAACAAAAAAAAAAACAGAAGAAGAGGAAGAAGAAGAAGAAGAAGAAGAAGAAGAAGAAGAAGAAGAAGAAGAAGAAGAAGAAGAAGAAGAAGAAGAAGAAGAAGAAGAAGAAGAAGAAGAAGAAGAAGAACAATCTGTGTGGAATCTGTGGAAAAGTCTCTGGGTAGTAGGTTTGGAGCCTGACGTTACATTCCAGCAGCTGTATTCTGGACTTCACCACAAACCTCACCAGACGGTCACTCAGATTTAGGTTGGTCAGGTGGGAGAAGGACAGGAAGAAGTCGACATTGTCAATGCGCTCCAGGTGACCCTGACACTCTTTGTATCTGCATTCGGCCAGCTTGCCCTGTAGTTGGTGGTGTTTAAATGACGTGAAGAATGCCCTGATTTCCACGAAGGACAGCTGGATCTCTTCTTCTGGGTTGACTGACGACGTACAGCTGGCTGGTGTTCAAGTGGATCTGCACCCCAAGTCTGCCGCATATGTCGTTGAGGTACATCCACGTTGATTTACGCCAGGTGACCTTAGGCGCCTTGATCAGCAGGTACCTGGGGGCAGTCTTGTAGCCAGCGAAGCTGTGGTCGTTACCGTCGTCAAGCGTTACCTCACACTTGCGTTTGGTGAGGTGGATCGCAAGTGACGTTCTGATCTGCTCGTCATCGCTGTTTAGTACATTCAGCATAAAGGACAGCTTCTTGGAGTAATACATGGTGCGTGGATGGAACAGACCCAGACCTCCCTCGCTTCGTGTGGAGAACATGAAGCAGCGAGTCCACATCTTATTCAGGCCTTGCCAGTGCCTTACGTAGGACACGATGCTGTCTTCCAGACTGTCAAACACGCACGCACACACACACGCGCACACGCACGCACACACACATATACACACAAGTCTGTATTCATGGCAAATTTGGTTTTGGACAAAATGTAGTCATTAGAAAGCGTTTTTTTTTTTTTAAACGGAAAGAACGCAACATTCATCTTAAAATGTAAGAATCAGATTTTTTTAAATGTCTCTTTTCATAAAAAAAAAGTTGACGATTTCGTCTTCTAACCCTAATCTTTACACCTTTTTTCTTCAAATTTGTCCAGAAAACGTAAAACAGTTCCATGCATTATAAGTGCACTCCCATGTAGTGGGGCGCTGAAAAAAAAGTGGGGTGCGAGCTAAAAGCCCCATTTTGTGCATAAAAAAGGCAAGTTTAGTACTCCATATGTCCATGAATTCCCCCCCCCCCACACACACACACGCCCACACACCGACCCACCCATCCACCCACCCACACACACACACACACACACACACACGCAAATCTACACATCCTCAAAAACTTAAATTGTCGCAAGGTTGACAAATATCTTAAATATTAGGAGCAAAGGAAAACAAAATATGTGGAGTCTAGTTTTAAACGATGTTAATGAATTTACTTTCCTTTATTTCTTGTGGGAGAGAGAGAGAGAGAAAGAGAGAGAGAAAGAGAGAGAGAGAGGGAGAGAGAGAGAGAGAGGGGGGGGAAAGAGAGACAGACAGACAGAGAGAGACAGACAGACAGACAGACCAAGATTTAGAATCGTAGGAACAGAGACAGAGATTGGAGGTAAGGTGAAGCTGCGCAGTTAAAATAATGTTAGATACAGGCTATTTATCATATATTATATTATAATAAAGGCACACAGTTCTGCATTCATAATTTAAAGCAGTCATACTGATTGATGATGTTTATCTACATGTTAAGTTCACAGCCGCTATGTCTGTATTTCTCGTTTATCTTCTTTACTCCGTACCGACCAGTGTCTTGCACAAGTGCGTGCCCCGATAATGAACACGAAGATTGCCGATAAGCTACGAGAACTTGTTGTCGTCCCATTACTCGGCAATCTTCGGCAGTGTCCGTGACTGTCGCTAAAGTTTCCGTTTATTTCTGTGGATGTCATCGGAAGTCAAAGGAGGCAGTCTTCGATAAAGTCTGACCGTGACATAAAAAAATAATTTAAAAAAATAAATAAATAAATAAATAATAATAATAATAATAATAATAATAATAATAATAATAATAATAATAATAATAATAATAATAATAATAATAATAATAATAATAATAATTATTATTATTATTATTATTATTATTATTATTATTATTATTATTATTATTATTATTATTATTATTATTATTATTATTATTATTATTATAAAATAGGCAGACAAAAAATGAAATTACTGTGAACAAATGTAGCTAAGGTATGGAATCGCAGTCAGTAAGTAAATAGTATTTACTAATTAAACTTTAATATAAAAGAAACACCGTTATCGGCATATATTTGTCAAATAGGATATGATAGGATAGGGTTAACCGGTTGAATCCGCGATTGCTTTCGGTGGATGCAGATCAGCTTGACAGTGATTTTATCTTCGGCAATTTCCGTGAAGTTAGCTCGAAAAGTGCTTTTACATTCGATTATTTCCGTGACAGTTCCCTCAAAAGCGATGTTTATTTGGCTCTGTGTTTAGTTTTATTTTTGATACTTTCTGTGATTGTCCGTTTTCGCATATATTCGTACCAGGGTTTATGGAATACCACATCATCGGTGTACCAAGCAAGGTGACCCCCGCAGACAGTATAATCACAGAGGTCACACGGGCGGAAATAAATGTAATTACTAGGTATGGTCTTTGATGTTTTGACACTGTTATATATATGGAGAGAGAGAGAGACAGACAGACACACAGACAGACAAACAGACATACAGAGTGAGCGACTCGGGCGGCTTCAGTTATATTCTGTATCGGCCAGCGCCTTGAGCAGCTCTTGAGATGGAAAAGCGCTATACTGATACAGTATGAGAGCGATTAAATAGATAAATAGAATTAGGGTAATATAAACAACAATCGAACCTGTAGTTTAAAACAAAACATGTGCACTAAACACCATGTTCCCATTCGTCATAGGCAGGATGGATGTGGATTACAATTTACACTATCTTTCCCCCAGTTGACTGGAATTCCACTTCATCTTAGGACATGGGAATTCCAGTAGGCCTAAATCTTAGAATGACTTCAATTCGTACTAGATTCCATTTCTTCCTGTGACAGATAAATGTCAACATTTTTAAAATTGTGTTTTGTTCCTCAGCGGTTAAAATAAATTGTACTTGTTCAAGGTATATTACAACTCTTTTTTATTACTTGTCCCAGGATAATGTATATTACTTGTGAAAGAGAGAGAGAGAGAGAGAGAGAGAGAGAGAGAGATTCACAGCAGCAAATGAATAACGTATTGACTGTGGCTGCTCAACTCAAGAAGAAGACTTGTGAAAGCTATACAACTAGTGATTGTAAGCGTACTTTTCAATGAGACTTTACCCTTTTTGATTTTAAATCTCAAAAAGAATAATTGCAGCTCTTTATTTCAGTTGTTCCACGACAGATGACAATGCATGATTTCATTTGTCAAGGATAGAGGCCAATTTACTTATCCTAGTATACGCTACAATATTTTATTTTACTGTTTAAAAAAAATTTAAAGAGACCCACTCTGACCACGGCTTTTCCACAGATCCTTTTAACATTCACAGTGACAAAAATAAGCTTACACCATATAATAACCCTTTCCAAAGCATAGTTGTTGGATTTTTATAAAGCAACCGATAGCCATCCCATCTGAGCTACGAATAGTGTCTACAAAAGCCGGTAAGACACAGAACCCTTGAAAGTGTTTCTGAGTAAGGTTTTTGTTTTAGGTTGATACAATAGATCCTATCCTATCCTATCCTATCCTATCCTATCCCGTAACTCAAAGGTCGTAGGGGCACCACAGTTGATCGTCCAACTAGCGTACTCCATCTTTCTCTGTTCTCAGCAACCCTCATGGCTTCGCTCAGTGGCAAGCCAGTCCATTCTCGAATGTTGTTCTCGCACCTCTTTATCAGTCTCCCTCTTCTTCCTTCTTCTGCCTCCTTGCATCGTGTCTTGCAGGATGGTTTTTGCAAGGCCTGATGCTTTGGTGACGTGGCCATACCATCGGAGTTTCCGTTTCTTCACCAAAAATATACGTTTTTGAAGCCGCGTGGTCCATTCAAAAATACGGTCAAAGGTCACCCGGCTATGGTATTGGTGTACCATTATGAAACAGGGGAAATTACTCCCTGGCAGAACGGAAATGGCAAATTGAAATTTTAGCGACTGGTTTGAGCAACGAAAGCCCATTGGTTAATATAATAACACTGCTAAATGTAGGGTAACCCCGTTTTCGCCAAAAATAAACAAAGCCTTCGAATCGGGGGCCTTTAAGCGATTCTTATCTTTCAAACTGTAAGCGATCGGATGTAATTATACCGGTATGCCATCTATAGAATGCATGGGTCTGACAACTTTGAATAAACTTGGACAACCGATCGGGGGGTATCACCTACCAAGTGGGAAGAATACCGTGTTATGTGTGGGTTGAGGGTAGGAGGTGAGGGCGTGTGTGTGATTCACGGGGTAAGAGAGTGGTACAGCCGGGTACATCCTGTCACCGCAGTGGAACACCAAGAGCGTAACCCCCCTGACCCTTTCACAACCTGGCCCGCTCCAGACCAGCAGTAGCCTATGCGGCTTATTAGTAAAAACGTTCAGTGTTAGACTGCCGATCTATGGGCGTAAAGTAAATCTCCGCTTTCTAGAAAACGAAAGAGGAGAAGGAGGAGGAAGAGTAGAAGAAGAAGAAGAAGAAGAAGAAGAAGAAGAAGAAGAAGAAGAAGAAGAAGAAGAAGAACAACAACAACAACAACAACAACAACAACAACAACAACAGCAACAACAACAACAACAACAACAAGAGGAGGAGGTGGATGTGAAGGATGAAGAAGAAGAAGAAGAAGAAGAAGAAGAACAACAACAACAACAACAACAACAAAAGGAGGAGGGAGGAGGTGGGTGTGAAGGATGATGATAAGGAGGATTGGGAAGAAAAGAAGAAGTAGTAGTAGAAGAAGAAGAAGAAGAAGAACATCAACATCAACAACAACAACAACAACAAAAACAACAACAAAAGGAGGAGGAGGGATGTGAAGGTTGATGATGAGGAGGAATAAGAAGTCGAAGAAAAGAAGAAGATAAGAGGAGAAGAAGGAGGAGGGAACATACAAAAGCAGTATTAACAAATATTAACAACGTCTGTAACAGCAGCAACAGTAATGTCCACACATATAGTGCATTGTTCTCATCTGACTCATTTTTGTCTTCATGCCTTTCTTCTTAGTAGTGTTGTTGTTGCTGTCCTTCTTCTTCACGTCAACAACAGTAACGAAAGCAACAATTGCAATAAGAGAGAGAGAGAGAGAGAGAGAGAGAGAGAGAGAGAGAGAGAGAGAGAGAGAGAGAGAGAGAGAGAGAGAGAGAGAGAGAGAGAGAGATGAGAGAGGTAGGGGTGGGGAAGACGCGATATAGAAATTGCAATAAGGGAAACAAGTTGTTAATGTGTCGACTAATATTAACTTTTCGAAAATACGTAATTTGTCACATGTAGCCGACTGCATTGAACCAGGTACGACCAGGTTGTAGTACGGCTTGTCGGTGAATTATTAAACCTAACGAATTTGGCAAACAGCATTGGTCATGCTCTCATGGCGTCCTGTGACCATGCCATCCCTTAACTCTGCATTGCCTACTCCGTCAAAATGGTATTCGTACAACAAGCATGTACAAACAAACAACCTAACATGTCTTTTACTCAGTCTGTTGTACCTACTCTTTGGAAGATGTCATGAATAGTACCTGTTCCTAAAAAGAATCCAGTCAAAGTTTTTAATGATCTTCGCCCTGTTGCTTTAACCTCTGTCACGATGAAAGTTTTTGAAAAATTTGTTCTTAATAAGTTATATGTTTTAGTATCAGATTTTATTGACCCACTGCAGTTTGCCTATAGAAGTAAGAGAAATGTTGAAGACGCTGTTCTTTTTGTCCTCAACAAAATGTACTCACATTTAGAAAATGCAAATTCTTGTGTCAGGCTTATGTTCTTTGATTTTAGTAGTGCTTTTAATACTATGCAATGCCATTCACTTGTTCAAAAACTAGCAGGCATGAATGTTGATATTAGAACTATTCTATGGATTTTTGACTATCTTACAAATAGACCTCAGTTTGTCAGAGTTCAAAACAATTCCAATTCTATTGTATACAATTCTAATATTGTGTTGACTAATACAGGAGCCCCTCAAGGAACTGTTCTAGCACCTTTTTTTTTGTTTTCTTTGTACACCGCAGACCATAGACAAAAGCACGAATCCTGTCCCCTGATAAAATTTGCAGACGACACGGCACTCTCTGGTCTTATTACCAACAACATGGACAACATGTACAGAGATGAAATAGATAGCTTTGTCAACTGGTGTGATTCAAATTTTCTAGATCTTAATGTAAGCAAAACAAAAGAAATGATAATTGATTTTAGGAAGGGAAACAAGTTTGATTTTAATCCTATCTTTATCAAAGGAGAAGAAGTAGAGAGAGTGCATGCATATAAGTATTTAGGTGTGGTTATCGATGATAGATTCACTTGGAAAGATAACACAAAATACATTTACAAGCGACTGCAAAGTAGAATGTTTTGTTTAAGAAAACTGAGATCCTTTAATGTAAAACAGGAAATTTTACAAATGTTTTATACAGCTGTAATAGGAAGCATCATTTCTTTTGGAATCTCATGTTGGGGAGGAAACGTATCACAAACAGAAAAACGAAGATTGGACAAACAGATAAAAAGGGCTAGTGGGGTGGTTGGGAGGGAACAGGATGACATAGCGACGATACATAGCAGACAAGTGACGAAAAAAGCTGACTGCAATTTTGGCTGACAGTAACCATCCACTTTTCTTGGAATTTGACTCTCGACGGATAGACAGGAGTGGACATTTTAGGGCACCAGCGGGAACATCAAATAGGTACAGGAACTCATTCATACCACTTGCCATTCAAGCACATAACAAACAAGTCGGTAGGTCTTACTAAACATACTCTACAACTCTCATGCAGCTTAGTTAGTTTAATTTTATTTTAACTACTGTTTTTGTATAAATAGTTTATATGTTTACACACTAATAAGTTTTAAATTCTCATATTTATCTGTTCTTACGTTAATCCGTTTTACTGCTTAATTGAAATATCTGCATTATGAAAATATGTCCATGTGTTTGAAGATCATTAATAATGTATAAATATTTATGTGTGTGTAAAAGAAGAATGAATGGACATGTTTAATTGACAGACAATGTAATTTCCATGCTTTTGGATTAATAAAGTAATATCTTATCTTATCTTATCTTATCTTATTGTTGCACATTCCCTCTGATACACACACACACACACACCTACACACACACACACACACACGCGCGCGCGCGCACACACACATACACTCTCACACACGGCCACGAAAGGGTCCCAGCAAGCTCTTTGGTCCCAGTGCGAAGGCTGTATTTATATTGATGTTGATGTCTTGATATCTTTAACGGGGACCGTACTTCTGAGAGGAAAACATGCGGCTTCTTCTTCTTTATTAAATTTGTGTCCCCGGACACATTGAGCGTATAGGGGACTTAACATGCGGCTTCAAGGGAGCGTCTTTTATGTCTGGGGTAAGATAGGGGTCCATTGTATCAACCTAAAGAAAAACCCCTAATCGAGTCACATTTTCTAAAAAAAAAAAATAAAATAAAAAAAAAGGGTTTTTGCCTTCTTACTGGCGTTGGTTGATGCTATTTTTTAGCTCAAGAAGGGTGGCTAGCGGTTGTTATTAATAGGCACACAAAAACTACGGAATTTATTGATTTAAAATTAACTACTATACATTCCAGAGAGTTATTTTCGTTGTAAGCTTTTTTTTCAGTGGGGCAACATTCACTGTGATCTATGGAGGGGGCGTGGTCAAATCGTTCCTTTTTAAGTGAGAGACAGATACACAGAGAGAGAGAGAGAGAGAGAGAGAGAGAGAGAGAGAGAGAGAGAGAGAGAGGGAGAGAGGGAGAGAGAGGGAGAGAGAGAATACAAAATGGGGGAAAGGGTGGAATGGGATGAAGAAGGGGTAAAAGAGGATCTAGGAGAAGTAGGAAGAATTACAGATAATCGCTCTTCTATAGCGCTTTTCCAGCTCAAGAGCTGCTCAAGGCGCTGGCCGATACAGGATCTAACTCAAGCCGTCCGAGGCGCACACTTGCAGTCATTTGGGTGCATAGTCTGACGCCAAGATAACTGTGCACACTCAAGGCCAGCCATAATGCGTCAAATTGTTGCTTTATACCTATCGTCTACTGCTCCAGACAACTTAGCACTCCTGCACGGCCCAGGAGAGTAGGGACCTAGTGCATGACTGCATGTATGACGTGGTTTGGATGTAACTGGCCCTCCCCCGCCCAGGACATGAGCGTCAGGATCTTTAAAGTCCGTGCGATGGAATGCATATGCGTGCACAGACTAGACCGCGGTTTATACTCTTGTAGTCCGAAGTCGAAAAATTCAATTCAATTCAATTCAACAAATCTTTATTACCTCTTACAAGGAATTAGGACAGGCACTTGATCACTAAAATAAAACAAATAAAAATGAAAATAAAAATAAAAATGCAAGTACAAAATTAAACATAGTATAAAGTAATATTTGTTTAAAATCTTTACAACATGTAGGATACGATTATATATGTACAAACAAATACACACCCACACAGAGGAAGAGGAAGACAAGGAGAAGAAGAAGGAGGAGGAGGAGAAGGAGGAGGAGAAGAAGAAGAAGAAAAAGAAGAAGAAGAAGAAGAAGAAGAAGAAGAAGAAGAAGAAGAAGAAGAAGAAGAAGAAGAAGAAGAAGGAGGAGGAGGAGGAGGAGGAGGAGGAGGAGACGAAGAAGAAGAAGAAGAAGAAGAAGAAGAAGAAGAAGAAGAAGAAGAAGAAGAAGAAGAAGAAGAAGAAGAAGAAGAAGAAGAAGAAGAAGAAGAAGAAGAGCAGAAGAAGCAGGAGAAGAAGAAGAAGGAGAAGAATAAGAAAGAGAAGAAGAAGAAGGAGGAGAAGGAGAAGAAGAAGAAGGATAAGAAGAAAGAGGAGGAGGAGGATAAGAAGAAGAAGAAGAAGGAAAAGAAGGAGAAGAAGAAGGAGGGAGGGAGAGGAGGAGGAGGAAAAGAAGAAGAAGAAGAAGAAGAAGAAGAAGAAGAAGAAGAAGAACAACAACAACAACAACAACAACAACAACAACAACAACAACAACAACAATAACAACGAGACATGCATTCATGTATCGCTGCGTTCGCGTAACATTTCCCATTGCGTACAATGGGCTCTATGCACAAAGGCGTGGCGGCCACGTGCTGCGGGAATAACACGGCGTGCTCGAGTTTGAAAATGGTGAAGTACTGTGCTGCGTTTGGATGCTATAACTTCGACGTAAACCTTTATGCAAAGAAAAGAACATTTCCTTTCATCGATTTCCACTGAAAGATGAAATATTGCCATGACCGCTTTGTTATTCCCGCGCCACGTGACCATGCCGCCGACTTGTGCATAGAGCCCATTGGTGACAATTCACCAAAATAAATATGTATAACCACATGGGGCATTATACAATCTGGGATCCTGTATAGCAAATCCTCGACAGCACGGCGGTTGATAACGCACAGCAGTTAGTATTAAATACAAATTACTGTTAGCTACTGCTGCACTGTCGATGATGTTCTACATATAGGCGTCCAATGTGTGTAATGCTCTTGTGTTCATAAATAAAACGATCATGTTCACTTGGATTTCATAGTTTCTTTTAAAGTCACGCTGACTCGCGCACTTCCCTCCTCACGGCGTTTAGTTATAAACTAGGCAGCAAGTTACCAATTGTACGCATTGAGGGGTGTTAGCGCCAAAAGAGAAAAGACAGAAATAATGTGTGCTTGTTACCATCTTTGATATTTATGGGCTCGGAAGGCGCAGCAGGATCATTGTCATTGTTGCCGTTGCAGCAATTCAATGCCGTAATTCACAGATTAAATATTGTTATAGTTATGTTTGTAAGTTAGCGGAGCGGAAACAACGTTGCACGAGTGAATGCTTTTTATTGGCTTGCTTTCAGGGTGTTGACACATTGACACCAGAGGAGCGAGGGCCTGTGTACCGTAAAGAAGCTTTTTAAAGTTGTGAGTTTTGCTTGTGTATCAAAAAGAATAAACAGAAATAAATTGACCATAATTTAAAATAGCTAGAATGTAAACTTAAATGCCAAATTTCAGATGGACAAATTAAAATAAGTTAAAATAAAATAAAATAAAATACCACAAAAATTAAATAAATAAGTCAATAAATAAATCCTTTATTCAAATCATTTGCTACGGAATGCAATTGAAATGCGGTTAAATTAATAATTGATTTGAAACCAAAATATGTTAATAAAATGATAATGTACAAAGCCTCTAAGAGTTTAGCAGTGGGTGAGAAGAAGAAGAAGAAGAAGAAGAAGAAGAGGAGGAGGAGGAGGAGGAGGAGGAGGAGGAAACTGTTAGGGATTGGGTGGGGATTGATGTGGGTGGTGGGTGGGAGAGCAATAAAGAGACAGAACACGATGACGATGGCGTCGTCATCGTTGCTTCTTCTTCTTCTTCTTCTTCTTCTTCTTCTTCTTCTTCTTCTTCTTCTTCTTCTTCTTCTTCTTCTTCTTCTTCTTCTTCTTCTTCTTCTTCTTCTTCTTCTTTTTCTTCTTCTTCTTCTTGCTCTTCTTCTTCTTCTTGCTGTAGAGGTAACCCCTCCCCCAAACCTAACCATTCCCAAAACGCAGTTTAAACAAGATTTCTGACGTTGAATATCTTTTATGTTTTAACAATACTAATACACACTATTCTATCAGTTACTAATTAATTAGGTGAGTGTGGTCATTATCAACTGATAAGCTGGTCGCTTATAATACTGAGTATGCATGACTTGGCGGCATCGCACACTCTAAATAATCTAATTCTCCTCACAGTCTTCTATTGTTTATGGTAATAGCGGATTTCTACTAATTTTACATGAAGCTGCATGAACCTCTATGTTAGCCTAAAGAAGACTGAAGTCCTCCACCAACTTTCCTTTTTCCCCTTCCGTCTTCCACAGTCCACAACCCCAAGAAGAGTATGTGTGTGTGTGTGTGTGTGTTATGTTAATCAGTTTATAGTCCCCTCTCTTCCCGTAAGGATTCTCAGAGTAGAATAAAGCATGTGTTTAAAGCAAGAGTAGAATCCACCTATCATTAGTTCACTACATCAGCCACCTAGGGTTGCATAATAATTACATTCCCACTGTAAGATCAACATTAAAAATAGACAACAGACTTCTTAAGGCAAGCAGCACTACTGGCAGAGACATTCCAAGCGTTTCCGACAAAAAGCAAACAGAGACCTAGGTCTATGAAGCCGTCGTGCTGATCATCCTCTTATGTGAAGCTGAGTTCTGGGTCACCTACTGCCGTCATCGGCACTTTTTTTTTTTGCGTTTCCACTAGTGCTGCCTCCGCTACATTCTCAACATTTAAATGGCGTGACTTCACAACAAACGTTGAAGTCCTCGAAAATGCGGACAGTATCGAGGCTCCTCGGGATACACTTGGTCTGGGCAGGGCATATCTCCATCCACGATTGCCTAAGCAACAAGCTGCTCCGTGTCCATCGACCGTGACCAAGGGGTCTCAATGAAAGATGTACAAAGACACTAAGAAGATCTTCACCTTCTCGCTGTCCCCTATACGCTACGTATCCTGGGACGTTAATCTACTCAAGAAGTCAAGTCACCTTCTCAAACAGTCCATCGAACCACCACCCTTTTCGAATATGAATCGCCGAGTATCTCGTAAGATATGTGCGCTATATAAATAGTTGTATTATTGTTTTCATTATTTTTTAAAATTAAATGTTTCTTATTTTTATTTATGTATTTTAAATTATTATTACCAGCGAATGGCCGGTGCAAATGAGAAGCACAGAGACAAAAAAAAAGCAACCCTCCCAACCCCTTACCCATCCAAAACAACAACAACAACAACAACAACGAAGTAAACTTATTTCAACAGTTTCCATAAATCACATCCTCAACTGCAGTCGGTGTGGCAGGATGTGTCCAGATTTGGCCTTTTGTCAGTCACGAGCGTGGTTGCAGCTGCAGACGCGGATCTTCATACAATTTTCGCTCGCGAAAACCTTGCCAGAGAAGGCAAGAGATGGAGAAACTGTATATTTATTTATTTATTGTTATTTATTTATTTATTTATTTATTTATTTATTTATTTATTTATTTATTTATTTATTTAATCACTTGTGTATAGCGGTTTACCAGCTCAAGAGCCGCCCAAGGTGCTGGTCGATACAGGATCTAACTCAAGTCGCACAGGCGCCCACTTGCAGCCTTTAGGCGCATAGTCTGACGACCAAACGATTGAGCACAATCCCGGGCGGCCGACAATGGGGAGAAGGGACCTAGTGCATGCTGGGTGTAGCCGGCACTCGCCCGTCTAGGACATGAGCGTCAGGATCTTAAAAGTCCATGCGATGGAATGCATGCGTTTTTATACTCTCATCCGAAGGGTACAAGAGTGTCTGTAGTGTTTACCTGTGTAGCATATTATCGGTATACAGTGTACTAGTTAGACCTAAACGTGTTAGGCAGGGACGGTACTAAGAGTGTTGTGTTTCGAGTTTATCACCTCTCGCTATCTCCATCGCCGGATTGTATTTAACTCGTGTATAACATGCTCGGGTTGAGTTGCTGTATAATAGCAGGTATCGGCAGATTTATAGCCTATTTGTATACTTGTTTGTACAAATGAGTTTATTTAGGAAATTGCCTTGTGGTCATACTACCCCTTGGGGTCATGAGCAATCTTGCCACTGTAGATTGTTCTAACCTATAAAGGGAACAGTGAAAGCCCCAGTTGAAAACCTGTCTTGCCTTTGTAGGCATGACAGATTCACTGCGGCAACAGTACCCCCGTTGGAGTGCCGGGGGTTTCAGTATAAATAGTATCCCCACTTTATGGAAATTTAGTGCTTTAAATTCCCACTGTTTCTATCTTCCTCATATACTCTTTCCCATTCCTGCTCTGTCCTATCACTCTGCTATACTATCTTCTTCTTCGCTAGATCAATGACCTACCTTTTTTCTTAAAAACTCTTCCTGGACAAGACTCCTTGTTTGTGTATGAGGTCTGTTGGATCAGCTTGGGAGTGTTGGACGCTTTCTGCTGGGTGGTCACTAGGGCTTCCTATGATGTTAGTATTTAGCAATATAGGGATTTTATATGTATATGTTTCGTTGATGATTTGTAATGATGGTTGTATTCTATTTTGTTTTTGTAACCGGGGGTTCGCGTAGTTGAGGTAAACCCTCAGCCGTCCCCCGCGTGGGATGTCTTTATTGTAAAGTGACTGGCCGGTGGAGGGCGTTCAATTTTCCCACTAGGGTTGTTTCAGCAGATCTTTTATGCGGATCGGGGGTTGTCCGGTCCTGATTTGGCTCGAAGGAGTCCGCTGGACATAAAGCAACAATAAATCAATCAATCAATCATGTGGTCATACTAAAAGATTATATTTTATTTACAACTAATCAGTCGTTCCTCAAACCGCCCGCAAAGCTGTGAATTGTAGACGGGTTTCTTTCTTTAATATGTAAACACGCAACAACAATTCTGCCTACTATATACACTTTCACTTTGGCGCTACTTGATATCATCAGTAGGCACAAATGACTGTATCGATTTATTTCAAACCGTACTTTTGAAAAAGGCATTTTTGTGGGTGGAGCAACATTCATTGTGAATTTTAAAGGAAGCTGTGACGCTGAAATATGTGGTTTTGGGGCCGTTTAAACGTTCTTTCTACACTCTACAGTATCAGCGCCGTGATCATACTTTGTATGGAATTCCCTTAGTAACATATTTACATGCGATTTTTTTCGGCGTTTTTTGGCCACTTTCAGCTAAATAATCCTTATTTAGATGCACTTTTTAACAATCTATTTAGAATCAATTTTTTAAAATAATCATTTGTTTACAAACAATGTAAGACTTCGATCTCTAAATAATACATTTTCTACATATATAATTTTTAAAAATTTAAGCACACATTATTTCTGCCTGTTCTCTTTTGGCATAACACCCTTCCTATCCTATCCTATCCTATCCCGTAACTCGAAAGTCGTTGGGGCACCATAGATGATCGTTTAACCAGCGTAATCCATCTTTCTCTGTCCTCAGTGTAAAGCCAGTCCATTCTCAACTGATGTCCTTCCACCTCTTTTTCTGTCTCCATCTTCTTCTGCATCCTTGCACCGTGCATTGCAGGATGGTCTTTGCCAGGCGTGCTGACCTGGTGACGTGGCCATACCATCGGAGTTTCCGTCTTCACCACTGGCAGCATGTCATCGTGTTGACCAATGGCTTGTGTGTGGTCTGTCGGACTACATCGTTGGTAATGTGCTGGATATAGGAAATTCATTATTTAGGGTGTTCCAAGATTCGATTGAAAATTGGGTTTTTATAATTTTACTCTCCAAAGATTGGGTTTCCAAAAGCTCTGTGAATTATTTATTTTTCAATATAAATCACTCCACAAATTCGAAGATAAAACGTCTGTAACCTCCCGAACACAAATGAAAGGTCAAGGTCAGTTTTTTTGCGGGAGTGTTCAGTATTTGAGTATCTCCGTCAGAAGAAAAATAAGCTTTTTAAAAATATTTATTTACCCAAAAACTTGTTGAGACAGTGTTTTCGTTTGTTTTTATTAAAATTGAATTATGTTTTAATTTCAAACAGAATGTTTCAGCTTATTCGAAACTACTATGGACTGACAAGAAACGTGGCAAAAGTAGCATACTCTGAAGGCAATGATTCAAATCAGAAATAATGATGGATCCCTCTTTTCTGGAGTCGTTACCGTTGTAGTTTTGTACATTAATACTGTTGCGAACAAATAAAAACATAGAGTAAAATAAAACAGTTGCCTCATTTTAAATCGCAAAACAGCGTAAAATCACGATTTTGCAATTTTAAAAATAATCAATACTACTGTATATAACCTCACAGTATTACGACATTTATCTGTAGAATCCCCTAAATAAGGAAAATTGCAGTCCCTCAAGAATGAATTATTTACGTAAATAATGCAGTACTTAGCATCATCTTCTATTTCATACTTTATTTAGCAAATTCTGCTAAATAACTCATTGTATAGATAAACAAAAAAATATTTAGAAACATTTCTAAATAATACATTATTTAGTACAATCTGCTAAGTAATGCATTATATAGGTAACTAGTTCCTTCTTTAGGAACAATGCATTATTTACCTATAATTATCATGATTTATTTACATAAACAATAATATATTGTTTAGGTAAATAATAACTTATTTAGGGAGAAAATATATTATTTAGAAAAATCTTACATTGTACACAAATCTTGCGAAGCATGGACCCTCACAGCAGATCTACAACGAAGACTACAAAGCATGGAGATGAGGTGCTACAGAAGACTTCTGGGCATTTCCTATACCCAACACATCACCAACGATGAAGTCCGACAGACCATCACACAAGCCATTGGACAACACGATGACCTGCTCACAGTGGTGAAGAAACGGAAACTCCGATGGTATGGCCACGTCACCAGATCATCAGGCCTTGCAAAGACCATTCTGCAAGGCACAGTGCAAGGAGGTAGAAGAAGAGGGAGACCGAAAAAGAGGTGGGATGACAACATTCGAGAATGGACTGGTTTGACACTGAGCGAAGCCATCAGGGCTGCTGAGGACAGAGAAAGATGGAGTATGCTGGTTAAACGATCATCTGTGGTGCCCCTACGACCTCCGGGTTACGGGACAGAATAGGAATAGGAAAAAAACCTACTTACATAGAGGGCGCCGCTTAGCACTATAGTGACGTGAGTTCAGGGTAGCACTTGAACTCCTATTCTCTCTTGACCTGTTTCTTGACTACTTTCAAATTCACAACGAGTGTTGCCCCACAGCTACCATGCTTTTGCTTACAAGTCAACCTGACTTTCGCCCGCCTAGGTACTCCAAATCCAAAATAGCATGCTGCATAAGTAGTTACAGTAAATGTATAGCTGTCTTTTTGTGTAACTAATAACTTTAGCTTCACGGTAAACAAAACAAAATATTAGTCTAGTCATAGGCCTAATACTACTAGGCGGCCTAATACTACTACTACTACTACTACTACTACTACTACTACTACTACTACTACTACTACTACTACTACTACTACTACCACCACTACTACTGCTGCTGCTGCTAATAATAATATTAATTTAATTCATTTAAAACCACGCTTCGTCCTTAAGTAAAAGCTTTAGCGAGGTACTATGCCAAGCAATTTTAGAATAAACATTAAATAAGATAAGACATTTAAATTATTAAAATTTAAACACACACACACACACAAACATACGACATCAAAACTTTATACATGCACGCACGCTTCAAAAGTTTACTAATAGTACAGACAGCGAGATACAAATCAGCCACCATTAAAAAAAAAAATTAAAAACAGAACTTTAAATACACATCTGCTTGTTAAGCAAAACTAAAGTTGGCAACAACAAAAAAAGTTATTCCTACGTACATCACTCCAAGAACATTGAATGAACATTGAGGTTTGACGTCTACACCCACCATTGGCGATATGGCAGACGGGGATAACCATCCCAGGGAAAGAGGGGTAGGGACCTGAATCAACACTGAACCACCAAAGCAATCCTACTGCTAAAATGGACAGTGAAAATGGCCACATTTTATATCGCCTACCACGGGATTCGAACCTGGATCATCGGTGTGCCAGGCGAACGCTCTACCAATTGAGCTACGGCGGTGGGACATCACTCCAAGAGGTGGGTGCGAAAGGGACTGGATTTTAAACCTATTCTGGCTGTTTCGGAGAGGACAAGGAAGAGCGCAGATTATGGGACCAGTAAATACGATAATGAGACCTGCATGCCTACTCCTCCAGATCCCAAGATCATAATAATACTCAATTTAACGTGTACTTATTATTTACAATAATATTTTACAGTTCGATATAATTATATGCGAACTGAGTTTATCTGCTGGGGAATCGCCCTATATAAGCGTGTTTACTTTTATTATTATTATTATTATTATTATTATTATTATTATTATTATTATTATTATTATTATTATTATTATTATTATTATTATTATTATTATTATTATTAATTGTGTTGTTGTTGTACCATTATTATTATTATTATTATTATTATTATTATTATTATTATTATTATTATTATTATTATTATTATTATTATTATGCTCCTGCTGCTGCTGCTGATGATGATGAATCAGCACAGAGGAGAGTAATGTGCATTTAGCAGTGCAATATTATAACGATCATTCACTCAATCGTTCATTCGGTCTGTGAAATAGCTTTTCATGCAATACCTTGTTTTTAATCCCCAATTAAATAGTGAATCCATCATTCAAAACAGTCATTTACGTATTCAACTTCAACTTCTATTGGCTCCAAGTACATATAACAACATAATAGAGAACTTGCTTTGCTCATAGAAAGAACAGATTTAAAAAAAAAAAGACCGATACAAATTTTTAAAAAAATACATTCACGCAACATCGACTCGCACACCGTCATTGTAGCACAGCAAAATATATCACATTGCTACTTACTGTATCACATCACCTGTATTACAAGTATTAAGAGGTCAGTTAGGAGAGCCAACAGCCTACACACATTAAAAATAATCACACATACTAAAAGAAACAAAAGAACACAACAAATAAAAGTATGAATATGAAAGCATGTAATGAACAAAGCACACGATTTTTGCGCTGTTCATTATTTATTGGTGGACTCTGCATTTTTCCTAACACCCATACAGTCTTTACAGCGAATAGCGTATCTATAGATCTATATGCTTTTAAATGTTCACCATCGGTCCGATGTAGGGAGTAGTGGTAAACTATTTGTACTAGGCAATTCCAATTGCGTCCCAATTTAAAAGCATTGTAAACGCATTTATCTATATATAAAAAACAACTAAAACAATAATGTCTTAACAAAGGCAAAGTTGTTTTGATTTGAGAGAGATAGAGTGTTTGTGTGTATGTGTGTGCTTGTGAATTTGTGTGTGCGTGTGTGTTTGAGAGCGGTTGCAAATGCATGTGAATCTTGAAAAAATGTGGACGATTTATAACTTTTTATCTTGAGTTTATTAATGTTGTGTTGATGTATTTATTGATTTTTGATTTTAAAACAAAATCTATCCTACAAAGTGCTGTGCGATTTTTCCTTTGTGGGTAAAACAGATCTGACTTGACGTCTTAGTGTCTCAGTCCATACACTTTACTTGAATTATGCATGCAGAAAATATTTAAAAAAAACAAACTATCTCATACCTGTGCTTTGCCATCTGGTTCTCTCCTCCTGTCGATGCCTCCAGTCTCCTTCCTCCGCATCTTGCTCCTTTATGATCTGAGCACTTAAATCTCCTACACTCTGCTCCTCTGCCTCTTCTCTAACGAACACCTTGTTTGCAGAATTTACATTGGCGGTGCCGACAGTTAGTAAAAAGCAAGAAAGCAGTCCACAGGCGATGGAAGGCACAGTCCTAGCACTAAGCACCATGATTGTGTGTACTTTGCTTTCTGAAGAAAATTAAACCTGAAAATATCCACAGCCTTATTCCTGAAAGTTTGTGATCATCAGAAGCACTGTTTTAAAAAAAAATGTTGTCTTTGTCTGTAAAAGAAAAAAAAAGCAATTTTCAAGTCCAACCACCTTCTCCAATAAAGGGGGTGGATGCGAAAGAAATCAAGGGAGAAAACTTCACTAAGACAAGGGAGAGAATTTCGTCTCGTTATCACACAATTATAGGCTTGACTTGAGAACCGAGCAGAGTGGAGATTGTCATTGGCACAGATCCGTGCAGGGCTGCAGGCCTATACGTTTGTATAATAATTACTATCATCAGCTAGGCAATAATTTCCTATCTAGTGAGACATCATTTAATGAAGTATGTTGACACTGCAAGCGGCAACCAGTGAATGGCTGTACAAGGATGAAATTGATAAAGACAAGGTAAAGGCAAAGACCCAACCTGATGATTGACACTGACACACATACGTCTATCTAATCAGTTTCGCTTTGCGGCCCCGTCGCTCACTTGCAACCGTACCTAGTTGTAGGGTCAAACCAAGATCGGTAGCTAGTACTCTTTAATGCAATTGACTTCACCATATTGGCAACTGACAACAAGATCACACTCTTTGATGCAACTGAGAAACGTTCTTCTGTTTACACTTTCCGTGTTCATATTTCACAGACTCTCCTCCTCCTTCTTATAGTGGTTGTAGTTGTTGTTTGTTCTTAACGGACAAGTTCTTCTTCTTTTCCTATCCTATCCTATCCTATCCTATCCCGTAAGTCGAAAGTCGTTGGGGCACCACAGATGCTCGTTTAACAAGCGTACTCCATCTTTCTCTCCTCAACAAGCATCATGGCTTCGCTCAGTGTCAAGGCAGTCCATTCTCGAATGCTGTCCTCCTCTTTTTCTGTCTCCCTCTTCTTCTGCCTCCTTACACCGTGCCTTGCAGGATGGTCTTTTCAAGGCCTGATCCTCTGCTGACGTGGCTATACCATCGGAGTTTCAGTGTCTTCACCACTGTTAAGCACGTCATCGTGTTGTCCAATGACTTGTGGGATGGTCTGTCGGACTTCGTCGTTGGTGATGTGCTGGGTATAGGAAATGCCCAGAACTCTTCTTTAGTACCTTATCTCCATGGTTTGTATTCTTCGTTGTAGGTCTGCTGTGAGGATCCATGTAGCGCAAGCGTATAGGAAGATGGAGAAGACAAGGCAGCGCAGCCTTACCTTGGAGCGTAGACTGATAGTCCTCTCTTTTCAAATGGGCTTCAACCTTGTCAGGGCCGCAGTTGTTTGTGCGACGTGGAGAGGGCTTTCTGTCGGGACCCATTGTCTGATACAATGGCTCCTAAATATTTGATTCTATGCACAATGTTGAGGGATTGGCCTTGGGCTTTGATGTCCGCGTTAATGTCACTGGTGTTGTTGGTCATCATTTTGGTCTTCTCTGCACTTATTTCCATTCCAAAGGCTCTGCACCAGTTGTTCAAGTTCTTGTTCCTTTCCTACCAATCCATCAATGTCATCCGCAAAATGGAGATTGGAGATTGCTCTCTGCAAGGGTATCTGAATGATGCGCTCCAGGAAGATGTTGAAGAGTGTTGGAGAGAGTAGGCATCCTTGACGCACACCGATTTGTTGTTCTGAACCAGTTTCTGATGGTGCTATTGTCGAAAACTGCACTGGCAGCCTTGTCATACAGGCTTTTGATGACTTCAATAATGTTAGTGCTGATGTTGTACACTCTGATTTGGTTGCCCACAGAGCTGCATGCCAGACTCGGTCAAACGCTTTCTTGAAGTCTAAAAACACATGATGAAGATGTTGTTGGTGCTGTAGGTATTTCTCGCAGATTATTCTGAGGTGGAAAATAATCTGCTCAGTGGTACTTCGCCATTCCCTGAATCCTGCTTGTTCTTCGGCTATGATTTGTTCAACTTTGGGTTTCAACTTTTTGAGTAGGCCTATCATTTTCAGAATAACTTTGCTGGAATGGCTGGTGAGGTTGATGGTGCGGTAGTTTTCACATTCCTGAAGGTTACACTTTTTGGGAAGAGTGATGACAAGCGGTTGGGTCCATGGTGCAGACCACTACCCACTCTGCCAGATTTTGTTACAGATTATGGTTAGGGCGTCAAACATCGCTTCTCCTACTGGTTGAAGCAATTCTGCGGGTATGTTGTCCACTCCCGCTGACTTCCCCTTCTTCCTTCAATTGTGGCTTGGAATATTTCTGCCACGTCCGGGTCTTGCAGTTTGTCCAGGTCGAACTTCAGTCTGGTATACTTTGCTGTGTTTACTCTCTTCAAGTGGAGCCGGAAAGACATCATCACGAGATCGTGGTCCTTTCTGCTTGGAAAGTGCGTGTCCTGCCAATGTTGACGCTTGATCTGAAGCTTTTCTTGACCATGATATAGTCAATCTGGTTATGATGCTCCCCGCTGGGATTGTGCCAGGTCTATCATCTGGATTTTTTGTGGGGACCAAGCGTGTTTGCCAGTATCAGATTGTTGTATCTGGCAAACTCACAAGAGTCTCAGACCTCTGTCATTTGACTCGTTGTTGCAGTGGGTTGCACATGTGTCTCCCCAGTTGTGCTACGCATCTTGGCCAACCTTGGCATTCCAGTCGCCTTGCACTATGGGGCACTTGGTCAAGGAAAGCTTACAGATTTTGATAGAAATCCTAGACTGCGCTGTCGTCATAGTCTGATGTTGGGGCATAAGCCTGGATGATGGCGATGTTGAAAGGGTCTGCTCTCAGACGGGTGGTAATGAATCTACGGGAGACTGCATGGGCGGCTTGCTGTTTTATCATAATTTTTTTTTAAAATCAACCAAAGAATACAGAAGACGACGGCAAAATCCTTTTTCGTCAAAGTAGTTACTATAGTTCTTCAATAAATAAAGTAATCTACAACAAAATGCTCCTCGTACTTACTTTAATACCATTAAAATAATAACAACAATACATCAATATATATACATTCATACCTTTAGGCTAAATGCATTCATACATAAATAGGCTACATTCAAATATACATAGACGGGCATACATGCATTCATACATGCATACATATATGTATACATACACACTCCATACATACATATATACATTCAAATATTCTTCATAAATACATACATACATACATACATACATACATACATACATACATACATACATACATACATACATACATACATTCAAATATTGTAGCTTATATACATCGTTATTATTTCGTTACTACAAAGATAACAAAGTGACAAGCCAATGGAATGTATTTTCAGACAATCACACACTTCGTTGAAACTCAGCATTTTCAAAAAAGTTAATTTTCGTGGCGATGTTGTGCCTAGGGTAAAAAAACCATGTGTAAACCTAGAATGATTAGCCATTATTTTAACTGTCTGCCAGAAACAAAAACAACAACAACAACAACAACAACAACAACAACAACAACAATCAAAAGCGGTTACGCCAATTTTGAGATACAAGGCAAAACGTGTTTATAAAATGATGAGTCACAGCGACCGTAATCTTTGAGAAAGTGCAAATATGAATAACACAAAAATGCTTATTAGTAGTTATATAGTATCTGCATAGTACACAAATAATCACAATTGGGTCATCATTGAGATCATACAACCAGACTACTGCTGAATGATTGCCCATACATCGGAGTTCTAAAAATCAACAAAATGCGATTAGTCAAGAATTTTCTTCTTTTTAAAGATATCTATATCAAAACGTGCTTAACAAAGAATTTACCCCCATCGACCTTAAACTGCAAAGAGCATATATATGGTATAGCACGAGCGGCGTACCATGTAATGTTCCTATGAAGTTTGTTCAGCATCTGCTCAGTGGTTCTTGAGAGACGTGTTGTGCACCTCACATCACTGATCATCAGAGCCGTAAAATAAGCATATTGATTTATAATTATTATAGAAAACGGGTTTCAACCAGGAATACTTAATGCTCACATAAGAACTTCCCATAAAATAAACACAAAGTCACCATACATCTAACAATCGAATAATCCACGCTTACACTGTCTTTTCTGTGGGGGTTTTCCCCCCCTTTTTTTTTCTGATGTTGAAGTAGGTTAAGTCTACATGATAAGTACATTACTCTAAATCATACTGTTAATGAGACACATACAAATCAATTCATCTATACATTGAAGTTTTTGTTCTCTGTGACAACATGATGTGGAATTCGATGTAATTGCACATTGATCATACGAATTAATAAACTTTATACTAAAACATACCGGACTGACACACATAATAAATCATTTCATTCATTACATCATTAGGTTTATATGTTATCTGTAATTTCGTCAAGTCTTGAAGTAGACGTAGGATCCTCTACATTATCATAAACTAGCGTACACGAAAGAACACTGACATGAATCAAATAAATTAATGCTTATATTGTCTTTTCAATCTCTGTTTTTCCTGCATGACCTACTCTACGTTATTAATACCATACACTACAAAAATACTATTGCTGACGTACTGAAAATTCGATTCATCAATGTATTGTCTTAAGTTTTCCTCCCGAAGTCTTGAACGTGAAGAAAATATAGAGGCAGTATCCATCGTGACATTGTCACACCAATGATGTCATGCTATGACGTCGATGTCGCGAGGTTTCTCGGTACGGTACGGCATGACGGGGTTTGTGTGTTTGTGTGGCTGTCCGTCCCTTCGCCCCACTTCCGTGAAGGGAAGGGGGAGTGGCTTCGCGACAGTACAGCTTGTAACGGACCGCGGGAGAGAGGGCTTAGCTTTGGTTTGGCGTGAAAGCACTCGATCGGATCTTGGTTATAGAGCTATACGGAAAATAAATATGACATTAGCTGAGTGAAGAAGAACGAGAGGAAAAAAAGAAGAAGCAAGGAGAAGACTGATGAGAAGGAAGAGAAAAAAGAGGAGGAGAGTGGACAGAGGAAGAATTTAAGTAGACGAATTCTTCAAGAGAAGACGGACGTAGAAGAAAGGGGAGTACCGCGAGAACGGGAGGCGGGGTGAGGATGTGGGTGAGGGTGGATCAGTGGGTTCAGACAGACGAGGAGAAAAGGAAAGAGGAGGAGGAGCAAAATGAGAGTAGTAGTAGTAGTAGTAGTAGTAGTAGTAGTAGTAGTAGTAGTAGTAGTAGTAGTAGTAGTAGTAGTAGTAGTAGTAGTAGTAGTAGTAGTAGTAGTAGTAGTATACTATCAAACTAATTTTATATAGTATTTACTTTTTCTTTACCTTACATACGAAACTATCGCTTCTATAGCTACCTCTTATTGTTTGTTCACTTCCGTTTCCGGGTCTGTCACACTGTCTTGCCTATCAAAATGTAAGAACATCGCCATCGGTATTAGATTTTCTTTACATATTTTCCGCAAATTTCGGTAATTATTATATAAAATAACGATTATCCTTTGTGTTGCAGGGCAGCTTCGAAGGTGACATTCAAGATTACTCTTACATCGGATCCTAAATTGCCGTTTAAAGTGTGAGTAAGCATGTGCACGTCACCATATGGTTTGTTGCTCTCTAACTTCACTCAGATTGTCAGAAACTCCTTTAGTTATTGACACAAAAGTCAACACATTGTTAATATTCTCCCCTCCCTTCCCCCGTCTCATGTCAAAGCAGACGAATCTTATATATATATATTTGAAAAGAGCAGAATTTGGCGTGTTTTTCACTGTCCTAATAGTAATACTCGAAGTCGAAGTTCTTCTTCCGAGCAAGTGCGATCTATAACTATAAGTACTGAGACCATTGCCATTATAGTTTACATTACTGGTAGTAATAAAATAATATTTCGTCAAAATTTACAGTATTGGAAGTAATAAAATAATATGCAAACTGTACCTAATTGTGTATTAATCATTTTGTCTTGACTTGTTACAGGTTGAGTGTTCCAGAGCAGACGCCTTTCACTGCTGTGTTGAAATTTGCTGCTGAAGAGGTGGGTAGCAATCACAGCAATTACTAAATTAGTGTTACAGCACCTAACCTGGGTGACCTGAGAGGAAGGGGCGGGTGTACACGTGGACAAAAAACCTTTAGTGCTTACTGGGTGTTTTGGTATTACTGACACTCACCTATGACATGAGCATCAGGATCTTTTAAGTCTGTGTGATGGAATGTGTTGATGCACAGGTTTGATGTCACATTATACTCTCATCTGAAGGAGTAGAAAAGAAACAATGGAAAAGACCAAGGTAAAAGAACTTCCGAAATTGCTAAACATCCTGCCACCACTACCCCCAAACCTCACTCCCCCAAACTCGTCCCATTTTCAAACTAAAAAACATAAAACAGACGTAACAAAACCAACAAAAATCGTCCAACACAAACAACACACTCACCTTCCTCCTCCTTTCCCTCTCCCCATCCCCCATCTCTCCCCAAAGCAACAAACCATTCGCCTCATTTCTTTTTTTTTTCAGTTCAAGGTTCCAGCAGCCACTAGCGCAATTATTACTAATGATGGCATTGGCATCAACCCTGCTCAAACTGCAGGTAAGTGACAGGGCATATCACAATAAAAATTTGCTGCACTGTCTACAAAAAAAGTACCGTTAGTACGTCAGCATCAGTGACAAATAAGATGAAGGAAAATTGTGCTGAGCGATTGGAGGCTCCAATAGGAATATGGATCTATGTCTCTCCGAGTGTTGTTTTGCTTGTAACTGTAAATGATTTTTAAAAAAAGGACACATTCATATCCTAACAATGCCTCAGTTCGCTACAGGTTAATTCGTTTTTCCTGTCCTGTGGAATGCTCAGAATTTAGACATGTATGCTATAAATCTATATATTCTTTTTTTTATTATCTTTATTTTTATTTTTTAAATAGAAATGTACGAATACACAAAATGTACTGTTGTGCAAAATTAGGAATTCTATGTGATAGCTGTTTTCTCTCTCCAAAGTTTAACCTTACATTCTGTTTGGCTTAATTATACTAACTTATTATGCTTAAAAGTTAAATTAATGTATTCATCATCTTTACAGACACATGAATTTTGTTATTGTTGTTTTCCTTTAATTTTCAATCTCATGATGTTATGTAAATCTTTCTTGTAATGTTTTTTTCGTGTATGCTTATTTGCAGGCAATGTGTTCCTGAAGCATGGATCGGAATTGAGGTTGATACCTAGAGACAGAGTAGGAAACTACCCTTAAGCAGCATTGACAATCATAATCATTGTCATCATCATCATCATCATCAACATTAATCATCTTATCATCCTTTATTCGACTTGTCACCATTATGGTAATGGGTGTATGCTTGTTTTGCCTTGTGAAAGTGTGATGCTGTTCAGTACAGAGTTATTTTTTTATTAGAGGAAAGAACCATCACAAGAACAAGGTTGATATTTTATTGCTTTAGAGTAATTGTGTTACATGTGTATAAGCGGTCAAGCCATATTTTTAAAGCTTCTTCTTGTTCCTTTCCTTTTTTCTCCTTATCCATCTCTTTCATGGCTATTTTTCTTTCCATTTCAAATTAAGCCTTTTCATTTCAGTTCAAATATTTTAAAACTGTAAACTTTCTGATATATTTATTTAGTTATTTATCCATGATGTATGGATGTTAGGATTGAACGTTCAAGTCAGTATTTTCAAACAGAGGTTATTGTTTTAAGAAAGTACATTTTATTTTATGTTTTAGTTTGATTTTTGTGTGTGGATGAAATAGTTTGATTTTTGTGTGTAGATGAAACGGAGTCTTTCAAACTGTATCATATACAACTTTACTGGTATGATTGATTGTTTACGTAAGTGTTATTTTTATAAATATATTTTTTTAATTATTGCAGTGTTTTCTGAAATGTTGTACATGTTATTTTTTTCAATTGTATACTTTTGAATGCAAGTTCTTATTGTGGAACTATTCAGCTTTTGCTAATAAACTAAGACTAGTCTCTTCCGTTTGTTTGCATGGGACAACAAAATGTCAGCGTTTTGATCTTCCAGTGGTTGATTAGTGGAAGGAAATAAATGATAGATGGCAGGTCACAACCCCCTTCTAACTCAAGCACAATATCAGATTAATAGTATCAATCTTTATTGTATGCCCTCATCTGACCCATACTCTCCTCCTTACAGGTTTTGTTAAACTATTTGTTTTCATGCTAGCACTTTTAATTAATTCAATTAGGGTAAAAGCAAGATTGTACATCAGCTATTATACTCCTGTAATGGATGTGGGCATTGTCTAGCTTCAATACTTCTTTAGTCTGCTGAAATGCCGTTATTATTGGTATTTTCAACATTAGCATATTAATCATTGAATGGGATGTATGTATGCCTCACTATGTTGGGGTGAGACTGGGTGTGAAAGATGAAATAAATGTGTAACTTATTTAAGTATACTTCTGTGTGCTTCTTCTCTTTTTTTCTCTTTGTGTGCTTCTTCTCTCTCTTTCTCTTGACTTTGTGTGCTTCTTCTCTCTCGCTTTGTCTTTCTGATTTAATGTCAGCCCTTCAGGACCCCATGAGAAAGATATCGCACCCGTTTCTGGCAGAGATCCATGATCCCCAAACACAACTTGTTTTTGAGGGTATAAAGATTGTTTTTATGCGGGTACCTAGTCACAAGGTCATCCGCAGCAATATTGCAAAGGACAAAACGGCTAAACAAGATCTGCATCTAGATTTCCCTTCAGAGATTTTCTAATTTGTTCCAAACTCTGACCTGCGTTGTATGGATGGCTCTTATTGTAAACAGCTGTGGCAGACTAATGGTTGAATCAAATTAATAACAAATTATTCCAAATTTTTCCAGATTTGTCTGCTTCTTTGCTTAAGTTTGCATACACTCGCAAAGAAGAAACTGTTTTGGCTCGCCTTCATATTAGGCATACTTATGTCACGCAAATCCTTTTCCATCCATCATTTTATGTCTGAATGTGCTGATCTTGTTGATGAAAGAGAAAGATATTTTGGTTCAGTACGTTTTGATGAAATTTTTAAAGTTTGCAATAGTCAACATCCATTTCCAATTTTACATAATGTTGGTTTGTTTTATAGCATATATGTCATATCTCGTTATATTTTTGGTTAAATTTCATTAGTAAAACTGTTTTTATTTACACCTTTTATATTTAAATGTCAGCAGTTTAGTCTGATTTTGATTAGTTTTATACCCTTGTTGGTAGCCGGGGGTTTCAGTATAAATAGTATCCCCACTTTCTGGCAATTTAGTGCTTTAAATTCCCACTGTCGCTGTCTTTCTCATTTGCTCTTTCTCATTCCTGCTCTGTTCTATCAATCTGCTGTACTATCTTCTTCTTCGCTAGACCAGTCACCTACCTTTTTCCTTGAAAACTCTTCCGGGACAAGACTCCTTATTTGTGTGTGAGGTCTGTTGGATCACATTGGGAATATTGGACGCTTTCTGCCAGGTGGTCACTAGGGCTTCTTATGATGTTATTATTTAGCAATGTAGGCATTTTATATGTATGTGTTTTGTTGATAATTTCTAATGATGTTTGTATTCTATTTTGTTTTTGTAAACGGGGTTTGATAAATTAGAATATAGCCTCAGCATCCCCTGCGTGGGATGTCTTTATTGTAAAGTGACTGGCTGGTGGAGAGCCTTCAGTTTTGCCACTAGGGTTGTTTCAGCTGATCTTTTATGCGGATCAGGGGTTGTCTGGTCCTGATTTGGCTCGGAAGAGTCTGCTGGACCTATAGCAATAATCATGTAATGTAATGTGTTTTGTTGATAATTTATAATGATGTTTGTATTCTATTTTGTTTTTGTAAACAGGGGTTCGATAAATTAGAGTACAGCCTCAGCGTCCCCTGCGTGGGATGTCTTTATTGTAAAGTGACTGGCTGGTGGAGAGCTTTCAGTTTTACCACTAGGGTTGTTTCAGCAGATCTTTTATGCGGATCAGGGGTTGTCCGGTCCTGATTTGGCTCGGAGGAGTCCGCTGGACCTACATGTAATGTAATGTAATGATTAGTTTTGTGTGGTCCTGATTTGGTTCTTGGCCGTCCGCTGAACCCTATAAAAATTGAATATCTCTCTCTCTCTGTCTCTCTCTCAGTAAAATCTAACTACAACACATGTTCGTTTTGTGTCCTTTTATTACAAGTTTTAGTTGCATAATTAGAAGAGAATACATTTTGTATAAAAGCAAAATGGAATTTGTTAGTTATTCATTGCTTACAGTGTCCAACAGACTGCAAAGAGCCGAATCAGGAGCACAAAATCAGGACAACACAATACACAAGATTATATGAAATATATCGGTGTTTGTTATAATGTATATTGCACATACATTAGTGTCTGGTCCTGATTTGGCTCGGAAGAGTCCGCTGTACCTAAAGAAATAATCATGTAATGTAATACATTAGTGAATATGCAGTTCTGCATATTAACAATATGAATTAGTATTCTGAGAAGTTGTTAGAAAAATTCCTATCTCTTTGGCCATATCTTGAGACTTCACAAATAATAATCAGAACACATGCAAAGTTTACCCTATCCTATCCCATAACTTGAAAGTCATTGGGCACCACAAATGATCGTTTTAACCAGCATACTCCATCGTTCTCTGTCCTCAGCAATCCTCATGGCTTCACTCAGAAAGTTGTCCTCCCACTTCTTTTTTTGTCTCCCTCTTCTTCTGCCTCCTTGAACCGTGACTTGCAGGATGATCTTTGCAAGGCCTAATGCTCTGGTGACGTGGCCATACCATCGGAGTTTTCGTTCCAACTTTACTTAAATTTTTTAAACAACTTATAGCCAGCAAACTTTACATTCCCATAGAGTAAGTTATGAGCTCCCCCTCCCCACCCCCACACCCCTAAAAAAAAATCCTAAATATCTATCTTAAATTAGTAAATATGTGGGGGGGTTTTCAAACCAATTTTGTAAATTCTTGCACAGGTACAAGAACATTTTATTTCTATTATTTCCCAACATGAAATTCAGCGAAGTAATAACATACTTATATAACAGGCTACTGTGGAAGATGCAAAATCCTGTTTCTATACACTGAAAAAGTTGTCAACAATACTGCAATGTTCAAAAGGAATGATTACGTATAGGCTTCAATTTCAACATATTACACACAATAGCATTTCTCTTAAATCCAACTATACAAAGGGCCATACCCTCACATCTCATCAGACAATCAAACACATTTATATTAACATTCACACAAAAGACAGTAAATATCAATTTTTTGAGTTTTTGGATGAGCTTGAACAACAAGCATGCATGAAAATGACTTGACCTAGTAATCACATCAATCATGTTGCTAGTGTACAAACAACCTCATGCATTCTCTTTGTCATTTTAACCTACAGTAAACAACGAAGACCAGCTAACAAGACAAGGGGTCCGATGCATAGCAGCAGACTTCAATTGCCGAAAGTTACAAACTTCAAAGTTATGAACTTTTATGTAGTTGTGAACTACGGTAGAGCGCTATGCACGTATGCAACTCATCTGTTGACTAAGAAGTTCTGACCTGATATTTTTAGGCATGGGAATTCCCGATAAATAAATAAATAATGACATATTAACATCCGAAAACAAAGTGACAAAGTAAACCCTATGTAATTTTATCATAATTAAAGTCATCTTTATGCGATGACTGTGTATGAAATATTATGATTGTCATTTTTATAGAAAATGTCAAACGGGACTATAAATTAAAGATTTTGCTATGATTATCCAATAGTCAATTTTTTTTAAAACTTTGAACAGTATGAATGTTCTGTGGAATATATTGTTGCACTGCAGTCATGAATGATATGTTTTATAGTTGTATTATTTTTGAAAATGTAAACAATATCCTTGAAAGCATGTGTCAGCCTACAGCCAGTGGCGTATTACCGGAGTACAAGACGCAACTGCAACAAGGGGCTGAGTGACCTCTTTCTTGCAAGGGGGAAATGCGATGCTGTCTTCTAGCGCATTGGCTAGTTTTAAAATAATGTGCTCGGCAATCGGTACCTTTTTAGAAATTGACTATTGTTCCACACCTCAAATGGATGTGTTATGTCTCTAAATACTCGATTTCTTTGAAGCAATCGGTGATTTTGCCGCCTACACGAAAGAACGCACGCCATGTTTGCTTTCGGTAGTTACTAACTTCGAGCTCGTAAGCCACTTCCGATGTGGACTACCGTAGTTGGTAACTTAGGTGTGGCCTACTGGCTCATGCATAACGAACTGCCGCTCAAAGTTCGTAACTTGCGAACTAGTTGATAACTTCGTGTGAAGTCTACCACTATGCATTGGGCCCAAAGTGTTTCCTCCTTTCGGTGTAAACAAGAAGAAGAAGAAAGCAGTTACAAGTTAAACATTTTACAGCAGTTCAGCAGTTATTTTGTGATAATGCATAATATGTGTATAGTTTCTTAATTAAAAAAAATCTGAAGAAATGCAAAGGTAAATGTGCAGGCTATTTAAGCATTACAGCAGCTTGGTATGAAAACATCTTATATAATGATAATGTCAGCAAGTTGGTTGGTTGGTTGTTTTTCCAAAAGAGTCCTATGCCCAATGCATATGCACTATTTGTGCTCAAACTATTTAAAAAGATTTCATTCACAAAAATACACACAAACCCATAGTTATGCACTGAGAGACACAGGCCCAGACAGACGGAACATGCAGTAAAAAGTATTTATCATTTGGAGCAACAACCAATATGCTATGTTACACAGGCTATGCTAGCAATGCCCATATATGCAAGGATAACAACTGAAATACATTGAAGATCAGATGTGAAGTTGTGGGGATCTCGAACCATTAGAATATAACCAATCATAGAATAAAACTGATATTGTTTAGCAACAACAAAGAACATTTGGGACCAAAGCCGAGCTTGCATATAAGCCGTGTGAGTTTTAAGTGAACATGAAAACAATCCATCTTCATTGCAAAACACGTACACACATTCTCTCGGTCCAGCATTGATGTCATAGTCTGACACCGTTGATACATGCATTTCATTTTACCTCTTATCTTATTAACGTCTCATGATAAAGCAACAGTCAAAATAGGATTTCTGAGATACCTGCACCAGCTAGGAATATAGTATTCTCGTTTCAAAATACATTCTAAGGTTACATTTATCAAATAAGTGCTGCTCAGGTAATAATTTTAAAAAATTCCGAGGTCCGACATTGTAAAAGAACTCCAGACAGAAAATAGACAACGTTTAAAACTAATGAAAACTGAGCTTGCATGGAAACAGGCTTGATGAATGTAACACACAGTAAGTTCAGGAATAGCTATTGTTCTTGCTTGAGTTAAATATTTTAATGTGTAGCTTTCTTCTGATATTGCAACATTTTCAGTCAGGAGTAGTATGGGGTTATTTCAATTTTAGATATCAGGTCTTACTATAAATAGGAAAGCATACAACATATTAATTATTATATAAAACTCGTTAACAAATCTGCAAGATGCAGTGCATAGAACTGTGTCATTTCCTTTCTTTGGAGCTAAAAAAAATCAACAACAAACAACTGTTGCATTAATTGTTCCAGTATGTTTGTGCTGCTTCTCTGCAAGGCATGGAATGTCAGTTTTTGGTGTTTGTTGTTCCTCTTCAGACCCACATAACACTTAGTCATCCTGGAGAAAAAAAATCAAAGAAAGGTGTGATTACTTATGTTGTAATAAGCATTCACCAAATTTCAGATGGTCCAGAACATTTACAATAATAATAATGTTCACTCAGTTACAATACTGATATTGCAGAGGCATCACATGAATAATCACAACTGTGTTTTCCTGCTCAGTGAAATCGCAATGTGGCATACAAATAACCTAGTGTTTTCACACTAAGGGAAACAACAAATAAACCAAAAAAATTAAAAAAATTTCATAGCTTCTTTATCAGCTCACAGAACAGTCAAAGGCATTAACCTCAGAGATCCAGAATGCACAAAATAGTGTGATGTGTCATGATCGGACCCATGGCAATCAAGACACATGCACAGAAGTCTTGCACCATGGATTGCTAAGCCTGCCCTGCCCCATCAGAATCCCATAACTGTACTCACCCACTCTTCATCTTCCACACCCTGAGTTAATTCTTGAGGCAAAGGTTCTGTTGACAGCTCCAACTTTCCAACCATTGCCGACATCAGCTGTAAAACCGAAAATCACATTGAAAGACTCGCTCTTGCCTGTATATTTGCCAAACAACTCTTCACACAATAACAATTTTATCTATAAATGATGCTATAGTACACATACACTTGTGTCAGCTCATCAATGGTTATGACAAATGAATAGTAGATCACAATCTCACTCACTGAAGATGTTTTCTCAAAATGAATTTAAGTGGTAAGAACAACAGAACCTTCTTAGCTACCTTACCTTCCCTGCTTCTAAAGACAGGCATATGCCCAATCACATAGCAAAATATGTCAAGAGGGAGGACAAGAAAATCAGTTACCTCATCTTTCTTCTGTTCATCACTCTTAAATGTATCAGGATTGAAGCTCTCAAATTTCTGTGGTTTTGGAGCCTCCACTGGTGCCTCACTCACTGAAACATCAAATACAAAGTACATGAAAATGGAAAAATTACAACTATTTCATGACCCTGACCATAGGAGCAAGAAAGAGAGTGATTGCAGATAAGAGAATTAGAGAGAGAGAGAGAGAGAGAGAGAGAGCAGCTTAGACAAAAGAGAGTGAAAATAATAGAAGACGGGACAGAGACAAAGTCAAAATGAAAGAGGGTGGGTGAGAAGTGAGAGACTTACAAAGCTTCATGCCTCTGGGGCGCAAACTCTTGTAGCGCAGTTTGATGGGTTCACCATTCAACCATTGCTGAGCCGACAGCATTGGCTCCCATGTCACCAATGTGTCAGGATAAAGATCATCCTGGAAGAACTCCAGCTGTAAAACAGCAAAAATGTGTAAGTACTTGGCAAACTGCTCTTCTAAGATGCTGAAATTTTAAGCGTTCAGATTCTAGATGAAATAGTAGAATATGACAGCGAACATGAATCTTTCAAACAATGATTGATGAAACTTCAAACAAATAATCTCATAAAAGAGTAAATCCGTGCAGTTAAGAGGAAAAAGACAAGTCACGTGGCTAAGATGTGAAAAACTTAAGTTGGGAAGCCTATGTTTCATCATACCCTTCACAGTTGTTAAGTCAAATGGAACTCTTAAAAATATTCATACTGAACACAAAATGCAAACTCTCACCCTAACTCTTGGTACGGTGAATGTCACAGGCTCCACCGAGTTGTTGGTCAGCCTCCATGCCTTCGCGACCTCCACCTCACGCACATCAAGGTCACGGCGAGGGAGGAAAGATAACCCTTGCTGCAGTGACTGCAAGTTGATGGTCGCATTGCCGAACAGATGGGGAGCCTCCTCTGATACATCATAGTTGTGTACTGTCCTCTCACCCTGCAAAAACAAATTAAGGCATTCATAAAAAATTAACATTAACAAATACATGAAGACATGCAGGCATGACATGGAAGTTTTTACTAACTTTTATTGTTTTCACGCTGACCCCAAAAACTGGTACTAAAAAAACTACATTCAACCTAGCATCTACTCGGATTTACATAAATTTAAACCTGTAAGGTTGAGTCACAAATGAATAATGCAAGTGCAATCAATAGGCTTTCTTGATCGTTTTGATACACACAAAAATGTATATACAAAGTCTGGTTCCAAAGTTATGATTTAAAATGTCTTTTAATCTTTTGTTCACTTTTAGTTTTCTAAATAACAAAACACCCCCTTTTTCATGTTACTGGATTCACATATGTAAAATAATCCATTTAGCCTTGTTTGACCTGAGAAAGAGTTTATCTTGAACTCCAAAGCTTGGTTTAATATGAAGACTCATTGTGTTGATTCTGTTTTCCTATTTTTATACCATCAGTGAGACGACATCAAATGCAAATGTCTGATTGCTGTCTTTGGCTCATGGCTTCTGTCTCTACATTTCAAAACACACACTAAATCTTTTTCGCAAAGAAGTCAAGTAAACCATGTACATAATCTAGTGTTGGTAACCACCCTTTCTACAACTTAAACATTCCCTTTGACTCACCCGACAGAAGAAAAACACGGTGGAGCTGTCAGGATCATAATAAGGAATCAGTATGGAGGGGCTACGATGTAGTTCAGTCACACTTTGAAGCTCCAATGTGTCTGCTTTGAAAATACTAATCTGCTGCTCCACTGACGAACTGAAAATAGAAAAACAAGACAAAATTATATAAAACAGCAAAACAATTAATTGACGAGCAAACTTCATTCATTTGTGACACAACCTTAAAGTGGTTTTTTTAAAGAAGAAACTGGCATATTGAACACCTTGTTGAGCTTTCAAGATTTTTTACTTCTCTTCCTCAGAAATGACAAACGACGTAGATTTTAATAAGTTTTAATGTAAATCCTAGTAGATTCTAGGTTGTGGGTAGTTTTTGAGGACCAGTTTTGGGTCAGCACAAAAACAATAAAAGTCAGTAAAAAAAACTTCATTATCCTGCCTGCATGTATTTATGTATTTGTTGTTTGTTTTTTTAATTTGTGTCTTTAATTTATTTTACATAGAACAAAAAACAGGCTCTGAAAAAAAGGGGCTCAAGATTTGAACAAAACCAGCCAGAACACTACTCACTCATCAAACCCAGAAATCAGCAGAAATTTTCCATCCAGAACCCATTCGATGCGAGCTCCTCTTGACCCTCCAGGTCTCTTGCCCTCTCTGATTGGCTGATCAGATTTCAGAGGTTCAAATACTCGCAGCTTCTCATCTTTGCACACTGTGGCACAAAATTTACCGCATGGGCTCCATGCTAGGGTGAACACCTGCGGGTACAATCATAGGAGACGCGAATAAGTAGGAAACACAACAATAATTGAGTGAGAAGAATACTTTTAAAATGATCAGATGATGACTGCAGTTCACTACAACAGAATAAACACTTTATGAATTCTCAAGTCATGTTATTTACCAATACAAGAACTACCAAAAAATTACAATCTAACCAATCTATTTTGTACGTATTGCCAGTCTCAGGAGATGATCATAATAATTGTTCTGTTTGCTATTGCATGCAAAGACTGCAGTAATGCAAGCTTTCTCTAAACAACTGCTTTGACTGATAAAATAATATTTGTAGCTGGTTTCCTATGCCGAAAATCGAGGGTTCAAATCCTGTTTGGTACGAACTTTCATTACTTAGATATAATTAAGACTTTTCCGGATACCGAGAGCTTTCTCCGGGTACTCCAGTTTCCTCCCTCCCTTCAATAATGATATTGGATGCAGTCAATCTCAAATTTTCAACAACAAAAAACAACTTATTTCTATTCGATCTCTTCAAATGGTTGTGCTTTGAGTTTGATTGAAAAACAGGGAGTGATAGCATCCTGTATTAATAGTAGTAGTAGTAGCAGTAGTAGTAGTAGTAGTAGTAGTAGTAGTAGTAGTAGTAGTAGTAGTAGTATCAGGGCTCCCCATTTGCAATGAATCTAAGTATTGGGCTCACTTCCGTTTTACAATTTTAAAGAATTTACAAGTCAACACACACATGTCATACACATATTCATACCAGTTATTCACACACGCACACTCACATCAAACTAGGACATCACTTCCTAAGCTTAGCCCGACGAATTAGGAGCTTTGTGATTGGTTGACAGTGCAGAAGGTAAACCAATAAACATCGAGATAACTTTTCAGTCGCATGGCCATGCTATTTTTAGATATGATTCTTCATGAAACAGTAAATAATCTTGTAAGAAACAGCTTTTTGTTGGACATTCGCTCAGATAAAAACACCTTTTTGACTCGCTTAATGATCTTCGGACGCCGAAGATAGATTTTTCAGGCATGTTTTCCAATTTTAACATTTCTCACATCAGATCAGCAATTCTAAAGCGTGATTTTGAGAGTCTAAAACATGATTACGCCCGATCTCAACATAATTGGGAGCCCTGATTATTATTGTCCTAGAGGTAAAAATGTGTGTACTTCAACATTTAACTTTCACATAAGAGACAAATTCTACCAGTAGTGTTTCATTCCAGTTTGGCAACCCAAGAAAATATACTAAAAGACATCAATGGACTGACCTGATCTTGATGACTCTTAAGCTGCATGACCTCTGACCTGGTGTCAAGGTTCCACATCCTGACAGTCATGTCATAGGATGCTGACATCAGAATGTCCTTGACCAAGGGGTGGAACCGTGCAAAGTAGATCTTCTCCATGTGACCTGTTCAACAAACATACACATTATTATTCTCCCTGTGTTGTGTTTATTACTACCTCCTAGTATATTCATATAATCGGTAACAACTAATTACTGAGTGCTCATAAAAGACATAACAAAACATTTCCAACATGTGAAATCAATATAAAGGAGTCTGTATACTGTAAGGATAGTTATTTATCTTTTCGAAGGACATAACAGCAAAAATATACCTTGAAGGTTGAATTCAGGCTCAGTCTGAGAGGGACCGATTGGGACACCTCCTGGAGGAACTTTCCATATGTTGATTTTGGCATTGTCACACACTGAAACATACTAACAATGGATCAATATCGTTTTAACCCAATGACACTAGGGCCAGTTTTGAGCTTTTCCTTATTTAGTTCTCAACGCAGGAGAAAGAACTCTGCAAAATGTTCATGCCACACTTAGGGAAAAAAACAATAAAAAATACAAATACGAAGACAACGGTTTAATGCTTTTATATATGTCCGGATAAAATTCCTTTTTTTAAGGGCTATTGTTCAGCACAGACTTGACAAAACAAGCTGTTATTAAAAGCACAAGGTATGCTGATCTTAAAGGAAATAAAATTACCAAAATGGAAGAAAAAAGTTTAGGAAGAAACAGTGTAGTAAAAATGTAACTGAAGAAACTAGGTCAACGTCCGAATGGGTAAAGATGGTAAAGAAGACACCAAAGTTGCTAATGCTGTACAGTTTGTTTCTACTTTCTGTTTCTTTTGATTATCAGTAGGCCTACCTTTTTCTTCATTTATATTTTCTTCTTTCTGTCACTGGGAACAGCAACAGTTGGCAACTCCTGATCTGAACCACTCTCTACTGAACTCTCAGAACTGACCGAAAAATCATCTGTCAGTCAGTTCTGTGAGTTCTGCTGATCGTCAAAATTGTCAAAATCAAGGTGATTTGGGGTTACTGTTAAATCCAAGTCAACATCAGACACCTTTCCTTTTGCTATTTCTTCTAGTGTAAAGCCCATAAAGTCATTGTCATCATCGCTTTCACCGATAATCGAATACCATATCTTCCTCCTCCATCTTTGTGACATTAAAATTTGGGCCAAAAAATTTCTCTTTTTAAAAAAATCACCATAAAAAGACTATCACCTATTCCACTGTGTAGATCTATAAAAATAAAAAAAACACTAAACCGGAAACGAAAGTTTGTTCATTATAAATTATAAAGCGATGCATTGTGGTTGACCGTTGCTAGACAGTTACGATGTGGTAAACTAGTACTCGGGACTGAACGTGCCTTGCGAAAAAACAAAGGCACTGAGCTTGCAGGCCTGAGCGTGTCTTGCAAATGGCAAAGAAATCAACACTTCTTTAGTTTGGAACTGCTTATTAAGGAAACACAGAGACCATCTGTCTTTTAAGGCTGCAAAATATCAATAAAATAGTCCTGGTTTTGTACCTTCTGTGGCCATGAGGGTATGATGAGCCAATGCGAGTTTGTAAAATAATTATCTTAGCTGAAATGGGTGATCTTGGAAACATGCTTGCAACAGCTCATTACAAAAAAAATTTTTTTTTTAAATATGCTAAAGAAGTAGCAAAGCCACTAAAAATAAAATCAAACCAACCAACAACAAGTCTGGAGTTGTCAAAAGGATCCCACACAAGATCAGCCACTTTGCTGCCATTCTGAATGGTAGGGAGTTCCTCAATCGTGTCTCCTTGTCTTCCTGGCTTGTCCAGCTGTGATCAACACAACCACAATATTAGTTGTTAAGTAAGTAAACAATTGTCCTGACAAATGTTTTAAGTCTAAAAGGTTTAATCACCACTGACTAATATTATTATCACTGTCTGAAATCAGTGTTTACAAAATTAACCCACGCACCTCAAACACACCAATGATGCCTCCAGCACCCTCCAGAGGAACAGCGCAGCGCTGGGAATTGGCTGCGAACATGTCACTTTCCACAGGGACAGTCTTGCTAATGTTTCGGATGTTTGTCAAGTGTAGAGTTTGGTGAAGTGTCTTTCCTGCGATGTAGCGATATTTGGACTGCCTGATACCTGAAGAAATATTTTACATTAAAATGTAAGTTTTTGTTAAATTCAGTGCATTATAGTTACATAGCCAGACCAAAACTGGACAGAACCTAAAAAGCCAGTAAACAGTGCAATAAATCAATTAATTAATCAATCAATTATTTGTACAGTAAGTAGATAACTCTACGTCGACGGGCATGGTCGCAGTGCTGGTAGGAGGAAGGTGGACATACACACACAAACACTCACACAGTGGCAAGGTATGTGCCTGGCACCTAACTTAACACTTTAACTTCTTCATTATTATTCCACACAATGTAGCAGGCAGGCCACTCCACACATTGTAGCAGGCAGGCCAGACAATTCACATTTATGCAATCATTTCACACAGTGGCTTATGCAAATGAAATGTGAGACCAGAATGCAGATAGTTAAACATACAGGTAAGCAAAAAGAAAAAAAAAAAAGTGTTTTCAGGTTTCTGCGAAATGCGTCTATAGTGTCTGCCATCTTATGCCCTCTGGAAGAGCATTCCACCAGCCTGGTGCAGTTTATCTGAAAGACCTCTGCCCATAGCTTAGTCTTACACTGCTTGTGCCCAGAGACAATGAGGAGAGACTTGGAAGCTGAGCAGAGGCTGCGAGATCGTTCACACACATTTAGAAGTTCAGACAAAAATTGAGGAGTGTGGTCTTTAACTGCATGATAGGCAACTGAAAGCATTTTGTGTTTAATGTGTTCGTGGAATACTTTCAAGCATGACAAAGCATTTACAGCTGATGTGAAAAACACATCAAAACATGTGAGTGTGTCAATAAACCTAGAAAGAGAGGTCTGCTTGTGTTGTGGTTATAGGTTATACAATACAATACAATACAATACAATATAACTTTATTGTCTGATGTTCATCACATACAGAAATTTGTCTTTGGCTCGTCGTCCGCAAGAAGCATGCAATATATCCATTGTATATACACAACTAGCAGAGACACATTCATTTCTAACGACACATTCTATTGATGTACCATTTCACACAAAGGTGTCACAGTAAAAAAAACCTGCCTAAACGGTCAATGAACAAGTAAAAGAGATCTTTATATTTACTGCACACAAGGAAGATGACAAAGACAATTAAACCTTATCATTGGGGTGAACTGTTCATTTTTATAAGCTATCCAATCTTCAAAACCAAAAACTTACATTGTCGTTTATTTCTCATACTAACCTTTAAAAACTTTGACAGGTTTAGCAGGCTCAGCAGGAGGCTGTGTAGACTGTTCTTCCGCAGCTTTAGCAGAAGCAGAACCATCAGCTGGCATTGGTTTTCTGCGATCACCGCTGTCGTTCTGGCTTTTAGGTTTTTCACTCAATACGACTGGCTTTGGCTTAGGTGAAGGCTGTTCAAAACACAACTTTCTTACATTATGACCAAAGCACAACAATCGAAAAGACAAATGTTAATTAATATGTGGGAGTGGAACAGATACCAAATGTTCCTGAAACAATAAATCAGAGAAATGGTACCCTAAACAGAGGCAGGTAGTGGCATGTTCTGCTGCCAGTCTATCCGTCTCTTCTTCTGAATTCTTTTCATGACAATGTAATCTGAATTTCCATAGTTGATTTGTTTAACACAGTGGAAGGAAAGCACCTAAATCTAAATGTGACAATTCTGATTCTTTGCCCAAGAGAAAAGTTTACTCTTCTCTTCTTGTAATATAAATAATATTGAGTTCATAAGGTTATTCACACACACACTCACACCCACATACACACACATACACACATGTGTATATACATACACACTAACATAACAGACACATAAAAACATAAACACACAAAAAAGAAAGCAAAGGTCCTTTCTACCTTAAAGTTAAAAACAAAACAACAACAACAACAAACAACCTAAAACAAAATACAGAACTAAACTCACCTCCCTCTCAGCCACAGAGGACTTCACTGGAGCTGCCAAATCTGCCTTCTTTGCTTCAACCTTATCAGCACCACCACTGCTAATGCCGCCACCACTGCCACCAAGGAGTGCCCCCCTCCTCTCTCTCTTCACCAAATTTTTGTTGGGCTGTGGTGAAACAGTGGGAGCCAAGGAGTCTTGTCCACTGAACCACTGAGCAGCTGTCAAGCCCGGTTCTCCACTGGCTGTGTCAGGGTACAAATCTGAGTGGAAGTCTCTGTATGACTGGAAAGGAAGCAAACATTCAATGAATCATTTCAATTAAACATTCCTTTATTGGGAACTCTCTCCAAACTAGACTTTACAATCAAACACGTAAAGTGTGTATGTATTTTTGAGCTGTATATGGTTTTATGAATAAGTATGCTATTTTTATACAGAGCTTATTAGTTAGGTAGGCCTATTATTAAGGCTTTGAGTAGCGATGTTTTAGCTGCGTATGAAGTTATGCTGGGTGATTTGACTTGTCTGTTTTTAAATAACAAAACAATTAGGCCGGAATTTTATAAATTTTATTAATTAGTAACTGTGTGTACATATATTTAATTTTACAAAGAGCGATATAAAACTGACACTGTGTACATGGCGTGAAAGATGAGTTGAATGCAGTTGTATGTGCATATTATTGTGCTTGTATTGTTATTTTATAGTCATGATTGCGTTGTCATATCCTGCTTTTAGCGTTTAGTGTAAATAGGCGCAAGCCTCATGCACTTTAAATGGAATAAAACAACAACCAACTAGACATTCTTAAGCAATCATACAATAAATAAATACATTAATAAATTGGTCAATCAATGATTTCATATCTAATCTTGATGTTGACAAATAATATTTGTGTATTTTTTTGGTGCAAAATTGGGGAATGCAAAACCAGACTTAATGCTAACAAGTAAAAAGTAATAAAAACCATTTGGGATGGTAAAAGAAAATCCTTCAAAACAGAAAATGTCCTCCCACTCTTCAGGCTGTCAACTTATCTCCATGGTGTGAGTGTAGGTGACAGGAAAGTAGAAATGACAGATCATACTATTTTGCATTCTCTTCCCCTTTCAAAATGTAAAATTCTGTGATTTCCACTTGGTTCCCGTATTATTGCTACAGTTTATTATCCCTTTCTATCGGGAAACTCTGGGCCGCCTCCCCCGGGGAAGGCATAGTCGCAGCCAGTGGCGCGCCCAAACCCTACCTTCCTAACATTATTTGTGATTTTTTTTCTTGAAATTTTTGCTGGGGGAGCAAACCGGAGTACCCGGAGAAAACCCCCGAGACGTTGCCTGAGTCGAAAGTAAATAATATTCGGAGAAACATAACGCTCAGATGCTGGATCGAACCCACACCTGTCAGACGCCATTGGTTTCTGGCTTGTGGACAAGGCAAGTTAGTCCCGCCTTAGCCCACTTGGCCACAACGCTCCTTAATTTTCCCTGCATTTCCTGCAGTCCACTTTTACTCTACAGTGGTGTCTAAACTTTTTAATTTTGCTGCAAGAGGCTGGCATTTCATTGGGTTTGCTCTTATGAAGAACAACTATTAAAGTATTTATTGCTTGACAAGTCACAAGAAATGTATACATCTGCTGTCTGCATGATGAATTATGTGTATGCCCTAAAATAATTTCGGCAGCTTGAGCATAATACTGAAATGACGACACATTAAATTAATAATAATAATAATAATAATAATAATAATAATAATAATAATAATAATAATAATAATAATAATAATAATAATAACAAGAAGAATAATAATTATAAGAAGAAGAAGAAGAAGAAGAAGAAAAATTATAATGATAATAATAAATGATACTATCATGCGCAATCATTATTTAAACATTTTAAAAAAAAATTAAAAAATAAAAACTCACCTTTCTGGGAACAATGTACGGCACAGGAATGATAGCATTGGATGTCAAGAGCAAAAGACGATCAACTTCAGCACTCATCAAGTCCACTGCGCGCTTTGGCACCAAACATGCCCCCTTTATTTGTTCAGTTCTGTCAGTCATGCCTGAAAAGTGTTCATGAAATAATAATTTTCTTCAAAATGAATATTATGATTGAGGTCTTACATAATGATACTATGCATGTTGCCATGGCTTTCTCAGTGCACTGAGCGTGAGCAACTAGGGCATGTCTGCTTCCCACTGCCCTCCTCAATCAAGAAAGGAAAGACATGAAAATGAAAATATGTTACGAATTACCTGCAGTAAGGTAAGGGCTCTTGTCGTTCAGCTCCATAAAATTAACACTGTTGTCACTCTGCAACACAGCACTGCATGAAACAATGTGTCAGAAATGTGGTTATTGCCATGACCCAAAACATACACAATTTGGCAAATTGCACATGTACATGCACGCGCACACACAAACTTGTTTTCACTACCTTATTATGACTTTCCTGAAACGCCACATATGTTGTGTTGATCGACAATGGGTCATATTTCATCCCCTTTTTTAAGTACTTTTAAATGTTCTAATGCTAACCCTTCCCCAAACCTTTACCCCCTAACACATCCCTAACCCTAACGGATCATTGGTGTTACACTCCGTTTGATGTTGGTGCTTTCTATCAGTATCTGATTCAGCCCCGATGCTTGAATTCCTGATAGTTGTGTAACTCAGATTCGTTTATTCACGCAACCCGCTCAAGCAGCATACAAGTCACAAAGTCGACGTATGAAGTTTTCCACTTTTATTCAGCACACATCAACAACTGCATACAATCGCATTTTCACTCTCAAATTTCACTTTCCAACTTACTATCAACACCTCTCAACTTTTTTAACATTGCGGCGCTTATATAGTCTATACATACACGGGAAAAATCGAGAATAATCTACATAAAACACCACAACCAATCAAAATTAATTTCATCATCACGTGACTCATGTCATACAACCTCATTTGGAATGGAAGCTTCCATGGTAACCAACAGAATAATCCACACGCTTCGATCGATAGTAAACAACCGACTCGAGAACGTTCTCAAACAATATCGAGCAACTAAAAACATCAACGTTACACAAAGCTTCTTCTAATAACAACGCAAAATCAAATCAAAGATAAATACACTCTATTACTGCATGCGTTGCAAAATAAAACGAACAGATCTATCGCGCGCGTCACACACAAGCCTACCATTGCACGCGCTTCACACATAACATCGTGCGCATTTCATACGCACCATTCGCGTTTCAACGTAACATAACCCCCCACTCAAGAAGAAATTTACCTAATTTCTTTCAACAACGTTGAAACGTAATGCACAAACAAAATCAGAAATTAGAACTTATTTCAGACTGTCTGAATACTGTCAGTGTTCACAGTTCATTCACACAGAGTCAATGTTCTTTACTCACACACTCTGCTGAGGAAGTCCGCACCAACATTGTCTGATCCTTTAATTGATTCTACTCGCATGTTAAAGTTCTGCAAGTACATAGCCCATCTCATGATGCGACTGTTCACAAACTTGGCAGAGTTCAAGTAAGTTAGCGGCTTGTGATCAGTCTGTAGCACGAACTTCACTCCTTGAAGGTACAGTTCGAACTTCCGGATTCCCCATATGATGGCAAGGCACTCTTTTTCCATGGTCGAGTAATTTTTCTCAGCTCTGGACAGCTTCTTGCTGGCGTAACTGACCGGAAATAGTTTCCCTTCGTGTTCTTGCATCAGTATGGCGCCGATGCCTTCGTCCGCTGCGTCTGTTCTTAAGACGAATTCCTTGGAAGTGTCAGGCAGTCTTAGTACCGGATCCTTCGAAAGGAGGTCGCGCACAGTCTGGTATGCCTTCTCCTGAGACGGTCCCCACTGCACTTGGTTTGGACAGCCTTTCCGCACCAGGTCCGACAAGGGTGCTGTGATGGCGGAGTAGTTTGGTACAAACTCCCTGTAATATCCAGCCAACCCCAGGAAAGATCGCACCTGCTTCTTGGTTTGGGGACGTGGAGCGTTCAGAATCTTGGTGACGTTTTCTAGTAGAAGCCCCTTTTGTCCTTCTTTCAGCGAATGGCCGATAAAGTCTACGTTGTCAGTCCCCAGAATGCACTTACTGGGTCTCACAGTCAGGTTAGCTTCTGTTAGACGGTGAAACAGCTCCCTCAATGTCTGCAGATGCTCTTCCCAGGTGCGAGTGTGGACTAGCAGGTCGTCCCAGTAACACACGACATTGTCCATCCCATTGAGCATCTTCCTCATTCCTCTCTTTAGGGTAGCTCCGCTGTTGACCATGCCAAAGGGCATCCTTAGGCACTCATACGTCCCATCAGGAGTTATGAAAGCAGTCTTTGGTATGTCCTGTTGACGCACGGGGACCTGCCAATAACCCTTGCTGAGGTCAATCTTTGAGAAGATTCTACTCCCCGATAGTTGGCGGAAGAGGTCTGCTGCGGTAGGCATCGGCTCAGGGTCGAAGACGGTGATCTTATTAACCTTCCTGTAGTCGATGCACACTCTGTTGCTCCCGTCCTTCTTCTTCACGACCACGACAGGGGACGCGTAGGGGGAACTGGACTTCCTGATGATGCCCATCTTCAGCATCTCATCGATGTCTTTCTTCAAGGATTCACGGGCCTTGAAAGGGATCGGGAAGGGCTTGGATCGAACAGGGATATTCGAAGTGAGGTGGACTTCGTGTTCGACCAAAGTTGTAGAGCCAGGGACATCGCTGAAGTTGTGGGGAAACTCGCCCATAAGGTCCTTGAGCTCCATCTTTTGATCTTCCGTCAAGCTTGGTCCTAGCTTAACATCATCGATGCCTTCTTTGCTGTGGAAGTCTCCAAGTTCCAACAGTTCCTCGCTGTCAAAGCTGTCGTCGGTCACCGCTGCTGTGGCTGCGTGAACAGTCTCTGATGGCCTTTCCACGTACAGCTTAAGGAGGTTGGCGTGGTATATCTTGGAATGCTGGCCGACCTTCACCTTGTAGTCGTTGATTCCCACCACGGTCTCCACTTCGTACGGGCCTTTCCACTGCATCAGCAATTTATTATGATCAGTAGGTAGCAGCACCAGCACTTTGTTGCCAGGTTTAAACTTCCTGTTTACAGCCCTACGATCATAGTAGTGCTTTCCACAGTCCTGGGACTTCTTCAGGTTTTCTCTGGCTATCTCGAGAGTCTGCTCCAGCTTCTCCCGTAGCTCAAACACGTACTGGTAGCTGTTCTTCACCTCTGGGGTGTCTACTTCTTTCGTCCACAGTTCTTTCAGGATGTGCATCGGCCCTCTGATGGTTCTTCCGTACAGCAGCTCGAACGGAGAAAAGCCGGTGGACTCCTGCGGTACTTCTCTGTAGGCGAAAAGTAAGGCGTTGATATAGCGATGCCATTGTCTGGGCTGCTCGCTGCACAGTTTCTTCAGGGTGGACTTCAGCGTAGCATTGAACTTTTCGACGAGCCCGTTGCACATTGGATGGTAGGGTGTCGTAGTTAAATGCCGGATGCTCAGCAATCTGTTGACCTCCTTCATGCAGTCAGAGACGAACTGCGTCCCGAGGTCTGTCAGAATTTCTTCGGGCACTCCAAGTCTACTGAACATGTCCACCAGTGCCTCTGCTACCGTTTCAGTGTCAATCTTCTTCAGAGGCACTGCTTCTGGGTACCGAGTCGCGTAGTCCACTAAAGTCAGTACCCACCGATGACCTTCTTCACTCGGAGGTCTTATTTCGCCGATTAAGTCTAAGGCCACCCTCTTGAAAGGTCGGTCGATCAGAGGCATCCTCTGCATAGGCACTTTCGGGACCCTTCCTCGAGGTATGGTCTTCTGGCAAATGTCACATGATCAGCAGAAACGGCTGACGTCCGCATAAGTCCTGGCCAGTAGAATACCGCCTGGATTCTATCCGACGTCTTCTTGATACCTAGGTGACCTCCCATGATTGAGTCATGCGCTACTTCCATCACCTGGCGCCTTAGGGGTAACGGTATCAATACTTGACGTAGTGGTTTCCCTCCGTTGACCCTCGGGTGCTGGAAGATTCGATACAGGATCTTGGCCTTCACCTCAAAATAGACTGTGCCACTGCCCTTGGTCACGTGGTCTTGGCGGTTCCTGTACTTGTTTAAAGTGCTATCAGCTTCCTGGAGCTGGATCAGCTTATCTCTGTCCACGATGGCAGCTTTAGAGTTGTCGGCGACCTTCAGTGGCGTAGACGTCTTGTCTCTCTTGGCCTGGGCCCTGGTAGTAACAGCACCGACGATCTCTGGTCGGCAGGGCTGAGCCGGAGTAACCACATTGTCCCGTAGCAGCTCTGTAAGGTCTCCATCGGGAAACGGCAATGGATCCTCCTCCACAACTTCGACGTGTTGAGTTGAGGCAGGACTCCACTCTGGATCGGGGTCGTCGGGTCGTCTCGCGCCGTCGATATTCTCGATCATCAAATCATACAGCGGCTTCTTCAGGCAAACCGCTTCGACTTCGCCTATGTAGAAAGGGGTGTTGACATGAATCTTCGCAACTGGCGCTTTCAAACATTTGCTGTCGGCCATAAGTGTCCATTTTGAATCGCCAGTGAATTGTTCTTTAGCGATTAGGTCTTCTCTGACGATGACCCCACTGCAGCCAGAGTCTCTTAAGACAGTCACTTCATGATTTCCGACGCGTCCCTTGGAAACAGGCATGTTCTGGACGGTCATAGCTGCGCTGGCGACGACGGGGATGGATTTCCCGTTGGCAAGGAGAAGTTGGCCATCGGTTATGCACTCTTGCACGTCCGCAGGAGTAGCTGTGCGCTCGGTCTCACTCGGAAGAATGACGCTCCCGCCGCACACTTGATGGTCAGATCTACTGGTTTGCCGTTGATTGGAGAAACGTCTCTGTTGGTTGCCCGCCGCTGCATTGATCGTACTGCCCCGCTGTCCGCTACTTTTGTTTTGAGGACAGTTAGCCGCTCTGTGGTCTGTAGCGTTGCAGGTGAAACAGCCTCTTGAATGCCCTTCCCTGGGAGGAGGCGTGGAGTCCGTCTGTTTCTGGTTCGTCTGGCTCCCCTGGATCTGGTTCACGTGGTTTCCAGTCTTCTGAAAATGTTTCGTCGCGCTGGGTGGCCCCAGGGTCTTCCCATGAGCGATGAGATATCTTTCAGCAGCCTCAGTCACATCTTTAAGCGTCTGCAGCTTTTGTTCTTCTAAGTGGGTCGCTAGGTCCTTGTGACAGGCATTGAGGAATTGCTCCTTCACGATCAGGTCATGGAGACTATCGTAAGACTTTCCTTTGCCTGATAACTCCACCCACTTGTGTAGATATGACGACAGGCGCTCCACAAACTGCTTTGGCGTCTCGTCTGACTTAGGCCGGCATTCACGGAAGCGTTTACGGTAGCCCTTCTCTGTAAAGTTGTAGCACTGCAATAGGGCCTCTTTCAAGACGTCGTAGTCTTTAGCGTCATCGTCCAACAATCTGGTGTAGACGTCGAGTGCTTGCCCCGTCAGATGAGCACTTAGTCGAATCGCCCAGTCTTGAGGTTGCCAGTTAGAGCTTTTGGCAAACCTTTCAAATCTCGCCAAATAACTGTCGATCTGGTCCTTCCCGTCGACAAACGCTGGCAATTTTGGAGCTTTGTTGTCACTGATAACTTGTGGCGCATTCTGCTGTTGCTGGATACGCGCCATTTCTAGCTGGAACTCAAGACGCTTCAGCTCGAATTCTCTGTCTTTTTCTTGCCGCTGCTGTTCAATTTCTAGACGCTTCTGTTCTAATTCTCTTTCTTCACGGCGACGCTGCTCTTCTAATTCTCGTTCTTCGCGCCGTCGCTGTTCTTCTCTTTCTTCACGCAATATTCTCTCCTGGAATTTGACGTACTCCGTCAGCTGTTTGCCTTTTAGATTTAGTTCAACCCCTTTCTGCCAGAGGTCCGCCATCTTGATGCTTTTCTGGAAAGTTCTTTTCTGGAAAGTTCTTGACTGTGCTGTACCTTTCTAGACTGTTCTAGAACAGCACGCTTTCTGCAGTAGCGCTGATGCTTGTCACTAGTCGCTTTCGCTGACGCAGGCCCCGCTGTCCTCGTCGTATGCGACGCTGCACCACGCTGGTGTTGATGTACACGCTCCTGTGCTGAAGTAGACGCGACGTCCGTTCGCCGCTCTCTGTAACACTGGCGATGTAGCTCCGAGACTGTCCTTCGACGTAGTCTTACGGCAGCCACGTAGTCCCGATATGTTGTTCGCTCACGAAGCAACTCTTCAGCGACTACACGCCCTTGCAGTCAACCCGAACCTATCGGTGATGTAGTCCCAGTATGTTGGCCCCTCTCGACGCAACTCGTTGGCGGCTACCCTCGATGACTGCCTCTCGTAACGTTGACTCGCCTGTTGTAGCAGTTGAACCCTTGGCTATGGCGTGAATCGCGGCTTGACCCCCAAAATGTTACACTCGGTTCGATGTTGGTGCTTTCTATCAGTATCTGATTCAGCCCCGATGCTTGAATTCCTGATAGTTGTGTAACTCAGATTCGTTTATTCACGCAACCCGCTCAAGCAGCATACAAGTCACAAAGTCGACGTATGAAGTTTTCCACTTTTATTCAGCACACATCAACAACTGCATACAATCGCATTTTCACTCTCAAATTTCACTTTCCAACTTACTATCAACACCTCTCAACTTTTTTAACATTGCGGCGCTTATATAGTCTATACATACACGGGAAAAATCGAGAATAATCTACATAAAACACCACAACCAATCAAAATTAATTTCATCATCACGTGACTCATGTCATACAACCTCATTTGGAATGGAAGCTTCCATGGTAACCAACAGAATAATCCACACGCTTCGATCGATAGTAAACAACCGACTCGAGAACGTTCTCAAACAATATCGAGCAACTAAAAACATCAACGTTACACAAAGCTTCTTCTAATAACAACGCAAAATCAAATCAAAGATAAATACACTCTATTACTGCATGCGTTGCAAAATAAAACGAACAGATCTATCGCGCGCGTCACACACAAGCCTACCATTGCACGCGCTTCACACATAACATCGTGCGCATTTCATACGCACCATTCGCGTTTCAACGTAACAATTGGTTTGACATCAAAACAATAAGGGCTGTCAAAACAAGGTATGTAGATGTTCACTAGTTTGTCCCAATAATCCAGTATTAACATGTCCACACACAAACACACACACAGCCGAGTGTACACAGTATTATGATGACTTTCCTTAAAGCCACATATGTTGTGCTGACAATGGGTCATATTTCGTTCCTCTTTTTAAGTACTTTTAAGTGTTCGAACACTAACCCTAACCCTAAGGGATCATTGTTCTGACGTCAAAACAAGTAGGTCTGTCAAAACAAGTTATGTAGATGTTCACTGGTTTGTCCAGATAACACCGTGTAAGTGTGCTTACACACACACACACCTAATTGGCAAAATGAAATATAACGACAGCAAAGGAACATAAATTTCTTCAACTTTAATAGTTTCCTTGTTCACTGTATCTAAGTGAATGAATGCTCCCAGAACAGCTTCACATTTCAAAGTCAACAATATAAACAAAAGAAAACAATCCCTGACCAACCTTTCCAGCCAAAAAAATCATGCTTGTGTCAGGATCGAAGAAACACATCAAGGCACTGCAACAAATAATACAATAATAAATAAATAACAAAGAAAAACCGCTATACAGACTATCAAAATAAATAAATCAATCCAATGTTCATCTTTAATGTAAATGTTAAACTAAAGACAACTGGTAGTTATGACAATAGAATTCACAGTGAGAGAGGAACAGAGAGAGAGAGAGAGAGAGAGAGAGAGAGAGGGAGTGAGGGAGGGAGGGAGGGAGGGAGGGAGAGAGAGAGAGAGAGAGAGAGAGAGGGAAGGAGGGAGAGAGAGAGAGAGAGAGAGAGAGAGAGAGAGAGAGAGAGAGAGAGAGAGAGAGAGAGAGAGAGAGAGGGAGAGAGAGAGAGAGAGAGAGAGAGGGAGGGAGAGAGAGAGAGAGAGAGAGAGAGAGAGAGAGAGAGAGAGAGAGAGAGAGAGAGAGAGAGAGCAATATACCCAGTTGAGCCCTGGGCAGCTTGTGACATAAGGGATGACTTCAGATTCCTGTTATCCCACAACTTGATCTCTCTCTCCTGGCTCTGAAAAAAAGAACCAAAACTGATGAATACAGAAGAAATAAGTTATTAAACGAAGTGATAATAACCACTGCATGTTGAAATGCCTTGAAATTAGTACATGCACACACATTCCTTAAAAATGTCTGATCTCGCCTCCCCTCACCATCATCATTCCTTTTGTGATTCAGACCACCGCCACCATCACACCCCCAACTCTTTAGCTTTCTCCTCCTCCCCTTCCCTCCCTCATCTTTTATAGTTTACTTGTAAATATTATTTTTCCTGTCTGTATTATGTCTTCGCATAAATTATTAGTGTTTCATTGGTTTCACTTCTTTTTGTACGTATTTCGATGTTAACGTTAAGTATAAATTTGTGCATTGAGCTGATGTCATTAGGAAAAAGCGCTATATAAATACTCTTATTATTATCATTATTATTATTATTATTATTATTATTATTATTATTATAATTATTATTATTATATTATTATTATTATTATTATTATTATTATTATTGTTATTATTATCCACGCAGAATGCAGACCATTCATTTTCTAATGAAAGGGTGTGAAACACTTACAGCACTAAATCCAGTGGAGAAAATGTAGTCTGTATTTCCCAGCCACAGAACACGAGTGTCCTTCACATTCTGATGGCCTGCTACTTCCTGTCGATTCAAAGACAAATATATTGTAAACAAAACATTAGCGTTAAATATTAAGAAAATAACAGTAAAATATCAGAGTTGTTAACATTACTAAACATTCCAATGTCATAGCTCATAAAAAGCATTTTTTTCCAAAGGTCAGATTTTATGTATATTCTTCACAGTCCATTTTCACAACATTTGGACCTGCCTTGGTTATTATTCTGATACTGTTGTATTAGTTTTGCATTCCTAACACATGAGCAAAAATTTGGTAAAATGAGAAAACTACAAACCTGAGCCAAATGGCCTGAACGCATGTCAAGAACGCGCATCTGCTTGTCTCGACATGTAGTCACCATCAGCGAACCCCCTCCCCTCCATGATATGCTTTGTACCTGGTCTCCATGGTCAGAAAACACTGAGAAAAAAACAACCTCCACATGACATTATAATGAAGAGTGTCCAAAGCCACACGGGTGAAATCTAAATAAAATAAAGAAAGATAATTATTTCATAAATATTAACTTGATCTAACTAAGCTTCTTTGAGAAAGTGTCTATGAATCGTCAAAATGTCAACTATTCAGTCAGATACAGAGAAATTAAAGACTTGTTAAAAGCATGAATATTTTTCACACATTTCACGTTACTTAACCCTTTGAACCCTGGATGCCCCACCAATTCTGAGCCCCATCCCCTGGGCTCCCCGGAGAAAAATGGCATTTTTAGCATGCTTTTAGTAAAACAACGAAAACATAACCAAAGTGTTAGACAACCCAAAGTACTTCAAATGTCATCTCTTCATCTTCATTATCATCCCACAATTGATCGATTACTTCCTGAGTTGTGTACAGTCGCTTAGATACGCTTCCTTGATTTGTAGACCTTCGTTTCATGACGCAAAATTGAGAAAAAACCGTCACAAAAACACGCACTGTGCTGCACTAGAGCGCTGACATTTTGCTTTACCTTATTCCCAATAACCCTCAATAACCCTATTCCAAACAGCAAGTACTAGAAAGAACAGTAAGCTGTGTACATACCGCAAGATTAACGGTAAGGTTACGAGACCGATTTATCAGTCTTTCAGGGCACAGCTGTTTAAGGGCTAGACCGATATATCGGTCTTTTGGGTTCAAGAGGTTAATAAAACATCATACCACTTTTCTCAGCAGCAGATGCCACATCAAAGACTTTGACGAAGTTGTTGCAAGAAACGGCTAGCACTCCTTCAGCAGTAGGATGCCATAGAACATTTTCGATGCGGCGATTCTGACTTGGCAAATTCAGAACTGCATCAGACACATTGCCCACACTGCTCTCTTCTGGTAGAAGCCACACTTTGATCTGAAAAGCAATAAGTTTAATAAATACACACACAAAAATATCTACATAAAAAAGAATAATAATTAACAAAAAGAAAATTATAATAATAATAATTGTTACATTATTGCTCGATCATGTGCCTATGATTGCCCCAGAGTTATCTTTTATCCTTTTGTAACTGGGAGTTATTTCCCTTCCCTTTTTCTTGACTTTTGGAATAAACCGTTCATGTTCATGAGCTCTGGTCTTTTTGTTCTTTCAAAAAGTTGAAGCTACGAACTTTAACATGGTGGCTGCGGTAACTGGGAGTTATTTCCCTTCCCTTTTTCTTGACTTTTGGAATAAACTGGTCATGTTTATGAGCTCTGGTCTTCTTCTTGTTCTTTCGAAAAGTTCAAGCTACGAACTTTAACAATAACAATAACAATAATAATAATAATAATAATAATAATAATAATAATAATAATGAATATTATTTATATAGCCTACAAGTTCTAGATACACACAAACACAAATGCGCAGCTTCAAAGTAATGCGGTACATAGTCAGCAAGCCAAAGGTACAGCATAAAGATAAACAAAAACAATAGCACAACAGGTATTAATTTAAAAAACATTTTCTATAAAGATAGGTCTTACATAGTAAGAAAAGAATACACAATTAATTTGTTATTCAAATGGAAAATAAAAGAATACTTATAATTAAAGAGATCTATAATCTCCTAGGTCTGAAAAAAGAACACAAATTATTTTTTTTCTTTTTCATATAACTAAATAAATACATAAATAAACAAACAATAAACAACAAACACATACAATGAGGAAGTGTGTGGGATGGCTAGAATCTCTCTCTCTCTCTCTCTCTCTCTCTCTCTCTCTCTCTCTCTCTCTCTCTCTCTCTCTCTCTCTATATATATATATGTATATATATATATATATATATATATATATATATATATATATATATATATATATATATATATATATATATATATATATATATATATATATATATATATATATATATATACTAGTGGTTTTTGTACCCTGGCAAGCCAGGGTACACATGATGCTGTTTAAAATGTAGACAGAGAGAACTTTTGTCTGCAAGTTTCATTTGGACGATGATACCTCCCCATATCCCCCTTGATACCTCACCATACCCCCCCTGATATCTCCCCGTCCCCCCCCCCCCCTGATGCCTTATCATTCCCCTTGATACCTCCCCGAACCCACTTGATACCTCCCCATACCCCCTTGATACCTTCCATACCCCCTTGGTTCCTACCTGTACCCTCCTTGATACTTCCCCGTTGATCGTTTCGCAGGTATGGATGAAAGGAATCGACTTCTTCTTCTTAATTAAATTAATGTCCCCGGACACATTGAGCGTATAAGGGACTTTGGAATCGACCATCACCATACCCCCTTATATATACCCGTATCCCCGTTATGCCTACCCATGCCACTTTAAACCTACCCGTAGCCCCCTTTTACCTACATGTACCACCCCATCCCGATTCTTGGTAGTAGTAGTAATAATAATAATAATAATAATAATAATATTGAATATAGAATAATACAAATAGAAAGCAGAAAAAACACCAAGGTTTTAAAATAAAATTTGATATAAGATATTATAATTGTTATTATAATAATAATAATTATTATTATTAGTTTATAAATAATAATAATGATAATAATAATAATAATAATAATAATAATAATAATAATAATAATAATAATATTGAATATAGAATAATACAAATAGAAATCATAAAAAACACCAAGGTTTTAAAAGAAAATTTGATATAAGATATAATAATAATAATAATAATAATAATAATAATAATAATAATAATAATAATAATAATAATAATAATAATAATAATAATAAATTAAAGGTAAAAAGCCTAAATTAAAAAGAAAAATATCCATATTGTAGTGTTAAAAAAACAACAACAAACAAACAAACAAACAAACATGGCCCTCACGAGATTTGACCTTGGGTCACCCTGCACGGTAGGCGAATGTTTTACTAAGTAAGCCACCAAGGCTTCCTAGAAAAACGATCAATTTTTTGGTCTATATGGGAAAACATGCTGAACCCTCAATTTGATTTTTAATGGAAGCGCGCGGAATGAGGCTATTGCAGTTTGTGGACATTTTGTTTATTTATTTATCTCAGAAACGGTTAAAAGTTCGGTAAGGAAATGTCGCCTATAACGATTTCGCTGGTTTTGAGCACACAGCAGGCCGATCCGCAGCGGCCAGCACCTGCCCAGATCAGCGTCCATACCGGACAAACTTTTTTTTTTTTTTGTTTTTTTTTTTTTTTTTTTTTTTTTTTGTTTGTTTTGTTTTGTCCCCAGCCAAGTGGGTTATATTAATTCTTACACAAACTCTTCAACATAAACAAACCAAGATAACATTAATTTCATTAATATCACTGAAATCATAAACATTAGATAAACTCATACACACACACACAAATATATGCACATACCCACATACACACATACATACACACACATATATATACACACATGCACATTTATAGTAAATAAATAAAGAATACAACACACACATAAAACTAGAGGGGGTAGGTAAGGAGGTACTGCTGTGTTTTCTATTGTAGTCTTAATAAAATTATACAAAACATAAATAAATGAACTATATAATTATTTAGAAAAAGGAAAAGCGGCTAAGGCTAACCAGGTCCACCGAAAGTTACACTAAATCTACTAATGATTATTGTATGAACAAGTTCAGATATAGTTCCCAATTCAACTGGAAAAGATGTAGTTTCTCCTTTACAGTACAATGATATTTTTCCATGCAAAATCTATATTTTAGGACTCTTAAAAAGCTTTGTATGTTAGGTTTTGATTGTTGCCATTTACTGGTATAAATATAGTATTTTGCACAAACAAGAATCATATCCAGTACTTTGTCAGTTGAAACATTTTCCTGTACACCAAACATGACTAACCGTTCAGTAAACTGAAAATTTACAACATGCTTACATTTACTGTTTAACAACTGTCCAAGGTCTGTCCAAAACTTGTTCACACATTGACAATGCCACATGAGGTGTCCTATTGTTTCTTCTTCCCTCTCACAGAATGTACACAAAGCAGAGTCAATTACTTTTCTTAAAAATAAATAACGATTTGTAGGTAGTATTCTATGAAGTAATCTTAGCTGGAACCATCTTAATTTACAATCTTTTGTCGTTTTATAACATTTTTCAAAGATAGTTTTCCAATTCAATTCATCAAAAATAGAATTCCATTTGGTTGGACCGGGTGGGAGTGACTTTGCCTTTAGGAGCTCAGCCTGCACACTTTTATTTCCCCCTTTTATGATTGTACATATTTTTGGCGCTAAGAGCTTGTAATTTGCTGTTGATGAAAAATTCATTTTCTTCTGATATTCGTTAGCTGCATCAATAATGCCTCTATACTGTAAAAAATTGGTATGCAGTACATCAGGGAATCTCAGCTTAAATTCCTCAAAATTCATGAAAAATCCATTTTCGTTACGTAAGTGATATATATGGTTGATTCCTGCTTCAATCCAATCTTTATTATAGACAACATGATTGCCTACAGTTACATTTATGTTGTAAAAAATATGTTCCGCATTAAATTCACTTATGTCTTTAGGTCTAGTTTTTAAGCTTAAATTTCTAAAGTGTTTCAGAACGTCGCGCCAAAAGGGATTTTTCAATGTGTGCGTGAGCCCATTGGCAAACTCACCCCCCAGTATAAAAAGGTTGTCAAGTTCTGGGTACAAGCATGAAACAATTTCTTTTAAAGACGACTCCGATGATAATAACCTTCGCAGCCAGCTTATTTTCAATGATGACAAAAATACAAAAACATTCAACATTTTCAATCCCCCATTCTCATATGAGTCGCACACAGTTGCTTTATTTATTTTGCTTTGTTTGCCATCCCATAAGAACTTGTAAAACAAACTGTTTAATTCATTCAAAAATACACGATCCGGGTCTGGCAAAGTTATAAATAAATATGTCAATTTAGAGACAGCAAGTGCTTTCACAATTGTAATTTTGCCAAATGGTGTAAGCTGACGCTTTTGCCAAGTACACAATAGCTTTTTAATTTCATCCAGTTTCCCATCGTAGTTTATGTTGACAATGTTGTCGGTATCTGTTGTGAATAAAATACCCAAGTATTTAAAAATACCGGGATCCCAGCAAAAATTTTTATCACGCATGAATCTCTGTTCAGAGTTTTTCTTACTACCTAGCCATATAACTTGTGTCTTTTTATAGTTAATATTTAAGCCTGACATTTCCGCAAACCTGCATAGAACCTCTACCGCTTCCTCAAATGACTCTTCGCTCCCATCTAAACATAGAGCGGTATCATCGGCAAACTGAGACAAAAGAAATTCCTTGTTTCGAATTTTAATACCTTTAATTTTCTCATTCTCACGCAGCATTGCTGACATAATCTCAGCACACAAAAGGTATAAATAGGGTGACAAAGGATCTCCCTGTCTTACTCCTCTACAAATATTGAACCAGGATGAGTATTGACCATTCAAAGAAATACAAGATTTGATGTCGGTATAGAAGGTTTTTACCCAATTCTTTATATCTGCCCCGAAATTGAAGAAATTCAGAGTTTTATCTAAAAATTCCCACGAAATACTATCAAATGCTTTCTCAAAGTCCACAAGTAACAATAATCCTGGAATCTTTTCCTGTTCAGTGTGTAACAGTAAATCATATATTAGACGTATGTTCTCACCAATATACCTCCCTTTCATGAAACCTTTCTGGTCTGTGTGTATAAGTTTATGTAATACTTTTTTTATTCTGTTTGCAATGCATGCTGAAGCAATTTTGTATGATGTATTAAGTAATGAGATAGGTCTCCAGTTCCCGATGAACTGTTTAGGTTTTCCTTCTTTAGGGATACAAGTTATAACACCCTGACGCTGCGTTACTGACAATTGTCTGTTCAAAAAGCCACAATTAAGAGAGCGTACGAGAAAAGCACCAATATCACTAAAAAAGAATTTAAAGAATTCCGCAGAGAACCCATCACTTCCAGGACTTTTATTATTTTTCATTGAACGTAAAGCATCAAGGGCTTCATCAAAAGTTATGTAACCTTCTAACATAGTCTTCTCATCATCATCTAATTTTGGCATCTCCTGTACTATGTTATTAAGATCAACCTGCGATACACTATGCCGACTGTACAAATTCTCATAAAAACACTTAGTTTCATTCAATATTTGAAGTTCATCAAAAATCATCTCCCCATCACCTCTGTCCAAAAAACACATGTGCTTGTTCAAAAAGTTCCTATTTTCTAAGTTACAGAAGTACTTACTAGGCTTTTCTCCTTCATTAATCCATTGTAAACGAGAACGAATAATCATACCATTAACTTTTTTTTCTCTTAAGCTTTGTAACATCATTCTTTTTTCTTCTAAAAGTTGTACAGACTCTTGATTAAGGGCATCTCCTGATTCCAACTCTAAAATTTCCTTCACTAAACTTTCTTCTTCCATGTTTTCTTTCTTTTTCACAAAAGTGGAATAGGAGATGGTCTTACCTCTAATCTCCATCAAAAGTGTCTCAAAGAAGAGTTGATCATTGATTACAAGTTGTATATCCTCATTTGCAACACTGCAGATATTATCATGATTGTATACAGGCACCACATACTGTCTTTTTACACTAAGAATAACTTGTTTTACTACTTCCATATATTGTTTGTCTTGTAGTAAAGAATTATTAAATTTCCAATATTGATGCCTTCTCGTGCCTCTATCTTTAATTTTGAAACCAATTGTAATAACTGAGTGATCTGAACGGTATCCAGATGATATTTTAACCTCGTTGATACTAGGCAGTAGCACATCTGAAATTAAAAAATAATCCAGTCGACTTTGTTGCACAGAATTGAACCTTCTCCAAGTGTATCCTCTTTTATCAGGATGCATTTCACGCCAAACATCAGAAAGTTCAAAATTGTTCATTAAATCCTTTATAATAGTCCTACTTCTGGGACGAGAAGCGAAGCTTTTATAATTCCTTGCATCTATGTGTGGATCTAAAATCACATTCCAATCACCTCCAATCACTATCTGTGAATTACCAAGCCCTTCAATTTTTTCAAAAACATTAGCAAAAAAAGAGGGTTTATCACCATCACTAGGACCATAAACATTCACTAAGGTTAATCTCATATTATTAAATTCAATATCTAACATCAAAAAACAACCCTCATCGTCCTTAATAACTTTATGAACTTTATAGTCAAAATTACTGTCAATTAGTATTGCTACTCCATGTCTATTTGTATTTTTTCCTGCCACAAAACAGTTATAGCCCCAGCATGTCCTGATAAAGTTTTGTGAATCAGTTTTCCAGTGTGTTTCTTGCAAAAAAAATAACTTGCATTTCTGTTTACGCAAAAAATCAAACACATCTTTTCGCTTCACATGGTCCCCAAGACCATTACAATTAAAAGAATACCGGACAAACTTTATATATATAGATTTAAATTTTATTTTATTTTTTTAAAATAAAGCTTAACATAAATTTGACAACTAAAAAACAATTCAGAATCATAAAATCAAAATTGGTTATATCTTGCTAGTGAATAGCAATAGGGTACAAAATTTATTTATTTATTTTAATAAATAAATGTAAAAGCCTTACAGAATTATCCTGGGATCCTGTGGCCAACATGTAGTCATCAAAAGGAGAGAAATCAAAGTCTGACACAAAATCTGAAATCAAGAGGCACTTCAACAAATTAATTTATATGCGTCTTCATAAAAACGAAACAAATAAATAAATAAATAAATAAATAAAGATATTTTGAACCAAAGTGCTTCAGTTATTAAGAAAGAAACATCATTTTTTTATTTCTCCTTACAGCGCACTGAGCATTCAACAATGGATGGAGACAGGCGCATTATAAATGGACAACGGCATCATCATCATCATCATCATCATTATCATCATCATCATCATCATCATCATCATCATCATCATCATCATCATCATCATCATCATCATCATCATCATCATCATCATCAGAATGTGATGCTCTCTCTTGTATTGTATTATGTTCTTATTCAACAGAAGTTTAATTTACGAAATGTGGTTTTAAACCTTTTTCAAAATGGTGTAAATAATGTTAAAACAAGGAGAGTAGCTTGAAAATATGAATTTTTTTTAATATATTGTTAACATTTTGTTAATAACAATTACGATAATAGTATTACCTCCATGCGCGTAAATTTGTGGCAGCTCTTGCTGGATAACACGACCTTTGGAATCTAGCGGCAGGTAGCCCAAAGATCCACCATCTGTTAATATTAAAATATAATCACTCCGTCAATATTGTTTGGTTCCACAACAAGTAAAATAAATAAATAAATAAAGAACTTTTTGTAACATTACATTACATTACATTATTATTGCTTTAGGTCCAGCGGACTCTTCCGAACCAAATCAGGAACGGACAACCCCCGATCCGCATAAAAGATCTGCTGAAACAACCCTAGTGGTAAAACTGAAAGCTCTCCACCAGCCAGTCACTTTACAATAAAGACATCCCACGCAGGGGACGCTGAGGCTGTACTCTAATTTATCGAACCCCCGTTTACAAAAACAAAATAGAATACAAACATCATTATAAATTATCAACAAATTACATACATATAAAATGCCTACATTGCTAAATAATAACATCATAGGAAGCCCTAGTGACCACCTGGCAGAAAGTGTCCAATATTCCCAAGCTGATCCAACAGACCTCGTACACAAATAAGGAGTCTTGTCCCGGAAGAGTTTTCAAGAAAAAAGGTAGGTGACTGGTCTAGCAAAGAAGAAGATAGTATAGCAGATTGATAGAACAGAGCAGGAATGAGAAAGAGCAAATGAGAAAGACAGCGACAGTGGGAATTTAAAGCACTAAATTTCCAGAAAGTGGGGATACTATTTATACTGAAACCCCCGGCACCCAGACAGGGGCATATAACTTTTTGTTCCTGTGGGCATTTCAAGCAGTCACCAAAGAAACTAACAGCTATAATTGTTTATATTGTAACACAATTTATGTACCCATGACTTGAAGGTTAAAAAAAATCATGTTGTGGGACTCCCAATTTTTGGGATATTATATTACAATTTGATGAAAAAGAAAATGTTATGCTGAGGTACAGAAAATCTTTTCCCTGTATTGTGTGAAAATTTTATTTTATAATGTGCATTACCAAACTGACAACAGTCTGCTTGAAAGTTGAAGTGCTCAAATGCACGACATACATTCACATAGAAAAGTAAAATATATACAGACATATTAAAGAGATGGATAATAACTTAAAGCTTCTATTTCTCTATTTTATCTATGTTCACAGAACATAGCAGGAATGATAATACAATCTGCACACAGCACAGTTCAAGTTATAAAATGTACATCCTGCAACTTCATATGTTAACATGATATCTATTTCAAGTTCCTGTTAAAGCAATTGAAAATAAATTAAGACCTTGTTTGTGATAGAGCAAATAAAACAGAGTTTGGGAGGGAAGAACGAAAGCGAGAGAGAGAGAGAGAGAGAGAGAGAGAGAGAGAGAGAGAGAGAGAGAGAGAGAGAGAGAGAGAGGGGGGGGGGGGGGAAACTGGTGAAACTTTTGAAACTTTTTATTAGGGATAAAGATTTTAGACTACTTAAGAGAGAGAGAGAGAGAGAGAGAGAGAGAGAGAGAGAGAGAGAGAGAGAGAGAGAGAGAGAGAGAGAGAACATATGAACACTGAAGTTTAACATCTATACCCACCATTGGCGATATGGCAGACTGGGATTACAATCCAAGGGAACAAGGGGCAGGGACCTAAATCAACACTGCATCACCAGAGCAATCATACTGCTAAAATGGACAGTGAGAAATGTCCACTTTAACGGTATTCGAACATGGGTCATCAGTGTGCCAGGTGAACTCTCTATCACTTGAGCTACGGCGATGGGACGAGAGAGAGAGAGAGAGAGAGAGAGAGAGAGAGAGAGAGAGGGGGGGGGGGGGGGGGAGAGAGAAATATATTTTTCCTCTTTAAGCTTTACATTTATCCAATATCCTATCCTATTTATCCTATCCTGTAACTGAAAGGTCGTTGGGGCACCACAGATAATCGTTTAACCTGCATACTCCATCTTTCTCTGTCCTCAGCAACCCTCATGGCTTCGCTCAGTGTCAAGCGAGTCCATTCTCAAATGTTGTCCTCCCATCTCTTTTTCGGACTCCCTCTTCTTCTGCCTCCTTGTACTGTTCATTGCAGAATGGTTTTTGCAAGGCCTGCTCTGGCCTTTCCATTGGAGTTTCTGTTTCTTCACCACTGTGAGTATGTCATCGTGTTGTCCTATGGCTTGTGTGATCGTCTGTTGGACTTCATTGTTGGTGATGTGCTGGGTATAGGAAATGCCCAAAAGTCTTCTGTAGCACCTCATCTCAATGCTTTGTATTCTTCGTTGTAGATCTGGTGTAAGGGTCCATGTTTCGCAAGTGTATAGGAAGATGGAGATGACAAAGGAGCGCAGCAGCATTACCTTGGAATATAGACTGATGGTCCTGTCTTTCCAAATGTGTTTCAACCTTGGCAGGGCAGCAGTTGTTTGTGCGATTTTGGAGAAGACTTCCTGTTGGATCCATTGTCTAATACAATGGCTCCGAAGTATTTGAAGCTATGCACTGTGTTGAGGGATTGACCTTGGACTTGATGTCCATGTTGATGCCATGTTGGTCTTGTTGGTCATCATTTTGGTCTTCTCTGCACTTATTTCCATTCCATAGGCTCTGGGGGTGGTGTCAAGCCTCTGTACCTGCTGTTCAAGTTCTTGTTTCTCTCTCCAGCCAACCCATCAATGTCATCCCCAAAACAGAGGTTGGAGATTGCTCTACCTCTATGAACATCTACAGGCTGTCCTTGATCAAGTGCTGAAGAAGGACATAGTCATAGTGCAAGATGACTGGAATGCAAAGGATGGCGCACCACAACTGGGGAGACACATGTGGACCCCACTGCAACAACGAGACCAATGACATGAGTCTGAGACTCTTGGAGTTTGCCAGATTCAATTCAATACTGGCAAACACGCTTGATCTCCACAAAAAATCCAGATGATGGACATGGCATAGTCCGAGCGAGGAGCACCACAACCAGATTGATTACATCATGGTCAAGACATGCTTTGGATCAAGCATCAACATTTGGGAGCAAACGCGCTTTTCCAGGCGCAGACACCGGAAGTGACCATGATCTCGTGATGATGTCCTTCCGGCTCCACTTGAAGAGAGTAAACACAGCAAAGTGCACCAGACAGACTTATCCACTCCCCAATTCCAAAGCTTTACATGCTGCTACTTCTCTCTCTCTCTCTCTCTCTCTCTCTCTCTCTCTCTCTATCTCTCTTTCTCTCTCACACACACAGGACATAGCTGAGGTTCGCGGAGGCGTACGTTTACCTCAAGGCTGTCGAAAGGACTGGCGGTTTGGCTGCAATATTTATTATGCATTTTTATCAACCTTTTAAGATACTGATAGGTATGAAGAGCCATCTAGAAGAGACAGTAAAGCACTGAAGAACAGATGAAAATGAAAATCTTGTCATTTGTTTCCAAATAATATTATGAACTATGTGGCAGGAAGGAGCAGTAGACCAGAAAAGACGGTGTGATGAGGTCTAAGCATGTTGTTTCTCTTAGCAAACTATGCACAAAATCCAGCTGAGACTAGCAGAGACCCAAGCTAATATCAAAGAGTACTAGCCCCTGCCACATTGTATGCAAATAGTGGTGAACTAGATGCCATAGTTTAAACAGTATGCCTTCCTTGTTGAACTCAACTGCTGCTGAGAGTTTGAGAGATAAGCGTAACCCGCTGTGAGTCTCAGCTACATGTACATTTGTTACACACACAAACACACACACACACGTTGCAATACATCACAACTGGGTTTATTTAACCTCTTGAACCCGAAAGACCGATATATCGGTCTAGCCCTTAAACAGCTGTGCCCCGAAAGACCGATAAATCGGTCTCGTAACCTTACCGTTAATCTTGCGGTCCGTACACAGCTTACTGTTCTTTCTAGTACTTGCTGTTTGGAATAGGGTTATTGAGGGTTATTGGGAATAAGGTAAAGCAAAATGTCAGCGCTCTAGTGCAGCACAGTGCGTGTTTTTGTGACGTTTTTTTCTCAATTTTGCGTCATGAAACGAAGGTCTACAAATCAAGGAAGCGTCGCTAAGCGACTGTACACAACTCAGGAAGTAATCGATCAATTGTGGGATGATAATGAAGATGAAGAGGTGACATTTGAAGTACTTTGGGTTGTCTAACACTTTGCTTATGTTTTCGTTGCTTTACTAAAAGCATGCTAAAAATGCCATTTTTCTCCGGGGAGCCCAGGGGATGGGGCTCAGAATTGGTGGGGCTTCCAGGGTTCAAGGGGTTAAGAATGTAGGAATCGGAAAGTGATTTTTGTAGAGAAAAGGGTTAGGGCAAGGGCTAGGGCTAGATCTACAACTAACCCTTACCCGAACCCTTGTCTAATAAGTTGACCTAGTTCGTCTCCTATAGGCGACGAAATAGGTCGAATTTTCTTCAAAATTTCTCCGAAAATTGACTGTATTCTCTCCGTCCCGGATAGAGCACTCCTGTGTACTTAAAACACTCTCATGCACTACAACTGCACTCCCATGCACTAAAAGAGCACTCCCGCGCACTTAGAAAAAAGTGGGGTCCTGGAAAAAAAGTGGGTTCTAAGCGAATAAACCCATTTGTTACTAAGAAAGACAAAGTCTGCTACCCATTTGTGCGTTTATTCATGTGCACACACACTCACACACACACCCACACACACTCTAAAGCTTCTTTCTTTTTTTTCTCTCTCTCAAAAGTGTTAATACTCACTGCTAGAATCCAGATTGAAGGCCATGTAGACACAGCTGGCCTTTATGTGGTTTCCACATGAATGCGGTGAATTTCCTACAAGAATGTCATAAATGGTCTCCTGAAACATTACACATAGGTCAGAAATGGTCTCCTGAAACATTACAAATGTTATGTATTAGTCTAATGAAGACAATTTGTTTATGGTTAGAGTGATGCCCTGGCTTTTGGAAGAATAAACATGCTGGTGTGCATAACTAGTTGTGCATGCCAGACACGTTTATTCCTCCAAAAGCCAGGGCATCGCTCTAACCGTAAATGAATTGTCTTCCTTAGACTAATACACCACCAGGTTCTGCTCTCCCCAGTGTGTCTGACCCCCTGTCCTTTGCCACTGACTTAAACAACTTCTATTTGATACGAAGGACTTCTCAGTGGAGTGTTCTCGACTTATGAGCCAAGGTGCTGTGGTGGAGGGCGCAGTGAGCATCACAGAGGAGGAAGTTCGAGCCCAGTTCAGAAAAGTAAAGTCGAAGAAAGCTGCAGGCCTGGATGGTATATCTGCAAAGCTTCTCACTACTTGTGCTGATTCTTTGGCCCCCGCTTTCCTTCCCCTCTTTCAGAAGTCGGTGGACTCTGGTACGATTCCCATCTTATGGAAATCATCCCTTATTGTCCCCATCCCCAAAACGTCCAAACCCACACAGATGAGAGACTACCGCCCAGTTGCTTTAACACCACTTCCCATGAAATGTTTGGAGAAAATAGTCCTCCGGAATCTTTTACCATTTGTCCAGCATAAACTTGACCCCCTTAAATTTGCATATCGCCCCGGCCGAGGTGTCGAAGATGCCATTGCCACACTCTTGCACAAAATATTGAAACATTTGGAGACTCCAGGCAACTACGCACGAATCCTCTTCGCCGATTTCTCCTCTGCATTTAACACGATGCAGCGTCACATCCTGGTTGGAAAGCTCCAGCAGCTGAATGTCCCCTCTTCCATTGTCCGTTGGGTGTTGAACTTCTTGTCCAACAGGCGTCAGCGGGTCAGAGTAGCAGACGCAGTCTCTCCAGAACTAGTAACAAATACTGGAGCGCCCCAAGGCTGTGTACTGAGCCCTCTTTTGTACATAACTTATACGAATGACTGCAGGTGCAGTGAGGAAAACTGTTCTTGCGTAAAATTTGCAGATGACTCTGCGGTTCTGGGTTTGATTTCTGATGCAGAGTCAGAACACAGGTATAAGGAAGAAGTGGACAGGTTTGCAGAGTGGTGTACGGAGCACCACCTGGAACTCAATGTTACCAAAACCTCGGAGAGATGCAGCGCCTGTTGCTCCCCTGACCATAAGCCAAGAGTCGGTAGAGGTGGTGCAGTCGATGCGGTTCCTTGGCCTCACCCTGGACTCCCAGCTCTCATTCAAGGAGCATGTGGCTGACACGCAAAGAAGGGGTCAGCAGAGGTTGTATGTGCTGAGGAGACTGCGGTCCTTTGATGTTGCCCCCAAACTTCTGTTGAATCTCTACCATAGCATTATTGAGCCCCTTCTCACATATTGCGGTATGATCTTTTTTCCATCCTTGTGTGTCTCTGAGAAAAACAAGCTTCTCAAAGTCTCTAAAACCGCGTCTAAGATTATCAACTTCCCCGTACCTTCCATAACAGAGATCACAGAGAAGGCAATACTCCGAAAGGCACATGCGGTCTCTGCGGATCCATCTCATCCACTTCATGGGGAGTTTAAGCCGCTTCCGTCAGGCAGGAGGTTCAGAGTATCCCTTTGCCGCAAGGTGAAATACAAACTCTCATTTGTTCCAAATGCCATTAACAGACTGAATCAAAGGCCTGGGAGCTCTGCATCATCATCATCGTCATCATCCTCTCGAGGATGCACTCAATAGAGCGATGAGGATGGCCCGCCCTACACCCCCTCGATGGACTGTGCAGAATGTATGGTGATGGATGAAGCAATCCAGTGTGTGTTGAGGCCGATGTAAACCCACATATATATATATATATATATATATATATATATATATATATATATATATATATATATATATATATATATATATATATATATATATATATATATATATATATATATATATATATATATATATATATGTGGGTGTGTGTATGTATGTATATGTATGCATGTATGTATGTATGTGTGTATATGTGTGTGTATATATGTATATATGTGTATATGAGTAATATAATATATATGTGTATGTATATGTATGCATGTATGTATGTATGTGTGTATATGTGTGTGTATATATGTATATATGTGTTTATGAGTAATATAATATATATGTGTGTGTATATGTATGCGTGTGTATATATGTGTGTGTATATACATGTATATATGTGTGGGTGTATGAAGTGTGTGTATGTATGTGTGTGTGTGTATGCGTGTGTATATAAGCATACCGTGTGAGTGTGTGTTTGTGTGTGTGTGGTGGGAGAGGAGACTGTATTCAGCTTGCTGCTATACCGATGGAGGGGTGTTCTAATGTCTTGTTGTATTATTATTATTTTCTTTTGTCATGTGTGCACTGTGACACAACAAATTTTCCCATGTTTTTTTTTGTGGAATAAAGATTTCTTGACTATGACTACAGTAGAACCTGCGAGGAGGGGAAACCTTTGGGGAAAGACAAAAGTGTCCCTTCGTTGCAGTGTCCTCTGAAGACAGGGAAGGGACATTTGTTGAAAAACTAACTACATGTACATGTAAAAACTTACAAGCTTACACACACTAGTACGCTGCTGCTATACTGGTTCGAACTGGATTTTACTGGTATGTGCTGCTCTGTGCTGGTTTTATTGTAACCTCCCACGCCTGATCAATAGGAACTGGAAGATTCGCTCGCGTGTGCCAATAATTATAAACTTTCACTCGCTCACTCAGTGTAGGGGAGCTAACTCGGAATTCAAGCTATCCGCTACTTGAAGGGAAAATTTATGATCGGGACCGATTTAGACTGTCCGTGTCCGCGTTAGAGAGGTGTCCGCTAATCAGAAGGCACTTTGTGTTGAAAACTAATCGGTGCCGAGGGAAAGTGTCCCTAGGTTGGAGGTGTCCATACTAGAGAGGCCCCCTCCTCGCAGGTTCTACTGTACATAACAACAAATATGTCAAAATCACTGTAAGCAAACAAAATAACAGGGCTTAGTACCAACTCACTAGTTGTTTCCATGCATTGTATGGAAAAGTGAGATCATGCTTTTTGTGTGGAAATGATTATGCGCTTAATACATTCATATCCTATTTTATCCCATAACTCGAAAGTCGTTGGGACACCACAGATGATTGTTTAACCATGCAGCATACTCCATCTTTCTCTGTCCTCAGCAACTCTCATGGCTTAATACATCACTCATGTAATGAAAAATGTTGCCGACAGCCATGAAACTCTATTTAATGTGAGGAAAAAGTGCATATAAATGCATATAAAAATAAGCTCAAAAGCTTCAGCCTGTGGACCTGTTATGAGAATTTTCATAATGCCAATGACACTGTTATATTTTGAACATTATCCAATGAATGAATCACTTTCAACATGACAAATCAAACAATAAATCATCAATTTGGTTACCTCTTTCTTTGGGAGCTTTGGTGCTGCATTCTTGTACTTAGAAACTTTGAAACGCCAGGCCATGTTGCAGTCCCGTATACTTTCCTTCCTTGTTCAAAACTACAAAAGAACAACAACACTGGAATAAATCTGGCTGTGCTGGAATTCAAGCACATTCACATGCTAAATCATCATACACAAAATCATATGATGTACCATGGAATACAAAAGTAACTAATTTAAAAGATATTCTGCTTCGATTAGCCACATAAACGATCGGAATAAAATCTTAGAACGTTTCCACAACAAACCTTTACTTTCATTTTCAAATAAAAAGGGGCGTGTCTTTGACCTGAATTTCATTTTGAAAATAACAAGAAAATAACATTGGTTAAATAAAGATCCATGCTTTTATGATTTAACCGCAACATTTTCACAAACTTCCCTGTTCTCCAACATAACTTACCCTCAAAACTTCAAAACTTTCTTTGCTGAAAAGACGTAATAGATTTTCTAGATTCTCTTTCTCAACCGGCAGTTATTACTTCCCCTTTCACCCACCTTTCCTTTTCCGGTTTAGAATAGAAAGGATATTTGGAATCGTGCCTACAATCGCAAATTATTATTTTCAAATATAGTGCGTATTTATATTATTGGTATCTGTTGGAAAACTGGCATTATGTGTGCCAATTGAAATTTGATAATTTGGTAGAAACACACTAGGATCATAATCAACCTTGACCTGTAATATCATCCTTTCGAGCCTTGTATCCAGAAACGGCGAAAGATGGCTGCGCTGAGGAGAGCACGTTGGGGACTTCCAAGCAAGGTCGTTGGACATCAGAGCGTAACCTCCTCAAATTGTCAGTCTTATGCAGCCGCCCTCAACTGTGTTCTTTCAAGTGGACACAATAATCAACATCAAGGATTTCTTGGAGGTACAATCTATTTGAGCAAAGATAATTGCATCATTCTAACTCTCTCCTCTTCTCACTTCTGACCCCCATCGATATAATGATAAATAGTTTTTTTAGTAGTTGCTTTATTTTATTATTATAGTTACAACTACTGACTTAGTTGTACAGATCCATTTACTTCGAGAGATAAATTACTGTATTTGTAAGCATGAAAAAAACAACAACAACGGATGGTAACTTTTAAAAAATTGGTTGCTTCCTGCTAGTGCTACCATTGTGATTGAGCATTTATTATTCATTATTCAATTGAGTCATTGTTCGTATGTAAAGTTCTGATCAGGTGATCGTTGAACCTGATGTGAGCATTGGGGATCAGATACATACAGTAAAAGGATTTTTGCTCTTCTGTTTTGAAAGTGGTGTTAGATATTGCGTATTACAGAAGAAGTACGAATATGAATGATGCAGACCTTGCAAATTTTATGCAACCAATCTTATGTAACACTTTTATCCACATCAGATGATAAGTAGACATGCAGTAGCACATAAGAAAGGAAGGGGTTATAATGGAAAGCAAACATTAGATGCGATAATCCTTGAGATGAGATACATTTCACATTCATAGTATTTTTTTTTGTTTTTGACAGGCAGTTCTTTCACTGGATTTGTGTCACTTGGTGGCATCCGGTATGTGCACTCGTCCAACCCTAACAACAAAAGAGATTATTATGAGGTCCTTGGTGTGCAAAAGAGTGCTGATCTGGCAGCCATCAAGAAAGCATATTATCAGGTACTAACGTGGACTTTATTATTATTTAGTTATTTTTTAGGAGGTAAAGGAGGAATGATTAAGTTGGAACTGGGATCTGATATACTGCTAGTAATATCCATGTTTTTTACCATGCTCAGTATGGTGGACTTTTGATTGACTTTTGGGTGTCAATTCACATAATTCGAACAATGAACATTGTTAGCAATGAGATTAATGGAGCAAGATCTTGAATAGGTTGGAATCATCTTGAACCTCTAAAGCACATACAGTGGAGTCCGGGTATAACGAATCTCAAGGGGGGGAATTTCGGGTTCGTTACAAGCGGGATTCGCTGTAGAGATTTGTACTGTAAACGGAAGTAGTCAAGTACACACCGGTGATGAGTACACATCACAACATACAGTACGTAGATCGATCTAGGCCTACGAAGTTTATCAACAATGACTTAATTCAAGGCTATTTATAGCAGCCAATGACAGTTATGACTTCAAGGCCTGGTTGACCTATGTACGAACTGGCATGCTTCTGCTGCTGTTCGCTATTGGCAATGAGCCAATTGAGGCAAAGTAGGCCAAGGGAATACACAAAGTGTTCGTTACAAGCGGAGATTCGTTATTTGCCTAGTGGATTTGTTCGTTATAGGAAGAAATTAAATAGTAAGACAAAGAAGGGAGTGTGTCGGGAAATGGATGGTAGTACGCTAATCGCGGGTGTTCGTTATTCCAAGGTTCGTTATAGGTGGACTCCACTGTATTTACAATTATATCAGGCCCGAGAGGTCTTGGCTGGCGTACAATTATATCCAGCCTGAGAGACAATTTTAGGCAAAAACATTTGTTAATGGACCTGCGATATAAACTTATAAAGTGCAAATCAAATTCCCTAATTAGCAGCTTTGCCGAATGATAGGCTACCTCTGACCTCTCGCTTCGATCAGAATAAGTGAAAATAAAAAATTAAAAGTTGTGTAGTGAGTGGATGTTTGTCGTTACAGTAACCTAGCAACGTTCAGTTATTATTATTGAATGGCGTTTATTGAATGTTTATCCTGTTCGGCACGCAACCTTATGTGTTATTTGAGTTTGGGCCCACTGAGTGGTTGAGTTTAACTCCCCTGCTCTAAAGGTTATTATAGGACATTCAACACACACACGTACACACACAGGTTCATGCATAAACACCAGTTTATAATACACAATCAGGGATGGATTTAACCAGAAATTACCGGTATTTTACCGGTTTCAGAATAAAAATACCGGTTGAAAAATCAGTAGCCGGTAGAGCCTACCGGTTCTTATTTTGTTTGACTGGTTTCAAAAATAAAGGAAAAGAGAAATAAAAACAAGATAAATGAAGAGAGAGAGAGAGAGAGAGAGAGAGAGAGAGAGCGCGAGCCAGCCACACTGATTATATGTGTTTAGGGAGTGTAGACGAGAGGCCTGCGAATGCCTTCAGTAGCCTTGCCATATTCTTTGAGGTAATTAATACAGAATGATAAAACATTGGCGGGCGCAAGGCTATCGTGAATACGGATAAATTAAACTCGCGCACTTTTCGATTTTTTTTTTTCCTCGTGCTCGTCAGTTTGTATTGCGACAGTGGCAGATAGGCTAGTAATAATGAAGAAGCAAAAATTTCTTTTTTCATTTTTTGCTAAGGGGGAGAGGGGCGATAAAAGAAGTTTATGTGAAGACGAAGATGTTTCTAATGAAACAGAGAGAAAGTGCATTAACAGAGTCGCCATCTACTTATATAAAATAGTGACGCATTATTAAGCTTTGCTATGGGTCATACAGGTTTCCGTGATTGGCCTACCAGTTTGCGTTCGAGTGGGTTTGTTTACTGTGACGTCATACCGGTTTTGCAAATCCCTAGGACGATCACTGACAATACAAAAAGAAACAACAAACATCAGAGAGTCAGGACAGTATAAAACAAAGACTGAAGTAGTGGAAAGCATGGAAACAACACTGTTAGGTAAAAATTCTTCTCAAAACAAATATATAATGAACAATGACAATTGTTTATTTATTTATTTACAAATCAAATGTTTGTTTTTTCAGCTTGCCAAGAAGTACCATCCTGACATGAATAAAGACGATCCTAATGCAGCCAAGAAGTTTCAAGAGGTGTCAGAAGCGTATGAGGTAAGGTATATATTGTCTGAATTGTTCTTATCTAGCACTTTATAAGATCAAAGAGCTGCTCTATATGCTGTCTTAACCCTTAGCCTGCTGACATGTTTTTCCTGCTCTGTGCTAAAGAAAATTTTGACTTACGATTAAAAACACACATGCCTTATTATATATGCCATTGTTGCTAAACTATTACACCTAGATATATAACAGTATATATCAAATGAAATGAAATTGAATAAAGATTCCAAAGAACAGACACAAAAAGTAAAATTATGGGATGGAAAGTTAGGGGCATGAGCAAACAAATTCACTCTCACTCAACTGCACACCCATTCTTGAAGTCATACGCAAAGAATTGCAAAATAGAAATAAGATTTATTACCAAAAATTATGAGAATCAAAATGGACTGTAATCAAAGCCTGATAAATACAGAAATAGTCTGTGTAAAAGGCAAATAATATTATTATAGATCTAGTGAAAATTACAAAGTTTTTTTTTCACCTACCGTTGTCTGCTAAAGATTGTAGGCAGCGATCTTCTTCTTCGTCCGAATCGTAATCCCTCCCTTCAGCCTCCGTCAAATAAACATCACCCGCATCAAAATCTTCATCCTCACTATTATCATCAAAGTTTTCTTCCTGAAACATTTGCGCCACTTCTTCTGCCGTGTATGTTCTGGGTGCCATGATGGCGACGAACGAGGCGGAAAATTTCGCCAGCAACAAGTGCTTCGACGCATGCTTTTTCTTTGAAAATTACCTCTAAACCAAAAGATTTTTATTTCCAAAACATTACAGTTGAGGGGAAACAACTTTTGTTTCATAATCATGACCAAGGATTTATTTTATAAACGCTTTTACCTCCCTTATACTATCTCCCGTACAACATACGGATACATCACATTAGGATGGTGTTAAACACCCCGTGCTGCGTACGTTGAGAGCGCAGCCTAAAGGTTAAAAACTAGATCTAAATAAAGCTACCCTAGATGCAAATTTCCTGCTTGAAGCGCACCATCTAACACTATTGACCACTGAGCAATCCTGAATGACTGAGGGGCTAGGTGGAATAGGAAATAGTTTGCAGGGTGTGTTCACAGACTAGGCTTCGGTTGATACTCTCATCTGAGGGATAGACATGGTTTTCATAATATCACTGCTTAAGTAGTAATAGGACATCTGTCAGCCTCGGAAGACCATGGAGTTGCATATCTGGGTGTTGGTCCTTGTACAGTATGTGGCTTGACTAGAAAGGCCAACGTGACAGACCCTCTCACACTACGAGCAGGTGAAGCCTTTTTGCCTCAGACTGCTTATGTGCTTACAATACAGGGTTCGTATGGTCCTTGAAATTCCTTGAAAATCGTTGGGTTTTTAGACCCCATTTTCCAGTCCTTGTATGCTCTTAAAATTCAGACTTTTATAATGGATTCCTTGAACAGTCCTTGAATAATCGACTGTAGTAAAAAGTTTCGCTCACTGCTATAGTGCATATATTTTTCGCGAACTGAAATGAAAATCTTGCAGTTTTTCGACTGACTTTGATCCCTCCTCAAAACATCAGGCCAAGGGAGGCAACTAGAGGACGTCAGTTATTGAGTTAACTCTCACTTCTGAGCATGCACATTGGCTAATCGTGTTCCATAGTGAAGGTGACTTTTAGGAAGCAAGTTTCAACGCTATGTGGTTAGACAAACAAGACTGGAAAGTCTGGCTTATGGAGTAAAAATGGAACAAACATGCTGCATTTCGAAGCTGAAGCAAAGGGAGCACTGAGAATAATCTCCCAGTCCAATGCACTGAGAATCAAGGCACACTCAAAACAAGATGAGATCAAAAGCATTGATAGGCAGACCGAGGAAGAAATGCAGAACATTAGAGACAATTTTGAATACAAGAAGCGTTTACCTGTGAACTGTACTTCTACTGGTAGAAGTAGTAGTAGTAATTTTTATTTTCATTTTCATCTGCCAACGTCATAAACTATTTAGGCAGTAAAAGCATTTAAAATGTACATAAAACAATAAGAAACTATTCAACTCTTTTTTTTAAGAGCAAGGAAATAAACAGTTTATAAATGTTTAGATAAAAATACATCAGTACAGAAAAAAGAAAAAAATTACTTTGAATACGATAAGATTTATTTTTTTCAACAAGGGCTCATTTACCACACACACACACACACACACTTTTCTGCAACACAGAAAGCATTTATGTTGGCCGTATAATGCTATTTCAGGCTACAGTTAGCTTTGGTGGGTTGTTTTGATTGATTTGTGAGTATTCTCTTGTTGTGAAGTCACTGAAGAATAAAACTGGTTCCTTGAGATGAAAAGGTTGTGACGTAGTAAAACAGCTTGATGAAAGGAGATAAATCATGGCCTTTGGAGAAAACTCCTTATCTGAGCTACAAGATGTTGACAGGTCAAAGGTTTACAGGCTGTTACACTCCTTCGATGTTGGTGTTTTCTATCAGTATTTGATTCAATGCTGAAATACTGATGAGTGTAGCTCATATTCGTTTATCCACTCAACCCGTTCAATCAGCATACAAGTCACAGAGTCGACGTATGAAGTTTTCCACTTTTATTCAGCACACATCAACAACTATTTACAATCGCTTTTTCCACTCTCAACTTTTTATTTTCAACACACTATCAACACACACTATTTTGAAACAGTGCGGCACTTATATAGTCTCTACATACTCGAGAACAAACGAGAATATCCTACATGAAACACCACAACCAATCAAAATTAATTTCATCATCACTGTCTCACGTCATACAACCCTATTTGGAATGGAAGCTTCCATGGTTACCAACAGAACAATCCATACGCTTCGATCGATAGTAAACAACCCATTCTCGAAAATTCTCAAATAATATCGACCAACTAAAAACACCAACGTTACACAAAGCCTCTACTAATAACAAAGCAAAATCAAATCAAAGATAAATATACTCTATTACTGCATGCGTTGCAAAATAAAACGAACAGATCTATCGCGCGCGTCACACACAATATCCTGCGCATTTCACACGCACCATCATGCGCGTCTCAACGTAAAGCAGGCGAATCACTAATTGGAATATTGAGAAATAAAGAATGTAACTTGATATTGGACTGCACTTTTTACTTCTGGTGCTGCATAGCAATATTCAGCATGCATAAGTATATGCCTCTTTGTGTTAGTTAAGGCTATGGGTTGCTGTTAGTTGAATGTTGTCAGTGTGTACATATCGTTCTGATTGTCCTTGAAGTTTATTCTAGTTTCCTGGAAAAGTCTTTGAGAACTCCTTGAATTTTAGGAGCAAATGTGTATATGAACCCTGTAATGTACTCATTGTACTTTGACATTTTTGTACTTTATTCCTTTATTTTATTTAGCATTTACTGTTGTTAAAGAATTTGGTGTTTATATTTTGCAGGTTCTTGGCGATGAAAACAAAAGGAGGGACTACGATACATTTGGGATGGGTAATGCTGCTGGTGGTTTTCAGAATGCCAGACAGGGCTTTGGTCAAGCAGGTACAATGTTATTATTATTTTTTCTTCTTTTATTTATTAGTGGTTCAGTTTTTTTTTCTTATTTTATTAATTTGTGTCTGATCATGTTTTAAGAGATAATTCCCTTACATAATCCATCCAGACAACTACGGTCCTCAGCTAAGTCTAAGCTGCAAACTCCATCTGCCGACAGCCACAAAAAGAAGTGGCTTGGCTGCTGTGCTTTCTCGCACTTCGGTCCCAAGGTCAGGAATTCTTTGCCACAAAATCTGAAGAATGTGGATGGCCTAGATGTCTTCAAGAGGCATCTGAAGACACCTTTGATTGTTGATGTGTTCTCTCCCCCACCCATCACATCCTCTCCTTTGCTTTGCACCAAATCCCTCAAAACCCCTACTCCCAAGTCTCAGTTTCCCCCATGAGTGAGTGCATATGTAGATCAGACTAACAGTTTGGTTTGTTTGTTATAGTGTAATTATTATTATAGATAATTGTTTATGCTGTTTCTAAAAATATAATTGTTGTTTTTCAGAAAGAGGCTTTGAGAATTTCCACAGCACTATAGACCCCGAGGAGTTGTTCCGCAAGATTTTTGGCAACGCTGGCTTGGGTGGGATGGGTGGTTTCTCCAATTTCGCTGATTTTGAAGAAAGCAAGTTTGGCTTTGCCCCAGCTTCTGAGGTCAGAATCAAAGTAGTTTGTGCGTGTGAAAGAGAAACTTTGCGTAGTTTTTTTGTACCCAAACTTTAGTTTTTAGGATATTTTGCTGTTACAGTTAAAATGCTGAATTGATTGGTGATAAATGTTCTCACCCATCCCCTCCCCTCCCCCATCTTCTCCTATCCCCACCACCGCTCATTGCTGTGTACCAAATCCATCAAGTGTTATCTATGTGTGTGAAGGAAAAAGAGAGGGAGGAGGGGGGGGGGAGGTGCATGTACATGCATAAACACTGGCACTGTTATGATTGAATGATTTCAATCAATGTATACTCTTTTTCTTGGACCTCAGATGTTGATGGACTTGACGTTTCAAGAGGCGGCAAGGGGCGCTAATAAGGAGATCAATGTGAACGTGAAAGAAACGTGCCCAAAGTGTAAAGGCAGTAAGGCTGAACCAGGGACAAAGGCCTCCAAGTGTCACCACTGCAACGGCACTGGCATGGTTTGTAGATAGTTTTTGTGTTTTCTATAGCTTTCAAACTGTTTATATGACTGTTTTACCGCCAACTATTATATAACAGAGCGTGGTTACCAGCACCAAATATTTCTACAGCTTTTGAAGTTGTTGTTTTTTTAAAGCTGTATCTTCAAAACTACTGTAAACAAATATTTCAAAATTGTGTGAGCTCAAAGAACAAATGTTGATATTTTTTGGCATCCCCATGGATGATCACTTTATTAGCTCTTTTTTTTTTCAACTGGTCCATATTTATAATAAAAATAAATACCTATGTAACTTTTTTTAAAAAATATGATAAACTGTTTTACTGCCATCTAAATTTAAAAACACAAACCAAAAACCAGATTCCTGTCTGCCTTCTTCAGGGCAGCAAAGTGGACTGAGGAAGGATGATACAACTACTATTAATAATTATTAGATGAAGAATACATAATGCTATTAAATATACATTATGATGATCATGATCATGATGTTGTATATAGAGCAGGTAATCCCCACATCACACAATTTGTAAACTCGCTTTGATTCTACATGAATCCTGGAATGTTTAAATATATATTGCAGTATTATGAGCAACTGTTCAGGCTGGAAACCATTTAGTAACAATGTGTTTTGTTTCTAATTTACAGGAGACAATCAGCACAGGTCCATTTGTTATGAGGTCGACATGCAGAGTGTGTGGAGGAACCAGACAGGCAGGTGATCAAGACCCCGTGTACAGAATGTGCTGGCAAGGGCAAGATCATCCTACGACGTAAAGTCGTAGTCCCAGTCCCTGCTGGTAAGACCTCTTTGATTTTACAAAGAAATTTGAGTACCCTATACATTTGTAGAACATTTTTGGAGAGTTTTTTTTTTTTTGCCATCTTTAAACAGTGGGCAAATGAAATGAATGAATTTCATCGTGCAAATTCTTATTTTAAAGAAAAGTGGCCGTTTCAACACAATATTTATAGAGAATTGCAAACCTATGACAAAAACAAACAAAACTTAACCCACTAATGACATAACAAAAATACTTCTGCATGTAGTTAAAAAAAAACGAAACATGTTTACTCATTATGCCATATGGTTGAAAAAAAGGAAGAAAATGTATGCCTAAAATCTTATTTTTGTGGTTACTTCCCCTTACTGTTTTAGCAAACTTTGAGACCTTGGTGCCAGAAACTGTTAATTAACACTCATTCCTTCTTGACAATTTGTATTACCATTGTGCCAATGAGTCACAGAAAATATTGTGTGTGCAGGAGTGGAGGATGGTCAGACAGTGCGAATGCCAGTGGGAAATCAGGAGGTTTTCATTACTTTCAAGGTTAGTTGTCAAGGAAACTGGTCATGATTTGTAGATTTAATGCCAATGGCGCAGGCGCAAGATGAACAAATGTCCATCAGATTTGAAAGATGTTAAGGTTTACATTTTGTGGCTATGATTTTGTAGTCACCATCAAAACTATTTTGCTGATTTCTGTTGTGTGAACAGGTGGCTAAGAGCAGAACTTTCCGGAGAGAAGGAGCCGATGTACACAGCGACATAGCCATCAGCCTGTCACAAGCAGTGTTAGGTGGATCAATAAAGATACCAGGCATATACGGCGACATTGTCCTGTCTGTAAGTTACATTTGCTGGTACTCAAAAGTGACACCGGTGTGGCATCGCCAAAGGGAAATAATCGCTGATGGTTCTGCGCATGCTTGAACCCAAATGTAAATCCTCACTGATGGTTTTGCGCATGAATAAACTTCCGGCACGCATGCGCGAAACCATCGGCGATGATTTACATTTGGCAATGGCACACCGGTTCTTGCAGCTTTGCCCTATAATACTTAGTTTTTGTATGCAATTTACAGTTTTGAATCTGTTCGTATACAGTGACATTATTCTGTGATGTTGATATGTGCAGATACCAGCAGGCACACAGTCCCATGACAGACTGCGTTTAGCAGGCAAGGGTATCAGTCGGGTCAACAGTCATGGCTATGGAGATCACTACATACACTTCAAGATAAAAGTACCAGTGTAAGTTGCTCTTCATTGAGCTGGGATTATTTCCCTTTATATTGAATTTCATTTTGAGTAAAATTTACGTCCCCGGACACATTAAGCATATAGGGGACGATAAGGTGAATTTCAAGATTAATGTTGGGGTTCTTCTTTGAGCAGGCATGTAATTCAAATTATTGACACTAATTGTTTTATCTTTCAATGATGCTATATTGAGAGGCAGGCGTCATGCCGTTAATAAAACTGATTTATTTATGTTTTATTTGAAATGCATGTGCAACAAAATGTAAATATAGTGGCAAAATTATTTTAAAAAAAAAATTTCTTGTCAACATGGGTGAAGAACGACCAGGATCCACAATAAGCTTGAAAATATGCTGCATTGAAATAAAAACCATATTGAAAATAACATATATCCTATCATTTCTAGTGTAATTCTTGTTCATTAAAATAGTGTGGATCCACAACTTCGATGCAACATCATGCTTTAAATACAGACCATGATTTTTTGTTACCTCTTTTACAGAAAATTTCCGCTGGACCAGAAGGCACTGATCACGGCATTTGCAGAAACAGAAAAAGATGTGGTAGGGACAATATCTGGCATCACAAACACAGACTCTGGTAAGTGGAGTTACTTTTGTTTGCTTTTGTCAAGTATTAAATTTCTTTTATATTACTTTATAGAACATTCAAAACATTTGAGTAACAAATGTTTTACAGGCAGTGTCTTTTTGTGTGTTATGTTCAGAACGTAGATGACAAAATCTGACCAAGAACATTTGATGCTGTGAGTCGATGTTTGATTAGATGTTTTTTGTTTATGTTTTGCTATTGTCTTTGTAAGGAGCCAGAATCATGCTGTGTAGTAGTCTATTCTTGTAGAAAATGTCAAGAAAACCAAGATACTAAACAAGAGCAAAAGCCTGGTGATGGCTTACTTAGTCAAAAAGTCAGTCAGCCATTTTAGGTTTCAGACCCTTACGTTCATTGGTGGGGGAACATCTCCTTTAAATAATGTGAAAAAAGTATATGCCAACACAGTAATTTATTAGCAAGACAGGAATAGTTTCCAAGCTATTGTGGTAAAATAACAAACAACTAATAGTTTTAACAAAAATTAAACCAAAGTCTAGATATTTGTATCGTTTGAACAATATAGAAATAAAGTCGAGATATTTGTTCCTTTTGGTTATACGCTAAGCCATTGCCATCCCATCAAAATGGTCTAGTTGAAGATAGAAACACCATAATAGACACGGCAACTCTGAAGCTGCGGTTTATGATGGAGATCAATATAGACTGCCTGACCACTCCCATGCCCCTCAATTCCCCTTTCTTTCTGGCTTCTACTCGCATTCTAGGCAGCGTAGGCCACACTATCAGACCTGTTTTAACACCATCCCTGCACAGCGTGCAACTTTAAAAAGTATAGTCCAAGTTTTTAGGCTGCGGTTTAGGATGGAGATAAATATAGACTGCCTGACCACTCCCATGCCCCTCAATTCCCCTTTCTTTCTGGCTGCTACTCGCATTCTAGGCAGCGTAGGCCACACTATCAGACCTCTTTTAACACCATCACTGCACAGCGTGCAACTTTAAAAAGTATAGTCCAAGTTTTTAATAAATTAAAATAAAATGTTTTATAAGATTCAGTCTAACAATACTTACCAAACGGCATGTTTACACTTCAAAGATTTGATACTAATATGAATTAAGCCTCACAGAATTCTAGATACTTCTAAATGGGTTAAAATAAAAAAAAGGAAGGGAACCGACACATGCAAAATACTATAAAACAAAGAGGAGAATCTGAAACAAACACTGTCTTGTTCAACATAATAAATGAAAATTTAAAAAACATATTCATTCAGAATCATCACAAAATGGCAACGTAGAGATTGATTATCTAGCTTAAGCTAACTAAACATACAAATTGAATCAAGCAAAGTTTAGAAATGCTGCTACACAAAACAAAAAATGACGAGAGAAATGTGCATTTTCTTCTCTGTTATCACAATGCCATTGAAGCAAGCTGGGACCAATGATCTAGCGCACTGGTTCTCCGAGATCAAAGCAGGCTATATTTAGGAATTGGGCAGCGTGCTAAAACACCTCAAGTTAAGTGTGGCCTGTATGGTGTGTAGAGCTTTCAGTATTCAATTTGGGCTGCCTATATTTCAAACGACCTTTCTATTCTATGTGCTGTTGTTTCAGCAGCCAAGGGCGAGAAGGGGGAGAAGGTTGTGGATGAGGAAGAGGGGGATGGGATCCTCTCCCGCCTAAAACGCAAGCTCTTTGGCTGATGATTCTGGCTCCTTAGTGGTATTGACGCTCTCACCTATTGTTTGACTGTGGTAATGGCAACTTTTGCTGTTGGAATGACAGATTGCTTGCTTGGCAAGTGACAAAATGTTTGTTAAATTGTGATGTTCTTTGTAAGACTTGTTTAATGGTCGTTGATTGTTACGTTCTTTTCTCCCTCTTGTGCAGAAATGTTTAAATTACCACATGTTGACTATTGATTGTGATGTTGACACATTTGTCTTTCGCATCTTGGAAGGGATTAGAACTATCTGACGTTTTGCTGACCATTTAGGGTTACTTACCAACTTAGGCTGGCTGACCTTTTCTCAAAACATTGAAATGTTGGGTTGGTATGAACCATTTCGCACGAATAGGCAAGCATATTGTGTTGACAAAAATTTGATTGTTTGAAGTTTTTGTTTTTTTATTTTATTCAGATTTCTTTCCTACCATCTTCACACTCCCCACAAAGAATACATCAACTAGAATTAAAGGAATTACAATGTTGTATATGCGTTCTTGAGAATTTATGTTCACCCGCACATTACATGTTCTGGAAGTTTCTTGCACTTAGAGTTCTTTTGGTTACTCTATTATATACTGGATTTAAAAAAAATCTTCTTACATTATTGTATTAGCTATCTTCTTAGTTTATTCTTAATCTTTTGCTCCTTTGTGCACTCACGATTAACTGCTTATATAATTCTTTTTATGTTGGTCACAACCATTTTGTGATCAATCCTGAATGTTTGTTATTCCATGCAGGACGCCGAGCTATTGAAGATGACGGGTTACTTGAGCAGATCCGGCAAGCACTGAAAGGACTCGATCCTGCTTCACACACTGCTGATAAGGATAATAACAGGAGTAGTGAACATTCTGGCAAAACAACAGCCTCTGAAACCAAGGCTCGAGACACTCATTCAGATGATGAAAAGTCAGCTAAAGTGAAGAAGAAAGTGTGATAACGTGTGTAAATGACAAGCGGTGAAGAAAAGAGACTTGTGAGTGATTTGGAGTGTTGGCATTATATTACTGCCATAACTTCTGTCCTCGGAAGATAATTTGGAATGTGAAAGTTCAAGGCATAAAATGTTGATTAAGAACAATTCTATTAAGTGTTAGTTTTGAGTGGATGATTTGAGAATTTGTAATTTGCAAGTTCAAGGTAACAAATGTGATGTTAATACAACTACAACAACAACAACAAAACAAGAAAGGCTGAGTGGATAATTTGCTGTTTGGGAGGGGGGGGGGGGGGATCTTTTTGCATGGTTTATAGTTATATATTTTTAATTCTACAATACTAGGAATGAGAAGCTTTTAATGAATTAACTATTTTTTGAGTGTGAAGTTCATACAATAAAAGTCAGGGACCTTTTTTTGAAGGTTGGGGGAATAAGTTTAACAGCGAGTCAAATGTTCTTTGAGGGAACAAAATGTTTGGTCATTGTGTGATTAGTTGGAGAGACTCAAGACTGAACTCTGTGATGCTGGGATTATTTGATAGCATGGAGCATTTAACTATTAATAAATATGTCTGAAAATACATTCAAACAAGTTATGTGTCTGGAAGTATGCGGAGCAGTAAAAACAGCCAATTGAAAAGAAATATGAATGGCTGGGAATGCTATATTTATATTTGCTGTAATGGGTGTTTACTTTTAGTGGCTCAGTAGTCCTAAATACATTGAGAATACATACACAGAAGCACATTATACAGTGGACAAAACTTGCACAAATGTGCGTCATTGGTGGCATATGCATATCATTCTGATAGTTTTGTTCTTTGCTATAGTTTGGACAATGGCCAGCGCCTGGAGATGCTGTTTTGAGTGTAACACAAAATGCATCCTTAAAAAATTACAACACTGCAGACATGCCTACCCGTACGGAATTTCCGTATTTTTTCTGGAAATTTGAAAAATTCGGCAAGAAAATACGGATATTTTTTTTACGGTACGGAAATTTTAAAAAATGATAAAAATAAAAAATCGAAACCTTTGGCCTGTGGTAATGCACCGCATGACCTTTTTCCGAAGGTTTAATGCCGCAATGCGCAGTCGCAGTGGAGACCTGTGGCATCGAAGTTTCCGGTAGAGGCACCGAAGTTTGCCGAACTGTTTTTGCGCAGTCGCAGAGAAGATCGGTGCTCGTGAGACAGGAATCTAAACATGGCGTCCAAACGAAGGGCTAAGCAAAGTGATTGTGAATCTGAATCTTCAAAAGAAAACGCGCAATGGGCAGACATTTCTTGCCTCGTATTCGGAAAAGTGTCTTTTCGTTATTCGCGGCAGCACTGACTCAAAAGTATGATTTGTGTCAACCAGTTTGGCATCTCCGCCGATGATATGAACGACATCAAGTGGCACGCGGAAGGCCCACAGTATATGAAGAATTACTAGGCTTTGGAGAAGAAAAAGAGCATTGTGGCAGCAAATCAATCTATCACTGGATTCTTCGCATAATATCAAAAAGGATGAGTGCAAAAACAATAGGTAGTAAAAGTAAATACGGAAATCGTAACAGTAATACCTAAATTTGAAAAAGTTAATACGGAAACTTCAAATTGAGGGTAGGCATGTCTGACACTGCACACTATACTATAGTACATTACATTGGTCATGTCATAACTTTGTAATATATAACATTTAACTTCCAGTTGAATTATTTTCTATGTTGAAATCAATTTATTCCTAGCATACACTAAAAGCATTGCAGCTGTATGAATGACCAATGGCTAAATGTTCTGTGAAAGTGTATTCATTGTTTACTTACTGTTGCACAACTTTGTTGTGAGTACTGTCTTCCCCCATTTCACATGAACTTACTTGTTTGAAAATCTCTTGAGTCTAAACATTTGTATATTAATAGTTTTGTATGAAGTCCGCAGAATACGGCAGTAACATTTGACATCCAAATAGGCATGAGGACTGATTTGTTATTGCCGTCTTTCACAGTTCCATTCTTGCTCATTCATTTTGCTATGCATAATAGTTAGAAATAATTGTAAAGTTTCTCCATCCATGCATGCGAGTTTGTAATCGAAATTAATCATGATCCCGTGAGCATATTTTTCAGAACTTGCTTAATTACTTTACTAATTTTAGATTAGATTTGTTTTCTTATATCTGAAATTAATCAAACGAGTAGGATTATAGGAGATATTTTATTCATTTGATGATTGATTTTCAGTGTTTTGTGGGCAGGCTGTTTTGGAAGTTCGTTGTCTGGTTGCGAGTGTTTGCATTATTTGAACATTATGTGATAATGATTGAAGAAAACCAGTAAAGGTTTTTCATTTGGTTTGACGATTCTGGGGTTTTGAGTGTTCTGTGAGTGGCAGAGCATTTAGTGTAGCTGCTGATTTTTGATGCACATGCTCATACACTTGCACAAAAACTGAAAAAGAAGGGGAGACAAATGCATGCTTTTACACACCCACCCATACTCAAATATATATACACAAAAATACAAATCATCCTATTGATTAACAAACCCACAGTATTACTTTACTCAGTTTATTTCAGAAAACAGTACGCTGGCTGTACATATGAAAGCACATGATAAGGCTGTCAAATACAACATACAGGAGCTAATATCTACACAGCAGTTGGCAATATTGCGAGGCATGCTGAGGAAAAATAATTGGAAAACAAGATTATGTCAGCACCAAGTGTAATAATGATAATTATGTTAACAGCAAACATTGTTCATTGGTTTGTACAATTATGTTTTGAAAAGAAAATTTCAAACGACAGGTTCTAGAAGTAAACCAGGTTGTTAAAATTGCTCGATGCTCCGTGTTGCATAGTTAGGTTACAGGTCAGATAGTTTCACATCCGTTTAAATTCGCACACCACTCATTTTCAAGCCATACTGTAGATTCTTTTAATCTGGGTTTTCTTTGAGTTCTCCAAAGAAATTTTATTTCATTTTATTTGTGTGCCCTAATATTTGGTAAACTTCGGTGTGTGTTATTTTCTATGTCAAAAGAAGCATATTATATAACAGTATTGCACTAAAGATAACAAATCAAATTTTACTTTTTCTCTTTTTTCTTGTATAAAAATTCATTGCATTCTTGTTAAATATTCTGTGTATTAACATTAGCAATCGCTGTACAGAAAGGGCTATCAACAAAAAATACAATCTTAAAGTATATTATTCGCTCAAACAATTTGCACTGCACTACAGACCTAGCTTAAGTGCAGTCTAACTGAAGAAAAAAAAAACATGCAACAATTAATATTAATGCTAAACAAAAAGAAACGAGTAAATTATATATTGCCACTATTGTTCTAGCAATACAACTGGAATACATTATTGCTGAAGAAACGAAAATGTAATTGACATTTTATAAGCAAAACTTCATATCTACAAATTCATACATGCAACACAAAGCAACATTTTAAAAATCAATTAAACACCCGTCATTTTCACTTCTTACACATCTATCCTGCTATGACAGACTTCCCTCTCCACATTCCCTTTTCTTTCTCTCTCTCTCTCTCTCTCTCTCTCTCTCTCTCTCTCTCTCTCTCTTCATTCCATCTCTCCACCTCTTCCTCCCATCTCTCTTCCTTCCTCACACACACACACACACACACACACATACATCGTGGCTCGATCAGCGGTAGAGCGTTTGTCTGGCACATCGAGGGAGGGAGCGGAGAGAGAGGGGTCAAAACCTTTAATAGGATAATATCCTTTAGTTATAGTAGGAAACCTTTGAGAGAGAGAGAGTTAGTGTTCATGACTAGGTTAGAATCCCGTGATGGCCAAGATAAAAATGGCAATTTCTCACTGTCCACCTTAGCAGTAAATTTATTGCTTTGTCACATACATGTTTTTAAGAAATGACAGAGCGCATTTTTTCCCAATGTGTTTTGGAAGGGGGAAGTTTTCAGATGGAATTTGAGAAAAAATAAGGATGAACTAAACTGCGATTGAAAAAAAAATATTTCAACAAAATTGAGGTGGGCGTTAGGAAGAGGTCCTGAGGAGAAGGTGAATATGAAAAATAAAAAAGTAGCTATGTCTGTTTCTTCCTATAAAATTCAGAAACAAGTCTTGTTTGGATTTAAAACAAAATAATAAATGAAACATTTGAGCAACATTTAATTTTAATTATTTGAAATATTAATCCAGTGTTGTGTTGTTTTTTTTAATTAGCAGATAACAAAACACGAAATCTTTTGGCATTGAACTTTTGCTAGAAAAAGATTACCCAAGTGCCCAAAAATCTGCCCTGTGGACTTAGGTCCCTACCCATTCTTCCCTTGGATAGTTATCATCGTCTGCCGTAACGCCAATGGTGGGTGTAGACGTTAAATTGTAATATAGCTATATCTATCTATCTATCTATAGATAGATAGATCTTTCCCTCTTCGTCCTCTGTCTCTCAAAAAGGTTTCCTACTATTACTAAAGGCTTTTATCCTATTAAAGGTTTCGACCTCTCTCTCTCTCTCTCTCTCTCTCTCTCTGTCTCTGTCTCTGTCTCTCTCTCTCTCTCTCTCTCTCTCTCTCTCTCTCTCTCCTCTCCCTACTTTTTCCCTGTTTTCATCTGTCAACAGGCAGTGTGAAAGTTTTAATGAGAGTGAGGGACTGTTGAACTAATCCTCTGCAGTGAAAAAGCTGCGACCGACTGCTAACAACAGACGCCATTACCAAGCCCCTTGGTAAACATCTAGTATAATGTCTGTGTCATTTTGACCTTTTCTTTACCTATATATTTTCTATTTCTGCACCAAATTTCGTTTTCTGCTATCTGAACCTATTCAATCAAGCACCCTAGTTCTGCATCCTTGACTTGATAAAACAACGGGTAGAACGCATCCATCCACTAAGTATTTATTTATTTGGGGCTGGGAGAGTAAAGTGCGAAGGGGAGATTTTTCAGAACTTGGGTAATCTTTCTCTAGCAGCAACTCAATGCCAAAATATTTCATGTTTTGTGATCGGCTAATTTAAAAAAAAAAGAGAAAAACAACAACACAGGGTTAACATTTCAAATAATTAAAATTAAATATTACCCGAATGTTTCATTTATTTATTTCTTAAAAAATCCAAACAAACCTTGTTTTTGAATTAAATAAGAAAAAACAGTCATAACTACTTTTTTTTATATTCATCTTCTCCTCAGGACCTTTCCCTACTCCCCCTCTCCATTCCCCCCCCCCCCCCTCCCACAACTTCAATTTTGTTTAAGTATTTTTTTTAAAATTACAATCGCAGTTTAGTTCATTTTTATTTCTTTTGAGATTCCACCTGAAAACTTCCCTCTACCAAAATAAAATCTGTTCAAACACATTAGAGAAAAAAAAAAGGTGCTCTTTAATTCATTTGTGTTAACATGTATATGTGACACTTGCAAGCAAACTGAAAAAAGAAAGGAATGAAAGTGGGGAAAAAAAACGCAAAATCTGAGAAAGAAAAACATGGCGTTTGGGAGGTAGTGCGGAAGGGAAGCATTAATTGGGAGGAAAGGGGGGAAAGGGAGCATATTCCTGATTGAGCGTTAGAATTAAAAGTTTATTCAGAATCCTGTATTCTCATCCAGATTATTGTTTAAAATATTTTTTCCACTTATCTCCCTTTATGATTTCACTTAAAAATATAATTCATGCAAAAATGCGCAATTCCTCAATATTCCATCACCAGTACTATAGATGAAAAGAAAAAAAAAAGAGAGAATAGTGCTTTCCCCTCTTCATCCCACTCAAACATACATAAACCCACTCCTTTGGGGGGAAAAAAATCAAATCTCGAAAAACTGGTTACAGGGTGAGAGACTGGCCTGACAAGCCCAGCATCTTGTTAATAAAAAGTTTCAATTTGGGATAAGATGTTTATTTAATGATGCACGAGGTATAGGCGCAACAATGTTGTAACACACTCGCACAATTTCTTAGTAGTAATGCTTGAATTATATTGCATTTTCCTTGCACAATCAAGGAATGTAATTCAAACTTTTCAAAGTTTCTATTTTTATAAAGTTTAGTTTTTCATTCCATTGTACAGTATAATTGGTACACGGCTATCAAAATGGTGACAGAAAATCCTTGTTTGTTTGGGTTTAAATAGTTAAACAAACAACAACAAAATATAGACTAGAATGCCGTCCAACTGCAGAGGAATTCAAATTAATAGCACAATGCATAATGTTATGTATCTATATGACAAGTATGTAGCTGAACTGGAAATGTTTTATTACTAACACGTTCCTTTATAGGGGGAAACAATTACATGACCTCTGGGGGGGGGGGGGGAGGGGTTGAAGGTGGGGGAAGAGAGATAGAGAGTGGTGGGTGGGAAGCAGGAGATAGAGTAAGAGGAGAGAGAAAGAGGGAGGGAAGGAGTGGGGAGAGAGACAGAGACAGAGAGAGAGAAAAGTGGTTCTTCTTCGGTCTAGTCATCCTCTTCAAAGGGAAGCATGATATCTGCGCAAGAAGAGTTATTTGCATATAAACATATAGCATACATACCAAACATATTTCCAATGACGGGCGAGCCTTTTCATACTGCGCATGTATTACCATGTTAACATCACATCTCATGCGCACAATTTTATCAGTAATGGGATTTTATTATGTAGGGGAAAGGGGGAGGGGTTGTAAGGTAAATTTGATATGCACAACTGGACACGTTAGAATTGTATGCCTATTATGAATTGTTCATTATAGTCCTAAGTGCATAATTTGTCCAATCAAACTCAATCCAACGTAATATCCCCTTGTATAGTTCCATGGCAAGATGACAATCCTTAGAATGCTGTATAGCCTACTATTATTTATTTATTCATTAATTGACTGCTGATCAATTAAATACACAATAAATCGTTATAATGAATGCATACAAAAAATAATTTTACAAATAATAATATAATCAGCAGCAGCCAACAATGCATATATATTTGTACAAGGCAGTTTTTGGTCATATGAAACACAATACATTTGAATATAAAAATAAGATGTTTTTATGTACACAAGCAGCAGCATATCACTGATTTTGATTATACCACATTGGTATTTTTAAAATAACAAAATCAAATACACTTGAACATCTACAGTGCACATCGCTATGAGAAGCCATGCACTGCTCAGACATCAATCGCTCCACTTCAATTTGACCGGCAAACCATTTACCTGCCCAAATCTGAACTCATTATCATTGAAGACCGAAGTTTCTCCGAAGACCAGGAAAACTGTTCCACGGCTGTTTATTTCATCACAGCCTTTAAAAGATATTTTTCTTCTCCCTTTCATAAGGTACAAAGAGATTAGGTTGATATAAAAGTGTAAAACAAAGCTAATTAAAATAATTGGAAACACTCGGTTGTTTATGAACATGAACATAGTTTTTTTTTTTTTTTACACAAGAAACGTCCGTTAAAAAAATAACACCTTTACAAAGTAAGATTACCGAAGCTTACAGCCTACTCAAGATGTAAATGGAATATTAGGTATTTACAAATGAGAGTCTAACAGAACTTCTACAGAAGTTACAAACAATAATTACAGTTATTTGCAATAAAAACACTAAAACACTAAAAGTTATCATTCTTTTAACAGCAACAAGAAGACAATAATTATTTTAAATATTTTCCTCTACACGCTATACTTGTAACATAAATGTACAACTAAACAATATTATTATATTTTGTTTTTCTTAGAAACTCGTGATTATTAGAAATAAACAAAACTAGACTATAGGAATGACAGAATTATGCTATGTAACACTGGCTACTGTAACACAAACTTACACAATTCCTGTAAGCAATATAAACATTTCTTAATTCACATATGCAACCAAAAAATATAGCACCTTATTCATAAAGTGTAAATTCACAAAGTATGATAAACTGAAACATATTTGAGTACTAATCGAAAGTTTTTTTATTTCTTCTTCAGAAAACTCCGGTTTCTTTTTTTTTCTCCAAAGTTTTCTGGTGTTCAGTTTCTTGGGTTCCCAACGTATGTTGCAAATTAACGTGAGTATGTGCGTGTTTTTAATTCAGTTTTTCTGCTTCCAGTCTTTCAAAAAACTGCACGCACCTTTGTCGAAAATTATCCAGTTTTCCAACACACAGGTATGTGTATCAAAACGAATGGGGTACTTTGGTCAACATTTTTTTGCTTTAGGTTGTTCGAAAACCAAATGGCACCATTATTCGTTTCTTGCTGATTTTGCAGAGTTTAGCGAAGTGTTCACTCAACGAGTGACACACTTTCTGCCTATTGTTCGAAAGGTTTCATATCTTCTGGGTTTTGATAAAGTACACTTTTCTCTTACTGCACTAGGTCAACACGATCAGTCTCCGTCGTCTGATCGTTTTTTTAATTAACAAAAAAACAATAATGCTACCTGCAAACTTACTATTTTAATGTATTCTCGTTAAACAGGCATTGGTTCTATTAATGCGTTTACGGTCAATCTCCCTCCTTCATTCAAGTCCTGTGTATTGCTGCTCCATAGCTATTGTGCTTTCACGGCCCCATAGCTGATGTATTTTCAGGAAGTTAGTGGCTTCATTTTCATGAGTCATTCTTTGTAGAGACTGATGTGCTCTAAAAATTGTCACAATCGAAACCACAGCATTGTGTTAATGCAGTCGGCAGTCCAGTACAAGGGGATGCCTGGGAAAAGATGAAGCGGCACCAGGCTGCTTTCATGAAATATTGTGGTATCTACAGGCGGTTTGTTGTCCATTATTATTCCTAATTAGTACAATAGGTCCATTTTTAAGGCAGAAACGAACCAGACCCTCAAGTTTTCAAAAACTTCCTATTTTCCAAACAATGAGAGGTTGGCTGTCCATATTTTACACACCCTGAGCTCAGAAAGTACATAGAAGAACACTAATGAAACCTGCGCAGTTTTTATCTTCCCAAGAGTCGGCGGGCTATAAGAATTATGCCATTCTCAATAAGTACAAGGGCTCGATCGTGACTTCAGCAAACTATGCATGTTGTGCATGTTTGATTTGTGTGGCCAGTGCCTTCAGGAAATCTCCGAACCGGTAAACGTGTTACATAAGAACAGTCAATTACAAGAAGGTCTACAGAAGTAGACGAAGTAGGCGTTCAGCGGTTTTCAATGACGACCTATCAGTCCTACAAATTTCAGTTGGTTGGTTGTCCGTTGATTTGTACACTTTCAGGTTAATTCAAAGTTCTATACGCAAAAGTGATGTGACTTTCACTATATGTTTGCGACTTTGCATTCTGATATTATTTTATCATCATCCTCAGTACAGCAGGTCCATTGGAGATCTGCCAGCAGGTCCTCCAAGGTCTGCAGGGGCGGGAAGACTTCCCATCTCATGGCTCGTCCTCATTTCTGTGTCCTCCTTGTCTCCTTTGCCTTCCGACACGTCCAGGATCTGAGAGAACAGCCTGAGGGTCTCCAAAGAACTCAGCTCGCGCTCTGCCGCGGCACCCCTAGATCTGGAATGCCCTCCACGGGATTCTTCCAGAGCTCCTGGCATCCTTCCCCCAGTCTCCATAACATGGTCGTACAGCTGTCGGCGATGTTGGTTTGCTAGAAGATCGATCTCGATGTTGCGAGTGACGATGGCCTGAGATTTGCGCCACACGTTGAACTCGTAGTCAATGGGCACGATGCGCTCCGCAATGACTTTGATGATGACGTATGCCTTGCCTGAAATCATAATAAAAAAAAAACTGAATAACATCGAGTAAAGTTGGCCTAATTATTATCTGACGATAAATTAGCCTAATAGCCAGTCAACTAGCCAATAAATGAAAATAATTCACACCAATTTGTCATACGATGATCAAATAAACACTCGCATTGCTTCTACCCAAGCCAAACAGCAACGGAAACAATAAACCGTTTAATTAGTTATTTAGCTACCAACAATTATCTTTTATATTCATACCTGGAATATGAGGCTTCCCCCCCCCCCCTCTCCCTCTATCTCCCTCCCTCCCTCCACCCACTCTCTCTCCCTGCCTCCTTCCCCCTTTCGACACCCCGCCCCTTCCCTTCCCTTCGTAACACACTCACCTTGTCTCAATTCCAGCTCAACATTCTCGTGCACAGAGTCGAAGTTGGACGTGCCGACATTTCGCGCGCGCGTTCCATCCGCGTGCACCAGAGCCACGTCACCGTAGATCTCTTCGTGGTGATGCTGAACGTCAATGGTCTGCCGGATGTCCTTAGAATCGATGGACGCCAGCTTGGACAACAGCATAGTCGAAAGGTTTTGCTTCTTTCGCCGTGGTGCTTTCGGGCTAAGGCGGACTGTTTTAAAAGAAAGACATAAAATATTTATTATAGCAGTCATCATCATCATCATCATCACATCATCATCATCATCATCATCATCATCATCATCATCATCATCATCATCATCATCATCATCATCATCATCATCATCAAAATAATTAATCAGGATAAAACTATCGATCAAATGTGTACGACAATGCTTTAGCCCTGTTTACAACAACAACAACAACAACAACAACAACAGAGACAAAACTGAATCTTATAAACAACGTGAACCAAAATGTAGACGGCATACATAATGGCTGTGATTTATTGTTGATGACAATGCAGTCCTCCACAACAGCGCCATCGGGAACTGGTTCAGAACAACAATCGGTGTGCGTCAAGGATGCCTACTCTCTCCAACAGTCTTCAACATCTTCCTAGAGCGCATCATGTCAGATGCCCTTGCAAATCACGAAGGAACAGTCAGCATGGGGATAGTGCGGGGGGGGGGGAGGGGACGGGATAGAGCAATCTCCACCTCCGTTTCACGGATGACATTGATAGATTGGCTGGAGAGGAACAAGAACTTGAACAGCTGGTACATAGGCTTGACACAACCTCCAGGGCATATGGATCATGGAATGGAAATAAGTGCAAATAAGACCAAAATGATGACCACCAACACCAATGGCATCAACATGGACATCAAAGTCCAAGGCCAATCCCTCAACACAGTGCATAGCTTCAAATATTTAGGAGCCATTGTTTCAGACAATGGGTCCCGACAGGAAGTCCTCTACAGAATCGCACAAACAACTGCTGCACTGACAAGGTTGAAGCCCATTTGGAAAGACAGGACCATCAGTCTACAATCCAAGGCAGGAGTGAGATTTAGCGGTCGCCCGGTCGCCCGAGGCGACTTAAAACCGGCTCGGGCGACCTCACTTTATAATTGAGCCAGCCCGCCTGGCGACCTAAAAAAAATGATAATACTTGCAGACTTTTAGAAGCTCGGTTCGAAGCGAGGGCGTTTTTATGTCACTGTTCGTCTGCTACGAGTATGAAGCATACGCGAGCGTTATTTCCCTTTGCCTACTTCCCTTTCGCGCCAAGCACGCTGTCTGCTTTGTGAAAAAGACACCCGCTACAAATTACGTGTATTGTCAAAATTTGTGTTTTATATGTGAACGATTGTAATTGTCGGGCTGCCTAAAAATCATGCGGGCTACCTCACTTTACTTACTAGCTAGCCCGGCGGGCTAGTTAGTCTCCTGGGTTAAATCTCACCCCTGCAAGGTAAGGCTGCTTCGCTCCCTTGTCATCTCCATCTTCCTATACGCTTGCGAAACGTGGAACCTCACAGCTACAAAGAAGAATACACAGAAGACTTCTGGGCATTTCCTATACTCAGCACACCAACAACGAAGTCCGGCAGACCATCATATAAGCCACTGGACAACACGATGATATGCTCACAGCGGTGAAGAAACGAAAACTCCTATGGTATGGCCACACCACTAGAGCATCAGACCTTGCATCCTGCAAGGCACGGTGCAAGAAGTCAGAGGAAGAGGGAGACCGAAAAAGAGGTGGGAGGATAACATTCGAGAATGGACTGGCTTGACACTGAGCGAGGCATGAGGGTTGCTGAGAGACATAGAAAGATGGAATACGCTGGTTAAACGATCATCTGTGGTGCCCCAACGACCTTCGACTTACGGGTTAGGACAGGATAGGATACGACAACCCCAATTTTTAGTTCAAATTAGGAGAAATAACCCGTAATTTTTTTTAATAAAGTCAATTCTACATAGTAACAGCGTTGTAAATAAAAGTTCAGCTAGAACTGTTTCAACGTGAAATGCCATGAAAGCTCAAAGATCAAATAGCAGCGTCCGCTAATTTTCAAATCAATGTCGTCCTACCGCTGTGACATTTTGTTAAACGTATGATGGTCAATATGGGTGACAAGTCCTGACATTTGGATGTGGAACAGCACCATTGAGATACGCACACTATAACTCAGGACACTGGCGCGCGCTGCAATCGTGCAGACCTACTTTGGGCGCCTGTAGCATTGCTTTGTGCAAAGTCGAAATTATTGCCAAGAAAAGACAGTCAATAAAAAATAAACTAACATTGCTCTCCGCCTCCCATACCCTAGCCTTCTATCCCATCCACCCTCTCCTCTAGCCATGTTAATTTTAAAACTGAAATAGTAATGCTAGTTTATCAATCAATAAATGAGTTAAGCATTTGCTCTCTCTCTCTCTCTCTCTCTCTCTCTCTCTCTCTCTCTCTCTCTCTCTCTCTCCCCCTCTCTCTTTTTCTCTTGGAGGGGGGGGGGGGAGTATGTGTATTTAGGTACATTACTATTCTTAGTAATTTCTTTAATTCTTACTATTGTTAAGGTTTGAGTTAGTTTCCAATTAATTTTATGTATATTATTTTATTTGTTCTTCATTATTTGTAATAATTAAGGATTAGCTGTAAGACAGGTACATAAGACCTAGTGCTATTATACTATTAAAGGTTTCGACTTCGACTTCTCTCTCTCTCTCTCTCTCTCTCTCTCTCTCTCTCTCTCTCTCTCTCTCTCTCTCTCTCTCTCTCTCTCTCTCTCTCTCTCCTCATCTTCCTCCTCTATCTACTTCCTAATCTGATTACTCTCACCGACTACAATTATTACCCTGGCACGTTCCAATGTCACATTCAACATCCCTCCCTCCACCCAACCCACACATGTCCTTTCATTCTTCTATCTCCCCCTCCCCTACCCCATCGTGTCTAGAAGGAACGGGATAAAAAGAACTGAGTAACCTCACAAATACTAAACACATTCAATTCACACTTACAGGGATGAAAGAGAGGATAGCAAAGAAAAAAGAAAGTGCAAGAAAGTTCTTCCTAGACAGTGCGGTGGAAAGGAGGGTTAGAATTTAGAAACGGACGTAAGCCTAGAGGGAGCAGAGTATTACATGAAATATTACTGGTACGTTCATTAAAAAAAAAAAAAAAAAAAAAAAAATATATATATATATATATATATATATTATATATATATATATATATATATATATATATATATATATATATATATATATATATATATATATATATATATAATATATATATATATATATATATATATATATATATATATATATATATATATATATATATATATATATATATATATAAAATACAACCGTCACATTCTTTGGTTATAATACATAGAATGACAGTCGACGGAGCGACGCGTACACATCTTTGCATACGCGCATACTTGCATGGTGGTTGTATTCATTCAACATGGAAGAGACGCGAGAAAACAGGTAGAACAGGTTTTAAACTGCGCCCAAGGCAGAAGTGTACTGTTCTACTTGGGCCCCTTCCTCCCCCCTCCCCCCCTGCTCCTTTCTCCATTTTGGATCATTTCTCTCCACCGCTTCCATAACTCAAAAAAAAAAAAAAAATCCTGTCTCTTCTCCGGCTCTCCTCCTCCCCTTCGGGAATTCTCCTTTCGCTTCCAACCCCTCAATTTCTACCATCATTTCCCTTCTCTAAGTCACTCGTTTCTCTCGTCCCTGTGTTTGTCTTGTCATTCTTCTCGGAGGTCTAACACCTGTCCTAATTCGTTTTTCTATTTCTTCTCTGGTTTCAAGTGTTTTGTTTGCATCTCTCTCTCTCTCTCTCTCTCTCTCTCTCTCTCTCTCTCTCTCTCTCTCTCTCTCTCTCTCTCTCTCTCTCTTTCCTCTCTCTCTCTCTCTCTCTCTCTCTCTCTCTCTCTCTCTCTCTCTCTCTCTCTCTCTCTCTCTCTCTCTCTCTCTCTCTCTCTCGTCGTCTATCGTCATTTGTATGTCATCACGCGTTACGTCTGTTTTTACTTTTGTTCTTGAATATAATCGATCATCTGTCCATGTCGGTATTTCGTTTACGTAGTTGATAATTTCAAACGACTTTTTTGTTGCTATTTTGATGCTATTTTATATGCTGAAATGGACCAATGGCCTCTCTCTCTCTCTCTCTCTCTCTCTCTCTCTCTCTCTCTCTCTCTCTCTCTCTCTCTCTCTCGTTCCCCCATACTTTTCCAGCCATTATAATATAAATGATCTTCCCCTTCATATTAATACTTCTCGCGAACTCTTTGTGGATAAACCCAAACTACACTCCAAGAATACAGAAATGTGTAATTTAGAAGAATTATCTTTGCTAAAACGGAGCAAATGAACTACAGGAACGGGCGGAATTTAATCGTATGACACTTAATCCAGACAAAACAAAACCCATTCTAATTACAACTAGACAAAAAAGGCAAAGTTCTTCTATAAAACTTCCTCAGTTGAAGAAGTACAATTTCATAAACTTCTTGGCCTACAGTTTCCCGATTCCCCCCCCCCACCCCCTTCCCAGTCCCCTATTCGCTTATGTGACGCGGGACTTTAATCTACTACCTAACCTAACCTAACCTAACTTCTTGGCGTGATTTTAGACAATAATTTGTCTTGGTTGCAACATATTTTAAATGTTAGTGAAACTATTTCCAGAAGGACTTCTCCATTATCAAGGATTACACATCATTTAAATCTGCAATCTCGTAAACTGTTCCATTTTGTGACATATTCAATCATGTATTGATTATTCTTCAAAGGAGAGAGAAAGAGAGGTAGGGCGAGATTGTATGCCTGATGTGTACATTTAGCTCACCTTGCTTTAAGTGTTCCATTTTCCTTGAAAAATACACCTCCCCCCCCCCCCCTTCTCTGATCCTTCTGCAGCGCTGTGATCATGCTTTTGTGTGTGGAAATATTTAGGCGCTTAATAATTTCATTAATTCATTTGTTCATTCATATAATCTGCTCCACTCTACATATTATAATATAAAATAACATAATATAATATAATATAATATAATATAATATAATATAAATTAATATAATATAATATAATATAATATAATATAATATAATATAATATAATATAATATAATATAATATAATATAATATAATATAATATAATATAATAATAATAATAATAATAATAATAATATAATACAGGATGCTATGTACGCGCCTTTCCCCAAGGCTCAAAGCGCGGCGATCTATACCAACATACACGCTCACCTGTCTCATTTACCCTCACACACACCAAATACACATACATCACTCAAACAGGTGGTGTAAAGGCAGGGAGATCGCTATTAGAAGACGGAAGAAAATCGAATTTTTATTTTTGAAATTTTTATATTGACTGCATCCTGTACCATTATTGAAGGGAGGGAGGAAACCGGAGTGCCCGGAGAAAACCCTCGGTGACCTCAATAGTCTCGTACCTAAGTCACATACGTTCGCCCCTTGCGGGAATCGAACCCGCGACCTTCGGCATAGGAAACCGGCGACTTATCCACTGCGCCAATAATATAATATAATATAATATAATATAATATAATATAATATAATATAATATAATATAATAATATAATATAATATAATATAATATAATATAATATAATATAATATAATATAATACACGTTTTGATCTATCCATCCTGAGCAACGGTTTATGAAAAAAAAAATGTACTGAAAAAATAATCTGCAACATGTGAAACAAATCGCATTTTTTACCTTTTCATACCCACTAGTGAATAAGAAATCCAGCAAGTTAACACAATATACCTATGATTCCATCACAGAAGAATTTGTATAGAGATATATAGCGCTTGACGGCGCTTGACGTTCAGGTTATCCTATCCTATCCTATCCCGTAACTCGAAAGTCGTTGCGGCACCACTGATGATCCTTTAACGAGAGTATAGGGCCTACTCCATCTTTCTCTGTCCTCAACAACCCTCATGGCTTCTCGAGTTTGTCCTCCCATCTCTTTTTCTGTCTCCCTCTTCTTCTGCCTCCTTGAATTGTGCTTCGCAGGATGGTCTTTGCGAGGCCTGATGCTCTGGTGACATGGCCATACCGTTGAGATTAGGGAATGTAAATGAAACAAGATATAGGCCTAACTGTCATCTTATTATTCCGTATAACAGTGTCGTAGATACTGCGTTGCGCACGTCACTTCCACCACCTCACCTCTTCCACAATCTCACGCCTCTTGGAGTATACATGTTCCATTTCCATGCATACACTTGTACGTCATTCATTCTACTTTTCTAGCCAATTTTTTTTTAAACAAGAGCTCACTCTGACAACGCCATCTCAAGAGATCCGTTTAAGATTTACAGTGAATGTTGACAGACAAATAAAATAGCCTAATATGGTGTAGAAGGTATATACAGTATTATCGCACTTAACACAGGCGGCGGAAGCAGGGGGGGCAGGGGGGCCATGCCCCCCCCTAGAAAAATGTTGGAGGGGGCAGCCTTATATATTGCCCCCTCCAATAATGAGTAGCTTTTTTTTTTTTTTTTTTTTTTTTTTGCCAAGGCATTAAAGGATTTTTTTTCTTCAAATGGAATTAAGCAATACAAGTGTTTATCATCATAATCATCATCATCATCCTCTGATCAGTAAGAGAAGTTCGTCCCTTCGTCATCATTTCCTGTCGACGCGTCATAATCGTTAGCCTTAGCGTAGATCAAAGTGACCGACAGTTTTCGACATCGTGCACATCACAGTCGCGTTTTGAAAACTTTAATTTGCTGTCAGTTTTTACAGTCTACCGTTTTCAATATCAGCAATTTTCTCGACTACAAGTAAAGAAGTCAGCAAAATGGCAAATGCTTTGACAACTGGTGTTATTGTTCCTCGTCAAGCATCCTGACAGACTCTCCGTGACAACCAACCTGCAGCCACTCCAGAAGAATATTTCAAGATTAGCATTGCCATTTCTTTCTTGGAACACCTGCCAACCGAATTGGACTCGAGGTTCGAAAATGCTGGTCTATGTCTGGTGCCAAGCACTTTAATAGACAACCAGGATGGTTTCATGCAGGTTCCAGAAGGGGTGATGCTGGCAATGTTGTGGGAGTCTGACCTACCAGACAACGCTACCCTTGATGCAGAATACCAACGGTGGGTTTGCAAATGGCGAAGTGCTGCTGAGAATGCGACAGCTATCATCCCATTCACGGCATCAGAAGCACTGAAACATTGTGACAGGGATTTTTGTTAATCCCAACCTGTTCATCATGCTTTAGAACCTTTGCACCCTACCTGTCACTACTGCCGAGTGTGAGCGTTCAAACAGTCAGTTGCGCAACCTGAAAAACTACCTGCGCTCTACAATGGGGCAACAGAGACTAATTGGACTTGCTTTACTGAAAGTGCACAGGAATGTTGATATTGACTTCAAAGAGGCAGTGAACTGTTTTGCCAGAAGATACAATTCACAAATGGTACTAATGCCGAGGAACCTAGTGCAGCAAGACTGAATTAAGTGAAAGCAGGGCGGTGATGTTCATAAACTACAAGGTAAAGCTTTATACCGTTAACGATCAACAAAAAGTAGTGAATAATAATAGTATACAAAACATCTCTGCTGATAAATAAATGTGTGTGTGTTGTTTTTTTTAAGGGAGGGGCAGAGGATAATTTTTGTACGCCAGAGTTTGTCAGTTCAATTGTTCAAAAAGCTCAAAGTCCCAGACCATCACAGATGGCTTTTTCAAGGTTCAGATTGCACCAGATTGCACCATTTTGCATCCTTGAAAAAAAAAATTTCCGGGGGGGCATGCCCCCGGACCCCCCTAGAAGGCTCGGCGCTTCGCGCCTTCGCTGAATCTGTAACCCCCACCCCCACCCTCGACTTTTCCCAGGTCTGGCCCTTATGTCAGTGATTAGTGTGTGCCCCCCCCCAATCCTGAGCAGCTTCCGCCGCCTGTGCACTACATGTCTGTATTATTCCATCCCAGTACAACAGCTATTGGTATAAATGTGTATGTTATTAATAATATTGATAGGCCTATATTGCCTGTATTCCGACCCCGTTTTTTTTTAATCTCCGTTAGTGAATACACATTCCAGCGAAAAACGTAACAATGGATAAAATATGTTATAATGTCAGGTATGTAGTCTTCCTAACATTCTTTCGTTTCTATCCCCAAAGACTAGCTGCACTGTATAACCTACGCTGATTCTAGGTGTAAATGGCTCCATAGTTTGAGTATGACCCATCTCTTTCCGACCCAATTTTACTACCTCCTGTGGCGAGTAAAACTTCTAATAAAAGTTCACAAGATGTATCATAATCGACCATTATACGATGCTGACAATGGCTATGTAGACTACTAACTATTAATGTACGCCACAGCAAGTTGACCTAGGTTCGAATCCTGCGGTGGACAAGATTAAAAGAGGCAATTTTTCACTTTTCATTTATGCTCTGGTGGTTCAGTGTTGATTTAGGCCTTATTCCCCCATATATCCTTGAATGGTTATCCCCGTCTGCTACACCGTCAAAGGTGGTGTGGACGTTAAACTTCGAAGCTCATTCATTCATTCAGGAAGTTGAAAATGTCTAGGGCCTACCAGGATTACGACATAGCAACACATATTTAACCCTGGTAGGCCTAGGCTTATTTGTTTAACCTAACGTGCATTTAAAACCATAAAAAGCCTTTATGGATATTTTTTAAAAGGGTGGGAAGGGGAAATGGAGGTAGGGGGAATGTGGGTGGTAGAAGAAGAGATTTAAACAGTTCAAAATAGCAAACCTGGATTTTTTCCCCCCAAATACAGGCCTATCTATACTCGTGAAAATTATCAAAAAGAATTACCTAGCTCCATGAAGCACTTCGCATGCCTTCACGCAAAGCAAACACGGGAAAGGTTAGGAAGAAGAAAGAAAATAAAAGTTCAGCAACAACATCTATCAAGAAAACAACAACAACAACTGTCAAGAAGAAGAACAACAAGGCCTGTTTCAACGTTTCATACTGTATGATACACATCTGTTGCATAAGAACCCAAGGTTTTTAGGATTATCTTAGTACACACCCTTAAAACGTTAATATGAAAACAAAAACATGCTTTAAAACAATTATAAATCAAATGGGCTACTTTAGGAGTGACACGACGCCTAGTAGTACACTTCAAAGAAAACGGAATCATAAATACTAATACTAATACTAATACTAATAATAATAATAATAATAATAATAATAATAATAATAATCCTATCCTATCCTGTCCCGTAACCCAGAGGTCGTAGGGGCACCACAGATGATCGTTTAACCAGCATACTCCATCTTTCTCTGTCCTCAGCAGCCCTGATGGCTTCGCTCAGTGTCAAACCAGTCCATTCTCGAATGTTGTCCTCCCACCTCTTTTTCGGTCTCCCTCTCCTTCTACCTCCTTGCACTGTGCCTTGCAGAATAGTCTTTGCAAGGCCTGATGATCTGGTGACGTGGCCATACCATCGGAGTTTCCGTTTCTTCACCACTGTGAGCAGGTCATCGTGTTGTCCAATGGCTTGTGTGAGGGTCTGTCGGACTTCGTCGTTGGTGATGTGTTGGGTATAGGAAATGCCCAGAAGTCTTCTGTAGCAGCTCATCTCTAAGCTTTGTATTCTTTGTTGTAGATCTGCTGTGAGGGTCCATGCTTCGCAAGCATATAGGAAGATGGAGATGACAAGGAAGCGCAGCAGTTTTACTTTGGAATTTAGACTGATGGTCCTGTCTTTCCAAATGGGCTTCAACCTTGTCAGGGCAGCAGTTGTTTGTACGATCCTGGAGAGGACTTCTTGTCGGGACCCATTGTCTGATACAATGGCTCCTAAATATTTGAATCTATGCACTGTGTTGAGGGATTGGCCTTGGACTTTGATGTCCGTGTTGATGCTATTGGTGGTGTTGGTCATCATTTTGGTATTCTCTGCACTTATTTCCATTCCATAAGCTCTGGAGGTGGTGTCAAGCCTCTGTACCAGCTGTTCAAGTTCTTGTTCCTCTCCAGCCAATCCATCAATGTCATCCGCAAAACGAAGATTGGAGATTGCGCTATCCCCTATGCTGACTGTGCCTTCATGATCTGTAAGAGCATCTGACATGATGTGCTCTAGGAAGATGCTGAAGAGTGTTGGAGAGAGTAGGCATCCTTGACGCACACCGCTTGTTGTTCTGAACCAGTTCCCGATGGCGCTGTTGTGGAGGACTGCACTGGTAGCCTTGTCATACAGGCTTTTGATGACTTCAATAATTTTAGGGCTGATGTTGTACACTTTCATTGTTGCCCATAGAGCTGCATGCCAGACTCGGTCAAACGCCTTCTTGAAGTCTATGAACACACGATATAGATGTTGTTGGTGCTGTAGGTATTTCTCACAGATTATTCTGAGGTTGAAAATCTGTTCAGTGGTACTTCGCCCTGCCCCGAATTTGGCTTGTTCTTCAGCTATGATTTGTTCAGCTTGGGGTTTCAACCTGTTGAGTATTATTTTCAGGAGGACCTTGCTGGGATGGCTGATGATGCGGTAATTTTCACACTCCTGAAGGTTACCTATTTTGGGAAGAGTGATGACAAGCGACTGGGTCCATGGTATAGGCCACTCCCCACTCTGCCAGATCTTGTTACAGATAATTGAGAGGGCATCAATCATCGCTTCTCCTCCTGCTTGTAGCAGTTCCGCGGGTATGTTGTCCACTCCCGCTGACTTCCCTTTCTTTAGCGATTGCACTGCTGTCTCAACTTCTTCCCGGAGAATTGGGAGGATTTCTTCTTCTCTGTTCTCGGGATATGCTAGAACTGATGGGTCTCCATTTGCTGTATGGTTGTAAAGGTCAGAGCAGTACTCTGTCCATCTGTCCAAGACTTCGTGTTCTTCTGTAAGGCAAATGCCAAACTTGCTTTGGATCGTGGAGACTTTGGGCTGTTTGACACTTGTCAGCCGCTTCACAGTCTGGTAGGCCTTCTTGCTGTTGTTCTTGTTCAGACTGTTCTCTATTTTTTGGCATTGATCTTCTATCCAGTTCTCCTTTGCTGTGCGCATGCCTTTTCGGATGTCATTGTTGATTTTTCGATAGACATCAGCTCCCTGTGAGGTGTTCTTTTTCTTTTTTTTATCACTCTTCGTTTATCACACAGATCCAAAAGTTCAGGCGTGATCCACGGCTTCTTCTTTGGTCGGTGCTTGCCAAGGATCTCAGTGGCGGCATCTGTCACAGCTGAGTTGAAGGTGGTGGTCATGGTGTTGACATCTACTTCACCAGCCCCCAAAATGAGCAGTGGTGCAAATTTCCCTCCAATTGTGGCCTGAAATAGATCTGCCACCTCCGGGTCTTACAGTTTGTCCAGGTCGAACTTCAGTCTAGTGCACTTTGCTGTATTTACTCTCTTCAAGTGGAGCCGGAAAGACATCATCACGAGATCGTGGTCACTTCCGATGTCTGCTCCTGGAAGAGTGCGTGTCCTGCCAATGTTGATGCTTGGTCTGAAGCGTTTCTTGACCATGATGTAATCTATTTGGTTGTGATGCTCCCTGCCGGAACTGTGCCATGTCCATCGTCTGGAGTTTTTGTGGACACGCCGGGAAACGTTGGGTCTATTCTATTTAATGCCCGAACCCACAGGGCTAATAAAAATTAAAAATTTTAATAAAAATAATAATAAGAAGAAGAAGAACAAACAACAACAAAAGCAACAACAACAACAACAACAATAACACAACAAACACACATCTATCACTCACACATGTGGTGAAAAAGGCAGGGAGGTCGCTATTAAAAGACGAAAAAGGAATAGAATATTACTTTAACATTTTTGACTGACTGCATCCAATACTATTATTTGAGGAGAGGAAGGAAACCGGAGTACCAGGGGAATGCCAATATAAATATATCTTTAGTTATTGAACCGTAGATATTTGAAAACAAAAAATCAATTTAAAAATGTAAATTAATGTCTTTTGAAACTGGTTAGATCCCACTGACCCACACACCCTCTGACTACATTTCTGGGTGGTGAGAGGGGTGGAAAGGATGCTAGTGGTGGTGAGGTGGGATAAAAAAAATGGGTGTGGGGAAGGTCAAATGTATAATAACTATCGTTCAAATTGTTCTGTGAAGTTTTATATTGACCTATATATATAGTTCGCGGAGGAAAGGGGCTATGGTCCTGTGGGTGGGGAGGGGACGTCATTATTAGTCTCTCAAACGTAATTCGTCTCATCTTCTAAAGGTAAGCACGATGGCTGCAGAGCAGCGCCAACTAAAGCAAAGAAAGCTATGCCATACCATATAAAATTTCCATGATTTTCCTTTTGAATATGTATTTTTTTACTATTCCTTTTATTCTTATTGTATGCTGTACCTTGGGTAAAACACTTTTGACTTTGTAGCTCTTTTATTTTGTGTGTGTGTGTGTGTGTGTGTGTGTGGGTGTGTGGGGGGTGGGTGGGTGGGTGGGTGGTTACATTCCGTATTCAAGAAGAAAACAATGAATAGCGATCCATTCGCTTCTTCTTTTAACTGAATACATGGTGAACAGCGAAATTGGCAAAAACAGGCCCAGCGTGAAGCTGTTCGGGAGAATGGTTTAGATGATTAGTGAAGCGTCTAGCTTGTATTTTAAAATGACAGAAATTGAGTGAGGCGTGTTGAGCGTCTCCATCAATAGCAAAAGCTATAAAACATGCAGTCCTCAAATTGAATCTCGCTGTTGTCATCATGTTTAGTTAGAAAGACCACGCGTCTGAGCCTTGTGGTTTGTTGTTGTTGTTGAGAGTTTAGCGCGCCTACATGTAACACGTGTGGCGACTGATCAAAACCGAAAATATAGTTCTATACATGGACTGAACACTAACTCGACCATACTTGCAATATGTAGTAACAAAGTTACTAATAATAAAAGCAGGGTGCCGTTCGTCATTGTTACAGTCTCATGCTGTACGTCATTTGCTACACTAAAGCATTGTACGGCATGTATCAATACAGGGCTGGACCCAGGGGTGGGGGGGGGGGGGGTGGTACCTGGGTTCTGGACCCCCCCCCCTCCCCTCCAAACTTTAAAAAAATATATTTTTTTAATGCATTGTAAATGCACGCCTGCAGTGAAGAACATGATGGGAGCACTGAGGGAACTGTCACTGTTTTTCTCAAACTCTCCAAAGAGACAAAGAAAACTTGAAGATACCATCGAAGCATCTCAGCCTGATACGACAAAGACAAAGCTTGTTGATCTGTGCAGAACAAGATGGGTAGAAGAACATGAAGCACTGGAGGTTTATACATCTCTCTTCCTGGTTGTTCACGACTGTTTGGGACAAATGTGTAAAGACAGCGACAATTGGGGCAGTGAGACACTGACCAAGGCAACTGGCTTTCTCCACACCTTGAGCAGCAGTGTTTTCCTCGTTGCATTCGTTGTCGTCCGCAATTGTTTGCGTTACTTAAAACCCTTGACAGTGAAGCTGCAGAAAAGGACAAAAGATGTTGTCGATGCCTACAGGGAAATCAAAGAGGTTAGTAACTGCATGTCTTCTATTATAAGAGATGTCGACACAGCGTTTGTTGCCTGGTTTGGTGAAGTCAGCAAAATGGCAAATGTTCTGACAACTGATGTTATTGTTCCTCGTCAAACATCCCGACAGACTCTCCGTGACAACCAACCTGCGGCCACTCCAGAAGAATATTTCAAGATTAGCATTGCCATTCCTTTCTTGAAACACCTGTCAACCGAATTGGACTCGAGGTTCAAAAATGCTGACCTAGCAGTTGATGGTCTCTGTCTGGTGTCAAGCACTTTAATAGACAACCAGTATGGTTTCATGCAGGTTCCAGAAGGGGTGAAGACACTGGCAATGTTGTGGGAGTCTGACCTACCAGACAACGCTACCCTTGATGCAGAATACCAACGGTGGGTTTGCAAATGGCGAAGTGCTGCTGAGAATGCGACAGCTATCATCCCATCCACGGCATCAGAAGTACTGAAACATTGTGACAGGGATTTTTTATCCCAACCTGTTCATCATGCTAAAGAACCTTTGCACCCTGCCTGTTACTGCCGAGTGTGAGCGATGTTGATATTGACTTCAAAGAGGCAGTGAACTGTTTTGCCAGAAAATATAATTCACAAATGGTACTAGTGCCGAGGAACCTAGTGCAACAAGACTGAAAGTGAAAGCAGGGTGGTGATGTTCATAAACTACAAGGTAAAGCTTTATACCGTTAACGATCAACAAAAAGTAGTGAATAATAATAGTATAGAAAACATCTCTGCTGATAAATAAGTGTTTGTGTGTGTGTGCGTGCGTGCGTGTGTGTGCGTGTGTGTGTAATGTTTAGGAAATGTGTGTGTGTGTTTTTTTTTCTTTGTTTTGGTTTGGGTTTTTTAAGGGAGGGGCAGAGGATAATTTTTGTACCCCCGAGTTTGTCAGTTCAATTGTTCAAAAAGCTCAAAGTCCCAGACCATCACAAATGGCTTTTTCAAGGTTCAGATTGCACCAGATTGCACCATTTTGCATCCTTGAAAATTTTTTTTCTCTCTCTTAGATGATGACCCCAGTATTTCATCACCGGAAAAAATACCTTAAGGCAGCAAACCTAATCCATCAGTTTTCATTCAACATTGTGACCCTCTTGTTTAAAGTGCAACATGACCTTATTTAAAGCAATTTATTAACTGCTGCGACAAAATGTTACGGATCCAGCAAATACATCCAGCCTCGAACAAGAATTGACCTGTTTAAGAATAGTTTTGCATTCTCTGGACCTCTAATCTGAAACTCTCATTTTTGAACATTCAAACGTACATTAAGGCAACACTACCTTAATATGACGTAACCACTGAATTTGTCAACTGTTTTCCAATGTGCTACTTTACTTGACGTACAATTGATGCTTCTTAAATGTATGTGTAATTGAGACAGTGGGTTCTATTGCTGCTGGGCTCTGCACAATGGAATGCTATTACCCACTCGTCTTTCGTCTGCTGGGATCGGCTAGTTAAATCGCCCTATGACTAATCTTAATACATTTATATGTTTAGTCTGGTCTGTGTGCGGATAGGGTTACAGAGATAGGGAGAAATGTGTATAGGATTCACTGACACACTAGCTCTCGCACGGCTATGAAACATAGGTAGTTCAGCCACTTGTTAACAGTAAATATAACACATTTATTTCCTCTACTCTATCTAATTATCTAAACACTACATTAACTTGAATGTCCAAACGTAATATAACTAGGATTAACTTAACAGTCCAAAGTTCACTTCGAGTGGTTCGTAGAATGGGTAGATCTTTGATGGATCTCTTCTGCTACTGTTCTCGATATTTGCTACTGCATCATCACTGGGCTTTGTTCTTGTTTTGCCTAATGTTCTTTTCCATGAAGAGTGGGCTATCGCACAATATAGATCATTGTTTGTGCACTTCTTCTAGAGCACTTAGCTGTATCGTTGAGGTATGGTGCTGTTGTCTCCTCCTGGTTTGTTGACTATTGGGCTATCGGAGCTCAATGCTCGATGCTCAAGTGCAGGCCACTTGTCAGGGTTGTTTCTCTTTGGGGTCTATCTCCTGCCGCGGATCAAGCCTGCTCGTCTGCAAAACATATGACGAGTTTACCCAACGCCTTGTTTACAAAGGGTGTGCAGAGCGTCTCACTGATGGCAGAAACAGCCCTCAGTTGAGATCGCATCCACTTATACAGATAAGAGACGAACAATCTACCAAGTCCGTGGTCCATTGGAATCTCCAACATAATTCCAACATATATACATACATCAAGGCTAAAATGAACACAGGGAGAAGTAATCAATAATATACAACTTTTCCGGTACAGCCACTGGTTTGCAATAATACAAATAGGAGAAACAACAGTTGGTCAGTGGGGGCTACCTCGTGGTCTCGAAAACCGGTTGCGTGAGTCAGCCACGTGGTCAAGCAAAGTTTTACTTGCAATCACAATTATAAAACATGGCAAGACTTCACAAGTATAATCCAACAATAATATCAATAAATCGCGGTGAAACAAAAGATCGGTCATTTACCTTTTTAACATCGTCAGGCTATGGCTATACTGCGATGAATGAATTTCACTGTCACCTGCATAGTCTTCTGAGAGATTTTTCAGCGTGTGCGTCTCGGGTGAGGTTTTAACAAAGACTGACGTTTCTTCATGCTGTGGTGATACCTTAGCGCCCTCGTGCGGGGGTGACGGATATAGGTCAGCGGATGATGTCACTGCCTACCTTAGCAAAGATTTAGCCTACACATACTTAGAGCAACCTGACTTCTGTCGTCTGCTAGGCATCGACTTTAAATTACAAGGGCCAAAGAAGGATGAACTATTTGAGGGGTGAAGCCTTAGTGCTGGGTTCAAACTAGCCTATTGTGACAGTAAGCGTACCGCCTGATTATTTCATATATCATTGGATTGTTTGTTATGTACTATGTAATTATAACCCCAATATTTATTAACATATATGTTTGTTTGTTTGTTTTTTGTATGCCGCATGATAGTAGATAGAGATGTGTTCTGTGGTGTTATTATAGTTATATGTTTTGCCGTTGGTATATATGACTAAATATCGCAGAATGTCAGAGTGTGAATGATACGAGGAACTATTTAAGATTAGGCTTCCGCCTAACATCTGTATCTTTGTTGTGAATAAAATGTATGAGTCTGAGCCCGAGTCTCTTACCCTCACCCAGTCTCTCTAATAGTCCCACCGCCGTAACTCAAGTCGTAGAGCGTTCGCCTGGCACACCGATAACCCAGGTTCGAATCCCGTGGTGGGCGAAATAAGAAGTGGCCATTTTTCACTTTCCATTTTAGCAGTATGATTGCTGTGGTGGGTCAGTGTTGATTTAGTTCCCTGCCCCTCTTTCCCTGGGATGGCTATCCCCATCTGCCATATCGCCAATGGTGGGTGTAGACGTTAAACTTTAATGTTCATTCAGTCTGTAATACTCACACGCTCATTTGGAATGCGCCCGAGCGCCCGGGGAACCTTAATTCCTGTTTGGGCACCCAGATCTTAGTGGACACTGCGCCCGTTAATCCTAAAAGCAAGTTAGTCAACATCGTAATTAAAGATAGGAGAAATATTCCGTGGTACATCGCATTCTTATTTCCTCCATTCGCTTTTGGTTGCGAAGGTCGGGAATAAGGCTCCCTTTACACATAAAACACGAGCTTTCTGATTGGCCAGTAATTTATTCAATGAACCAATCAGGGAGTCAGTTGCTATCTCGCGCGTGCAAAACAAACTCTGAAACAAGTATGCCGTGTAAAGTGTTTGACATCTTCAAAAAACGTCCATCGACTTCGCAAGAAGGTGACCAAGTACTGAAAAAGAAAGCAAAGAGAAAAAAAAATTGAGTTCATCTCAGATATTGGGCATTGATCCTTTGTTATTGCTTGTATTGTTGCTCTGATATTTTTAAACACCTTTTTCAGTTTCAAGTGTACAAATAATTTTATAAAATTTAAAAATAAAGTTATTTTTGTAATTTTGTAACAGTTTGATTAAATTTAACTGAAAGGAATATCCTAGAAGGTCACTTGTGTATTTTCAAGTTATATGTCTTTGGGTACTCAAACATTTTTGGGGGCACTCATTTTTTGGGCACTCAAAAGTTTAAAGTAAGGCATCCAAAGGGCACCCTTGTAAAGAAGTTAATTTTTAACCCTACTCTCTCTCTCTCTCTCTCTCTCTCACACACACAAACACACACACACACACACTCTCTCTCTCTCTCTTTCTCTCTCTCTCTTTCTCTCTCTCTTAATTTAAAAAAAAAGTTTGCTAGTCCGATGCAGCAATTTATCTTCAGCATGTCTGTTTTCGTTATGAGACTTTGCCCTGGCAATGTTATGTTATTTTTATTCCTCAAATTAACTTAAGAGGCACCGTCCGCTGAAGAATGCTGCATGAATTAACATTCCCTGTATACATTATTTTTTTGTTCGAATTTGCATAGCACTGAATAAAATTAAGCCCAGTCTCAGATCTGTTATCCTGTACTCCCACCTCTGAATCCCCACCTCAACCCCCCGAAAATTTAAGAGCACAGCTGCCATCAAAAATTTAAGCTAGGCGGTTAAATTGAAATGAAAGTGGATAGAATTTCCTAAAATGAGGTTTATTTTAAAGCAAACATCATGAGAATACATAAAATGCACACACACAAAGTATATCAAGCCGTGCTACTGTCCAATTTAGAGAATAATTTCTGAATAGAAAGGTGGCAAATGTGAGACAAAAGTAGTATAATGGTAAACCGCTGCCAGGGCTCGAAATTAGCGGGGGCCCGGGGCCAAAAACCAGCAAAGTTGATTTCGGGCTCGGAAAGTTGAAAAACGAAGGGCCCACTTGGCCCGCAAAATAATTCGTCTGCTACACCCCACCCCACCCAAAAAAAAAGATCTCTGCCTGTGTTTAGATCTAGTCACAGTGTAAATCATAATGTATTTATATACAAAGATTGTATACTGGATTTTGTTTTTCTTTTATATATAAATGTTTGCAACAGACTCACTCACAGTAATAGTATTGTGTTCTTTTTTTTTTAATTGTATTTTTAGTTTACTTCTGTTAACTCAAGTGCACATAAGTGTAATATGAATAGATGATCGAAAAAAAAAAGAAAAGGCAAAATCTGACATTTTAGTTTATCAGGAAGAGTACTGTTAAGTTTAGTTCCCTTTCATGGTTTTGTTTTGAACTTTTGTGCATTGAGGTCAGATTTTTTGTTAGGTTACTCATAAGTCATATTAAAAATTTAATGATGTGTATTGTGCAATACTCAGTCACAAAACTAAAAAGTATTATACAAGAGACTCGCTTGATTTTTTTTCTATTTTGTTTAATGGTCATTTCAGGCTCACTAGTCATTGGAATATGTGTGTCACTGTGTGACAGTGTGTGTGTGCGTTTTTTCCCCTTTTTTGTTGGTAATGTTTGAAAGTGAAAGAAAAGGCAAATAAAAATGACATCACTCAGCAAAATTGGAAATTCAATTGTTTTTATTTTAGATTATCAGACAAATTGTACTTTCTACTTATTATATTGTCAATAATTCTTTTGGTTTTTTTTGTTTGCATTATTTTTCAAGTTGGGCCCAGAAAGTTGCTTGTGGGCCCTCAAATTTTTCAATCAAGGGGCCCGGTGGCCCCCAAAGAAAAAAGTAAATTTCTAGCCCTGGCTGCACAGATGGAAAGAAAATTTAGATTTTCGCATGACAAACACCAGCAAGGTAGAAGAATGCTTTGTAAGTAAATTTTGAACGTTTTTGTGATTGAAAAAAGACAGTCACACTTTTTAAGACTACAACAATTGCAAATGTGACTCCCATTTGAGACTAAAATTACAATAAATCACGAAGAAATAGATATAATTGCTTAAAACTTTGCAGGCACAATCATCATTATCATATTGTTATTCACACAAAACATAGGTCGCCGAGCAAAATTCTGATCTATAGAGGTTACATTTGGTATACCCAATAATCAAAACTAGCAGTATTTGGCCAACACCACAGTTTGCATGAAAAGGTAATAAAAATGTTTTGAAGCTTTGCAGACATTATCTGCATTACTCAACTCTGGAATTCCCTTCCATACAAGATTAGACATTCTTCCTCCATTTCCTTTTTTAAATCACAGTTGAAAACATACCTTTTTAGGGAATATTTCAATTAATCATTTACAAGAGAGTGTAAGCAGGTGTGCGTGCTTGTGTTTTTCATAGTTCAACTGTATTTTGTACATGTATATTATGTATCTTTTGTCCAGTTTTGTCTGTCTTGTCTTCCCATTCCCCCAACCCCTTGCGCGCCTTGATCCTTAGACTAAGGCGCATTACAAATGACGAACATTATTATTATTATTATTATTATTATTATTATTATTATTATTATTATTATTATTATTATTATTATTATTATTATCATTTTGTTACACTCTCATTAAATGTCAGAGTGCATATATTGCATTATGTCTGTCTGCCTACTGGAATGTCTGTCTCAGTGTGTCTGTGTGCTTGTCTGTTTGTTTATTGGTCTCCGGTGTTAAATGAGCTGAAACATGGTACATACATTTTATTCAGTGCAAGGTAGATGCTCAAATAACCCACTTTTCAGTCCAAAGTTTAGCGGCCGACCAATGGTGTATACAAAGTTTTACTCATCACTTTAGTAGTTCATTCACATTGCTTTTACACAGTACTATTAAAGGCGAGGTACTGGTCCAGTAAAACGGTGACATTTATGACAGAATACAGTGAACTACCATTTATAAAACCAGTGTTTGCCATCCTGCAACAAACACCGAATAACCGAATAAAAAAAATCATTGCTATCGCCACTTTTCTCCTTCTTCTAAATATCTCCTATCACTTTACTTCAATACTTGGCCCCTTTCTTTATTTCATCAGGAAAATTAAAGTCAAGAACAGTTTACGTGAACAACAGGCCGCAAACAAGGTTTACAAACAAAATGTACGAACACAAAACAGTTTCTAGCAGAAGGTGTTACAAAAAAAACATTTTTTTAAAAAGACACCCTTAAATTTAAGGAACCATTGAACCTTTCAACCACTGATGAAAAAACACACAAAATAAAATAAGACAATAAGCACACAACATACAAATTATTTAAAGTAGACCCAATTAGTGAGTAAATAAGAAAGCAAGGAAGAAAAGAGAAAGAAAGAATTACGCGAAACGAAAGCGAAAGAAAGAATCACCTTCTCCTCCTTTATGACGCTGAGCGATACGATCCACCGTTTCCCAGGTAACATCCTGCGTCACTTCCTGTCCGATGTCGCCGTTGCGCATCTCCTCGCGCCTCACTTCCGCTTCAAAGGTCTTGTAGAGGTCAGGATCGCTTTGGTAGAGGGGATTGTCCTTTCCAAGGAAGAAGGAGCGATCAAAGACGTTCATGTTTTCCAAGAAATCCTCATCTTTAGAATCGTCTAGACGGTTCTGGATTAAGATCTTGCCTCGAAGAACTCTGAAATCCTTCTCATCTTGAGTGGTCGGTAGGCTAGCTTCGTGCAGGATGCCCTCCTCGGATTGATTCTTCACTGGGGAAGATGACGATTCGTACATTTCTTGAAAAACTTCCCTTCTGTACTCGGATTTGGACTGTGCTGACACATTGTTGTTGAAGTTATCGAAAGTGTTGCTGGCGGGTCTGCTCCACATACTGACGTTGTTCGGCCGGTTATAATTAACCTCTCTGCTCCGTGTGACGTGTACGTCACGGTGGTTGACGTCACTGGGTGTCGGTGACGTCACTCGGAACATCCTCTCTCCTTGAGAGTTGGTACGCTGCAGTGATGACGTGCGGTTGTCGATGACATCATGCCGTGACGAGTCGCGGAGGTTATCCATGCTGTTGAAGACCACATAGCTCTTGGACTGCTGCTGATGGAGGGGTGCCACACTGGATCCGGTTGACCTGTAGGATTAACAGAAGGGAAGAAATTAAATAAATCGTTCTCAAAATTATAGCGCACGTGCCAGCTGCAAAAACCACTGCTCAGGGCTTTAGAAACTATGGAATCCCGTTCCAAGGCACAGCAATCGTTTTTTTTTATTTGTGTGTTCTCCCCCCCCCTCTCCCCTCACATTCATTTCCCCTTAACATTCTTCTCTATGCAATTCGTTTTACATTCACAAACTGCGGCAACAAATCAAAACATCATGTAACGGTTTGTAAGACAAAACAACAATGAGATTGTTAATAACAAAACGATGCTGTTTTTTTATAACACATGGTACAATAATAGCATTTAAAAAATGTTCATTTAAATAAATAAAAAAAAAAACAAATCAGAATAAATTAAAATTTCTTGTAAAAATAAATTTAGATAAATGAAGAAAAAGTCTACACCACCAGCAAAAACTTCCTAAAAAAATAAATAAACCTAAAGATTAAACGAGGCGCGGTAACCGTTGGTAGGAGGAGGGACGATGTGTGTTCGTGAAGCGTGTGTGTGGGGAGCTACCTCAAGGGGGGATTTGTGAGGAGAAGACGCTCTTTCTGATTTTAGTCCGTCACTCCACCCCTTTTCTAGCTTCCTCAAGTACGCTCATGGAAAGCTTCCTGACATCTCACCTTGACGATGCGTCCAAGCGGGTAACCCTGGTGGGGAAGTGAGCGTCCATATAATCGCTCGGTCGTTTTGTGACTCGTCTGCCTGCTGAGGCCACTTTCCACCCTGTCGATCTCGAAATGTAGCTGGAAGAGTTGTGAGAGGGTTGAGATGGTGATGATGTTTTTGGTTTGGAGAATGTTTTTGGGATGGTTTTGGCGTAGTGAGAGTGAGGAAAGAAGAAAGAGATTGAGAGTGTTTGTAGGATCTGGTGAGGGTAGGTTGGGGATTGAAAGTTAGATTCTGGGCTGATTGATAAAAGGGGTCTGAGCGGTCGTAGGGTTTGAAGTGATTGAGGATGAAGAGAATGGTGGGTTAGAGTGAAGGAGCGTGGAGGAGGGGGTAGATGAGAGGTGGGGAATCTTGGTGTGGAGGTGTTTGAGGGTAGGGGGGTGACATGGGGATGTTGAGTGAGGTGTTTTGTCTGGTGGGGGGGGGTGAATGGGAAGAGTGGTGTGAATCGGGTGAGGTGTCGGGTTGTGGTTGTGGGGTGGGGATCTGTGGGTGTTTGGTATTAACGCTGTAGTTGTCTGGACTAACCTGTACCTCTCACCTTTTCCATCGTCTTCTTCTCTCGTCTGTGGCAGAGAGTTGAAGGAGCGGTTGTGGCTGTAATGGGGTCCACGCAGGTCGGACTCGCTGCGAGAAAAGTTATTAACTCTCCACAGCTCTGGTCCACTGTTGCTGCTGGTACCGCTCTGCTTCTGTCTGTAAATGGCGTCGTGCGAGCGGTTCAACTCCCGCTGCTCGTAATCTCTGGTGGCACGTTTCTGGTAAACAACTGGGGGCGGGGACTGAGGGCGGGCGTAGGCGGAGGTAGCACGGGAGGAGGTGAAGGTGGGGGATGCCGCACCATCTGTATGTCGCACGATGCGGTAGAGGTGGTCTTCAGGAGAGGAGGGTTCGTTGCCTGACGTGGCACGCGAAGTCTGTGAGCCGTACTGGCTGTCGTTGTCGAAGGAAGAGTTAGCATGGCTGACCACCGTCACTCGCTGTGTGGTTGACGATGATAATGCTGGTTTTTCTGTGGAGTGCAGTCCACTATCATACACTCTCGGGCCTTCGGTAGTAGGCCGTTCACTGACATACGTCTTCTCTATTGTCCTGTAGGTATTAGACCTTCCTATTCTGTCACTGTCAGCTAGATTCAATCCGCCCACTCTGTATTTCGTTCCCTGATCGTCTGAAGAATCGCTAGACTCACTGTCCTTTCTGGCTTTATTGTACTCGGCTCTTCCTGTTTTCCAAGACCTGTCGCGATCAAACTCGTCAGCGAAAAGGCTTCTGTCTTTTGCGGTCGTTTTTGAGGTGTAGTTATACTCTTCTTCTCTTCTTTTAGTTGACACATCATAGTCTCGCCTAGTGCGAGCATCATACTCCTGTCGTTCGTCTCCTCTTTTAGTTGTGTGAGATTCAGATTCTTGTCTTCCCGGGTATGCGTTGAAATCTTGCCTGGTGGTGTAGAAGGCGTTTGGGGTTTGGGAAGGAGAGTGGTGGATGGAAGAGATGTGGGTCGACTTGTGGGAGTCTTCATAAATCATGGGGTTCATCTTGCTATTTGTGACGCTGTTAGCGCGTGCGAATGGCACGGGGAGAACAGGCACAGCGTTGCGAGGGATCTGGATTTTTACCTCCGACTCATCAGCCACTACTGCCGTTGATGTCGTGGTCACTGTCACTCCATTCTGCAGCTGCTGTTGTTGTTGGAAATCATTAGCCTGGCCTTTGACCCCAATATTTCCTGCCACCATTTCAAAATCCGACGTTCTGTTTAAAGCGTTTTGCTGGTCGAATGAGTGGGAAAGTTGGTGTTTCTGTCCACCTTTCATGCTGAGAGTGGCCTCGTCCTTCATGCCCTCCCGGCCTTGCCGATTAGCTTGATCGCGGGGGAGGAAAGCTGAAATAACTTCCTTGGCTTTGTCATAGTCGACGCTCTCCGTGTCGACCAGGATGCTATCGCTGGAACTCAGGCCTTGAAAGTCGAAACTGGCTACGCCAGATGTCGTCACAGAGTCAGAATCGTTGGCTCTAAAAGCAGCTGTGGTAGGTGCCGTCAGTGTTTTCGCTTTAGAACTATCAGTGACGTCTTGCATGACGTACACATCACCTTCGGAGTCTCTGTACACGTACATATCGCCTGCATTGGCTTCATCGTTCTTGTGCTCCTCTAGTTGTTTCCGCTGCTGTTGCTGTTGCTGTTGATATTGTTGCTGTTGTTGATAATGATACTGGCTCGTCGAAGGCCTAGCTTCCTCTTTACCGTGGGAAGATGAAGAAGAAGCGTTACGTTTGATGGTAAAAGAAGACTTCTTTCCCACCAAAGCACCCATTTTCATTTTAGCATCCACATATTCTTCTACTACGCCCACTTCTGAAGAAGCCTGGCGCGAAGAAGCAGACGACTTGGACTTTTGAGAAGATCCTGACGACCCTTGACGCTTGATGGTGAAAGAAGTTGGTTTACCTACTGCGGCCGCCATTTTGTCTTCTTCGTCACTGCTACTGCTATCTGTGGATTTTTCAGAATCGCTGTTGTGAGAGTCTTTATCAGAGGCTTTCTTCACAGTTTCATCTTCATCATCGCTCAAAGTTGCGTTCACAGCAGGGCTTTCTTTTGCCACTGAAAATGTTGTCACAAAGCGCCTATCACCATTATCTGACACAAGATCTGAATTTTCTGACACATGATTTGAATTTGAACCTTCTAGTACTGGGTGTGCACTGTCTGACACAGATTGCCTTTTATCGTCACCGACCTTCTCAGTCTCAATCACTACACTGTTCCTCACATCCACAGAACCAAAAGTCTCGAAACGTTTCCTTTTACTGAAACTATCCGCGTGTAGCTGTTTGGCCCTTTCGGCAGTTTTAGAACTGAAAGACGACTCTCGTGTAAGTTTTATGTCATTCAAAACTGACAAGAAATCATCCACAGAATCCGACGGAGGAGCTCCTTCACTGGAAAACGTTTCTGAAGTTTGTGTTTTCCGAAAATCATCGTCTGTTCGAAAATATGCCGTCTGTTCCGAGTTGACCGCTGTATTAGGGAACGTAAACTGCGATAATTTTGCACGAGTTAGTGAGTCTCTGTGCTTCACTCCTACACCCTCTCTTCCTTCTCCTCCTCCTAGGCTCGTCAAGTCTTCATCCTCATTTGGGCGTGAGGCGATGGAAGAGAATGAAGCATTAGAAATGTAACTGTCTCTTCCACTTTGTGGTGTGACAGGGATGCTCTCCCTTCTCTCTTCTTGTCTTCCCACGCCCTTCTCATTACTATCGTCAAGCCAGTGATAGGTGGAGGTGGTTGTGGTAGTGGTGGTGGAGGACTTAATTTCACCGTTACGCGTGGTGGTGGAAAAAAGGGATAGAGGTGCCATTTCGCCGTTAGTCGTTGAACGACTTTCAGATCTTTGCATCGTAAAATCATCACCTCCTCTTCTTCCTCCTCCCAGCTCGGTGACCTCGGGATCAGAGGGACGGGCGATGACAGCGTAATGAATATCAATCAAGCTCTTTCTGTCACTGAACTCTTTTGCACTGTGGCTAAAGGAGTCGCCTTCTCCATCAGGGTTCGAATTCATGCTAGAAGAACCTGCCGAGTGTCTTTTATCACTAAAGGCTTCCGCCCTTTCTGTCACTGGGGCAAAAGTTGCCTTTGTAGTTGTTGACAACTCTGTAATCCCCCCAACAGTGGATGGTTTGCCAACAACACCAGACGACATTTCGACTTGTTCTGTGGCATTCATGTTGCCTCCTGTTTCGCTTTCTGAAGACGACGACGAAGAAGACGAACGTGTTTTGGAATGCATAGTCACTGTAGTTGAACTTGTAACACTTGTCACAAAATCAGTCGCTAGCCCCTTTCCTATTCCTGTTTCTTGTTCCTCCTCCCCTTCTCCATATTTATGAACTGCGTTGTCAGGTTTATGGGAGATATCTAAATCGAGCTCAGGCAAGATCGCGGCGAAATCGTCGGTATGCATGTCCGCAGATGTGGCAGTGTGCGATTGACGAGAGCTGGTGGCGGTTGTGTGGGTGGAGACGTAGGCAGAGGAATGTGAGTTGCGAGGTGAGCCGTCAGTGAGAATAAAAGACTTCTGTTCTGCTCCATTACTCCCAGACCCCCGCCTAAGTTCCCATTTCTTGTCAGTTCCTTTTTCAACTAGTCCTTCTTTCACACTCACTCCTGCTTTTCTTTGGTCTGCAAGTGACATGCTTGTGCCGTCTTCTTTAAATTGCCACGAAGCCCCTCTCTGTGTATTGAAACTGTTGTGGTTACGGCCGACCACGCTTTCATTGGAGGTTAATGAGCGATCTTTCTCAAAAGAAAACAACGATTTGGGAGTCGGGTGTGTTGCTTTGCGCTCAGATTCCATGCTGCTGGTACTTCTGGGTGTTTTATCTCCATCCCCATCTTCCCAGTTGAGTTGGTAACTGGGCGCAGACCGAGGAGAAGAAAGGTGGGAAGAGGAAGAATAATCAGGACTGTTCAATCTCTCAGCCATTTCCAAATCGTACTCGTTGTCTGATGAAGTCGTGGTGTATCCGCTACCACTATCATCACCATCGTCATCGCCATCTTTCTTCACTCGTCGTCTTCTCCTACTCCGCCTGAACTCGTACTCCTGGTCTTCTTCCATTCCTTCCTTCTTAAAAAGATCCCTCAGTTCTCCCACATGCCCTGGCTTAATCTGCTTTCTCACCGTCTTCACGCTACCATCAAATTTCTGAGTTTCTGTGGAAGGTTTCCTTTTCTTTCTCCCATCTGGGTTTTTGGGCAGCTGAAGGGGTTCGATAGTAATATTTGGGACATCGCCGGAAGTGACGGAAGACATGGAGCTTCCTTGTGGTTTGGCTGACGGCGTGAATGGGTCAGCTTTGGGTGTGGTCGGACTGAGCAAAACGCTGGGGGTTGCCGAAACTGAGGAGTAAGGGGAATATGGAGAAAGGGTGTTGTCAAGAATCCCCAAAACGATATCCGTAGAAGTGCTGGTCATTCTTTTGCCATCGCCATCGTTTAGAGTTAGGGGTACAGAAGGGGACATGGGCGATGTTGAAACAGAGACGCGGGAAGTCTGCAGTTGAGGAGATCCAGAAGGGGAGTAATTCGGTGGAGGTGGAAAGTGGATTACCGGTACCACACTTTTTTTATCTCCCTTTTCGCTTCTCGGTTCTAGAACAGTTTCTGTCTTTGTTTTCGTCGTGGTTATTATTGTTGATGATGAAGCTGATTCCGTCAATGTTTCGGTTATCATGTCATCACCGTCTTTTGTTTTTCTTTCTGCAGAAACTACCGTGGTGTTATAGTTGATTGTTCTTCTGTCATCTCCAAAATCATCACGAGGCAGTTCGTCAGGCAGGAACGAAAGAAAATCAAAATGATCCGAAGCTCCGCTTTTATCCGGCGACGATTTTATTGACGACTCTGGCGATATTGGTGGCGATGGAGGTGGGGGTGGAAGCTCCTGGGATATTGCTGTAGTTTTGGTCGTTATCTCGAACCCCATGTCTGGAATATCAAAACCGCCAGATTTAGGTGTAGGAGGAGGGGTAGGTAGAGGCTCGGTGGACAACTGAGAAAGCGGTCTTGGTTGGAATAAGGGGGAATCGTTCCGACGTTTGGAGGTTTCTCTCTCCTCTCCTTCTTCCAAAGATGGGGGGGAGGAGATGGAGGAGGGGTAGGAAGCGGCAATGAAACCTTCCTCTCTAGACTACCATAGGAAGACGTCTCCGGAGGAGGGGGAGGTGGAAGAGCGCTCTCCGTAAGAGGTGGTGGATGCGGGAATGAATCCTTCCTCTCTAGGGAGCTGTATGACATTGGGACATCCGAGGAAGGTGACAGAGGAGGAGGAGGGCTTGGAGGATAGGAAGACGATGTGGAAGACTGAGGGGAAACGACTGGATGGCGTTTTGTGACGGGAGTGGACGAACCATCGATGTTGGTGAAGGAAGGTCGGTGTTTTTGAATCTCTCCTCCTACTTCTATTCCAGGCCTAGAACTTGCTACCGAGCTTCGTCTCGAGTCCGCAGCTGAACATAGTCTGAAGCTTGAAATGGAACATGGTATAGAACTGACTGATCCTGTTTCTGGTTTAGAAGAATCCAAAATGGACTCTGGTTTTTCATATTCCGAGGTGGGTCTGGAATTCATTGCAGACTGTGTGGGTGACCTAGGACTTGAGACTGATTCGGAATTCTTCCTGGATAGAGATGTGTTAGCGGATGCCCTGAAACGGTTGTAATTAAATTCAGAAGCTCTGGAAGAAGGTCTGGAAGAATGTTGCGAGCTGGGAGCGCTGTTAATTGGCGTTGTGGCGTTGTTGGAGATTTTCTCTTGTTGCTGAACTTTCTGCTGCTGGGAAGATGAGCTTAATTTCCTTCGCATGACCACTTCATCCACTATCACACTTTTAAAAGCGTTTTCAACTTCCATCACATCTTCGTCAGAATTATCTCTCCTCACAGTAGAGACTGAAGATACCGAAGACGCTCGCGAGACTCTAGAGTGTGACGAGTCTAAGGAGCTGAGTCTTCTCACTTTGGCACCGCTGGAAAGTTCTTTTTCTCCATCTCCGCTTCTTTTGATGACGTCGCTATGCATGTGGGCCGCTGTGTTATATCCCCCGACCCTGTCTTTCAAAACCTTGCTAGGTATTCTGGGAAGGCTGACAGACGTTGAGCGATTTAGCTCGTTGGCAGCTGTGGGCGAGGTCAATGTTGGGGACTTGACCCTATCACTGTGCACTGAATTAAGACTGCTCTGGCTGCTGGACAGGGATGTTTTCCTGCAAAAAAAAAAAAAAAAACACAAAAAAACACCCATGAAAAGTCTTTTAACAATGTTTTAAAAGTAATGTTCAACAAAAAGCTAGGCGTCAGCACTATTTTAGTGATCGATATCTATATACAGATGTAAACTCAAAACTCCACCGAACGAAGCATTGTGTAGTAATATGAATGTTAACGGTAATTACAACCCCTAATCACTACCACCACCACCTTCATCATCATCATCATCATCATCATCATCATCATCATCATCATCATCATCATCATCATCATCATCATCATCATCATCATCAATATAACCATCATCATCATCATAAATATTATCATCATCATAATTTTTTTTTGGCTGCAGTTTATTATCCCTTTTTATCGGGAAACTCTGGGCCGCCTCCCCCGGGGAAGGCGTAGTCGCACCCAAACCCTACCTACCTAACATTATTTGTGAAATTTTGAAATTTTTGCTGGGGTAGCAAACCGGAGTACCCGGAGAAAACTCACCGAGACGATGCCCGAGTCGAAAGTAAGTAATATTCGGAGAAACATAACGCCCAGATGCTGACTCGAACTCACACCTTGTCAGGCGCCAGTGGTTTCTGGCTTGTGGACAAGGCAAGTTAGTCCCGCCTTAGCCCACTAGGCCACAACGCTCGCATCATCATCATCATCATCATCATCATCATCATCATCATCATCATCATCATCATCATCATCATCATCATCATCATCATCAAAGCTCGGAAGCTAGACTCGTTTTGAGGTTATTCACACTTCAATCTACTGATGTTGCAAGCCAAATTCTTCAATACAATAATTTTTTTTAATCTAATGTCCATGAAAAAATTAGTGTCTTCTCCAAATTTTGTTCAATCATAATTTCGTAGGAGAAGATAAAACATACCGTAACACCCAAGTAAACTTAGATCAAACTATTATATGCAAGCAAGCAAACAAACATAAATGTCACCTTAAAAAGGCTGCCTGTTGTTGCTTGACGAAAGATCCAGACCTCTTGCCCGAGAAGATAAGGCTTGGCTGCTTATCTGAATCCACACTCGAAACTCTCTCCAAAGATCGTGCCTGCCCCCTGCGCTCAGCACTTTTCTGGATATCGCGCATGAGCGCTGGTGAAAACGCCGCATGCACGCTGATGTGTTCCTTTCCCGCCATATTTGATAGCTTATGATACTTCCTGTTGGTTGTTTGAAGAGAAGTCCAAGAAATATTTGTGTTTTCTTGTTGTATATCTTATTCCATGCTTGAAGAGCCGATCATTTCTTGCTATCATTGTACAGATGAACGTATAATTTCCCTCCCATTTGTTAAATTGACGCCATTGTTTTTAAACAAGCTGATATCACGTTCTGTTGGTGAAATCGTTGGAAGTCGACGTTGTTTGTTTGAAGTTTTGAATTAATCCAGACTGTCACACATTTTTTGTTGTTTTCCATGTTGCCACATTTGTCTCATTTTTGTTCTTGTTCACTGAAGTCATTTTGCTGTTGTCTCAAAGTTGTGGAGACATCTGCACTGAGAGTGAGACTTCATTTTTTGTTAATGACGGCATCATCCTCGGGTTACATAGATCTGTCCACTGGGGTCCAAAATTAGTGTCACCTTATTTAATGGTTCTGCACAAAAAGAGTCTACCTGTCCAAATAGACTAACCTAAGTCAAAAGTTCGATCACAAAACCTTTTGACGTTTTTTTGTGTGTGTGTTTTTTTTAAAGGTTTTCTGTACTGTTTAGTATACGCCTGAAATGAAGGTTTAAAATCCGCACACATCAATTAGTACAGTATGTTCTTCACAGTTTGATCCTTTAGTTTTCAAACTTTAAACACTGACCGACTGAATAGCACGTTTATCAAAAACTCCGGATGAATATGTAGGTCTAGGTGTGGAGGCTTTCTTGAAATGCTAGTAGAACATGGAATCATTGACCTGCCTGTCTGTTGCACATGGAGGAAGACACTCGAAATTGTTATCAATAAAAGTTCACTTTCTGCGTTTCTGTGTGGCTTCTGTGATTCCTGAAAACAAAAGGAAAACAATAAATTAAACGGTTATAAGTACTCTGTGGCTTATGAGCAATTGTTTTATTTACTGATAAATCTATTAGCAGCAGACCTGACCATTGCGATTTAATCCCCCTCTTACACCTCCTCCTCCTCTTCTTCTTCTTCCTCCTCCTCCTCCTCCTCCTCCTCATCATCATCCTCGTTGTCATCGCCTTCATCATTCATATTTGGCGATGGACATTACACACACACACACAAATAAACACACAACACAAGCACACACACACACACACACACATCATTTCCCTTTTCTTTCACCCTGCACAAACACTCTTTCACAAAGTTGTAGCAGGGTCTTGCGTGAACATGAAGACTACCATACAGGACTAGGAAATAATAGGCCTATTATGTGGAACAATGTTCATAGCTTTGCGCTGGGGTTATCCGAAGTTAGTTGACACATTTCATTGTGCCTTTTGTCGGTTGTAATACCCTGCCCCCCCCCCCCCCAGCCCCCACCTCATCTCTCTCTCCCTCAGAGCAGTTTGGAGATAAACATAGTTTCTCAGTCGCATTGTCCATCGTTTCAATTATTGTACACCCGAATAAGTTATTTTTAAGTGCATCATTCCACATTTTTAAAAAATAAATATTTTAAGCTGCTGTTTTGCAACTTTCAGTTCGTTTCACGTTCAAATGTTCAAACAAATAACCTTGTGTGGTATGGTCCTCTCAGCAGGTGAATTAATATTTGTGACATGTGTAAAGATTTTTTTCATCAGACTGGTTGGACTACATGTACTAGATTAATGTAGACTATGTTTAACATGCTTCTCCTTCATACTCCTTTCCTCTCTCGTTTGTTCGCTCGCTGTGTTTCCTCTTTCTGTCTGTTTGCCTATCGGATAATCTCTCTCTTTCTTTCTTTCTTTCTTTCTTTCTTTCTTTCTTTCTTTCTTTCTTTTTTCTTCTTCTCCTCCTCCCCCTTCTTCTTCTCCTTCTTTTTCTTCTTCTCCTCACCTGTTTCTTCTTTATTTCTCTCTTCCCAAACGTCTTCTCTCCCTCCCTGGCTCTTCTTACCATGGCTTATCTTTTCTCCCTTTATTTTTTCTCTTCAGTCCTTTCCAATTCCGTTTTCTTCTCATCATCTCAAATTGTGCTTTTTTTACTTAACATCTCTGTATTAGGATTCGACCCAACGACCATAAATCCGCCTCCATCCAAGCAAAGAGACTGTCACGATAGGCTAGTTTGAACCCAGCACTAAGGCTTCAAGCTTCAAATAGTTCATCCTGCTGTAGCCTTTGTAACCTAAAGTCGATGCCTAGCAGACGACAGAAGTTATAGGTGTGATCTAAGCATGTGTAAGCTAACTCTTGCTAGGGTAGGCAGTGACCTCATCCAGCTGACGTATATAGCCAGAACCCCCTGCTAGAGGGCGCTAAAGGCTCACGAGATTTCGCGCGCTTTAGCTGACTACAGGGTTCATGTAGTCATTCTTTGTCTAACCCTCCCACGAGAAGGACGCACATGTTGAAAGATCTCTCTCAACAGACTACGCAGGTGACGGGTGAAATTCAATTCATCGCAGTATAGCCAGAGCCTGACATTGTCAAAAAGACGAGCAAGCTTGTTCCGATGCAGGAAATAGACCACTGAGAGTCAACCCTGACATTCAGCCTGCAGTGGAGCATCGAGCACTGAGGTCCGATAGCCCAATAGTCCACAAACAAGGAGGAGACACCATAACCAGACCTCAACGATTCAGTTAAGTGACACGGAAAACATGCACACACACTGATCTAGAAGGACTGTGTGGTAGTCCACTCTCCTGAAAACGAACACTAGGCAAAACCAGAACAAATAGCCCAATGATGTGACAGTAGCAAATATCGAGAACAGTAGCAGCATAGACCCAGCAAGGAGCAAATTACTTGAAGTGAATTTGGACTGTCAAGCTAATCTTAGTATATTACGTTTTGGGCATTTAAGTTAATATAGTGTTTAGAGAATTATGTATATAGTAGAGGAAATACATGTGTGATATTTACTGTTAACAAGTGACTGGACTACCTATGTTTCATAGCCGTGCGAGAGCTAGTGTGTCAATGAATCTTTTACTATTTTCTCCCTATCTATAACTCTATCCACACACAGATCGGGCTAAACATATAAATGTATTAAGATTAGTCATAGGGTAATTGGGGTGTCGGATAGTGCAGTGGTTGGAGCACTCGCTACTGTGTCGAAAGTGAAGCACCGTCCGGTGCGGTTAGCACTTGGATGGGTGACCGCTAAGGCGTGAAGCGACAAATAACAACGCCCCCAGTTGACTCAACTGTGATTGAGTACCTACTCTCTTGAGGGTGGGGAAGGTAAAGCAGCGAGGGAGAGAGTTGGGCATCACCCTCATTATGCTGGCCCAAGATAAGTGTGATCTCCAACATCACGCTCCCCTACGGCCACAAGGCTATGGGACTACCTTTACCTTTTTTTTACCATAGGGTAATTAAACTAGCCGATCTCCGCAGACGAACGACGAGTGGGTAATAGCATTCAATTGTGCAGAGCCCAGCAACAATAGACCCACCGTCACAGAGACATCTCGTCTCGGTAAAAGTTCAAAACAATACGTCGCAAGAATGGAACATCAACCAACCGTGATATCCAAGGATTCAAGTGTAAGGTTATTTTCAAACGTATTTCCAGACACACACACATAGCTGAAAACCAGCATTAATATGAAAAGTGGGCTTGTTCCGTTTCGGTGCTATCATTCAGAAGCAATTTGAGAGCACGATTAGGCCTAGCCTATCATATCCCATCCGTAACCTGAAGGTCATTGGGACATCACAGATGATCGTTTAACCAGCGTACTCCATCTCTTTCTGTCCTCAGAAACTCTCATTGCTTCGCTCAGAGTTAAGCCAGTCCATTCTCGAATGTTGTCCTCCAACCTCTTCTTCTGCCTCCTTGTACCGTGCTTTGCAGGATGATTTTTGCAAGGCCTGATGCTCTGGTGAAGTGGCCATACCATCGGAATTTCTTCACCACTGTGAGCATGTCATCGTGTTGTCCAATGGCTTGTGTGATGGTCTGTCGAACTTCGTCGTTGGTGATGCGCTGGGTATAGGAAATGCCAAGAAGCCTTCTGTAGCACCTCATCTCCATGCTTTATATTCTTCATTGTAGGACTGTTATCAGGGTCCTTGTTTCACAAGCGTATAGGAAGATGGAGATGACAAGGGAGCGCAGCAGTCTTACCCTGAAGTGTAGACTGATTGTCCTGTCTTTCCAAAAGGCTTTAACCTTTTCACGGAAGCAGTTGTTTGTGCGATCCTGGAGAGGACTTCCTGTCGGGGCCCATTGGCTCATAAATATTTGAAGCTATGCACCGTGTTGAGCGATAGGCCTTGGACTTTTATGTCTGTATTGATGTCATTGGTGTTGCTGGTCATCATTTTGGTCTTCTCTACACCTATTTCCATTCTGGCTCTGGAGGTGGTGTCAAGCCTATGTACCAGCTATTCAAGTTCTTGTTCGTCTCCAGCCATTCCATCAATGTCATCCGTAAAATGGAGGTTGGAGATTGCTCTACCACCTATGCTCATTGTGCCTTCGTGATCAGCAAGGGCATCCGACATGATGCGCTCCAAGAAGATGTTGAATAAAGTTGGAGAGAGTAGGCATCCTTGACGCACGCCGATTGTTGTTCTGAACCAGTTCCCGATGGCGATGTTGTGGAGGACTGCACTGGTAGCCTTGTCATACAGTCTTTTGATGACTTTAATAATGTTAGGGCAGTCCATGAATTATCTGCCTAGAAAGATAGTATCTGGACATACAACATAACAGATTTAGAGATAAAAAGTGAGAGAAGGCAAGAAGCCTGTTCTTAAAAATTACAGACAGACAGACAGACAGACAGAGAGAGACAGACAGGGAGACACACAGAAACAAAGAGAGTGAGACGGAGAGAAGCACAGACAGAAAGAGAGACAGACACGCAGACAGTCTGATAAACAGACAGACAACACCGAGAAATTTAAAACTGCAAGCCTTATGTATACCCAATAGGGCTTAAACCAAGAAGAACGGATCCTCGGTGGATCCCTGATAGCACAGAGGAGCGATAGTGTATCATAATACAACTGCTATTGGGGATTCACTAATTCTTTCCGAGCATCCATTCTTTTTGGTTAATGCCCCTGTAGTAAACTTTTGTTTATGTTAGTTAGTCATTGTTTATAGGGTTTATGTCATAGGCCCGTCCAATGAAGTGAACAAATCTAATGAAGATATTTTGCCTTGAGGCCGGATTGGAAAATAATCAATTAAGCTATATAGTAGCGTAGAAATTTGTTGGCAGTAGATAAAATAGCACTCCATTACATTTTAATATCTCTGTCATGTCCAAAAGCTTAATCCACGCAGGAAATGCTATACTTGATTGATTTTACATTTAAAGAGCCCCAAGATGACGCATGTCCTTTTCCCCCTCAAATTCACAGTGAGGGTTGCACCACGGGAAAACAACACACAAACAAACGGGCAACAACCAAGTTTTCAAAAGTATGATTATGATAAAGATCCACAAATTCAGTTATTTCTATGCGGAGTAAAAAAAAAAAAAAGTATTCTCGCAACACAATTCGGTTGTTGGGGACTCCCTTTTCTCTCTAGGTCAGCTTAATGAGGGCGGTACCTATCTCCTCTCCCTCGCTGCTTTATACCTTCTCCGGTTCTAACCTGCTCCAGGTACCCATTCACAGGTGGGTGAACTGGGGTGTATCGTGCGCTTGTTTCTTTCTTTCTTTTGATTATTTATTTATTTTGGGGAAGGGAGCGTGGGTTGGTGGTCGCTTTCCAAGCACGGTCACCCATCCCAGTACTAATCCGTCCCCATATATATATGAGGCCTACTGCAAGCGAAAGTGTGTATTGTAACCTTTCATAGAGAGTTCAAGAGTTCAAGAGGTTTTTTTTCAAGACACATGATTTTAACCATCTATACAACGAAAGGCTATACGCCCAGGGGGCTTTTTAGCCAAGAGGGGGGAAATGGGGGGATTGGGGAAATACATGAAACAAGCATGAATGGCAATATAAAACAACTTTCATGTTAGGAAAAAACAACAACCAACAAAAGGACACAAAGAAAGGTATACAAAATTCACACTTACAGTGAGTAACTCAATATTCCAAAATCCCTTAGTTTCTCCAATAAGTACAGTAATACCCATAGTTAAATAAATTGTCACCTTCTCAATTCATGTTCATTTACCCCAAAAGTAAACTATAGCATTCGTTATATGTTTACACAACAAGGAAAAGTCGCCTAAAAACAATTCAAAGCTTGGCTGTCCGCTCGAGCAACGATGACCTATTATATCATCTTTGAATGCGAACGTGACTTGTATGGTACGAGACATTAAACGACACCTGCGGTTTTCTCAGCGTGCTCCAGTGTTTTCTCTGTCTTTAGTAATGGTGTTGGATGCAGTCAACCTACATATCAATTTTTTTAAAGTGTGATTTTTCTTGCGGCTTCTATAACAGCTATCTCTTCAGATCGCCGAGTTGAGTTCGATTAACTAAAAAAAACGCGTGATCCTATCCTATCCTATCCCGTAACTCGGAGGTCGTAGGGGCACCACAGATTTTCGGTTAACCAGCGTACTCCATCCTTTCCCTGTCCTCAGCAACCCTGATTGTTTCGCTCAGTGTCAAACCAGTCCATTCTCGAATGTTGTCCTCCCACCTCTTTTTCGGTCTCCATCTTCTTCTACCTCCTTGCACTGTGCCTTGCCGGATGGTCTTTGCAAGACCTGATGATCTGGTGACGTGGCCATACCATCGGCGTTTCCGTTTTTTCACCACTGTGAGCAGGTCATCGTGTTGCCCAATGGCTTGTGTGATGGTCTGTCGGACTTCGTCGTTGGTGGTGTGCTGGGTATAGGAAATGCCTAGAAGTCTTCTGTAGCACCTATCTCCATTCTTTGTATTCGTCGTTGGAGATCTGCTGTGAGGGTCCATGTTTCGCAAGGATATAGGAATATGGAGATGACAAGGGAGCGCAGCAGCCTTACCTTATCCTGAATTGTTATTATTATTATTAGTAGTAGTAGTAGTATAGTAGTGGTGGTGGTAGTGGTAGTAGTAGTAGTAGTAGTAGTAGTAGTAATAGTAGTAGTAGTAGTAGTAGTAGTAGTAGTAGTAGTAGTAGTAGTAGTAGTAGTAATAGTAGTAGTAGTAGTGGTGGTGGTACTTGATATAGCATACTCAACAATAGAACACACGTAGTCATAGCATTGATGATGCATGCACAAGAGCGAATCTCGAGAAGAACAATTAAGGTAAACTCACCTAGAGCGTTATAAAAGCTGTACACAGATATGCTGTTTACATATTTAGCGTACACAAAACGTATAGGTTTATAGGTAGCAGAAATACACAATTTTTGCATTACGTGTTTATCAGATTCTAACATCAGAACACGGACATGAATTGCTTTGGTCGATTTACACAAAATAATGTCTTTATGAATGACCATTGAAGTTTAACGACACCCTATATTGGCGATACGGCAGACGGATATTTTTATTTTCATAAAGGACTGAAAGTCGCAAGGCGTATGTAACTACGCTCACGGCACGGACGATAATAAGATTCTAACGTTGAATCTTTTAACACAAATAACACACACAGATTATATAATGTGCACAGATTGGACACGTGTAGAAATACACGCTGTATATTTTAACTGATGTAGGAGAATTAATACACAATAGGTATGGTAGCAAAATACATCACCTGCATTGCGTATAGACTATGTCAGATTCAAACGTTTGAATACGATTTGCAAAACTCACTGTATTCTTTCACTTGTCATTCTGTCACTCATGTATGACGACGAACAGGCGATGAGGCGTTCAAAAATAATGGCATGGTGAAGATGTGGCACACAGGTTTTGAAATCACGTTCCGCTGATATATAAAACATATCTACACTAAATCTTCTTTCATTGTTTTCAACGCCTTTTCATATTTTAGTGTGCTTTTTATGTCTTTAATTGCAATAATTTCATCTAAACTTTTAGTCTGCTAAATCTTTTAAAAAATTCAAAGATTTCGGAAGAGTTGTAATTAGCTAGAAAAACTACACCAACCAATCGTGTTTCTTCAGACAGTCTGAGAAGCCACAAGTGACATAACAGATCAAGGGAGGTCAAAAACAAAAAAAGTTTTTTGAACTTCTCTCCGTCGGTGGTCAAATTTAACAGTAGTTGAGTTTCTTAGCTTTGTACACATGTGTTTTGCAGTATAAGCGGTGCTCGTATGGACTCATAAAGGTCAGACTAAAGTCATAAAGAGTATTTCGTCTCTACTTATACGGGTTTGGCCGACTGCTCGAAGCAAACGTACTAAAACATCTCGTCCAGCAAAGTTACGGTGTATTAAATAGTAATAGGCCTAACATATGCTGCTAGACGTCACCATTATGCGTAACGGAGGACAGATGGAAATGACCGACTGTAGGAGACTGAGACTGAGTAAAGCGATATGTTGATAATAACATAGCCTACATTCCCAAATAAATCAGAAATCCATCCATCTATCCATCCAGCCAGCCATGTATCCCTCGCAGACTTTCAATAGCACACTAAACGAACAACGCAAACATTTGATCATAACACAGCATTACACAACGCTACAAACCGCGCACCAAATATGCAACTAGTAAATGTCCGTATACTGCAGTGCATTGAAAGCGTTTATGCTTTGCAGCCTTTGCCTGTAATAGTAAAGGCAAATAGCAACATTTCGCTGTTGATAATGATAAAGAAGAACGACCAATACGCAATCCCCATGCAAAAGCTATAATACCGTTCCAAAAAAGCCCATATAGGCTAAAAAAAATCGTTTATGCATCACACATATGCATGCACTGATTAACAAAATATTTTAATCGCAGCATATTATTATTACCTATTCGTATTTCCAAACTGAGCACCAACAACTGCTATTATATAGCACCAGTGACAGACAACAAGTCCATACAATACAGTGCCTAGAAAATCGTGTTCGCCTTACAGCCTTGTAAGCAATGGCTAATGCAAGTAGCTAACGCACTGTATATAATCTGTCGGTAAGTAAACTGTGTACATACTTACTCATTTAAGGATGCTGACCCTCTTCGTCTAATCCTTTGTTTACAGTGAAATCAGTGAAACAGTGAAAACCGTTCGATCGAAGGAGGTATGAAAAACAAAATACTTGTGAGGCGACCCCTTTTTTACCCTACACACACACACACACCCACGCACACCCACACCCATACACACACACACACACACCTGTTTTGCCTTTGCTTAAGCAAACAATAAGCGTGACTTATCCATTAAAACGCCCAACCCTTTAAATCCATACGACAAATAGTATACGCAATGCTAATTCCCGAATCAAACTGTAATCTCTTGAAAAAGTGGACAGCAATATACTGCTATTGGAAGAAAGCATTATTTGCTCTCTCTCTCTCTCTCTCTCTCTCTCTCTCTCTCTCTCTCTCTCTCTCTCTCTCTCTCTCTCTCTCTCTCTCTCTCTCCCTCTCTGCATCTCGCTTCTGCGCTTAAGGAATTCATAATCATCTTCTTCTTCTTGACGTTGAGAACCCACGATCAACTCGTCGATCATTCTGGCACCTATTCTGCGAGGGGTTAACGTTCTATTTTCTAGAGGTTTTGAAGCAGACCACTTTGTTGCAGTTCAATCTGGTCAAAGGAATGTAACAAGTTTTCTGTAACTTTTAGAGTCACATCACCCAATTCCCCCCAAAAATGGGGGGAGGGAGAGGGGGCAGGAAGACTTACTGGAAGGAGACTCGTGTCAAGAGTTGTGGCCTTAGCTGCTCCTCTTGAGAGTCCGTTCCAATCCTTGATGGGTCGTGGGAGGAAGGAGGAACTGGTGTATTGGGTTCTGGTGGACATGAGGGAGAATTGGTGGTCGTGTCCTCGCCGTTGCCTAGGGGAGGGGGGGATAACGGAATGAGCTCTGCCTTGATGTGGGCCTGATCGTGCTGCACTTTAAAAAGCATGGAGAGCAGGGAAAGTCGACGTCGCTCTTCCAGTGAGGGCCAGTTCAGCTGTTCCAACATGCGTTTGACGCTTGAAGTGTTGCGAAAGAGTTAAGTACAAAGCGCTGCACGACGCTATTGGTTGGTTGGTTGTTTTATTAACGTCTTTTTTCACCAAGGTGATAAAGACCATACACACACATTGAAACTCGCGCATTTAAACAGGAACACATGTACACACGCAAGCACACGCACTATCTTCATCTCTTTCACATAACATACTCAAACATAATTTATAACCGCATTAAAACATAACAATATCTTAAAACATAAGTAACAATGTCACGACGTTGTACGGCTTCAATTCTGTCGACGTTTTTATTGGTGCGGAGATCCCAGGTGGATGAAGCTTATTCTAGCAAGAGTCGCACGGAGGCTTTGTAGGCTCTTTCCTTGATACTGGTGTTGTTGATCTCCAAATTCCGTCTGAAGAACCCCAAGGTCCGTTTGGCTTTGTTGCAAATTCTATTTATGTGCCTATTTGGTCGTCCCAGTTCATCTCTCGGTGAATACCACCGTATTTGATAGATGGAACAGCTTCTAGCGTGTGGCCATGGAGTTCATAGGAGTAATGGAAGGGGCTTTTGCTCCTGGACACTGACAGTGTCTGACACTTGGCAGGATGAAACTCCATGTCCCAGCTCTTCTCCGACTCGGCCAGGTGATGGAGATCTTGTTGTAGCTGGTCTTGGTCTAGGCCATCGGAGATCATCCTGTAGATTGCCATGCCATCCGCAAACAGTCTAGCCAACGACGTCAACTTCTCGGGCATGCAGTAAAGTCATTGATGCACGCAAGGAACAAGCAAGGACTTAGCACGGAGCCTCGGGGGACGTCGGACTTGACGTCAACGAATGAAGAGCGAGCCCCTCCCCTCCCACCACGACTTCATGGGTTCTGTTGCTGAGGAAGATGGAGATCCATTTGGTTTATCTTGCAATGCTAACACAGTCCTTTACAACGTCCAGACTTAACAATCCACTCATTTCTCCTTCAGAACCCCTAAACACAACAAAAGTGTAGATGCGTTAATTATAACGAGGTGCTAAAGCCATACTCACAATCTCAAGAAGTTTAGGGAAGTCAGAAACGTTGCACTCAACCATAAAACACACAAAAAAAAGAAAATACACAACCGGAGCTTGAAACACGAATAATCACTGCTCACTGAACACTACTCATCCGCTGAACGACACACACATGCACTTGCTATAATAAAGTATAATTTGGTCTTTTTTATGACGTGAACAAACGGAAACTCAAATGGTATGACCACGAACTCCAGATCATCAGGTCTTGCAAAGACCATCCTGCAAGGCACAGTGCAAAGGAGGTAGAAGAAGAGGGAGATCGAAAAGGTGGGAGGTCAACATTCGAGCTTGGATTGGTTTGACACTGAGCGAAACCATCAGAGTTGCTGAGAACAGGGAAAGACGGAGTACGCTGGTTAAACGATCATCTGTGGTGCCCCTACGACCTCCGAGTAACGGGATATGATAGGACAGGATATGACAGCCAATGCCAATAGCCAATGCGAAGCATTTATTTTTCACTACACATCATTTCATCTGTACGCTTTCTTACACTACATATAGAAACTCTTAAACGTCGTCCTTGTACTCCTCAGCACGGTTCAATATTAACCGAAAAGTATGCTGCAGAGGTCTGATTGCATGAGAGGTAGACTAAACATAGGGTCCAAGACAAGAACGGTTGTTTCAGTTCAAAAGGCGTTGTAAGCAATGGCCATATCTCAAGTTTAGAACTATATGCATTGTTGTTTCAGCCTGTGCAAAGTACTGCCAAGGGTTGATGCATGGAGCGATCATAACAATTAACAGTTGTCCCAGTCGTAAAACTATGGGTTTGTCCAAATTAAAGTCCCAGTCAAACATCTTGTTGTCTCAGCCTATAGCATCGCCTCCTATAGATGTACACACACCTACACCCACACTGCCGGTCTACGTGCAACAACAATTTTAAAAATAAATAAATATTAACATTATACATGCGTCTGTTTACTCTATCTGCACCTCTTCGTTGCAATTTTAACAGCGACATTCCTCTGTATCTCCTTACCTTGCAAGGTGCGCAAGTCATTTTCACCTGCAGATTTATAAAAGAAGGAAGGAGAACTCATATCTAAGGTCATGTGGAACGCCCTGCGCTGATAATGTCGTACGTGGATTTGTTGATTTAGGTTCATACCTTTGAAAATAAAGTGTGCGTGCTGTATATCAAGATCTAACCAGGAGATTTCCTTTGGGACGAACATGGTAGGCCAACCACTACAATACGAAAACGAAGTTCGTGTGGCTTGTGAATAAATTATGTTTCGGCGTTGTTTGGTTCGTTTGTTGGTAACGAAAGCCTAGTACTATGAGTGTTACATGATACCCCTTCCCTCTCCCCCCAAAAAAACAAAAACAAACACACACACACACACACACACACACACACACACACACACACACACACACACCAAATAATAACCGGTCCCAAACAGCATTAACCGGTCACAACCCAGTGGTAACCCGTCCTATTCAAAGTTGCATCCAAGTTATAACCGCACCCATCCATTTTCGGAATCAGCTTTGCTGAAAGTGTGATTTGAAGTACTAACCAGGCTGGCTGTGTAGCTTCCCTAAAGCGAGAAAGTGTGTCCTAATCAGTAAGCCAACGCGCCAAAATAATGCATAAATATTGTATATCTCAAATAATATGCGCGCCCACACTAAGCCACGACTTCGATTTACAATGTTTACACAAGAAAGTAGACAAAAATTCTTGGACCGCATTTTTTATTTTTATCTTTTACGCAAATTTATTGCACGATGTGAGTCGAGGGGGTCTGAAGAAGACAGCGTTAGTCAACAATATATCTTACCGAAAGTCCATTCTGACACTGCTGGGTACCCGTGTGACTGACTAACACAGATCTGTGGGTAGAATGTTCGCCTGGAGTGCAGGGCACATGGGTTCTGTTCTGAACAGGCAACGAGAGGACTGAGGGACAACGGGGGCAAGGGATATAAAAGAACCTTTTAGGTTTTTTTTTAGGCTGTGGAGTGAGTGAGAAAAACAGGATTTTACTTTTTGCGACGGCTTTCTAGACGGGGGCATCACGCTCGCCCTCTAACCTTTACGAACGTTTTCTTAGCGGCACGTTAAAGAAACCGGTACAATTCTGTCAAACGTTCCCACGACCGGTGGTGTTCTCCTAACCTTTGGGCCGTTTGAGGGGACAAGAGGCGTGTTGGACCTCGTTTTTTTCTGGGCCAGCTTAATGAGGGCGGTGCCATTCTCCTTTTCTCTCGCTACTTTACCCTTCCCCGTTCCGAAACAGAGCCCGCTAGGTACCCATTGACTGCTGGGCGGTCTGGGGTGTATTGTAAGCTAGTTTCATTTTTTATGTCCGTCAGTGCATGGTTGCATCCAGGTATCGAGTACTAAGGAAATGCTTTCGGTTGTGCTTATCACTACCCTACTGGCGCTACCCTTGAAGTAACAGACGCAAGGTGAAATAAAACTAAGTTGTCCTGGGCGTTCACCTGTGCGCTTGATGAAGTTAACATCCTGGGTTCTGTCCTGATTTCGGACAGCACCTTAGTCAGCTCTTTGAGCTGTAAGTACGCAATAAGCTTATACCAATGGTTAATTTAGCGTTTTTCAAAGGCAATGTATCCTATTATTTAGGCCTTGTGGGGAAGGGATCACAGGCAAAATTATTATAAACATTTCATGTTCTGCACTCTTCTATTGGACTGCTTTTGTAAATATGTTATCGATTAAAAAAAATTCATTCATTTTTCAATACACATTGACATTGTCAGATTTAAAGTCCACTGTAGAGGCCTTTGTGAAAATTTCTTATCTAACGTCCCTTCAGTGTCGATTTAAGTGTCAATTGTTAGGAAAGAATTGTTATTTAGAATAGCCCGAGACACGATTGCAGGGGGCGTTATTGTGAAGAGATGATTTAGTGTAGTATACTAGACCCTTTTTTTGTATTGGCTGGTCTGACCTGAGTTCACAAATATTGGAACTGTGCGGTAGTGTTCCGAGAGAGAATGGTGATTTAGTAGTCTATAGCTGTCTATCATTCGTGACCTCTCCGAATATAGTTATTTTCAGGAAATTAATGGGCTATTTTCTCTTCGTAATGGCTTGTTCGCCGTTTAACCCTTTTGCAAATGTACTTGTCTATGGCGGACTTGTTGTAGAGATTGTTTTGATTGTTATTACCTTGGTCTTATTCATTTAGTATTACTTTTATAGCATTTTTGACAAAATGTCAGGCTATATTCTCCTCCTAATGATTCAAGGTTCAAGATTTAATCCCATCCTTTGTCCCTATTTTGGGGTGTGGAGGATACAAAAACATAAGCAAAACAATCATAATTCAGTGTTTTATTTAGTATTAAAATGGTTTTAAATGTTTTAAATGGCTGTACGCAGTCATACCCTCTTGCAACTGCTTGATTTATTATTTGGTGAGAGTATTGATGCAATATCGATTTACTCCTTCGGATGAGAGTATAAACCGAGGTCTAGTCTGTGTCGCATACATTCCATCATAACGGACTTTAAAGACCCTGACGCTCATGTCCTAGACGGGTGAGTGCCGGTGACACGAACACACCCAACATGCACCGAGGTCCTTCTCCCCCATCCCTGGCTGCCAAGGATTGTGCTCAGTTCTCTGGAGCGTTATTACAATGCGCCCAAAGGCTGCAAGTTGGCGCCTCGGGCGGCTTGAGTTAGATCCTGTATCGGCCAGCGCCTTGAGCAGCTCTTGAGCAGGAAAAGCGCTATATAAGAACGATTAAATAATATAAGAACGATTAAATAAGAACGATTAAATAATAATATAACCAGTAGCTATACTTGTTCTTGATTTATTCATTTAGTGTGGTCATACGATAGTTTTGACAATACGAAGCTGTAAATGTAATTAGCGCGAATAGTAGTTATAAAGTTTTGTACAGTTTTGATCTGAACTTCAGTCAATTATTAGGAAATAATTCTTATTTAGAATAACACTAAAAACACTACTGCAAGTATTTTTGACAACGCGGAGTTTAAATTTAATTATCGCGAATTGCAGTGCATGAATAGATCAACAAATCGTCATCTTTTACGGTGAACTGGACGTGTTGTAAGATTTTGTACAATTTTGATCTGAACCTCAGTCGCACATTTAATACTGTGCAGGAGTGGTTGGGTAAATCAAGCGACCACATATATTATTATGCAAAGAGACAAGATACCGACCCGACACTAGACAAACATTGCAAGGGTAGATTTTGAACCGCCTTAGTACATACAGTGGGAAGGAAAGACCAGAAAGAATAAGCAGAAGGGGACGAACAGAAAGTAATAGATTTATTAAACAACAGATGCATGAATGAATGGAAAAAGGCACAAAGCCTCAAATGCTATGATACCATTACATTAACATTGCGTTGTTGATTTAATTTGGTCAGTCAGCTTCATTGTGTTGAAAACTTCAATTCCCGTTTGTTGTTCACGATCGCGTTGTGCTGTTTTAATTGTCCATGCTTGAGACGATCCATCTATTTTCATTCTTGATGCTTACGTTATGCTTGTGAATGAATTATTCGCAATTTTTTTATTTAAAAAAACAACAACATTAAAACACCATCCTGCAAGGGACAGTGCAAAAAGGTAGAAGAAGAGGGAGTCCGAAAAAAGAGGTGGGAGGACAACATTCGAGAATGGACTGGTTTGACACTGAGCGAAACCATGAGGGTTGCTGGGAACAGAGAAAGATGGAGTACGCTCGGCTGGTTAAACGATCATCTGTGGTGCCCCTACGACCTCCGAGTTACGGAATAGGATAGGATAGGATAGGAAATAAAAAAAAATTAAAAGATTTACGGTACTCTGAAACGTTTAGACTTTTGTTGAAGCTATCAATGTCAGCATCAGTAATACAACTAATACCTGCGTTAAATGTCATAATTTGCAAGCTTCAAGTCACAGTTAGTATAACCCAATACCATCTGTATATACACAAGAGAAGCAAAACAAGCAAATGTTTGGTGAATCCAACTGAACTGCTGATAAATAGTATGTTAAATAAAACTAGATCATAACCTATTTATTCCGAAAATTCCACACACACACACACGCCCACACATATTGTTATCACGAAAACACGTCATGATAGTTTCACTGAAAGTTTCACTTATTTTATATAACAAACGTCACAGTATGTCAAGTCGATTCATTAAAAGTTCCATATCACAAGTTTCAGAATATGGCATGTTAGTTTCGGATGTATTATTTCAAACTACGAGATTAATATTTAAAATTAATAATCCCATTTGTTGCCACAATTTGGGTGTGAAGGATACAAATACATAAGCACATCAAACAAACTTCTGTTTCAGCGAATAATTACTAATGTTACCAAACACCCCAGCAACAACATTCAATATTTCAAAACACTACAACTTGATAAGTGCTGTTAACATTATAAACACAAAATCCTACTGACAGCGCAAAATACAAAAGAAACTGACACTAGGCAAATGGAAGTTTGAATACGTAATAATAATAATAATAATAATAATAATAATAATAATAATAATAATACAGGATGCTATGTACGCGCCTTTCCCAAGGCTCAATACGCGGCGATCTATACCAACATACACGCTCATGTGGGAAAAAATGTTTCCATAGAGGTCCCATCCTTAAAACCACATTCATAGTGAAGATACACGTACGCATAAGAAATTTGGGAGCCATTGTGTCAGACAATGGGTCCCGACAGGAAGTCCTCTCCACGATCGCACAAACAACTGCTGCCCTGACAAGGTTGAAGCCCATTTGGAAAGACAGGACCATCAGTCTACATTCCAAAGTAAGACTGCTGCGCTCCCTTGTCATCTCCATCTTCCTATATGCTTGTGAAGCATGGACCGTCACAGCAGATCTACAACGAAGAATACAAAGCATGGAGATGAGGTGCTACTGAAGACTTCTGGGCATTTCCTATACCACACAAATCACCAACGACGAAGTCCGACAGACCATCACACAAGCCATTGGACAACACGATGACCTGTTCACAGTGGTGAAGAAACGGAAACACCGATGGTATGGCCAAGTCACCAGATCATCAGGCCTTGCAAAGATCATTCTGCAAGGCACAGTGCAAGGAGGTAGAAGAAGAGGGAGACCGAAAAAGAGGTGGGAGGACAACATTCGAGAATGGACTGGTTTGACAATGAGCGAAGCCATCAGGGCTGCTGAGGACAGAGAAAGATGGAGTATGCTGGTTAAACGATCATCTGTGGTGCCCCTACAACCTCCGGGTGACGGGACAGGATAGCATAGGGATAGGATTAGAAATTCTAGTAGAATGAACTCTCTTTAGAACCGGGAAAAAAAGATTAACAGCGGAAAGATGAAACGGGCATGCATCTTCCCTCACAAAGCTGACGTTCACAGGAGAGAGATCTCAAATAACAATCTCAAATATTAATCTTATTTATAAAGCTTAGATGTCCTCCATTCACGACCCACTTAAAACTTGACAGCATTTTTGTTGTCTTGCTTTAAGGAAAACAATAACTGTCAAAGGCAGAGAAGGGCCAGTACACACTTTATTATTCGATGTTTCTCTTAACTACACACATTATTACATTACGTGGGTGTCTATATACTCACGATTTAAGGCGGCTGTATAATCTGAATAGAAAAACAAGATGACGCGCCATTCAAATGTATTTCCAGACACTCGCACACATTGCAGGAAAGTAAGCATGTTCAAAAGGGTTAATTTCCTTGCCGGTGTTCTGACTCGGCTTTATCCTATCCTGTCCCGTAACTCGGAGGTCGTAGGGTCACCACAGATGATCGTTTAACCAGCGTACTCCAACTTTCCCTGTCTTCAGCAACCCTGATGGTTTCGCTCAGTGTCAAACCAGTCCATTATCGAATGTTGTCTTCCCACCTCTCTTTATTTCTCTCTCTTCTTCTTCTACCTCCTTGCACTGTGCCTTGCAAGATGTCAAACCAGTCCATTATCGAATGTTGTCTTCCCACCTCTCTTTATTTCTCTCTCTTCTTCTACCTCCTTGCACTGTGCCTTGCAGGAAATAACGAATCAAAAGGAAAACCTTGAATAACAGACCATGATCTAAACTATCTGCAAGCGAAACATTATCAAAAATCGGATCACCCAAGTTTTACATTCAGCGCAAAACGCGTTTGGAAAATGGTAAAGCACAATGGCCTTGATCTTGGAGAAAGCACAAAAATGAATGATCTCACATGCTTAGCACTAGAAAAAGTACGTACAAAGTAAAAATGATGAATTACGGTTCAGTTATTCTTACGATAAGGCAAAAAAGTGTATTTTGAACACAAAAAGTGAAATTCGGAGCGACGAACCGACCGGACTGCTATTGAAGGATAGCCCCATGATTTGAAGTACCGGAATACCAAATCTTAACAAAATCGCTTCAGCCGTTTTTGAGATATTGAGCAAAACGTGTTTCGCAACAAAATGACTCGTGACCTTGACCTCTGCGATAAAGCAAATAGGAAGGCATGAGAGGCAGACCACTTAACTTAGATAATGTTCCTATGAAGATTGATCAAAATTCGTTCAGACGGACCTACCGACCGGCAGACCCACCGGCCGACCAACAGACCGAGATTTGGCTTGTTCTGATTCTCCCCGTCTGTTTTAAAGTATTTCCAGATAAGACTAGAAATTTTATATATATATATATATATATATATATATATATATATATATATATATATATATATATATATATATATATATATATATATATATATATATATATATATATATATATATATATATATATATATATATATATATATATATATATATATATATATATATATATATATATATATATATTCTAACTCGTACAGTTACATCCTCACGTCTTATAAGGTTTCACGCATTATAAAACATGACAAAATAAAGAGTAGGATGGCCATTAAAATTCAGACATTATTAATTTTAAACACACACAATCAACACGTAGCTACATCATGCTTCACACTGTACATTCAAGATGCAAGATGGTTTTAAATGAATCTTTCAACTCAGATATTTCCCCTCTTTCTGCAGAAAAACATCATCATACACTGATAACTATAGCGAAGACAGTGGCATGCAAGATGGTAGATTAATGTAAAGAACTACATCTTAAAACTAAATGCATTTAGTTTTAAGTTTTCTGAAGAAAACACACGCTTCCACTGACACTCGTAACGTATAGTTAAGATGCATGCAAAGGCAAGACAGTACAAATAAAGTATATCCTACATTTTAAAATATCAAATCAAAACTGATAACGTCCCAACAAAATCCTTTCTCCATAATGTTGTTATCTAGTGTCAAGTAACACATCCGGTACACTTTTACCCAAAGATTAAAACTCAGATGTTTCTAGACTTTTTGAATAAAAACCACATTCATTACATTGTCCTTCGAAACTGGAAAAGGAATCTGTCCAATCGTTGGTATACATACTTGCTCAATCTAGCCACTATGAGAAATGTCACCATCCAATCCTGTGTGGCACAAAATCCTGTTTTCATAAATTAGTAAATGCAAATATGCATCTGCTTTTGTTTTTCGTCTTCTTTTTCTTTCCTTTTCTCTCGCTCCCTCCCTCCTCTCTTCTTCATTTCCCCTTTCCTCCATCCCCACTATTATCCCCCCATCCATCATCCCTATCACCTCTCATAACACTGCATACTGCCCTCTCATCCTCTTTCTACAGCTTCCTTATTATCACAGGCTTCAAATGCACGACATTGATAGCATTTTGTTTTTGCCTACTTCAATTTAAACCACTCTCTATTATACTGTATTGCAAACAGCATTCTCAAGCATAACGGATATCTTGTAACATGTTTGATTGTAGGCGTCGAAAGTGGCATTTGAAATCTTCCTTCTCTGAAGGTCAGCTTTGTGAGGGAAGATGAATGCCCACTATTTGCCTCTTTCTCGCTGTTAACCGTTTTTTTCCTCCTGGTTTCTATCGCAATCTCTGAAACGCTCAGGATTTTCATCAAATCCATGATGTTTATAAGACTCTCATTTAAACGTAATGCTATAAGGAGACAGTGAACGTTTACAGCATGCAAACTTTCACACTTTGGACAGCGCGTTCAAAGTTTGACATATTCTACGCCTGTGTTGGTGCATAAAAAAACAACTTTTACATTAACCTTATTCTATTATTTAAACTTTCATTTGTGCTCATATCCTTTCGGTTTAACCATTGATTGTCCCTCCTTAGGCACACACTAAACTGCACAAAGGCAAACTTAAGATGAATACGGCAAAGCCCCCTCCATATTATAATAAAATCTCTTCTTTGATACTGCTCATATAGACATACATGTAGACTCATCTCTTTGCCCAAGTAGACATTGCATATTAATGTGTGTGTGTGTGTGTGAGAGAGAGAGAGAGACAGAGAGAGAGAGAGAGAAGAGAACGGGCTTACGTGTGTGTGTGTGCCTGTGTGTGTGTTTGTGTGTGTTTGTGTGTAAGCTTGAAATTGTCCTTCAGTTTCATTATTTCTGCTTTGAACCCCCATATTTAAACATGCAGATATAGCTCTTTGTAGCCACATAGGCAGTAATTTTGTGTGTGTGTGAGGGTGAGGGTGTGTGTGTGGGTGTGGGTGTGTGTGTGTGGGTGTGTGTGTGTTGAAAGGTGTAATAAGAGTCGTTTCATGTTAAAATAGTCTAAGGTAAAATCGTTTCGTAGTTAAATATTTCTGCTTTATATAAAAAGAGCATGAATGTATATTATTTCCTTATATAAAATGAGTTTAACAAAGATGGAAGATGAATGAGGAGAGCAATAAATCATTAACCAATAATCTAAACTATAAAAATAAAAGAAGAAGAAAAAATGGAGGAGGATGAAAAATAAAATAAAATACAATAAATATTAAATAAATAAAATTAAAAAGACAATATATGATAAAATCACCATCAACAGTAAGGAATAATTAACCTCTCTTTTCCAACCAAAATGTGTACATTTTTCTATTACAATACATATACACATTCATTAAAATAATTGCAGATACGCAGACCACTCTGCATTGAACTGTACAACATTCATCTCTATATATGCAACACATTTTTCAATGTCATAACGTTTTCTCAGGTAATTTTCAAAGGCTTTATACTCTGATATCAAGTTCTTGATTCTGCATGTGCAAATATAATTCTTCTGCCAACTATATAATCAGATCAAAAATTGTGTCGGTTCTTTTATTACTATCATATCAAAGAAAATTAAATCATTCCTTTAACTTAACATCCATAGCATTCAAACACCTGAACATTTGAAACTGATTATTACGCATTCACGCGCCCAGAAAAATTGCTGTATATTTTATCTTCCTTTTTACCAGAACGAACATGCAGAATCAGTCAAAATATTCATACCTTGTAGCGTAACATTTGTTGCTAAAATTATGTGCACAACTCTAATATGAAACCATTTTACTTTTTACCTCATGAATCTGTCTAATTTTCTGAAAAATTGTTTTCCACAGTGGTTCTGTTCCTAATTTTATGTTCCATTTATTACATCAATTTTGTTGAACATTTCCCAAAAGACAGTCATAGTATGTTCGAAGTCGCTTGTGAACGGATTGTATAATTTTTACACTTCGAATTTATAATACTGAATATGTGGATGTACACGCTTGGATGTGTATGTATGTGTTTCTAAGTGAGTGTGCGTCTGTTTGTGTGTGTGTTTATGTGTGTGTATATGTATGTATGTATGTATGTATGTATGTATGTATGTATGTATGTATGTATGTATGTATGTATGTATGTATGTATGTATATGTGTGTGCGTGCTTGTCTGTCAAACTGTGTTCTGCGCACAGGCGCTCGAATTGGGATGTGAGCGGCGTGCTACCTGCATACTTATAGTTCTAGTTAGCAGAGAGAAGGAAGTATGCAAAGATACCGCCGCCTGTAGTTCTGCGCGTGTTGATGTTTTATTTAACATCTAAACGTCCTTCGGATTAAAATATTTCTTTGGGTCGAGAATGCACGCCGCTCTCGCATATTACTGAACCATTTCGTTTGTTTATATTGATGTTGTTTGAGATAACAAGTGTGCCTAGGACAACATAGGGAAACTGGCTTTACAAAAAATATTTCATATGAGGGAGAGAGAGAGAGGAGGGAAGGGGAGAGAGAGAATATCTATATAATTTCTTCACTTCTAGAATATTCCTATACACACACATACACACGCTCTCTCTCTCTCTCTCTCTCTCTCACACACACACACACACACACACACACAGACACACACACATTTCTATTGCCATTTACATCATAAATTTATCATGTAGATCTTCATGTCTGCCAACGCATTTTTGCAATCTCAAATTACTTTCTAAACACAACGTAAAGAAAGAGTAGGCCTAATCGTATCAAAATATTTAGTTAGTACGTATTTCAACTGTGCGTTTAATTCATATTTGCAGCTTTGAAATTAAGGCTTTCTAATCTAAAAGGGATCTGAGGAAAACAACCGACCCCACCACGTGTTATGGCACTGTCATTGACATTTAAATGAAGGACCTATCCCTTGAAAGAAGCATTCTATTGTGTATTGTAGGTTATGTGCTCTTTATAAGTTATGTGTCTCTTTTTTCTCATCTTTTTTTCTATTTGAATGTACAAGGTGGCGCTGTACGACATTGCAAAACCAGACAGTTTTATTATTAGAGAACTCTCATGTAGAGGAATTTTGAAAGTGAAATATTTAAGGCTGGTGTGCAAATGGTTGGTAATCCTAAGAGGTCTTCTTTCTCTCTCCGACCCACCCCTCTTAGGACTACCAACCATTCGCCCACCATATATATCTTATATATACAAGGGGAGTGAAGGTGGAGGCAGGGAAACGTAAGAGTGGGTTGCTTTAATCCATAAGGGGCACATTACCCCAGCTTTTCCTAGACCTCCCTCTTAACCAACACAACTCCCCCTTTTCAAGTATTTCTTAATACCGTAAAAGGGTACGCAATGCTATTACGCTTCAGTAAACTGCTGAAATTTCTGCTCAACATCGCTTTGGAGAATTTTTTTTAGCATTCCTTACAGCTTACTATAAGTAAATGGCCTGTAAGTCTTTTTGTGTGTATGTGTGTGTGTGTGAGAGAGAAAGAGAGTGTCTGTGGGTGTGTTTGTGTGCGTGTGTGTTTTTATGGGTGTATAAATATGTACGTGCACATTAACATACCAAATGACACACATCCAACGAACAATCACAGCTAATAAATAAATGTACAAATAAAAGCTTGTAGTATAGTCGACTAATGTATTCGGCAGAGGAAATAACAGTAATAATAATAATAATAATAATAATAATAATAATAATAATAATAATAATAATAATAATAATAAATTATTATTATTATTATTACTATTATTATTATTATTATTATTATTATTATTATTATTATTATTATTATTATTATTATTATTATGTGTAAGGTGTGTGTGTGTTTGTATGTGTGTGTGTGTATGTGCGTGTGATGTGTATGTATGAACGCGCGCGCGTGTGTGTGTGCGTTTATGTGTGTGTGTTGTGTACGTGTGTGTGTGTGTCAGTGCGTGTATGGGTGTATGTGCAGGTGTGTGTTTTTGTGTGTGTGTGTATATATATATATGTGCGTGTGTGTGTATGTGTGTGTGTTGTGTGAGTATGTGTGTGTCCTTCTTTGACCTCTACAGATCAACGACCCACCATGAAATCAGCCGTAGCCTCACATACAACATGAATAATAGTGAAATGCCCTACCTCA